>OX345636.1:48787745-49530245 GCA_947044365.1 Petrosia ficiformis
GCGTTTCTCAAAGTTGGTCAAGGAGTGATAGATAATCATCTACTTACCTCAACCTCAGTGAGTCCATTCAGTGGTACCATCTCTCTCTCTCTCTCTCTCTCTCTCTCTCTCTCTCTCTCTCTCTCTCTCTCTCTCTTCCCTTTCTCTGTAGGAGTTAACGAAGTGTTTCTCAAAGTTGGTCAAGGAGTGATAGATAATCATCTACTTACCCTCAACCTCAGTGAGTAGTTCATTTAGGTCCATTCAGTGGTACCATCTCTCTCTCTCTCTCTCTCTCTCTCTCTGTAGGAGTTAAGGAAGCGTTTCTCAAAGTTGGTCAAGGAGTGATAGATAATCATCTACTTACCCTCAACCTCAGTGAGTAGTTCATTTAGTCCATTCAGTGGTACCATCTCTCTCTCTCTCTCTCTCTCTCTCTCTCTCTGTAGGAGTTAAGGAAGCGTTTCTCAAAGTTGGTCAAGGAGTGATAGATAATCATCTACTTGCCTCAACCTCAGTGAGTAGTTCATTTAGTCCATTCAGTGGTACCATCTCTCTCTCTCTCTCTCTCTCTCTCTCTCTGTAGGAGTTAAGGAAGCGTTTCTCAAAGTTGGTCAAGGAGTGATAGATAATCATCTACTTACCTCAACCTCAGTGAGTAGTTCATTTAGTCCATTCAGTGGTACCATCTCTCTCTCTCTCTCTCTCTCTCTCTTCTTTCTCTGTAGGAGTTAAGGAAGCGTTTCTCAAAGTTGGTCAAGGAGTGATAGATAATCATCTACTTACCTCAACCTCAGTGAGTAGTTCATTTAGTCCATTCAGTGGTACCATCTCTCTCTCTCTCTCTCTCTCTCTCTCTCTCTCTCTCTCTCTCTCTCTCTCTCTCTCTCTCTCTCTCTCTCTCTCTCTCTCTCCTCTCTCTCTCTCTCTCCTCTCTCTCTCTCTCTCTCTCTCTCTCTCTCTCTCTCTTCCTTTCTCTGTAGGAGTTAAGGAAGTGTTTCTCAAAGTTGGTCAAGGAGTGATAGATAATCATCTACTTACCCTCAACCTCAGTGAGTAGTTCATTTAGTCCATTCAGTGGTACCATCTCTCTCTCTCTCTGTAGGAGTTAAGGAAGCGTTTCTCAAAGTTGGTCAAGGAGTGATAGATAATCATCTACTTACCCTCAACCTGAGTGAGTAGTTCATTTAGTCCATTCAGTGGTACCATCTCTCTCTCTCTCTCTCTCTCTCTCTCTGTAGGAGTTAAGGAAGCGTTTCTCAAAGTTGGTCAAGGAGTGATAGATAATCATCTACTTGCCTCAACCTCAGTGAGTAGTTCATTTAGTCCATTCAGTGGTACCATCTCTCTCTCTCTCTCTCTCTCTCTCTCTCTCTCTCTCTCTCTCTCTTCCTTTCTCTGTAGGAGTTAAGGAAGTGTTTCTCAAAGTTGGTCAAGGAGTGATAGATAATCATCTACTTACCCTCAACCTCAGTGAGTAGTTCATTTAGTCCATTCAGTGGTACCATCTCTCTCTCTCTCTCTCTCTCTCTCTCTCTCTCTCTCTCTCTCTCTCTCTCTCTTCCTTTCTCTGTAGGAGTTAAGAAAGTGTTTCTCAAAGTTGGTCAAGGAGTGATAGATAATCATCTACTTATATACCCTCAACCTCAGTGAGTAGTTCATTTAGTCCATTCAGTGGTACCACCTCTCTCTCTCTCTCTCTCTCTGTTAATCTGAAAGCTATTATTAATCTCCCTGTGGTAAGTCTCTCTCCTCTCTCTCGCTTTCTCTCTCTGTCATCGTTAGTGGGTATCTCTGCAATTGATTCGTGTGTGTAGCACACTAGTTAAAATTAATCATATATGTTGAGTATATACGTATCTGAATGCCATTTATTGGAAGATTACAGAAGTTGTAAATGGTTTGACTTGTTTGAACCATTTCAAGTTAATCATATCATACATGTAATGTTCACAAGCTCGAAGTGGTTTGACTTGTTTGAACCATTTCAAAGTAATCATAGAGAGTATGTTTTACACCATGCAGAAATGGCTACTTCTGGAAATGAGGAAGCTATGATTCAGCAACTAGAGGTACAAATTCAAAATATAGGGGACGAAATTAAACAAGTTGACCAAGACATTACGAAAGCTAAGGATACAGAAATGAAGGATCTCCTGATAGAGAAGCAGCATGAACTGATAAAAGAGGAGAATCAACTGAGAAGAGTGAAGCATCAACTGAGAGAGGAGAAGCTGAAACAGCAGCAGAGCAAACATAGTAAGTACAATGATGTGTGCTACTGTTTAGTGCTGGTGAGGCATTAGGTGATAGTCTGGGTATATCTTTCTCTGTGTTATATAGTTCAAAAGAAGAGAAAAATAAAGGGAGCTATTCCAGATGACAAAGGTGAGTGCTTATACCAGTGTTCTCGTTAGGCCTTTTTGTGGTGGTTATTATTGTTATACTTAATTACCATTGTTTAAACTTGAAGATAAATCATGTTTATATATTCATTATTTATTTAAAAGCGTGGGTGACACCACCATATATGAAAATCCTGGCGAGAACACTGGCTTATACCCTTTTACTTCCATTTGCAGTCACTAATTGATGTGAACTCTGCATTCTGTAGGATTGTGCTACATTATTCATCTAAACCATCCAGCAGTGTTTAAAGGATCACAAGCTGACGCGATGCTAGATCAATTTTATAAGTCAGTGCATTACAGCACTGAAGGTTATTGGACTTATATAAGAAGGAACCCACCTACGTATTTCTATGTGTTTGATAAACCAGTTGCAGCCACTGATGCAGACATGAATACTCATTTCAATTTAGTCCAAACGATTACATCACCAACTGAAACAATTTTGCCTTCTCACAGTTGCATAGAAACGATACTAGATTTGGATATGACCATAGTATATATGAAGTCGAAGTCACGTGTTGGGGAGTTTAAAGCTCTAGATGAGATTTCTATTCCAGAACAAATGTTGAATGATGTTCTTTGTTTGCAACTCCAGAAGTATATAGAAAACAGTTTGGATTATAAAGATTTTTGTGTATATACAAATACAAGCAAGGTTCTTTATGATACACGAGCAATTTCCATTTTTTCAAGTTCGAAGCCTGACCTTATGATGTTTCATAGGGATAACCCCGAAACAGGGGTAGTTTGCCAACGTAACGTGGAAGTGGAAGAGGATATGCAAACAGAAGAGTACGTAACCCTTAGTGGTATGGCAAGTGAAAATAAATTAGATCATGTTAAAAGTCCTTTGGCCCAACTCTTGGGCAATATGGAAAAAGTTGCTGGTGAGATGGCGAAGGTGTTTATCACAAAGGATACAATGGAGAAAAGAATAGAATTATTTAAAATATATAATCAACTATAAGACGAATAGTTGTGAACCTTATTTGTTGACACTAAGACTAACTGAGCCAAGCTACACATTATTAGAGAAGGGAAGTGAAAATTTGGAGATCCACACAGCTTTACAACGAATCCTATAAACTAATACAAGAATTTTAACGTAAAATCCTTTTACATTTATATTTCAAAGTGAGATTGTTGATTTAAAAAAAAACATTTATTATAAAACATTTAATATTATTTCTTTTCAAACTATTTGAAAAGATGGTGAAGTAAATGACAAGAGCTACAAATAAAAGGTGATTTCAATATCACTAACAATCCAAACCTACTAATATTAGGGGCTTACACAAGTCACTGTGCATGCACAAATATCGTAATGGATAAATTGATGCTTTCGAACTACTTAGAAATCAGTCATATGTAATGAGTACATGCATTTAATATGCATTCTGTACTAGTTCGAAGCAGTTCAACACCTTCGAACCGCTATAAATTAATCGTATATTAATATTATTATTATGCTAGTTCTAAGTAGTTTCGAACCATGCAATTAAACTTTTAAGTGGTTTGAAGCTATCGAACTACTTTGCACTAGTGTAATAGGAGAAAGATAGAAAGAAAGAGACTCTCTCTCTCTCTCTCTCTTATAGAAGAGTACAATATTAATTATTAATGAGCTATGAAGAGTACTAGTAACATATAGAAGAGTGCAATATTAATTATTAATGAGCTATGAAAAGTACTAGTAACATAGAAGAGTACAATATTAATTATTAATGAGCTATAGAAGAGTGCTAGTAACATATAGAAGAGTACAATATTAATTATTAATGAGCTATAGAAGAGTACTAGTAACATATAGAAGAGTGCAATATTAATTATTAGTAAGCTATAGAAGAGTACTAGTAACATATAGAAGAGTGCAATATTAATTATTAGTAAGCTATAGAAGAGTACTAGTAACATATAGAAGAGTGCAATATTAATTATTAGTAAGCTATAGAAGAGTACTAGTAACATATAGAAGAGTGCAATATTAATTATTAGTAAGCTATAGAAGAGTACTAGTAACATATAGAAGAGTGCAATATTAATTATTAGTAAGCTATAGAAGAGTACTAGTAACATATAGAAGAGTGCAATATTAATTATTAGTAAGCTATAGAAGAGTACTAGTAACATATAGAAGAGTGCAATATTAATTATTAGTAAGCTATAGAAGAGTACTAGTAACATATAGAAGAGTGCAATATTAATTATTAGTAAGCTATAGAAGAGTACTAGTAACATATAGAAGAGTACAATATTAATTATTAGTAAGCTATAGAAGAGTACTAGTAACATATAGAAGAGTACAATATTAATTATTAATGAGCTATAGAAGAGTACTAGTAACATATAGAAGAGTGCAATATTAATTATTAGTAAGCTATAGAAGAGTACTAGTAACATATAGAAGAGTGCAATATTAATTATTAGTAAGCTATAGAAGAGTACTAGTAACATATAGAAGAGTACAATATTAATTATTAATGAGCTATAGAAGAGTGCTAGTAACATATAGAAGAGTGCAATATTAATTATTAGTAAGCTATAGAAGAGTACTAGTAACATATAGAAGAGTACAATATTAATTATTAGTAAGCTATAGAAGAGTACTAGTAACATATAGAAGAGTGCAATATTAATTATTAGTAAGCTATAGAAGAGTACTAGTAACATATAGAAGAGTACAATATTAATTATTAATGAGCTATAGAAGAGTACTAGTAACATATAGAAGAGTGCAATATTAATTATTAGTAAGCTATAGAAGAGTACTAGTAACATATAGAAGAGTACAATATTAATTATTAATGAGCTATGAAGAGTACTAGTAACATATAGAAGAGTGCAATATTAATTATTAATGAGCTATGAAGAGTGCTAGTAACATATAGAAGAGTACAATATTAATTATTAATGAGCTATGAAGTGTACTAGTAACATATAGAAGAGTGCAATATTAATTATTAGTAAGCTATAGAAGAGTACTAGTAACATATAGAAGAGTACAATATTAATTATTAGTGAGCTATAGAAGAGTACTAGTAACATATAGAAGAGTGCAATATTAATTATTAGTAAGCTATGAAGAGTACTAGTAACATATAGAAGAGTACAATATTAATTATTAATGAGCTATAGAAGAGTGCTAGTAACATATAGAAGAGTACAATATTAATTATTAATGAGCTATGAAGTGTACTAGTAACATATAGAAGAGTGCAATATTAATTATTAGTAAGCTATAGAAGAGTACTAGTAACATATAGAAGAGTGCAATATTAATTATTAATGAGCTATAGAAGAGTGCTAGTAACATATAGAAGAGTACAATATTAATTATTAATGAGCTATAGAAGAGTGCTAGTAACATATAGAAGAGTACAATATTAATTATTAATGAGCTATAGAAGAGTACTAGTAACATATAGAAGAGTACAATATTAATTATTAATGAGCTATAGAAGAGTACTAGTAACATATAGAAGAGTACAATATTAATTATTAATGAGCTATGAAGAGTACTAGTAACATATAGAAGAGTGCAATATTAATTATTAATGAGCTATAGAAGAGTGCTAGTAACATATAGAAGAGTACAATATTAATTATTAATGAGCTATAGAAGAGTGCTAGTAACATATAGAAGAGTACAATATTAATTATTATTAGCACACTATATACAATATATTATAATTATAATGGTGACATCTCCTGCATAGTGTGCACGTGGAAGGTCTATATACAATATATAGGACTCACCACATCAAAGGAATGATGTCACCATCATATATATATATATATATATATGTATATGTTACGTCACGGTAAAAGGAATGATGTCACCATCATATACATATATATATAATTATATATATATATTAGGGCTGGGAATCGGCTGAGATTCTGAAATCGATTATCATTAACTTCAAGTCGATTGATAATCGATTAAAATCAGCAGAAGTAATTAGGCCAATTAAGTCAATTAATGCAGGAAACTCCTCCCATTAGATGATCAAAAAGGCTTCCAATCACTTCCATATTGTACACTATTTGCCATCACATGCTTTAAAAGTATGTCTTCTGGAATAATTAGCATAATCGATATCACGATAATCAGAAGAATTTTCAATATTGATTGATTAATCGATTAATCGTCCCAGCCCTAATATATATGTATGTATATGTTATGTCACGCTACAAGTGCTATATGACATTAATAACCACCAAGCCCGAAGGCGAGGTGCTTATAAATGTGATATTGCATGAGTAGCGTGACAACTAATATATCACACGTGTCTGTACTGCATATAGGACCCTTTTTTTGTGTCCTCGAGTGTGATATAGCCTTCGCAGGCTCGGGCTATATCACATCCTCAGACACAAAACTCAGGTCCTATATTTTGTATATAGGACCTGTTAGCATACTATATGTATTAATGTATATATATTACACACACACACATATATATATATATACATGCATTATATTATATACAAGAATGAAACAAAAAAAATGAAACAAGATGTCTTATATCTAACCACACTGTTTTGACAAAGCCACAAAACAAGAATGCGGGTTGTTATACTCAGATATTACATCACCTTTCACTGAAAATATGTTGTGAAGAGTTCCTGCTTGACTGTGTTTTGTAAGTGAATGAAGACCACTTAAGGATTCTTCCTAGGATAAAGAGGCACATGTTTGTATGGAAAAGGATTATGAAGGCTGATATGAAATTATGTCAGATCAACATGTACATTGATTGGCATTATCTGACAGCATTAACTTGATGTCATACACATACAAACACAGACACACACACGGGCCCTGGTTGCTTTGAGATATTTTTAACTTATAATATATACAGGTTTATTGTAACATAACCAATACAGGTGAAGAAACTAGGTGGAAATTTACATAGAAAAGCATAAACAGGCTTATGTAGCACACTATTGACCCAATTAAGTTGATATTTACCACTTCTCTCTCTGGGCCACTGACAGCATTACCTCTTTTATTAATGTATATTCTCAATGGTGAACACACTACATTGTATAGGCCTATACACAAAAAACTTCTGAATCTATTTGTAGACAGACATACTTAGTAAAGTGCTTGAAGCACAATTTCAAGCACTTTCAAATTAAGGGCTTGAAGCACAAACAAGCACCTTTTGACCAAATATATACTCCCTAGCTTCAGAGGATGACAGTTTCTCTATGAAGAAAACAATGTGACAGAAAATATATCATAAAATCAACTGATGTGAATTTTTGTAAATTTTAGTACTACAATTACTGCTACTAGACTAGTCTACATAGTGTACTACTAGTACTGTATGTATACCATGTGGTTCATTCAGTTAGTTGAAACTTTAGTAGATCCAGATATGGTCTCATCTGTTTACATATGGCCTTAAAAGATGCCTTCCACAGACTGAGAGTTATTAAAACAGTAGGTAGCTTTTTTTTCTCAGCCATCTTACCCTAAAAGCAGTCTCAAAGTGTGAAAATAGCAGCTGTCAAAGAAATTATTTCCACAGCAGCTGAATTAGTGTGAATAGAACTGCTGAATTGGTCCTTTGTACAATTTATACATACTGATTACCAGTATTGATTAAAAATTTATGATATTGTATAAAGCACTTCAAGCCTTTGTGCTTAATAATGCTATAATGTGCTTAAATGCAAGCTCAAGCACAAGCACAATTTAGTCAGTGCATGCAGCTAACATTGCTTCAAAGCACCTCCAAGCATTTCAAAAAATATGCTGAAAGTGGTTTCAAGCACTTTAAGGACTCATATCGGAATAATTTGTAGATACTGATTTTGTGTACATGTGACATTTTCAGGGCAAACCATGGACAATCAGAATATACATACACTGATCAGATTGTTTCGACCTATTGGGTCTCATCAGCATGGTGTATCCCAATTCACAATGCAATAATACACTGTTATTTTGGACAGATTAACACTATGTAAATAGAGTAACTATGTACCTCCAGTATAAGAGATGTACTATTTTCCAATCAACCGCAAGCAACTGGTTGCATCAACTATATCAGAAAAGCTACCACTGCCTTCATCATCTATAAGGTTTCTTTTTTCTTTCGTGTCTAGTATAGTCAGTATACCTCATATACGGTAAATTACATAGAACTCACGGGATCCTGTTTCTATTTACACTCGGGTATGACCATAATTATACATGTACTTACCAACATATGGTTACATGTATATGTACATATATATGTATAACTCTACTAGTACTGAGGATCATACATGTAGTGTACATATGACCATACTTATACTTAGCAACATATGTGTACATGTATATGTACACATACATGTATATATGTACTAGTACTGAGAGTCATACATCTATTGCACATATGACCATACTTATACTTAGCAACATATGTGTACATGTATACGTACATACATGTATAAATGTTCTAGTACTGAGAGTCATACATGTAGTGCACACAAATGTACATGTATGACCATACTTATACTTAGCAACATATGTGTACATGCATATGTACATATATATGTATGATTCTACTAGTACTGAGGGTCATACTTGTATTGTACATACATGTACATGTATGATCATACTTATACACATGTGTACATGTATATGCACATATATATGTATGACTGTACTAGTACTGAGGGTAGTGCACATATGACCATACATATAATTAGCAACATATGTTTACATGTATATTTACATATATATGTATATATGACTCTACTAGTACTGAGGGTCATACATGTAGTGTACATATGACCATACTTATATATACTTAGCAAAATACACATACATGTAGTGTACATATGACCATACTTATACTTAGCAACATACACATACATGTATATGTATTACTCTACTAGTACTGAGGATCATACATGTAGTGCACATATGACCATACTTATACTTAGCAACATACACATACATGTATATGTATTACTCTACTAGTACTGAGGATCATACATGTAGTGCACATATGACCATACTTATACTTAGCAACATACACATACATGTATATGTATGTATATGTATAACTCTACTAGTACTGAGGGTCATACATGTAGTGCACATATGACCATACTTATACCTAGCAACATACACATACATGTATATGTATTACATGAGTTAATGAGTCAAATGGAGTTCCTCCTGCTGTGAATTTACCTTTCAGTGCGGGTAAGACTATCTCCTAATTAATACTTCATAACTCTATAAATAAAGATAGTAATGATGTGAATCTTGACCATAGCAGTTATGTACATATAATTATGCATGTATTTGTTACAGTATATTTTATGTACAATATACATAATTGTGACTGACTCTCAGCCTTCAATTACTCATTGTACAGCTTTACATGAATAAGTTATTACATGTACTACTGAGTATAACCAGGACATCTCTACCACATGTACATGTACATGTATGTATTATAATAATATATTATTGTGTAAGATTGTGCAACTTACATTCATCTTCATCACTCTCCTCCATACCTGCTAGACGACAGCCAGAAGAGGTGGTGGGATGTGATCTGGGAATGGTTTCCCATATCAGTTACATCAAAACTGTTTTTCAAAAATTTATTGATACATACCACAGCTATTAACACCAGAGCATTATTATCACCAGTCAACAGATATAATTAGTACCTCTGATGTGATATGCCAGCTGTGAAGTAAACATTCACACTAATTACATTTATATTCTAGAACACATGTAAGAAGCACATGCTGACCTTTAATACTGCATGCACCAGCAGTGTCAGGTATGGAAGATAATGCTAATTACCAGAGCCCCATCATAATTCCATACACTTAATAATCGCATATTATTATCGAGATAAAGTGCCCAAGACATTGGTTATTTCATTGTCCTACAGGTCTAATACATACATATGTACATTGCAGTAGTTTACTAACTATTATACTATCACTTGTGAATATGCTAATTACCAAAGCACCACCTTAATTCCATAGCTGGTTGCAGCTATTACAATTTACACAAGTTTCCTAATGTGCTAAAGAATTAAATTTTGGGAAATTTTGCTAAATATGAGTATGAATCTGATTCTCCTTGATAGTGGCCAGCTTTAGCCAGGCCTTTTATACCTATGTGGGGTTATTATGGGTTTTGCTTCATAAGTAACAACACATCCTGCATGAAGCAAACACACATTAACCAAACACACCATACAATATAAAAGCCTTGCAATCAATGTAATCTATTGTAGTGTGGTATTCAATAACATAGTCAGATCAGCAAGTGCATAGTGAATTGGTTAGTAATGGACATTTTAGGCCCTTTTTACAAGCGTACAATAGAGCATTGTAAGTCAAACTAAAATTAAATCTGGAAAACTAAACTAATAAAAAATTGATTAGGCTACCAAAACTAAAACTTACTTCTAGAAGCCTTTCAAAACTAGAATGAAAAAAAAATACACCAAAAAATGAAAATAAAATAAACACAAAACAAGTAACAATTTGGATACAAAAAAGCAAGATCTGATTATCACAGGTAATAGAAATTAAGTATTACATTGGAATCAAATAAAATTATTATATACATGAATTTACACATGTACACATGTAATGTACATATGTAATGTACATACCACAAGACTATCAGCAGGGAAAGTAAAGACTCCATTCACATCATCACTCATATTAATGATTATAGTGACAGTGACATTTAACCTAATCTAGCACCTCCAAATGGATTTACTATGATAACTGTAAAACTCTGCGAGAAGAAAAAATACATATGAATAGACAGACAGACAGATAGATAGATTTGTCAGTATTTATCTCATCCACTTCAGGATCAATAATATCAATATTAACACATGATGATGTTTCTAGGTGCAAACTACATCAGCATTCTCTTTAATAGATTGTTCCCTGAATTAATGTTTGTACGTACGTATGTATGTATGTATGTATGTATGTATGTACGTATGTGTGTATGTATGTATGTACATGTACATGTATATATGTACATGTGCAGGTATATATATTATATATATACCTGCACATGTACGTACACTGTACATAAACATACATATATAATAATCGTACATATAATAATGATTGTACATGTATATGTACATTTACAATCTATATAATATATATCTATATAATATTATATATGTATATATATGTCTATATATATATATATATATATATATATATATATATATATATATATACCATAGTTAACAGAAACATCAAAGAGCCGACAGGGCGTATATATGGCATATATCCCGAATCAAACATGTAAGTATATATATATATACTTCTTTGAAATCTGTGAAAATATGATTAATAAAAATTAATACTATTATAAATGTCATGTATCATAACCAAACCTCCAACAGAGTCTTCTTTGATCCTATATGACCCTTTTCACGACTGTGTATTCCCTGTATTATGTCATAAAATTCTTCCACAAAGGCAACTCTCCTCCAACCAGAAAGAATTGTTGGATCATTTAAATTCTAGCACAAGTAAATTTAGTAATATAGTGTAAAATAATAATCCATAATAATTATACTTATATGTACCTGAGATTTTGTTGGAAGGCATAATACATCCTTCAGACCTAATGGGGGGTATGAAATTAGTTGAAACCCTCGACACTTCACCCAGTGTTTGAACATAGCACAAAAATATGCAGCTGCTGGATCATTTTTCAAAACCTTTCTTATCCTCTATCATTTTTCGATAGTAAAAATTACTTACTCTTAGGGGCAGTGCCTAGCTGGTTATCTCCACCATATCTTTCCTTGCAATAGAGTTCAAATGTTTCCTTTTGTTTTTCCATACTACAGCACGGTAAACAATAGGACTGTAGAAAGCTGGCAGCGTGGCACCTCTGATTGCGCAATAACAACACGCAGTTCTATAGAATGCGCAGTAACCACTGCGCATTGCACATTCTATAGAATAACCATGCGGTTCTATAGAATGGCTTCTCGTCTATAGAATGTTACGTAATCAAGGAATTCCTAAAATGCGCAACGCATTCTATAGAATGCGCACATTCCTAGAAAGCGCGGAACATATCTAACCTCATGTAAGCTCCAAAAAACTTGCATCTCTTTCGTGGGCGTGACCTACAGAGTACAGATATATATTATATTGTCATCAACTGGTGGTACACACAACTGGAAAGAACAGGTTCAAGTACACCAATGTGTAATGGGAGGACTTTTGGGCATGTTGATAACCTCCTGTAAGGCTTGATTTATATCATGCAAGTCAAGGCAAAAGGGGGAGTCTTGTGCACATACATAGATACATACATAAATACATACATAGATACATACATACATAGATACATAAAAACATACATACACACATATGTAATATGTACATGTAATATGTATGTACTATGTTTGTATATATGTATGTATCTATGTATGTATGTACATGTATGTGTATGTACATGTAGGTATATGTATGCAGGTATTTATGTATGTATGTATATAAGTATGTATGGGAGTTGCACGCTCCTTCCCTGTGGTTTTTTCATGGGCTCCTGGAGGTATCTATAGCACATTGATAAAATCTCATGAAAACCTTCACTCCTTTATGCTTGATAAACTTCAAATGAAGTTTTCTAACATTCCTAATAAAAGTCATATTAAAGCTGACTTATGAAACACTACGTGTATATAAATGTACATGTACATATCCAGTATATACATGCACATGTACATGTACACATACAATAAAGTATGTGTATTGGGAGACTAAAGTAATCAATTGTTGTATTACTAGCTATTATACATGTACATGTATATGTACTTACTTGAATGAAGCTGAACATTGCAGCCTGGTGCTACTGGTAATCTTTTGAAACTGTAAACTGCATGGGAGAGTTACATAATGGACGAATTTGTATATTAGAAAAACTTACATATTCCTTTAGTCTGGCTTTAGTACACTCAATGCACCGATCTCCCTACTGCTTCTACAATAAAATTGGCCATACATGTGTAAATAATTACAAATAAATCCCAAAATTACTGTGTTGTACATACATAGATACATACATACATAGATACATAGATAGATATGTATGTATATGTATGTATATGTGTATGTATGCAGGTATTTATGTATGTATGTATGTAAGTATGTATGTATGTATACGTGTAGGAATAGGCTATAGCACATGTATATAATTATAATTATGTACATGATGTTATCAGAGATGTAGAAAGAAAGAAAGAAAGAAGACACCTGAGGCAATGGAAAAATGCAAAATGAGAGTTGCCTTAGGTGGGATTCAAACACACAACACTCTGTACTCTAGACAGATACTCTACCAACTGAGCTACCAAGGCAGTTCAGCTGGCAGGGTCCGAATCAAACATCTCATATGCCAGTAAGAACAGGCTAACTTAATATTAGGCAGTAGGTGAAGGCCGGGGTAATGAAACCACCAAACCTAAGCATATATACATGATGTTATCAGAGATGTAGAAAGAAAAAAAGAAAGAAAGAAAGAAAGAAAGAAAGAAAGAAAGAAAGAAAGACACAGAGTGAACAGTATAAAAGGTGATGATAATGCCGGTAATGGAATGCTTAGGTCTTCCAATGGGTTATTTTAGCTTTGAACATAGCAAACATAGCACTACAAACAAACAAACAAAAAAAAATAAAGGGGAGTAAAAAATTCATAATAATCTAAACTATTACAAAACAAGTGAAAATTTGGATACAAAAAGTAAGCAATGCCAATCTGATTATACTGTGTACACACAAAAATAATAAAAAACCATTTTCAATAAATGACATGACAGTTACATACTGTATATCAAATAACTTATTTTATGGGTCATTTAGTTAGTTTTTGGAAGTAAATATCATTACATGTATTTACTGATGCATTGGTAAACAGGAGCATTTTCAGATACATGTATGTAGAGAGGGAAGGGTTGCAATCCCACCAAGATGTCTTTTACCCCGCCAGACTATCCGTGTCAAGTGGTACAATGACACCAAAGCATAATATATATGTTAAGATTTAGCATTTTGACCAATAAAGTTTTACCACACCCAATTTGCTAATCGATTGTCTTTACCCATTTTGCTAACCTGGGTATGTATGGTCCTATTGAGGGCCAGGGATGATGAGAAGTCATCAGAAATACCTATAAACAGATACATAGATTAATGATTAATTAAATAATGGAACGGATGAATGAATAGCGATGGATAAATGAATGGATAGATAGCTATGTAGACATAATTATGTCTATATATATATATAATTTATATATATAGTACAATTATGACATCATCCCTTTGATGTGGCTAGGTCTTTATCACATCCTCGAACACAAAACTCAGGTCCTATATTTTGTATATAGGACCTATTAGCATACTATATAATATACATATATATATATATATATATATATATATATATATGTATGTATATATGTATGTATGTATGTATATTATATAGTATGCTAACAGGTCCTACATAACATTCACTCCACCCCCATTGTTTATTTATTTTTACATGCAGTATATGGTTGTAATTTCATTATAATTACTAATTGCTATCAATAATCTGTTATGTACATGTATGTGAAGATTTGGGGCAGTTGATAGATACACGTAGATACCCATGTATCCCTTTATCATGGGGGAAGGAGGAGGTGTGGTGGTGGGGGCACTTGACTATACATGAGTAGAGGTGGACCTTTTTCACTGTGATCCAAAAATCATGTCTATTCCACATGTATTTATTTCTCACATCATACACAAAGTGAGGTGGAAATGTTTAATGCATTAATCATTAACTATATAATATTTCTGACTCCAAGGTGGAGCAATTAGCACATCACATAAGGTGGTATACACAACTGGAAAGAACAGGTTCAAGTACACCAATGTGCAATGGGAGGACTTTTGGGCATGTTGATCACCTCCTATAAGGCGTGATTTATATATCATGCAAGTCAAGGCATATCAAGACAAAAGGGGAAAGTCTTGTGCACACCAAATGAAGACATGTTCAAACCTTGAAAGCCTTACTTTAAAATTTGCACATGCATACTTGTGCATGGGGTTAATATTGCAGACATGTTCCAAGAAAATTGCACACACATCGATATTGGCCCTCGGCTTCGCCTCGGGCCAATATCTCCATGCTCGGGTCTTATATTCGCCATATATCCCTCGAAGCCATGGTATATATATTACATATACATACATATATACATACACAGACACATACACACATGTATCACTTACACAAATGGTTTAATATAATATACTCTATAGAAAAGGTATTTATTCTAAATCAAATAAAATCTTGTGGTCTGAGCAATTTAGTTGAGTCTCAAAGTACATGTAATAAACCAGTGTGTATAATCTCACATCTCAAAGGAAGCCTTAGGTCTAAGAGATCCAGGCTTGCATCTTCAAATAGGCAGTTCTGTGGTTTCTCAAAATGGGTATAAAAATACTGAACATTTACAAATAAAGGTCAGATAGAAGAGCTACAATGGGTGGTGGAAATAGCAAAGTCGAAGAAAAGACAGAACAAGTTCAATCATGTGAAAAAAAGACAGAACAAGTCCAGTCAGTCGAGATAACAAGTGAAAAAGCAGGAGTAAGTATCACAACATGAATAAGATGTTACTACAATATTAATATTGTTATATAGCAAAGAAATGAACTTGAGTATTGTTGCAATATTGCAACATTGCAACAATAACACTCCTGCTACATGTATCAGGTGTACATGTACGTACATGTAGCTGAGTTCTTGTTTGCTATACAGTTTGTGTACATGTACATGTATGTGACTGATGTGCTAACGTTAAAACTACAAAGTACAAACATGTATCATGTATCTCATACATTTTAGTGGATTTTAGTTAACTATAACCAAAATTTAGTAAGGCATTGTGACTTTTAGTTGACTAAAATATAACTAAATTACAGGTCTAGTGTAATAACTATAACTAAAATGAAAATTGGCTAATAATGGGCACTTCTAGTTAGTTAACTAAAACCCTTTTAGTAAGCCAAAAATTGTTTAAGTTAACAAATTAAAATTGTGAGAAACTAGTCATACTATAAGTACAACTAAAATGGTCATTATTGTCATACTAAAATAACATATATTTACAGTGTGAGAGAGAAAAAGAATGTACATCATGTCAAAGAACTAGAAATGATGAAAACATGGAGGAAAATGAAGAAAGTAAGAAACTAAAAGAAAGAAGCGAGCAACAAGAAAAAAAAAAGACAACGAACTAAGAAGAAGAGAGGATGAGGAGCATAAATGGAGGCAGCAGATTAGACAAAAAGAAAAAGAATACTACAACCTGAGAAGGAGGATAACAGAAGAATACAGGTGGAAAAAGGAAAGAAAAAGAAGAGAAGATGAAGACTATAGGTGGCAAAAGGAAAGAAAAAGAAGAGAAGATGAAGACTATAAGATGAGGAGAAAGAAGGAAGAGAAAGAACAAAGGATGAATGAAAGAGATTATCGGCCTCATGTGGTATGTATGCCTTCAATACCAGCACCTACATATATGATACCAACTATGCCTAGTGCACATGGCATGACTAGTGCTGTGCCTAGTCCACCTACATGGATGATGCATGGCATGACTAGTGCTATGCCTAGTGCACCTACAATACAAACTACACCTAGTGCACCTGCAGGTACATACAGTGTGTCCAGTCATCCCTTTTGTAATTAAAAGTCTAGACATTCAGTTATGTTAGCATTACATGTATATTATATTGCTATATATTGTTTATTGTTTATTTACTACTTATTTTCTTTATTTACTAAAATATGTAGTTAAGTTTTAAATTTTTGTTTATTTTTCTTATATACACATGTACATGTATATATTATGCGTTTGAAATAATGTCGAAGAAAATTAAGTATATAAATTCACAATTACATGTAAAATATACATGTAATAATACAATGTATAAACTTCTGTACCTGTTATAAAGAAGTCTTTTGAAGTCTTGAAAAATTGGATCTTTGTTTTTATCACTAAAACCCAGAACAGAGTATCTAAAGATGATAAGAAAAGACTGCCAAATAGTTGAGACAAAACATAACAGGGAAAGAAAGAGGGAGAAAATATCCCTGTGATTCCATTAGTATAGGTTATAGTTAACTAAAGTAATGTACATGTACATGTATACACCATGTACATGTACAATGTACGTGCGACTCCATTAGTCTAGGTTATAGTTAACTAAACTAATGTACAAGTACATGTACATGTACGTGTGACTCCATTAGTCTAGGCTAAACTAATGTACATGTACATGTATACACCATGTACATGTATATACAATGTATATGTGATTCCATTAGACTAGGTTATATATGTAAACTACATTTATATGTACATGTATACATGGTCTATCAAGGTTATAGTTACATGTACATGTACATTGTCTATCAAGGTTAAGGTTACGTGTACATGTTTACATGGTCTATCAAGGTTATAGATACTGTACATGTATATGTATACATGGTCTATCAATTTTATAGATACATGTACATGTATACATGATCTATGTTACAGTTACGTGTACATGTACGTGTATACAAAGTACATGTACATGGTCTATCGAAGTTATAGTTACATGTACATGTGTACATGTATACATGGTCTAGGTATAATCTTACACTACATCTCCTGCATAATGTCGTATTCTAAACTGTTCGTCTCTCTGAAGAGTTTTTTCAGAAAAGTCCAACTGTAAGGAAAAGAGCAAATTTAGTAGTATTATTATACATGTATATGAGTACATGTATATACATGTACATGTAAACACGTAAATTGTACATGAAGATTTCAATTCCGCAAATAACCATACCTGTCTACTGCTGTAGTGATCATGTCCTTTAAATTTCTCATCCATTGCATGAAGGAAATGCTGAATGGATAGAAAAACGGATGAATGGATGGATAGATGGATGAATGCATGGATGGATGGGTGGATGGATAGATGAATGGATGAATGGATGGATGGATACAAGAATGGATGGATAGGTGAGTGGATAAATAGATGTACATGTAGATGGATGAATGGATTAATAGATGGATGAGTAGATAGATAGATGTACATGTTGATGGATAAATGAATGGATGGATGGATGGATAGATGAATGGATGAATGGATGAATGGATGGATGAATGGATTGGATGAATGGATGGATAGGTGAGTGGATAAATAGATGTACATGTAGATAGATGAATGGATGGATGAGTGGAAGGATAGATGGATGGACTGAACATACATGTATGAATGGATAGATGGATGGATAGGTTAGTGGATAGGTGGATGTACATGTAGATGGATGAATGGATGGGTGGATGGATTGATGAATGGATGGATTGAACATATGATTGATGGATGAGTGGACGGATGAATGGATGGATGTAAATACACAGAATAGTGGAAACTTATTACTTTGTCAGTAACAGTTCCAACAAGAAAGCAAGCTTCATCAAGTAATGCTATAACTCCACTGTGCTGTTGGTTGGTAATATGAGTATTGTACATGTACATGTAATACTGTCTGCTGTTATTACAGTACAGCAAATAGAACATACATGTACATATAGCTATATACATGTACATGTATACCGCACAAGTACATGTACAATTGCACATATGCATGTACACTGTACAAGTACATTGTACTTCAATAAAGAACATCGTAAATCTGGATCGTGAACACATGTATGGCATTATATGTATTCAGGGTTTCGCTCATGGAGGGAGGGGTGGGGCATTTACCCACCACTTGCTATAGTTTTGCCTCCCCTTGGAATTTGTTTGCCAATATGCATACTACAACAACCCTATATGTCGACCCCCTCAAAGTCTTTCAAATTCACGTTTCGCTCCCCCTTGATAAATTTTCTAAATGAAACCCTGGTATTTGAATGTTACGACAAGTTACATGTACATGAGAAATACAGAGTATAAAAAAGAGAAGGGAGAGAGGGAGGGAGGGAAGGAGGGAAGATGGAGGTAGGGAGGGAGTAAAAGACAGAGTATGCTGTGTGTGTGTGTGTGTGTGGGTGGACATGTGTGTGAGACTGACCTGAATCCCTTCTCTTTGGTACTCTTCTTGTTCCTGTTTCAACACTAACTCAATAAATAGTTATTGTAGTTTTTCATTACAATAATTTATACACAACTGCTCAAATGAGTTGTTATCGAATATCTCAAATCCATATATATCCAAGACTCCAATTACTGTACTTTCTCCTTTCAGTGAATTTGTGGGACCTAATTTATCATTTATGAAGTGTACAATCCAGGTGAATAGTCTGTCATAAATGGCCTGGAAATACAAGGAGAGAGAGAGATGGAGATAAAGAGAGAGGGAGAGACAGATAGACAGACAATTGTTAATATACATTCACTACATTGATCTTTTAGGTATTCAAAGATTGAGTCACATGCATATACACTTCAAATGCTCTATACTATATATACATGTACATGCATACTTCATACATGTGTACAGCGTACAGTACAGTACAGTAAATGCACTTCAAATGCTCTATACATGCATGTACATGTACATATACAACTCTTGCATACTTCATACAATGTACAGTACATGTACATGTACATGTATACATATGCTCTGTATATACAACCTATGTGCATGTACAACTGTATGTTATACAATGTACAGTACAAGCACATGTACAGTACATGTAGTCGTGTACATACACATTTAATGCTCTATAATATATATACATGTACTTCGGATTCTTTATATATACAATGTACAAACTATTACAATGTATGATGTATTTACGAAGTACCCTGTACATGTACCTTTGCGAATGCATTTCTACCATAATATGCCTGATCAGCAGAATGTTTCTTCTGCACAACTTCCCTCTTGTTAGCTATAACTCTGGAACACAGTGCCTGTTCTAAAGTCTGTGGTTTGCCTGCTAGGAGATTAGATATGGTTTGCATCAGTTCAGGAGATTGTATGGCTGCTCCGTCAGTTTGATATTTTTCTTCTTCATCTGAAAATTGTACATTTCCCTGGAGAAAGGGAGGAAAGGAGAGAGGGAGAGAAGGAGAGAGGGAGGAGGGAGAGACAGAGAAAGAGGGGGTGGGGGAGAGAGGGAGGGGAGGAGGGAGGGGAGGAGAAAGGGAGAGAGGGATACAGAGAGACAGAGAAAGAGGGGGATGGAGGGAGGGAAAGAGAGAGGGAGGGATGGAAGGAGGGAAGGAGAGAGAGAGGGAGAGAGAGAGGGAGAGAGAGAGAGGGATGGAGGGAGGGAGAGAGAGAGGAAGAGAGATACAAGAGAACAGAATAAGGAATTATATGTCGTAGATAAACTTATGAACAGATATTCAGAGAGGAACAAATGTTTGTCAGCAGTTTCTATCTTGTAATAACATTATAAAATATACATTATTTAACATACCAGGTGAAGTATAGCTGCTATAAGTTTCCAAACAGTATCAATTTCTTGAGGTGTATAGCCAAGTACTTTCATTGCATTCCGAACATTGTCAAAATCTTTTCCGTCATTGAGAGAATCCACCTGGCAAAGATAATGAACTAATAAATGTCTCAACAACCATATTGTGTTTTGTATAGACAGTAGTACATTGCACATACATGTAGCTCAGTATAATATGTTACTGTACTATAGTACATGTACTTGAGCTTGTACCTGGTACATGTACATGTATGTACATATATAACTATACTGTATATGTACATGTACATGTATGTTTACTGTAATCAGTACTTTAGTATACTCTGAGACAGTATTATCAACAATAGTGTACATGTATTAGACATGTATATGTATTATACATGTACATGTACATGTATTACAAATATACATGTACATGTACATGTACATGCATAACTAAATGTACATGTACATGTACTCTGAGACAGTATTATCAACAATATAGTACTACTGTTTTCATTTAGTGATTTACATGTGTGTGTACATGTATATGTATTAGAAATGTATATGTATTATACATGTACATGTACATGTATTATAGATGTACATGTACATATACATGCATAACTACTACATGTACATGTACATGTAGACAGTATTATCAACAATATAGTACTACTGTTTCCGTTTAGTGAGTTACATGTGTATGTACATGTACATGTAGTTTAATGTTTAATGCAACTAGAACAAACTACATGTAGTACTCGTTATAAACCACTAATAGAGTTTTGGAGGCTTCCTATGGATCAAGGTAAGAGCAACATTGATAAAAACACATGCAAACCTTCAAATATTCGTTCATTTTTGCTGACAAAGTTTTGAATGCTGTTTTCTAACCCTAGTACATGTACATGTACATGTATACGTGCATCAGTGTTTTGATAAGCTTATATGTACATCATTGGCCCAAAGAGCTTCTTATTTGGTACTGCACAGTTCTCTCTTGGGCCAGTGGTGCAGTTACATGTAATTATGATTATATTGTCACTAACAGCATTAATTCTTTTGTTTGATGTGTTCCCAATGGCGCACACATTAACCATTTGGCTCATTCTTCAAAAACTCTAATGTACATGTATTATGTATATGTATATGTACATGCGTACATGTACATGAATTTGTACATGTACATGACTACATGTACATATTTATATGTACATGTATGTAGTCATATACACGTACAAGTATTATAAGTTGTTTATTGTTGTATTACCCTGTTAGAATCGCCTTGATTGACAAAATGATAAGCTTTAGGATCTTTACGAAGTCTCAGACCAGATAATTGAGTTTCTGAGGCACCCATTAGAAGTTGATAAAATATATGGAAATTCCTTTCACCAAACTGTTGTTTAACCACTCGAGACTCAAACATCCAAATAATGACCTCCTAATGAAATTACTAATTGAGACTCATACCCAACGTAGGATTGACATTGAGGCTTCCGAGAAGAGAACTGTAGAGCTACTGGAACAGTACCCTTTCTTTTCATCGGCTATACATGTGAGTATAAAGAGGCAAAAATAGATGAATATATATCATAATTATGATTTAGGATGTGTATGTTTTAATAGCAATACATATAATACTATAATAATTATTATACTTGTTGTACACATACATGCAGGTTGTATCGGAATTCAAATTAATACTGGGAGAAGACATTGAGACGAAGTTTGAAGAATCCTGGGAGAAATACTATCCTATAATCAATACCTGTGGAGGAAACTGTGAATCTCAATCGGAATGCAATGCACTTCAAGTTATCAACAAAAAATTAAGACCTAATGGACCTGCATCAAAGGCACAAGGGGCTTTCTCTTTCTACAAGGTTATCTATAATAATCTATAATTAGCTATAAATAGTATTTATAAATTACTGTTAACTATTTCTCTTCTTTAGCCGTTTTAAACGTTTGCAGAACCAAGATTAGCCATCTTTACTGAAAATCCCACAGAATGTACCCACTCACAAGGACTTATAATTGCAGAACAGACAGTCCTCTTAAAAATAGACGACTTCACAGTTTCAAAAGGAATCTTCTATCTCATCGCACTGTACTATGTATATTTTATTAATTATCCCAGCTCCTGTACAGCATATGGGTTCCTTCTATTCATTCAGGAGGTACTACTAGGGGTATGTGAAAGCAATCTTAAAAAGTCCACTAAATACTCTGCTTTTATTGACTCTGATATGCTTAGATATATTATAGTAGTTATCATTTTTAAGTCTTTAAGTAACATGTATATATATTAAAATTAATGTTTAAGTTATAATCATCTTTAAAATTGATCATTATTGTAAACAATTATTATTGTTGATTGTTTTTTGAAGTTCAGAATATAATAGCACACTAAACAACACACTTACAATGTGGCACAGGGTATATTTTAGCACATTCCATCAAATAGCACATGTGCAGCTGTGCTAAAACTGGAGACATCTGTTAAGCACTCTTAAGTGTGTTAAAATAGCACATTAGTTTTTTCTGTGTATAAATGAAACACAGTACACAATGTAACACACATGTACAGTAATTTATGTTACAGTTATTGAATGGACAAATAGTCTTTAGGTGAAATATAATCTTTAGCTCAATGGAAGCATATCAAATTATTATATTAATTTTATATTTCAGTAGAATAAACCGCATGGAATCACAAAACATCAAACTACAAGTTAGACATACAGTACCTGACTTTATTAAGTTTACATACTCTTTAATAATGTGATAGTCAACTGTACTTCTAAGTAGTACTATAGTACTACTTTGTACTGTAAATTCTGTAATCATAGAAATGTGTGAATTCCCTTTACATTTGTATGTAATAGCATGGTACTAAGGTGTAATACTGTGCAGTACATTTGAAGTACAGTGCACAAAGTGCACTATAGTCAATGGAAGGGAGTACAGTGATAGTGCATGTGTATGTAAATTTAATAATGTCGGGTATTGTACATTCAAAGTACAGTGTACTTCACTCACAATGTAAACTAGTCCATGGAAGTACAGTGATAGTATGTAAACTTAATAATGTCAGATACTGTGTACATGTACATGTATATGAGCTTGTAAAACGAGAAGCTGAAGACGAATGGGACTGGAATCCCACCATCCCCCCTGCCCTTGTGTATACAGAAATGTATTATTAATTTATTAATTTATTATTATTATTATTATTATTATTATTATTACATGTAGGTTATATTGGTGATTCTCTGTTGACAAGTAGATCCATTAATAGCACACATACAGCTGTACATGTACAGTACACACAACATACATTTACGGTATAGGTGTTTGTACTAGCACAGGTAACCCAGTCACTGAATTTACTAATGTAAACAATGGTTGAATCAGAATCACATTGTTACTGATTAACATACGAAATTTCTAAGTTTGTACACCCCCATTTTGCATAAATATGGCTATTACTTGTAAACCATTCGTTGGTTTTAATTAAATAGCTTGTATTATGATAAATATGAGAAAACTGTGTAAATATTCACTTATTGTACAATTGGCTGTGACAACATAAACAAAACAAATAGAAATGTCAAGTGATATGATTCACATTTTAATATTAGGTATAAGTATAATGCAAGAAGTACCTCTTACCTACGGGCCTCAGGTTATATACATATTATATGACTTTTGACATAAATAGGTTTGTGATACATGCCCTGTAGTTTATGGATGTAAACAATATTTATAGTATGGCCAAAAAGCTTCAGGAAATATAATTATTAGTTAATAAAATAACATCATGCCCACTTGTCCATTATCAGGCTTTGTTTACAAATGCCTGATATTGGCTAAGGAAATGAATATTTCAATCCAAAAACCACTATTCATTGGTACTGATTGATTGCTTTAACCATGGTTATGTGAGTGCTTAATGGTGTTTTTATATAAAGTATTAATAATGAGAGCCAAAATTACTTCTAATGAAAAATACAATTACCACTTTCCATTATAAACATGTTTATTACAGATTGTTGTCCATTAGCAACATAATAATTGTCCATTATATGTGTAAGGTGGATGTAAAACATGAAACTGAACAGTTTTTTAAAGTAATTTGAAAGTAATCAAAAAATAATCGAATACTTGATGAATGTAATCAGTAATCGTAATCATTTTAAAATGTTTGGTATCGCCCATCACTAGCTAACGGCACAATAATAATTGACTGTTGTAAAATGTTAAATTCAGGGACATGAAGTGGTCATGTCCCTCTCAAAAATTTGTCATCAAATTCTCTCAGAATGCACAAAACAATTAGTGGACAGGTTGGCAGGGCCTTTATACTCTAAGGGGGTGTAAGGTTATTGTGGGTTTGCTTCTCAAGTACAGCATCCTTTATGAAGTAATTAAGTGTAGCATGCTAAAAAATACAAAAATAGCCCAGTGAATAACAATGGAATGGTAACAGGGCACAACTACTATAATTAGGGCAAAGCAAAACAGACCCTTCCTCCTACAAAATTTTGTGCATAGGTGGAGTTATACATTATTGAGTGACTTTGGGTTCTAAACCACTCCTTCCAATATAACAACACAAATGAATTAAGATTGTGACAAAATTTGCTGACATAACAGAAACCTAATACAAAAACTACTGGTTGGGTATATGTATGTATGCTATTTTTAGTGCATAAAACAAACTCACTTGTGTACTTTAGTTTTTATGTAATACCATTTGTTAATTAATTGTTATTATTAATTTTTATAATATCAATGTTTATTTTTTTAGGTGATCAGTTTCATTTCAATGTACAGTGAAACCTCCCTTAGCGGATACCTCCCAATAGTGGACACCTCTCTAAGGTGGACACTTTCTTGCAGTCCCAAACGCACTTCCATAGACGCCCATACATTGGAAACCTCTGAAATATGGACACCTCGCTATTCCGTATACCGGACATGCATCATGCCCCCATTAAATAGTATAACATACGAAAACTACTCTTTATTGCGGACAGTATATAATTTATTTTATTATTATTATTAATTAATTTTATATTAATATTATTGTTAAACTATCTTCACTGTATCCGATCTTCAAGTCTAACAACCAGAGCTTTTAGTCTATCTACGTAAACCTTTGGACCATACAGGCGATTGGTACAAGGGACTTCCAAGCCATATCCAGCTCCTCTGTTTATTCTTTCACCAGTGACGTTTACAGTGCCTTTATTGAAGTCCCTCGTTAAGAAGGGAGAAATCAGTGGAGCAAGATTGTATGGAATATGTCCAACAATTGTATTGTCCTCGGTTGTAACAGCAACAGCACACTTATCACAGCAATTGTCAGGCTCTCTCGGCAATTTAAATATTTGCCCACTTCTCACTGAATGCCAATGTTCTTTGTAGGCATGAACTCCTCTTATGAATGACCTAATCTCATAGGATTCTAATTGAACAGGTGGTTGGCTGGCCATCACGGTTGATAGTAGTTGTAGAATTGCTCCTTAGCACCTGCAATACACAAGCAAAATGGCTCACAATCAAGTAACAAAACGCAATGAACTACCACTTGAGAAAAAGTATGAAGTAATAAAAATGGCTAGGAAGAATCCAAAAATGGGAACTAGAAAGTTGGCTGAGCACTTCAAGTGTGGAAAAACCCAGGTAAGATTATCTTTTTTACTGTGTAAATCAGTGACTTGATTACACTCTACATTTAGGTATCTAACATTCTTAAGAATCAAAGCACAGTTGTGGAAAAATATGAAAGTAATGCCTCTACCCAGATGCAACGTTCTAGCCATACCTCACAGTTTTCAGACATCAATGATATACTGTACAGGTGGTACCTCTTGGCAGTGAGCAAAAATATTTATCCTGATGGCTCCCAGCTTTGTAGTCAAGCTAAAATGATTGGTCAATCCTTGGGAATAAGTGAATTTAAGGCTTCAAATGGATGGTTGGAGAAGTGGAAACTAAGACATAACATTAGAAAGGAGACTGTTTGTGGTGAGTCTGCAGAAGTAAGAGGTGATACAGTACAGTCGTGGAAAGAGCGTATAACAGAGATCATTGAAGGATACAGCGCTGAGAATATCTGGAACATTGATGAAACAGGTTGTTTCTGGCGAGCATTACCTGAAAAAGGCTTGGGACAGAGAGGAAAGTCATGTAAAGGTGGAAAAAAAAGCAAGCAAAGATTGGCATTTTTTGTTAATGCTGCTGGAAGTAAGGAGGGGATGAAACCAATTGTTATCTGGAAATCACAAAACCCTCAATGTTTCAAAGGAATAAATCATAGTCAATTGCCAATAAAATACTACAGCCAAACAAAGTCGTGGATGACGGCGGAATTACTGTATGATATTCTTCATCAATTTAATAGGAAACTGCAGGTTTCTGATCGCTTCATTCTTTTACTTATGGACAATGCAGGATGTCATCCTCCAGACATTTCTGGTAAATATAGTAACATAAAAGTTGTATTTCTCCCTCCCAATACAACTTCAGTTCTTCAGCCTCTTGATTTAGGTATTATAAAATCATTCAAGGTCTATTATCGCAAACTTTGTATAATATACTACATTAATTAGTGTTTATTGTAAAACTGTGAAAATACAGATTAGTGGCTAGCATCCCTGTCTACAGGCATGGGATATATCACCAGCAGTACAATCAATGCTGTCGATCAGGTCAGATCTCCATTTTGGACTATGCAAAATGCCTCTTTACCACTGTTATCTTTGCACGAAATACTATCAAGAGGAAAATCAAGGTTTGTTTGACAGTCAAATGAGTGTGGAGTATGCTGAGATACTCATGGATAGTGATAATAAATGTGCAGAAGAACTGCAATTAGAGACAGACAACCAACAGAACGCTGAAATTGAAGTTGAGAAAGCAAAAAGATTGAAACAAAAAGGAATAGCCTTATCAGAGAAACTGAAATTGCGAAGGCTAGAATACTAAAGCAATCTGTAGAGAAAGAGATGCAAACTGACAAAATTGAAGTCAGTAGACAATTATACACATGTAGTTATAATACTTATTTGTACTGAATAAAAATCACTTTATATACACATATATTATAAGGTTTCCTATGATGTCATAGTTACCACAATATAGCAAGTCTTCTCAATGTGTATCAGCAATACTAGACACACACTCCTTGATAACAGCACTCAGTTTCACGTCGGGGTGCTATCTTGGGGATCGGGTCTGATACTGCCAATAAACACATCAAAGCCATGCTATATATATATATATATATATGTATATTATATAGTACACTTACAGTTCTTATATACAAAATATAGACCCGAGGTTTAGTGTCTGAGGATGTGATATAGCCCGAGCTTGCGAGGGCTATATCACATCAACCAAGGGTTTATATTGTGGTATATAAGAACTGTAAGTGTACTATATACAATATATAGTATGCTGGTGGATTAAAGATTCACAGGTCTATATACAAAATATAAGACCTAACCACATCAAATGGTTGCCATGGTAGCATACTACATGTATATATATATATATATATATATATATATATATATATATATATATATATATATACAGTAGTATGATTATGACATCATCCCTTTGATGTGGTGAGTCCTATATATTGTATATAGACCTTCCATGTGCACACTATGCAGAAGATGTCACCATCATACAAATATATTGTATATAATATGCCAATACATGTAGGTCCTATATAGTGAATATAGGACCCTTGTTTTATGTACTATAAATGCGACTGGAAAAGTACTAGAATCGTTGTGATAGTTCAACAAACAAAAAAATGATTTGTCTGGAAAATAATAATAATAATAATAATAATAATATGATGAAGATTTTGCCAGTTTTGCCACTCGCCGGTTCTCTAACTTAACAACAATCTTTGGCCATCTAAACCGTGTTGGCAGTCATAAAAACACTAGATATGAATAGGTATGTGTGTATTAAAACTTATCTGTATATATTACCAGAGATTTCAGCTCATCACTTGCAATTAAAATGTATGGGTGGCCATTTTTTTCGGTGCCATCCTTACACAGAAAGTACTACCGTACTCTCTGATAATATATTATATATTATATATAATGTAATTATATTATAATTATTATTATAATTATAATATAGTTACACTGTTATAATTATAGTTATAATCAGCAGCGCATAACAATTGATACACTTCCAATCTGTTAGTAAGTAAGTTAGGAAATTGACTAAATTTAGTAATTCATAATTAGATTTTGACAAAGGTGCAAAACAAACTGACAGTTCATATAACAATACTAAGCTGATGCTGCATAATTATTAATATAGTTAAAATTAAGAATTCACGCTCAGTGTCAATGTATACTTCTTCCTTTGGCATCTTTTAGAATACCACCATCCCTCCCCCATCCTCACCAATCCTCAGAATGATGCAACTCCCTTAAATACATAGATACTCACATAAGTGACATAAGAATATAATTATTATAATACATTTAAATCCTGTAGAAAGCAATTATATGGACGGCCCTGTGGGCCATAAAAAATTATCCCTATAATCCATTACAAAGCTCAATTACAAATTCTATTACGCCCACACCCATTAATTGACCAAGCCTCCCAGAATGATGCAATTTCTTTAACTATGTATACAACGTATGTGTATGTGATATATATATATATATACATTAAATCCTGTAAAAAGCAATGATAGGGATGGCCCTATGAGCCATAAAGATTGTTCCAGATTTTTTCCATGAGTATTATTGTGTCTATTGCTACAGTTGATATGTGGAAGTCATATTTAATTTTAATGCTAAGGTATCATCCCAATCCTGTTCCTGTGCTCTTTCGGTTTTGATATGTATCCCTACATTCTTTACATACTACATACTACATTTAAAAAAATGTTTTATATATACATGTATATACATGTATATACATGTATATACATGTATATACATACAAACAGTTACATTTTCGAATTCTTTATTGCAATGGAGATTAGATTATAGTTTCGTGCATGCGTGACATTTCCACATTTCCACATTTTTACTTGTAATGGAAAGTCAACAAGAGTCATCAGACTATTATCTTGGGGCCTCCCAAATACAGGCAGGCCAGTGAGACTAAGCACAAGCATGAATAATATAACATGTGGACTGCAGTAAATAAAAAGTTCTTGTCATGTGACACTCACAAAAGCATCATATCCCTGCAAAAGCTCTGTAACGCTTCTTCCTAGTTTGGCCTGAGTTCCTTAAGTTTCAAAGGTTTCATTGAGCCCAACGTAACTCAGTTTTAGGAATAGGGATGTGGTCAATTACCTCATTAGCATTACCTAAAGAAATATCCAATTAATTACAATTACCATTAGCTGAGCTTTTCCCAATTTCAATTACAATTATAATTACTGTTAGACATATAATATTTACTATTACCATTACTTCATGCTGCCCTCAAATTAAATTTAACAATTTTTAAAAATCAAGGACAGGTTGACTTTTAGAAAAAAAAGGTTTTTCAAAGTTTTTAGGCAGTAAACGACAATGATGTAATTAGTGAATTAGTGAGTGATGAATAATACATAGCTTCTAAAGTTGATGATAATATAAATCACATGTAATTATAGTACAAAACTGTTAAATTCAATTACCATTACCATTACCATTACTACATAATTGCTTTCTTCAATTACCATTACTATCTCCTAAAAATAGTAATCATTGGGTAATTAAGTACATTACAATTACCATTACCACATCCCTGATATAAATAGATAGATAGATAAATAGATACATGTAGATAGATAGATAGATAGATAGATATCAGTGTTTTTGATAAGCTAATATGGCACACCATTGGCCCAAAGAGCTTTTTATTTGGTACTGCACAATTCTCTCTATGGACCAGATAGTGCAGTTAACTATGATTATGTTGTCACTAAGAGCACTAACTCTTTGTTAACTGGCACAAGACATATTCCCAATGGCACACATACTGACCACTGTTGAGCCAATTTGGCTAATGCTTCAAAACGTGTCAAAAATTCTGATATTTATAAATATATATTATATATAATTATGTACAATATATGTATATAATTACAGTATATACATACGTACATGTACATGAAAGAGATCTCCTATACCAGCTGAGATTTGGCCCAGCATTACAATAAAGAAAAACAGTTGATATTTGAACTACACATGTAGTACATGTATCTGCCTAGTGGTTTAAAGCTCTTGTAACTTCTTGCACACGTAGCAGATAGTTACATGTACTGTATATACATGTGTTAAAGTACAGGTTCATGAGATTAGTTTGTTTGTCAGTGAGTGTACCATACTTATTGTAAAACGTATATAATTATCCATTTATTGACAAGTTATTACTTACCTTTATAAAGGTATTGGAGTAGCCTTCATAACTGGACCAGGATCTGAAATCCTCACCAAGATGTTCAACACTTGATAATGAACACTGGTAGAAATGATGATAAGATCTGAGTAGAGAAGTCAAAATGATCAGCAAATTATAATTAATTATGCCCACAATAAAATGTGACTTCCAAAAACATCAATTATAAAAACAATTCGAGTCCAGTGATAAGCTTATTTCACTGCTTATTAATTCAAAAACTTAACAACTTATCAAATGAAAGCACTGTAGAATCTAAGTACAAAGCATACCTCTATTAGTAATCATTAATAATTGAATGCTACTATTAGCAATCACAAATCACTTCAGACATCTGGCTGTAGCTTTCATTGACAAGAAAATTGACTGAGTATGCCAGATGCCCTTTTACTCATTGATAGCATGGACAGGTGGGGAAGAAGCTACGTATATTCCACTTGGATTCTTAACTTTTCTATTATTGGTTGAAAAAATTTAAGATAGCCTTGTGTACATAGGGTCTATTATTACCTTCAAAGCACACTAAAGGTCAATTAACCACTCATTATAACAAGCATTGATTATTATGACAATCTAATTAGTGTCATATTTGCCATCATAGCTTATGTAGACTGCTAAGAATTAGGCCCCCAAAGTAATTTCATTTGAGTTGTTTGTTAGTGTTTTAGGCATTTTATCATCCCTTGTTGTATGTAATAAGGAATTATTTACCTACATCTGTTGGTGTTTTAGGCTTCTTATCGTCCCTTGTTGTAATAGGGAATTCTGCATCCACAAGTATCATTCTTTGCTCATCTTGATTTGAATATACAAAATTTAATAGTAAGATTTAAGAATGTAGATATTAAGTGTGCTTACACTTAATGTTCAGCAATTAACCGACAAAATTAATAACTCTCAATTTTATCATGAACAATAATGAAATCGTCACTTTCTCTATACTCACGATAGTCTTCGTTACATAATTATGTAATACATGTGTATTTATAACATTCTTTATGGCACATTAAGTGTTTTAATGTGGCACATGGGTGGGGCTCCATAAAAGATAATGCATGAGTGAAGTGGGTGCATTATTTAATAATGACCTTTATTGCTCAACCCAAGTGCCACATTATAACACTAATGTGCTGTTTGGTCATATTTTCACAGGTAACTGTGCATTAAGTAGTTAATGCATTTTTAAGTGTGCACTATTCTGTTTAATTGTGATCAGGTGACTAGTATATGAAAGCGTGATTGGCTGTCACATGATACATACCAGTATTCATTAACTATTAGGTGGTGTACATAAAAACAACTAAAATGGCTACATCTGACAGACCATATGGTACAGTAAATGGATTGTGTTTGGTATATACAAACAAAAAGTTGAGACGAATAACATAAGATGCTATACACAATGGTCCTACTAGGAGCCACAGGAGATAATGAGGATGGTATCATGATTAAGACCGAGTAAGATTTGTCCTACATGTGGAAAATTGACCCAGATGCAAATTTAGCATTCAAGAGAACATCTTTATATGCTTTATCAGTTGAGTCAAGTGCACAAAATAAAGTAAAGGACAGCATTGCAATATCAAGTTGATAAGTTCCCATATTTTCTTGATAATCGCCATAATCATGATTATGTACTATAATTATTATTGTTTTACTTTTTTTCATAATAAGCTAACACTAATTCCATTGTAACGTGGTGCCTATGGCCTTACTATATTTAACTGCCACACATTACTCACTGGCAATTAGACTCTATGACTACTGCTCAAGCATGCTGATTCTTTAAGGGCATTGGGGATATAATGAAATATCCCTTAGTGTACCTCATAACTATATTGGTTTTTACACAGGGGTATTGTAAACGAGGGATGCAAAGTTCTTTAACACTTGATAACGCCAATTTGTCAGAATAATTGATGGCTTACCTTCTCTCACTTCACAGTGGTCCTTATATACACACATACCTAGGTAAGGTGCAAAGTTAGTTTCTTACTATGTGAACATCACAGATTTACACAGATAAGTTTAGAAAAACAAATATGCTAATGTCTTAATTATGATAGCATATAATATAATCAACTATTCAACTACATGTGGTCGGCTGCATCATATGTGACTTTGCTAAACTAGTTCCACCCTTCATTTGATCAATTCAAAAAAAAAACGATGACTAATTGGTGGTACAGTGTAAGATTACAATTGTGCTTTTCTCTAAAATTCTTTTTATTAACCTAGATAGGCTTACCCTTTCATTAAGTGCAACACAAATTCGATATCTAACGAAGGACAGCTTGACCGCACATACAAAAAATGTAATGATCACCATCTCTAAATGCAACACACATCGAATAGCTACATGTAGATCCAAACTACTACAAAGGGAGTGTTTCATGGACTGACCATACATTGATTTGTATAAACTATCAAGTGGGTGTGACAATATAACTACTTACATTGTCAGGTCCATAACTTTGGGTCTGGCAAGGTGAGACTAACACAAACACATGTACACAAGCTCACACATCAACAACTTACCCAGTGATATTAATTCTTTGTTCATCCAATATTATCCTGTGTAAAATAAACATGAAGATTCTAAAGTTATGAAACACTACTATATACTTATAATGTATAAGCTCATAATTATACATGTACATGTAACATGCTATTATTATAATAATCAGGGCTACATTTTTTATGGTCTGTAGGGCAATCCCCATAATTGTTTTCCACAGGGTTTAATGTATATATATATAGTATACGTTAAGAAAGTTGTGTCATTCCGAAAGGCTCGAAAAAATGAATAGGCATGGTACGTAAAAAAATGTGCACTCAAGCTACAGACCAGCAGGATGAAAGCTGCATTGCTGTAGCTTGTGTAGAAACTCGAACTATAATAGCTGTTCTATCTGACAAGATAAGGAGAATAGGTAATCAAAGTAATAAGGAGTCAATTGGTATAATAGTTGTTCTATCAGAAATATATTCCTAACGTTCTACAACAATCCTTTAAATCAAAATAATAACAATAATAGGCTATTGTTGTTCTTCAGGCATGAGACTTGAAAGTGTTGTTCAATGTTGAACACTACAAAACAATCATAGGGATACTTTTTCTCCATATATCTTGTTGACACTATACTATATATGAAACAAGTATAAATGCAACATCATCAAAAATGCTGCAATACTATTGATGGCAAATTGTTTAGTAAAATATTATAGACAAGTTTATTAATTGATTATCGTACACATATGTACTGACATGATATGATGAATTGTAAAATTATTCATAAACAATAACAAAAGAGATCTCTTGAGACCCTAGAGGACAATTAGATTATATTCATTGGTAGATAAGTAAAGGCGTGACACTAAAAGTACACATTATTCATCTCTAGTTGAACAAGGGTGGGGCAGTAAAGGTGTGTTCAATTGTATTCATCAGTAAACACACCAGTGTATGTGTGGTATAACAAATAATATTTATGCTGACAGAACATCACCTGACCACAAGCCAATCAGATTGTCAATCGGGTGATCGTAATTTAATGAGATATGCTTAATGCTTAATGAATATGTAATTTTATTCAAGGTCAGGTGATGCACTGAGTGCACCATTCACTTTATGTGTATCGTTTTAGCAACAAAAATTATTATAAATTAAGAAAAGAGACTAACTAACACACATACACAGATGGCTTATATACCTAACTCTGTTTATGCCAAAGCCAGAGTACAATGTCTGCTTTTGTAATAAATCATGTGTTGTATTAACATTTTAGCATTCTGTTTTTCTTAAAGATTAATTATCAAATCATTGTTTTATTTGTGAATTATAATTGGTAATCCCTAATCACTGGACTGGACTACTGGACTGGAACATTAGTGTGATTGTTCATTTGCCACACCCAAAACAACGTTGGGGTGTTTTGTGCCACTCCCAAAAACTTGTGGCCATTCTGTTTTCTGCTTGGATGTAAATGACTGTTGCAGATAAAATCTAATATACATGTAGTTTAATACTTGAAAGACAGAAAGCAAAAACTGACTTCAATTTTCTGAATCTTGAAAACAAAAATTGACATTTGTTTTTTTTATTTCTGCTTTTGTTTTTTGCTAACTTAATTCTCACTTCACTAGAGGATAGGTATATCTGTCGCTTCATTAGTACATAGAATTCTTTCAATTAGGATAATGTATAACTATTAGATCACCATGCTGTGGGATACTATATAGTTCCCCAGGAAAGCATCATGCTAGTGTAGTGTACATGGTGAAAGAGCTCATGCATAGTTAAAACTGATTGGTTCAATCAATATCACGTAATTAAATGAAGGGGTGCACTGTAAAATATTAACTGTTGTTCAACCAATTGTATCAGGTCATTAGGTGCATTTGTTCCATTCACCTTAACATCTATCAAATATTATGTTGGCTCTGCAAACTATGTCAGTTCCCTGTACATTTATACTTTTAATTAAAAACATGATAACCATGTTTACAATGGAAAGTAAATATTGTATTTTCTATTAGAAACATAACAATATTAGCTTCCTAGAGCCTCATGTTTACATTAGAAAAAAACATTGTATTTTCCACATAACAATATTGCTCTCCTTTTATGTATTAACCATTACCAAGTAAATCAAACAGCCGATCAGTCATTACATGTGCATGAGCACATCCAACCATGTACATCACACTAGCATGTCTGGGAAAGTATATAGTATCCCATAGCATGGATAGTGATCTTTTGTAACAGTAATTATTATAAATTAAAAAATATATTTATCCTGCAGTGAAATGAAAAATTAAGTTAACAGAAAACAAAAGCAGAAGTCAGAAAATAGAAGTTGATTTTTGATTTCAGTTTTTTAAGTATGAATTTATCCGGAACAGTCATTCACATGCAAACAGATGCCCTTCAGTTACCTAACCACACATGTTATTCGTATTTTAGTGTATTTTTACACCCATGTTATTTTGGGTGTGGTAAAGGAACGCCCACACTACTTTCGTAGTCCAGCAGTACAGTCCTGTGACTACTATAATTAATGATCCATCTTTACTCTTGTACTACATTAAACACAAATTAAAGGAACCTTTACTATTAACTACACATATTGAAACTACAATACATGATGCTAAACAGTTTGTGGATACTACACTTACATTACTAGGAATGAGTCCCTCTAGTTGCATAGGAATGTGTCCTTCTAGTTGTACACAATGTATAGGAATGTGTCCCTCTAGTTGTACACAATGTATAGGAATGTGTCCCTCTAGTTGAACACAATGTACAGGAATGTGTCCCTCTCGTTTCACACAATGTATAGAAATGAGCCCCTCTAGTTGCACACAATGTATAGGAATGAGTCCCTCTAGTTGCACACAAAGTATAGGAATGTGTCCCTCTAGTTGTTCACAATGTATAGAAATGCATTCCTCTAGTTCAATTGAAAGTCAACTATTTGAAATGAATATCTGTAAATGGAGATTGGAGAAGAGACAGAGGTGAAACATCAATTATAGTATTATACAATCCTATTTACTTACAATCAATGAACAAATAGAAATGTGTACATGGTAGGAGACCAATCCACATAGTTTGTCAATTTTAAAGGCAAATACTATACAATTATTTTAATGTTGTTTTGGTAGTAACACCAACATATTTGGTAAGTACACACACACACACACACACACACAATAGCATCTGTAATCCTAATAGCCTTGCGATAATTTTAATTATTTATAAAAAAACGCCTACCTAAGGTTAATTACAAAAGCACATGTGTATAAGCATGATAGGTAAAGTTTTCAAAGAGTAGGATCTTTTATAATCCAGTAAGAATGAGCCATTATTTGACTTCAAGGTTTTGTAAGTGAGTTATTATTACATGTATTTACTGATGCATTGGTAAACGGGACTCTATAAGCATTTTCAGATATGGATAGAAAGGGGAGGGTTGGGATCCCACCAAAGATGTCTTTAACCTCCACGTCTGGTTCCCAAGGCCAGACTATCCCTGTCAGGAGTCCAATAACACCAAAGTATCAAAGCATATGAAAATGTTATATACTTATAAATAACTGCTGCATGTACATGTACACACTACAACATTTACTGTATGTTGCCAGAGGAGACCAAGCCCAGAGGTACAGATTTACATGAACACATTAAATGACAGAATAGGTCATGCTTTGCAGATGATGGTACTGTTCTGTTCCCTCAAAGAGATGGACAAGTCCCCTGCCACCCATAATACTTATGTATTTCACACATTTTCGTACACACACACACTCTCTCACTCACACACATGATCAGAGTCACATATAATACATGTAGAAAAATTCTGAACAGTTCTGAAACACTACACTTAAAAGTATAGGCACTGTAGCGTCATGTCCATATATGTCTATAATAATAAAATACATAATAATTTGTAATTATAACAACTATAATACTGATATGAACAGTCATCAAGAAACAACTGACAGAAATTATCAATATTGTTACAATATCACTGATGATGATAATAATACAAATACAAGCTCAATTATTTTGCAAGTTTTATTAATTTGGTAAGTGTTGATGTAATACGTATACCTGTTAGAATGAAAGTAAGAACAATAAAACTATCAGATTATTAGGGTTTTATCTATTGGGGGGTGGAAGCTTCTCTCCTAAACTCTCCAGCTTCCCCTCCCCCCTGCTTCTTAAAATTAATAAGTTAATTAACAAGTTATTTAACATTAGTATCACCTTATCAGTTATCACCACAACAATATAACTTCATAATGTGTCTTTTGTCACTGTTAAACATGTACACGCACATGATTATCATGTGTACAATTTACACCTGATTCTAAAAAAAAAATGGTGAGATTCTTAGTAAGAGCACTAGTAAAAAGGGTAAATAATAGTACTCAAGGCCCATCTCAGTCTGATGATGTACAATATTGATATTATATAAACACGTTTAAGAGCTATTGTTTATACTATATTGAAGCGTGAGGAGTAAGAAATCTATCTAAAAAAGTCTAAAATTCATAGCTATAAAGACAGGCTAAATTACGATACTTCATGGAAGTAAAAACACCCATGGATGGATTATGTGCCAGGGAAAGGAATGATATGTACTGTTTGCAAGGCTTTTGGCAATCAAGACCTGTTAATAACTGGATTAAGGCTACTACTCTTTTAAGCAAGCATGAAAATCTAAGTGCCACTTAGCATCTGTAGAAAAAAAAAGCATTATCTTAGTCTTCATTTGAGCATGGAGATATTGTAGAACAAATTGTTTCAGTCAGTGAAGAAAAGAAGGAAAACCGTGAAGTAATGAAGAAACTTGTTCGATCACTCTATTTTTTAGTCAAGCATCATATCCCTCATACCACTATATTTGAAGATCTTTTCACATTGCAAATAGACAATGGTGATATCAAGCTAAAGTATTACAAAGATAAATGTCCACACAATGCTACTTATGAATCATACTCTACCATTGTTGAGGTACTATCAAGTGTTAGCAATATTCTTGAGCAAAAGCTACTTTGTAGTTTAAAAAGGAAGCTCATATTGTTAGCTGATGAATGCACCGATATCTCCTCTAAGGAGGTGTTATCAGTATGTGCTCGTTGGTTACATCAAAACAAACCAGTGGAACATTTTCTTGGCATAAGGAAACTACAGCTCAAGCCATTGCTAGTTACATTTCTGATTTCCTTCAATCAAAAAGCATTAACTTAGAGAACATACGTGGTTTGGGATTTGATGGTACAAACACCATGTCAGGACACAGAACTGGGGTTCAAAAACTTTTAAGATTCTTTTCACCTAGTGCTATTTACATTCACTGCCGATGCCATCAAGTACAACTAGCTGCTCTTGCTACTGCTAATGATCACAGAGAAGTACAAAGAGTATTAGAAACACTTTTAACAATTTAGAAAGCATTCTAATACTTTCCTAAAAAAGTGGAAAAGCTAGCTTTGATACAAGCTGAACTTCAATCTCCAGAAATCAAAATGACCAAGCCAAGTGATACTCGCTGGCTATCTCGTGAGAGGATTATACGTCGAAATCTACCAGCATTAGTGAGTACTTTGAAAAAATCTAACAGGTGATAAGCACATGGAATTGCTACACAGCTTATAAAGTACAATGCAGTGGCTTGCATTCATATGCTCTGTGATGTGCTCCATACAGTGGCCAAGTTACAGGGAAATATTCAAAGTAAAAGTATTGACCTTGTCAGCGTTCTTGGAATGGTAGAAGGTACTCTGAAATGGCTACAGGAGTTGAAAGAAGATTATAAGTCTTGTACATGGTTCAAAGATCATTTGATGGTTTTCACTGATGTTTTGCAACTTGTGGATCTTGAAATATTGTCATCACAGAAGAAGAAAAAGAAGAATTTCTTTGTAGAATCTATCGCCCATACTTGTGATTGACAACATTAATGCAAGAATGGAATCCACTGATTTTATCTCTTCTATGTCCATATTTGATCCTCGTCATCTTCCAAGTTCAGAAAGAGAACTATCCAACTAAGGTATGAATAAACTAAGAGTGCTTACTAGCTTTTATGGTACGTCACAAAAGGTGATATTTGATGGAAAAGAAGTTGTTTCCCAACCTGATGTTGATGTTGAGGAAACTGAATCAGAATGGAAACTGTTTAGAAGAATCTTTTAAAAGGAGTATAAGGATAGCTCTTTGCAACAAGTCTTTTTAACATTGACAGGAAATGAAGATATTGTAGCAGGTTTTCCAAATCTCTCTAAGTTAGCAGCTATTCTGGAAATATTGCCTGTAACCACAGCTACTGTCGAACGAACATTCAGCAGTATGAAATTGATAAAACAAGACAAGACTGAGAAGTAGAATGGGAGATGACACACCAGAACACACCATGAGAATATGCATTGAAGGCCCTGATCATCTCACAGATGAAACATTACAACAAATTTTAGACCATTATATATAGGACAATTAAAATTTCACTATAAAACTAGAGAATGATAATCATTGTGGGGCAAGCCTGAGAGAACACATAAAAAGGTGTGGTTGTAAGACGAGAGTGTGTGCAACTGCACATACATTATGAACACGTGCAAGTCTGTGAAGATGGCAAACGCTACAGTTCACGGAATAGTGATGGAAGTTTCACCAATAAAGGTAAGTAGGAAAAACCTTGATGTTAAGTACTTTAGCAGGAAGATCACTTTGCTCAGCCATCTATAGCTGTTCTCTCTATCTGTCTCTCCCACATAATCTCTCTTTTCTTTGCTCAGCAGTCGAATCATCTCTTATCTCCCTCTGTCTGTCTCACCTACCTTACTTGTCTTTCATAATCTGTCTCCATAGCTCTTGTCTCTCCAGCATAATCTTCAATCTCTCTTCTGAGGCTTTGCTCAGCTTATCTTCCTCTGTCTCCATTCAGTCTCTCTTCTCTTACGTAATCTCACCTCTCTCTCCGCTTTAGTTTCTCCAGGTCGTTTGGCTCTGTCCCTTTCTCATGATGAACAATGCTGGCTTTCTCAAATTTTATTAATAAGATATTTACGGAATACGAGAATTAAAAGTATTTACGGAATACGTACGAATACAAACAAACTGACAAATATATATACAATGCAAATTTTCCAGCTACCTCACTAGTGTGGGGCTCGCTCAGGCTCGCCCCAATTAACTACTGCTATAAGTTATGCGTTATACCGTCTTTACACTGATACAGTAACATGCATGCTGTGACATTATATATGTTCTCCCCCAAACTAAAATTTCTAGATAGAACTCTGATTATATTCATAATACAATACATCTCCAGTCGAACAAGGGTTGGGCAGTAAAGGAGTTCTGTTCAATTGTATTCATCAGCAGTGGGAGCACTAGAGTAGTATATGTATGTGTGGTACAACAAATAATGTCTTAAGCAGGGGGCCTGGCTACGTGAGACTCACCTGTCACGTGAATTATGCTGCTGCATGAAGCAAATTAACCTAGACTGAAGACAGTACCCTGTCTTGCACACACAAAATGACACAGGACTGGATAAGTTGACTGCATTAATACACCCTCACAATTATATAACTGTGAACATCGAAGCAATATCAATGATAAAATTATAAAATTAAGGGTGCTACTTAACATAACTTTCCTTGCATTACATCATCATCCTAGGCAGTATCATTGTACAGGCTATATCATGTTTGTTAGTACATGTATAAATAGTCCTGTATCACATGGTGATGAAACAACAACTTCTTCATTTTATTTTTCTTCTAAATTTCAATGATTTAAATATTTTTTCTTCAATTGAGTTTCAAAGATTCTGGTGATGCTTCACTCCCATTATTAGTGAAACCTCTTTCAATATACATGTAGTGCTATAATTATTAATTACTTACAATTTTAAGTGTGCTTTGCGAAGTGGATTCAACCTATCAGCACAAAACAGAAAACATATCTTCCATTGTAGAACACATCACCACCAATGTCTACCTCCATTAGTAAATTCACGTTTCATTCTTTTTCATATTCATCCATATCTGATGGAGACAGTTCAGTCAGATCTAGTTTTCTTCTTCAGATGTGGGATAGATTCAGGAGTTAATTGAAACCACTAGCTAACTCATTTCAAGATTTGTAGCCCAAGAATCCTAGAAATAATGTGTATATATATATATATATATATATATATATATAGTTATGCATCAAATCACTTAGTCTAGCATAGCCAGACCCTCGCGATAAAAGATAGTGTTATTCATACTAACCTAGACGAATGACTGGACTTCCATTTTTTTTTTCTCGCATCATGTATTATCTGAAGGGTGTTATAACTGTTTATACCATGGTAACACAAAAGTATGCAATTAAATCACATTTGACATCAGTGTACTACATTAATTAGTGTTTATTGTAAAATTGATTAGTGGCTAGCATCCCTGTCTACAGGTATGGGATATATCCCCAACAGTACATCAATGGTTACCATGGCTATCGATTAATAAACGTGCTGTCGATCAGGTCAGATCTCCATTTTGGACTATGCAAAAATGCCTCTTTACCGCTATTATCTTTGCATGAAATACTATCAAAATCAAGGTTTGTTTGACAGTCAAATTAGTGTGAAAGCTGCCGAAAGAGCAGAAAAAGAATTGCAATTAGAGATGGACAAGCGACAGAATTTTGAAAGAGAACAGGTTGAGAATGAAGATTTGTACTTGCTACTTTTGCAGTGGATGCTTCGCTGTGACCTCTATTTCAGAAGTTTATTTTTTTTTTCATGGCTTTACATGCACAATTATATAATACAATGAAGATTACTTAACATTAATAGAAATTTCTAACTCTTGCATATTTGCTCAAGCAATCTTCTGAACTGAAGCTCAAGAGGGCATGGTAGTTTTGTTTTTGGCCTATGAAGAGCAGACATCCATGTGTTATTTGTATTGTTTGTGTTAATATTCAAACTTTACTATTGTTGTACAAAACATCAATCCTCTCTATAGAAGCTTGACTTCTAATTCTTTTTGTGTACACTGTAAAAATACATATACTTATATCAATTCGTGCGCACAACACGCCTACGCTTCCGGTTCCATTATAATATATCCGGATTCTCTATAACGATCTATTATTGGTTTGCTCTGGACGAAGATGCCAAAGTATCACTGTAATAAATGTGGACGTGATTATGGAGATACTGGTTTTTGGAGTATGTTTCAGAGTACAATGAATGTGGCGGAGTGTAGCGATTGCGAAAATAGAAGACTTGAAAATCAGCGAAAACAGGAAGCCGATATGGTGCAAATGCAGCAGCAAATACAACGAAATAAGTTAGAAGCACAAAGGCAAAGACTATCTGCAGAACGGAAGAAAAAAATAGAACTAGCTAAGGCACAGGAAATGAAAGAATTAGAAATTGAAAAGGCCAGACTACAGCAAGAAGTAGAAGCCAAAAAGTTAGAACATGCCCTAAACACAGAACTAGGCAAGGCAGAGATAATGAAAGACTTAGAAATTGAAAAGGCTACATTGTTGAAGGATTTGGAAGAAAAGAAGATAGCATTAGATAGGGAAAAACAAGAACATGTCAGAAAAACAGATCACGAGAACGCCATAATAGAAGAAAAGAAGATGGAAGTAGAGAAAGAAAGAATACTAAAGCTGAAAGAAACAGAAATTGAAAAGGCTAGAATGTTGAAGCAAGTAGAAGAAAAGAAGATAGAAGCAGAGAAGGAAAGAGCAGAAAATTTGAGGAAAATAGACCTACAAAAAGTGGAGAAAATCGAAAAAGTAGAAATGGAAAAGGCTAGAATGAAGCAAGAATTAGAGGAAAAGAAGCTTGAAGAAGAAAAGAACAGAGTGGAAAAAATGCACTTGGCAGAGCTTAACAAGGCACAGAAAGCTAAGGAAGCTGAAATCGAGAAAGCAAAACAAATAAAAGAAATAGAACTGCAAAAACAAGAGAATGAGAAGCAAATGCATAAAGATAAGTTAGTGTTGGCCGAAAAGGAATTGCAAGCACAAAAAGAGAAAGTAGAAAAATTGGTTAAAACTGATCTTGAAAAAACAGAAAAAATGAAAGAAGTATATAGAATTAGCAAAAATAAAAAAAATCAAAGTGTAATGTGTTGATTTGATGGACTTTGATGATAGGTGTAAATAGTTTAAATTATAAGGCTAACTTGTAGGTAACCTTCTTTTTGTTAATGTATTCTTTTGTTGGTTATCATATGTTTTGTTAGTGGAGGCCTTGGCCTCATCTTTGTTAGTCTCTTTCTTTGTCATAGTTATATTTAAGTTTGGTTTTTCTTTTATGTATAGATATAGTAGTTGTTACAGTTTCTCTAAGAAAGTATTTTACTCAACTTATGAGTCAACATTTAACATTGCAGACAGCTTTGTTAAAAAAGAAGCAGAATCAGAAAGATTAGAAAAAAATAAAGGAAGTTGAGTTGGAAAAACTAAGAAAAGAAGAACAATCAGAGAAGGAGAAAAGAGAAGTAGATATAGAAAAAGCAAGGATGAAAAAGGAAACCGACATTGAACTAGCACAAAAAGAATTGCAGAAGGTGTCAGTTAAGGTGGAAGGAACTGTTAAGATTGCAGAGACTATAAGAATTGGGGAAGAAAACAAAGAAAAGCTGAAAACAGAGGTGGCGATTAAAAAAGCCGAAGTATTTCTTGAATCTAGAAAAGAAAGAACCTCTACAACGAAAATGCTCCTTGAGGCAGCAAAATATGAAAAAGACAAAGAAGTTAAAATGGAGATTCTGAGAATGCTAGCAGGAGTTGTGAACCGTCCCACCAATGAAGCTATCACAGACGGGGGGAGAAAGTGATGATGAAATGCATACATATAACATGCATGCATTTATAAATACGGTAGGCCTACATTTACATATAGCTAACTATGTAACTATAATTCGTATTAATTTTATTCAACCAATATATATTCTAGAAACACATTTTGTAGCCATATCATTGAAATATGTAACAAGTATGCATGCATGGGTTCCAGATGTCTAGCCATATCAAATGGCCAAAGATGGCTTGTGTTAATTTTAAGAAAATTGTGAATGGGTAAACATGTTGTGCTAAGAGACAATAATTTGTGACCAGAAAACGGCGATGAAACAAGTACAAAGTGAAATAATAAATAATTGCAAAGGCCGAAATACGAAAAAAGATGGAGACAAGAAAGGGAAAGAAAATTTTATCATACAGTAATTTTATCTGTAGAATTAATTATTTTTCGGCTGAGATTCTGATAGCTCCACCCAGTTCGACATATCACGATTGTTGAATAATGGCTAAAACCAACCCTGTCTCTACCTTGTTATTGTGATGTGCTATAGGCATAGAAAAAGATGCTACAAACACCAACATCAAGAAAGTGTAAGTTTATTGTCACTGTAATGACCACTATTTGTTATAATAATATATATGTTAGAACACAGCCAATTGTACTCTAACTGGAGTCTGGAGGTATTAAGGTGATCAAATTCCAAATTCAGGCTTTGGATCCTCCATCATGGTAAGTATATTATCGAGTATAATATATTAAATCCAGGTTTGTTATTTCTTTACTTTCTACTTAGGGTCATTCATCCAGTAAATATTTTACTAGAGAGGTATGTATTTCTGTTGTTATAGCTAGTGTTGACTCCCTTGACATATTATTTTGGGGAGTCTCAGGATTGTAACTTACTATTATGTAAAGCAAAAGTAGTCTTCCATACTTACTCATCATTTTGAAATGCTATTGTAGTCCCTATGAAAGCTCAGTATATTGTGTCTGTTTTGGCTTCAATAATAACTAAAATATTCTTCACAAATTTATTTGGTTGTGGCGCAAGTGCTTTGCAAGTACTTAAATCTGATGCACATAATACATTAAAGTATCAGACATTGTCAATTTCTGGATTAGAGATATGGCCAATTAATGGATCGTTGCAAACAATTTCGAAAAATTTTAAATCAATTATTTTAATCAATTATTAATTTGACATGTGCAGTTGTTCATTAAGTATGTCTAATCACACATTTTCCGCAAAAGAAATTTGTATGCAGATAATTAGGAATGTTGATAACTAATTATGAAACTAAAATTGTAACTGCAAAACCATAAGCACTGATAATTACCAATACCAATAATCATGTAAATGCATGCACTTATAATACCACTTTCCAGTAACCCCTTAGTATGTCATAGATGCAATTTCTCTCTATCATAATATTTGCAAGCCCAACAGACTGTAAAGTGATTGGTAATTTATAATTACAAGATACATGTGTACTTAACAATAGTTAATAGTTAATAGCATGCATGAGAAAAACACTAGTGTATAAGAAAAGGTTTACATGTTACCGACATACTAAACAAATGTAGTGCTGCACTAAAGATCATTTGCTATAATAGTGTTTGGTGAACAAAGTATATACTATGCTAAAAATTCTAAATGTACACACTACAGATTCGTCCTTCAGAAGCTGAAAACAGAAAACTAATGTCAAAACATTTCTGTGGGATAGGAGAGGATAAATTTGATTTCTCTTCACCTCATCTAAAGGGTAGAAGAAAACAAAAATCTCCTTCAAGTACTAACACAAAATAAGGATTTGTCTGTTATGCTGAAGTTTTATTTTTAGGTTCTTCATCGAAAATTGCTCACAGTGAAAATGAAGATGTTGGTTCTCAAAATAATCACGATGGTTCTCCTGCAGTAATTGATAACTATGAAGTACTTCATGAAATTGCATCATTTACAACAAATATTCATGAAGTGTCATCAACCAGTACTGAGCAGGTACAACATCAACATTGTTGATTACCTCAATTATAATCCCTTTTATTAGACTGAATCAACTACTCGAGAGTCTTCTTTTATTGAGACATATGCTTATCAGCTAGTTTCTGAAGCATCCATTGTACCTATAGATCAAACATTGAGGGTGTTTATTGTCCAAGATATTTCACCAGTTACTGCAATATTGAAGGTATTAACTAGTAAAAACAATCATTTAATCTTTAACCTTTCAATTCTGTAGCACCATACTTACCAGTTTGTTTCTCGATTTGGGAATTCATTCAGAGGAACTGCAGAGTGGGTGTATTCTTGCTCGTGTGATAAGCTCAGAGCTGACTTTGTTTGTAGTCTAAGTACACACGTTATGACAAATGTGGAGAGATTTATTGAGTTAAGACCTGAATGCATTCGTATTGGTGTTGTACAACTTCTTGTAAATGATGGAATACATTCGTTTTCCCCAGAATATGATTTATCAGGTAAGAGTATTGTAATCAATAATACTAAAATGTATTTAGGAATTAAATCTTGTGTGGTTCCACTTGGTTTCTATGTTGTATCACTAGGAATTTTTTCCATTAGGGACATTTGTTTTTGCATCATAAAGTTTATGTTAGTAATGTATGTATATAAATGATCCTCACATTTAAATCAGAACATAATTGTTACTACATTTGCGCATAATAGATCATAACTACATGATTCCAGGTGGGGACTCATCCAAGGTATGCCTGTGTATTTGTTTATGTATGCATGGTGCTGGTATTCCTTTGTAGATCTGCTGGACATTGACTACACAGAAGGTTTCTGCTGTACTGAATGTGGTTACCAGCCAGATATAATAATCATGGATGCCACTTCTCGGCGGGATCTACTCACTTGGACTCCAATTGTGCATATAACTAATGAAACCGTTAAAAGAACTAGCCGGTAAACAATAAAAAAGATAAACACAAATGATTCAATAGTGCTCACACACATACCAATGGATATATAGATTCTTTAATTTAAAAATGGTATTTAACTAGTGCATGACTTCACATACGTAATTAATAAATGAATTTCTGTACCACAAAGAATGTTCTGAAGTGTTGTAATTCTGAATATCTTTAGTTATTTGTTGGGCTATCATACCATTTCATGATAGAAAAAGCTTGTTTGCTTTTAATACTCCATCACAACATGGCATAACAATCCATCAAAGTAACCATTACTTCAATAAAAGTGCAGCTGATTTTAGAACCTCTGATGATTCCACCTGATAAAAGCTAGAAAATGTAATTTAAAACAACATTTTAAACTGACACTAGATAAATATTTCCAAGAGAAAAACTAACAGAGAACATAGAAAACAGGGGATGAATGCAACACAAGAACTGGCAAAGACAATTAGCTGTGAGTTAGAAACTGTGAAATACCTTCCATATTCGATACAGAGAATAACAGGGGTTGAAGACATACACAATCAAATGAGTTGACAAGAACATCAAATTAGGATAAATCAATACTTAAGGAAATGTCAAAGATCCTTAAATGAAATTGTCACACTCTATGATACTATGAAGACATGTAATTATTGTAGCTAAGTTTAATGTGTTGTTATTCAATACTGTTACCAGTCTATTATATATGTGAACAGGGCTTGGAGAGACACACAATTATTCAGTATAATGCACCTTTAAACTGAAAACCACTTCTGGATGATTTGAACATAGAAACAAGCAAATATCCTTAGATTCATTACCAATGATCTTTATTTTTCGTCACTATTAATGCTATTGCCAGTCTATTATACAGTGAACAATTGGGCTTAGAGAGACACACAATTAAATGGAGTTATTCAGTATAATCCACCTTTAAAATGAAATCCCATTAAGGATGATTAAAACTAGCAAAGATACTTAGCTTTATTACTAAAGATACTTATCTTCCATCACTATTAAATACTATTACTAGTATTACTAGTCTATTATACAGTGAACAGTTGTGCTTGGAGAGACACATATAAGTTGTAATTATATTTAGTATAATTCACCATTAAAATGAAATCCAATTAGGGATGATGAAAACATAGAAACTAGTAAAGATCCTTAGTTTCATTACCAAATATCCTTATCTTCTGTTGCTTTAAATACTGTGATCAGTGAGGTAAAGTGAACAATTGGGCTTGGAGAGACCCACAATTAAATGGAGTTATTCAGTATAATTCACCTTTATAATGAAATCCAATTAGGAATGATTAAAACCTAAAAACTAGCAAAGATCCTTAGCTTCATTACCAAAGATCCTTATTTTCTGTCAATTTAAATACTGTGAATTGTTGTCATTGTAACGGGATGGAATTCCTTTCCACATTTTTGTCTCCGAAGAGACCTTTTGTATCGTTGAATCAGTAAATTCTGTCATAGTTTTCACTGACTTAGCATTCAATTTGGTCTACAGCCCGTGCGATTTCAACGGCTTTACAAAATGTCAAGTTCTTTTCTGAGAGTAAACGTTTTCAAACGTTTCACTTCTTAGACCACAAACGAACCTATCTCGAAGAGGTTCGTCTAAGTCAAATTTACAATTGGTAGACAGTTCCTTTAATTCTGCCTTAAAATCCTAATGGACTCCCCTGCCTTTTGCTCACGGCAATAAAGGTAAATCTCTCTGCAATAACAGATGGAGTAGGATCAAAATGTGCTTTAAGGACGTCTATGATTGCATCTAGTCCTTTCTCCTTTGGTTTGTCGGGTGAAGTTAGATCACGTAGTAGAGCATAATTCTTGGCCCCAATTGTGCTCAGAAAAACAGCTACCTGCTTTTCAGGTACTACATCGTTTGCTTCGAAGTAGAGTTTCAGGCATTCTTCATACGTTTCGAATGACTCTAACTCCGGATTACATTCTTGCATGCATCCAAATTTCCCTGCTACTGCCATCCTTGTCGCCAATGTGATATCTTTACTTGTGATTAAAATGGATTAAACAGTAACAAGAGGTACAGAAGTCAACTCATGCATCAATCAAAACATGTGTTCTAACTGAGCATGCTCAGAAACTCCCACAAAATAAACATACTACAATAGTATTGTTATAGTATGGTTATAGTATGGTTATAGTATGGTTATAGTATGGTATGGTATGATTACTATACAAACTTCACTATTTTTATTAAAAGAAAGACAGTGCTAATAGATATTTAACCCTATTACAGCACTAGAAGCTTTTACAGCTGGAACTTCTTGAATAATAAAATATCTTTTTTCTATGAGGTTTCTGATTAGTGAGATTCAGATTAGTACTGTAGTACTGTAGGATCTTTATAGATAGATTGTCAGTAGCAATCATACCTATGTCACTCCCTCATGTATCCTCTAAATTCAACATTGCAAGTTTGAAATAAAATAATATTAGAATTTTTTTTGGCTTTGTTTCTTATTAGAATATGAATAGTACATTAATAGGTATGTTTATAATAAAATTATTTTGTGATGTAAAAAATAATAACGAATACATAACTAAGTAGCTTGGTGTGAACATAGAAACTGTTGACAATATTCTTTTTTTCAGGGAAAAAGACACTGCCAAATTAGTTATTTTTAAAACACAATTAATTATTGGCAGAATGTAAGTAATTAGGTTCCTAGCAATTAAGAAAACTAGCATTTGCCATACTGTGAATCTACATTAAAATTTAAGATTTGTTGACAAACTATCATAATTTTGCAATTGAAAACATTGATAACCAATACTATTTATCCACAAATAGGAATGAAATTCCTGGACTTCAGCCAAAAACAGAAAAATAAATGGGAGCAGCTTTTATGAGGTAAATACATATGTATGATTATAATTCTTTCATTCCTTTGTGTCACTCAAAAGCTCTCGATTCATTTGTAGTTAGGAATAAGAAATGTGTGAATGAACCACCAATACATACATGTAGGTTTGGCCACAAATGCATGTAATGAAGTAAACAAGTAGCTGTTACAGCTAGAACTTCCAACCTTCTTGAATAATAAAATATCATTAATGCCTATCGAATTTGCAAGGATTCTGATGAACGAGATTCAGATTGGTAAGGGTTTACTGTAGTGGTTGGGTCTTTGTAGATAGATTCTCAGTAGCAATCATACCTATGTCACTTCTTCATGTATCATCTATATTGAATTTTTAGTTCAACATTGCAAGCTTTGTCTTTCCTTCTCCTCTCCTTTTTTTAAAACTCTCTTTTCTTCTTGCATTCTTTCTCTTTTAACATAGCTAGGCCATTTGAACCTGTCAATACCCTAGTACCACACACTCGACTGTCAGATGGCTGTCTAGATTTTGGAGTTACTGGTACGTACTGTATCAAGTACTTTGATAAATTGTCTGATGCATCACTTATAGATGAGCCTACACTAGAAGCAGTGGACGTACCTGATCCAGTGGGTACAGTTGCTAAGACAGGGGTAGATGTTTCTATTACATTGCCATTGTCCATTTGTGTACAGATAGGTGTGGTCATACATTTCCGAGTGTTAGGTTCAGAAGGAGAACTTTCATTATGATGTTCAAGCTCTGGGATGATTACAGGAGTACATGGGAACATGTCATTGAAGTATTGAGCCACTGAGACACTTCTCTGTAAACTTTCTACAAATAGTTTAGACTCAGCCAACGAAGATAGTGTTCATCATATACATGTAAGTCATATCCGCCATCGTGTCTTCTTCAAAATTAAAGTTCCTCTTCTGTGAAAACAGCAGCATTTTTGCCAGGTGAAACATAATCAATGTCAGTAGCCATTTGAACAGAGTCAAGTTCCTGTTCCATGTTCTGAATCAGTTCCCTTTCCAAGCCTTGATTCTTCTTTTTCTGTACTAAGGTGTCAAAAGGGTCATAATCTAGAACAGCTTTTGGATTGAAGTGATATATTCCACAGGACTACGGATGATTGTTGATGGCAACGTAGTGTTCAGCCATGCCTCTGACAGGAGGGAACTAAATTGGTCTTTAGTAATTGCCAATCCAGGATAGGTTTGAATATACTTGTGACAAACTTCATGTCAGTGAGCCTTGAGTAGACCAAAAACAAAAACAAACCTGCTGTATCAAGGGGTTGCATCTCATGTATAGTGTGAGGCACTAACGTAAACAAAATGACATCATTCTCTTTGGCAATCCTGACAGCCTTGGGATTGTGATGAGAACTACGTATGCACATCAAGCACCAGTAGAAGTGGACACACAAGAAGGAACAGCACGTTTCAGAAAATGATCAGATAACCAGCCCTTTAATAATTTCATATCAAACCAACCAGCCAGTGGTTCCATAAGTAGTACCAGGCACTTCTCTCTTAGTCCACCCCATATTAAAGTTCTTTTCATCAAATATCACAAAGGGTGTCAGAGTAGTAGTACCAGTAACATTTACACAACCAATTACAGTAATTTGGGTTTTGTTACCTGACCATAATCTTTTTGCATATTTTGAAATGACTATTTAGGGTTTCAGTATTATTAGTGGCATCCATACGTACAGTAGCAGTTGAGTCAACCTAACAAAGTGAATTATGCTCTTAGAAATGAAGTCCACAAAAAAACAGACACCAGGAAACAACACGACGGCAGCCGAACTTGAACCACTGACCATTGGATCAAGAGGCTCAAGCTCTAACCACTAAGCTGTAGAGGCTCAAGCTCTAACCACTAAGCAGTAGTGGCTTAGTGGTTAGAGCTTGAGCCTCTTGATCCAATGGTCATTGGTTTGAGTTTGGCTGCGGTCGTGTTGTTTTTTGGAGAAGTGTGTCTGCTTTTCTGTAGACTTCATTGCTAATGTAACACCGTTAGAAGGTTTTTTTCCTAATTAACTTCGCATATATGCTCATAGAAACGACAAAACCACAATTGAATTGTCTTCTTTTTATGCAAGACAACCTTTTCAATTGTAATTGATTCAGCACTTGAGTGCTACCAACAATTTCAATAAAATTAACAAGATCTATCTCTTTATTTTCACTCAAGTTCGACCTATGTCCTGGTTTATTTGCATGTTCATATGTCAATCTTGAAGAGTGGTACGTGAAACATTACATTCTAAGGCAGCTTTACTAACACTAATTCCACCTTTTCATAACATCCGTGGCAGCAATCATGGACTCTTCTGTCCACTGTTTTTTTTTTTTTTTATCAGTGTGTTTTGGATTGCCAAACTTAGGTGGGGCTGACTTTGATCACAAATGCCTTCTTCTTCTTGGCATCATTCATTTCCTGAAGTAGACAAGATTGTAGATATACATATAATAATGCTTCAATACTTACCTACAGCACAAGTGACGAATGATTGATCATGTGATCAAGTGATCTCCAAATTATACTTAATTATATTGCGTATGTACAACGTATTGACAATGCCGATAATAGGTACATGCCAATAATTAGTCGCTTACACTAAGAACAACATTGATAAAAATACGTGTAAACCTTCATTTACTTTTTGCTGACAAAACTTCTAATATTGTTTTCCCATTTTCATCCCAGCTAATACATGTATGAAGCAAGTCTTCACAATGTGTATCAGCAATACTAGATACACACTCCTTGATAACAGCACTCAGCTTCACGTCAGGGTGCTATCTTTGGGTTGAGGTCTGATATTACCTATACACACATCAAAGCCATGCTATATGTGTTATATATAACATGTTTCAGAGGTCTATATGCGTTATATAAACCTGCCACGAGGTAAGATATCACCCGAGGGCGTAGCCCGAGGGTGATATCATCCGAGTTGGCAGGTTTATATAACGCATATAGACCTCTGAAACATGTTATATCTGATATATTTTAGAATGAGATTCATACCTTGGATTGTCCTGCAAGAGATTGTCATTGAGTCCGTAAGAAATCGCCGTCGAGTTTCACAAGGTTGATATTTTAAAATATCAACCTATTTTGAGGTTTATATGAGAAATATAAACTTACACGCCCCATAGAAATGTATGGGCTATGAATCTCATTATGAGATATATATATATATATATATATATATATATTTATATGCACATGTATATTATATAGTATGTTTACAGGTCCTATATACAGGAACTGAGTTTTGTGTGTAAGGATGTGATAGAGTCCGAGCCTGCAAGTGCTATATCACATTCGAGGACACAAAACAAGGGTCCTATATGCAGTATATAGGACCTATTAGCATACTATATACAATATCTTCTTATATGATGGTGAGATCTCCTGCATAGTTACCACATCAAAGAGATGATGTCACCATCATACTATATATATGTATATATAATTATATATATATATATATATATTATATACATGTATAAATAATTATATATATATATATATATATATATATATATATATATATATTATTTGTATATACATATATATATATATATATATGATTATATTATCCTACCCTACATTTCCAATTGAAGCCCAGATGTATATTTTTGTATATTGTATATATACCTGCTACTAGGTTGATATTTTTACATATACTACCTCCACAACATGCACAAAGATGGTAGACCATTGTATGCTGAAATTCCTTGTAATGAATAAATGATGAATTATAACAATTGATACACTTCTACAGAAAAAAATGTCCATCCACTCATTAGCTACTTGTTAAAGTTAATGTTAATTATACATCCATGAAGACCCTTAATCTCATTCTCTTTGTCTGCATGGCTATGTGGTGCAATCATTTGTGAGATAGTTTGGCTCTGCTCACTTGCCATCATTGTTGTAGGTTTAGAAACCTTTACACGCTGCTGATCACTTGTTCGCTCATATTGACAAACACCAACACTCAAATACTCTGACCGCTCCATAATGAGTTTTCAGCATGGAACTTAAGCCATTCTTTAAACACATTAAAGGCCCACAGCTGAGATGTCTCGCTGTTCTTACAACTTGGCTTTTTCTAGATAAGTGTACTTCATCATCACAGGTCTCGATGAACCTTTTTGTTGGTGGTTGTCTGGTTGACAACCTTGTGCTATCACCAGTTTCTCAGAGAGTGGCTTATGACATAAGGAAAGGGAAGGCCTTTTTTTCTTGTTAGACAAAATTTCACCTTCTTTACACTGAGTCATTGATTAAAAAGAATACCAACAGAGAAGACAAAAAGAGCAACTTCCTAACAAGGCAATGATGGCAAATGCGGGATTGTGCACATGTGCTGACACACCTCCAATAAATAATTGAAAAATGGGTGAGTAACTAAATAGAATGCTACTGCTGGGAAATATGATCATAATATAATTATATCAGATATATAATGATTATTTAGTGTATATGCGATATATATGATATATACAGCTGTCCTCATATGTTTTGTAGAAATATCACCCTTGTATTTCTACAAAACTTCCTTGGACAGCCGTATATATTGTATATACACCTAATAATCATTATATATATTACATCCGGAAAATATAGAACAGGATGTGGTAAAAAAAGTGTGCTATATGGAAAATATAGAACAGTTGGTACCTTTGATGTTAGGCATGAAAGTGCTATAAATATAATTATTATATATGTATATAATTATATATATATATATATATATATACGTATAATTATATATATATATATATAGATCATTACTTTATGCTGCCATAAAATTAAAGTTTATTAATCAAAAAATAAATTAAGGACAAGTTAACTTTCAGATAAAGAACTTTTTCAAAGTTTTTAGGCAGTAAACAACAATGACGTCACCAGTGAATTAGTGATTGATGAATAATTCATAGCTTCTATATAAAATTGATGATGTTACTATTACCATTACCATTTCCAAAAAATAGTAATCAATGGGTAATTAATTACATTACAAATACGATTACCACATTCCTGATACAGATAGATAGTAGAGTTGTTTTAGTTAACTAAAACTAATACTAAATCTATTTTAGTATAACCTTTTTCTATTTTAGTTTTTAACTATAGCTAAAATATATTATTGATGGCCTTTTAGTTATAGAACTATAACTAATATACTTATAATGGATGTTTTGGTTAACTAAATGTACTTGCAATGGAGTTTGGTTAACTGCTAATGTACTTATAATTACACTAAGAAGCAGTGTAAATGGATGTACACATTGACAGTTTTAATTTCATGATTGTACTGTAGGTAAAATTTCTAACTGACATATTAGTATTTGCTTTTATAATTTTAGTTAACTGAAACAGCACTATGAAAACTATTAGTTAACTATAACTATGTAAAATCAAGAGTATATAATAGAAAGAGAGGGAGAGTATCGCACTTCCGTATAAGCATGTAGCACAATCCTGCGAAAAGTACATGACCGTTATAATAATATTCACGACGTAATCATCACATGTGAAGTAGGCGATGAGGCGTTGTGTGACCACATTGTAAACAAAGATGGATGATGCAGCAACCACACCATCACGGATCACATCTGTGCAGCGTTCGCCTCATTTATCAAGTCGTGTTGCTGGTTCTACAATTAGGGTAGGTGATCTTCCACTGTCGAAGGTTCTTAAAACTTCAGGATTTGTGGCATCTCTCCAGAAAGTTGCAAAGGAATCTGGCGATCGAGGAATAGTCGGATTTCACTTTGTAAAGTAAGGTAGCTCGGACTGCTCCAAGTCAGCTTCCTCGTCACTGTCGATCTCAAAATCACTGTCTTCGTATAGAATATCTCTCTCGAGCTCGGGTATGTAAGCGTATAGTACACTATTCACATGATTATTAAACATGCTTGGGGTTTGTGCACCGCCTTGTGGTCTAGCACGTACTTTTCACCATCTTCTCAACTCAAGTACTTTTCGCAGGGTTGTGCTATAAGTGCGATACTCTCCCGGTCTAATTATATAATTGAAAATATTAGTTAACTATTACTAAAACATCATTGAAATTGAGAAATTTTAGTTAACTATAACTAAAACAAAATCTCAAAAATGAAACTAAAACAACACTAATAGATAGATAGATAGATAGATAAATAAATAGATAGATAGCTTTTTATTTGGCACTGCACAGTTCTCACTATGGGCCAGATAGTGCAGTTAACTATGATTAGTCGTCACTAACAGCACTAACTCTTTGTTAACTGGCACAAAACATATTCCCAATAGCACACATACGTACATGTACTGACCATTGTTGAGCCAATTTGGCTAATACTTCAAAATGTGTCAAAAACTATATATATATATATATAAAACTATATATATATATATATATATATATATATATATATATATATATAATTATATATATATACCAAAACTAACAGAAACATCAAAGGGCCACCAGGTTGTAAATATGTGATATACCACCCGGTTCGATAACCGCAGGTGTATATTACTGATATACTCACCTCCACATAACAATTGCCTCATACCAAACATGCGCATTACCATCTGACAGCTGAAAAATGGAACCAACATCAAAGAGGAAGAGGTTCTCGTTATCAAGGAAGAAAAACATTGATACCATGTCTGCTTCACATTTACATTCACTATATCACCCAAGGTAGATGAAATGAAGTGCAAGGTTATACCTAAGAACACAGATAAGTGTACGCAGTGGGTATAACCTTTTGGCATGTTTGATGTTTCTGTAAGTTACTGAATATATTATATGTACCATGTCTTCTTGGTGTATATGGCGAAAATAAGACCTTTGCCCCTCAATATCAGCCCTCGGCTTCGCCATATACACCTAGACGCCATGGTATATATATTACATATATATATATAATATTATGTACACATATGTACATGTATATATATATATATATATATATATATATATATACATCTACATGAAAGAGATCTCCTATACCAGCTGGGATTTGGCCCAGGATCCTATAATAACTGATTTTAGCACAGCATTACAATAAAGCAAAAACAATTGATATTTGAACTACACATGTAGTACATGTATCTGCCTAGCGGTTTAGAGCTCTTGTAACTTCTTGCACACGTAGCAGATACAATGTACATATACATGTGTTAAAGTACAGGTTCAAGAGATTAGTTTGTTTGTCAGTGAGTGTGTCATACCTTTTGTAAAACATATATAATTATCCATTTATTGACAAGTTATTACTTACCTTTATAAAAGTATTAGTGTAGTCTCCATAACTGGACCAGGATCTGAAATTCTCACCAAGATGTTCAACACTTGATAATGAACACAAGTAGAAATTATGTAATATAAGATCTGAGTAGAGAAGTCAAAATAATCAGCAAATTATAATTAATTATGCCCACAATAAAAAGACACCTATGTCAACTTTCAAAAACATCAATTATAAAAACAACTGGAGTCCACACATCAACAACTTACCCAGTGATATTAATTCTTTGTTCATCCAATATTATCCTGTGTAAAATAAACACGAAGATTCCAAAGTTATGAAACACTACTATATACTTATAATGTATAAGCTCATAATTATACATGTACATGTAATATGCTAATAATCAGGGCTACATTTTTATGGCCCATAGAGCAATTCCCATAATTGTTTTCCACAGAGTTTAATGTATATATATATATATATTATACGTGAGTATAAGTTAAGGAAGTTGTGTCATTCCGAAAGGCTAAAATAAATTAATAGGCATGGTACGTAAAAAAATGTGCACTCAAGCTACAGACCAGAAGGAAGAAAGCTGCATTGCTATAGCTCATGTAGAAACTTGAACTATAATAGCTGTTCTATCTGACAAGATAAGGAGAATAGGTAATCAAAGTAATAAGGAGTCAATTGGTATAATAGTTGTTCTATCAGAAATATATTCCTAACGTTCTACAAATATCCTTTAAAAAGTAAGATAATCAAAATAATAACAATAATAGGCTGTTGTCTTCAGGCATGAGACTTGAAAGTGTTGTTGAATGTTGGACACTACAAAACAAACATAGGAATACTTTTTCTCCATATATCTTGTTGACACATACAATATATGAAACAAAGTATAAATGCAACATCATCAAAAATGCTGCAATACTATTGATGGCAAATGTTATAATTGAATATCAAAACTGCTGATCAACATTACAGTGTAAATGGTACATGTATGTACTGACATGATATGATGTAAAATTATTCATAAACAATAACAAAAGAGATCTCTTGAGACCCTAGAGGACAATTAGATTATATTCATTGGTAGATAAGTAAAGGCGTGACACTAAAAGTACACATTATTCATCTCTAGTTGGACAAGGGTGGGGCAGTAAAGGTGTGTTCAATTGTATTCATCAGCAAACACACCAGTGTAAGTGTGGTATAACAAATAATATTTATGCTGACAGAACATCACCTGACCCTGAACCAATCAGATTGTCAATCGGGTGATCGTAATTTAATCAGATATGCTTAATGCTTAATGAATATTTAGTCAAGGTCAAATGATGCACTGAGTGCATCATTCACTTTATTTGTATCTTTTTAGCAACAAGAATTATTATAAATTAAGCAAATAGACTAACACACATACACAGATGGCTTATATATCTAACTCTGTTTAAACCAAAGCCACAGTACAATGTCGACTTTTTTTCATAAATGTTGTATGAACATTTTTTTAGCATTCTGTTTTCTTGAAGATTTATTATTTGTGAATTATACTGGACTACTGCACTGTACTACTGAACTGCAATATTAGTGTGGGTGTTCATTTGCCACACCCAAAATAATGTGGGGGTGTTTTGTGTCACTCCCAAAAACTTGTGGCCATTCTATTTTCTGCTTGGATGTAAATGACTGTTCCAGAAAAATTCTCATATAGTTTAATACTTGAAAGACAGAATGCAAAAACTGACTTCAATTTTCTGAATTTTGAAAAGAAAAATTGGCATTTGTTTTTTTATTTCTGCTTTTGTTTTTTGTTAACTTAATTCTCACTTCACTAGAGGATAGATATATCTGTCGCTTCATTAGTACATAGAATTCTTTCAATTAGGATAATGTATAACTATTAGATCACCATGCTGTGGGATACTATATAGTTCCCCAGGAAAGCATCATGCTAGTGTAGTGTACATGTACCTGGTGAAAGAACTCATGCATCATAAAAACTGAATGGTTGAATCAATATCACGTAATTAAATAAAGGGGTGCACTGTAACTATTGTTCAACCAATTATATCAGGTCATTAGGTGCATTTGTTCCATTCACCTTAACATCTATCAAATACTATGTTGGCACTGCAAACTATGTCAGTTCCTATACTTTCAATTAAAAACACGATAACCATGTTTACATGTACAATGGAAAGTAAATATTGTATTTTCTATTAGAAACATAACAATATTGGCTTCCTAGAGATGCTCATGATTACAATGAAAAAAAAGATTGTATTTCCCACATAACAATATTGCTCTCATTTTATGTATTAACCATTACCAAGTAAATCAAATAACCGATCAGTCATCACATGTGCATGAGCACTTCCAACCATGTATATCACACTAGCATGTCTGGAAAAGTAAATAGTACCCATAGCATGCATGGTGATCTTTTGTTACAGTAATTATTAATTATCCCAATTGAAAGAATTCTATGTACTAATAAATCAATGAATATAGTTACCCTCTAGTGAACTGAGAATTAAGTTAACAGAAAACAAAACCACAAATCAAAACTGAACCAGAATTTAATTCTGTTTTCAAGAAATCAGAAGTCAATTTTTAATTTCTGTCCTTCAAGTATGAATTTATCTGGAACAGTCATTCACATGCAAACAGATAGCCTTCAGTCACCTAAACACACATGTTATTCATATTTTAGTTGTAACAGAAATACACCCATGTTATTTTGGGTGTGGTAAATGAACACCTACACTAATTTGCAGTCCAGTAGTACAGTCCTGTGATTAGAACTACTATTATAATTTAGTATCCATCTTTACTCTGGTACTACATTAAACACACATTAAAGGAACCTTTACATATTATCTATACCGAGTGTCCACTTGCTAAAGTTCATTATTAACTAGTAACTACACATTGAAACTACAATACATGATATTTGTGGATACTACACATAAATGAGTCCCACAATGTATATAAATTAGTCCCTATAGTTACACACAATGTATAGGAATGAGTCCCTCTATTTGCACACAATATATTAAAATGTATCCCTCTAGTTGCACACAATGTATGCCTCTAGTTGCTTACAATGTATATAGGAATCCGAATGTGTCCCTCTAGTTGCACACAGTGGATTAAAATGTATCCCTCTAGTTGCTTACAATGTATATAGGAATGTGTCCCTCTAGTTGCACACAATGTATTAAAATGTATCCCTCTAATTGCACACAATGTATACTTCTAGTTGCTTACAATGTATATAGGAATGTGTCCCTCTAGTTGCACACAATGTATAGAAATGAATATCTGTAAGTGGAGATTAGAGAAGAGACAGAGGTGAAACATCATTTATAGTATTATACAAACCTATTCATTTACAATCAATGAACAAATAAAAATGTGTACATGGTAGGAGACCAATCAAATAAATTACATAGCTTGGAATAGTCAATTTTAAAGGCAAATACTATAATTATTTTAATGTTGTTTTGGTAGCAACACACATACACACACAGTCGAGGTGTAGTTAAAATCTAATGGAATTAATTGAGATAAAGTCACTCACATAAAACCATTTATTAATTTGTGGGCTGAGCTGTTAGGATTTTAGTACCGACACCATCAAATTAAAATCACAAATAAACCTATTCATAGCTTAATCACAAAGTTAACTGAGGTTACATTTCCACACCTAACACACACAAACTCACTCACACACATGATCAGAGGCACATATAATAGAAAAATTCTAAGGTATTATGAACCATTCTGAAACACTACACTTAAAAGTATAGGCACTGTAGTGTCATGTCCATATACATCTATAATAATAAAATACATAATAATAATACTGATATGAACAGTCATCAAGAAACTACTGACTGACATTATCAACAATGTTATAATATCACTGATGATGATAATAATACAAATACAAGGTCAATTATTGTGCAAGATAATCATGTTGATGTAAAAGTATACTTGTTAGAATCAATGTAAGACTATTCATAGACAATAATACAACTATTGGATTATATTCATAATAGAATAATTAATAAAAGTACATCTCCAGTTGAACAAGGGTGAGGTAGTAAAGGTATTTCGTTCAATTGTATTCATCAGTAGTGGGAGCACCAGGGCAGTATATACATGTGTGGGTGGTATAACAACTTAAGCTGCATAGCACATGACCAATCCAATTCTCAATTAATCTGACGATATGAGAGCATTGTAATTTCATTCAAGGTCTCTGAGTGCATCCTTCGCTTTATTTGCACCTTTTAAGTAACAAAATTTATTATACACTAAGAAACAGACTAATTCACATAAATATACGGTCTGAAGCAAAAGTGAAGTGCTTACTTTTTTGATAAATGTTGTATTGATGTTTTAGTATAATTATAATAATGTGCAGACCAATGAATGAATTTACTCTTGTGCTATATTAAACACACACATCCCTCAGCTTAGCCACATCAGTATTTATATACACACTGCCAACACCACATCCCTTTGTACATGAGTAAATTATAAATTATAAAATTAAGGGTGCGTCTTAACATAGCATTACATCATCATCCTAGGCAGTATCATTGCACAGGTATCCGCTAAGGGAGGTTTCAGTGTATCCTGTTTGTTACTATAAATAGTCCTGTATCACATGGTGATGAAATAGCTACTTCTTGATTTTATTTTTCTCCTGAATTTCAATGAATTTAAATATCTTTTCGAGTTTCAAACATTCTGATGATGCTATTATTAGTGAAAACTCTTAATATCTATGTAGTGTTATGATTATTAATTACTTGCAATTTTAAGTGTGCTTTGCGAAGTGGATCAACCCACCAGCACAAAACAGAAAACATATCTTCCATTGAAGAACACATCACGATTAATGTACACCTCCATTAGTAAATTCACGTTTCATTCTTTTGGCTTTCATATTCATCCATAGAAGTGGGATAGACTAAGGAGTTAATTCAAACACTAGCTAGCTCATTTGAAGTTTTGTAGTTCAAGAAACCTAGAATTAATGTGTATATATATATGTATATTATATAGTATGCTATATACATTACATTATATGATGGCGACAACTCTTGCATAGTGTGCACATGGATCAGACAGGTCTATATAAAAAAATATAGACCTCTTCTCCATATATATATATATATATATATATATAGACTTCACCACATCAAAGGGATGATCATACTCTTTCTCTCTCTATATATATAGTATGATAGTGACATCATCCTTTCCATGTGCACACTATGCAGGAGATGTCACCGTCATGCAATATATTGTATATAGTATCCTAATAGATCCTATATACTGCATACAGGACCCTTGTTTTGTGTCCTCGAATGTGATGTAGCCCTCGCAGGCTCGGGCTATATCACATCAAACTCAAGTCCTATATTTTGTACATAGGAACTACTGGCATACCATATGTATTACATATATATATATAGTATGATCATCCCTTATATGTATATAAAACATAATAATTATGCACCAAATCACTTAGTCTAGCGTAGCCAGACCCTCGCGATAAAAGGTTATTCACACTAACCTAGGATAGATGATTGGACTTCCATTTTTTCCTGTACACACCTGTAAGATAATTGGTCAAGGGGGTAGCGCGAGACCAATTAACTCAAGGGTGTTACATTGCACATAACTGTTTATACCATGGTAACACAAAAGTATGCAATTAAATCAATCAAGCCATAGCACTACATTAATGAGTATTACTGTAAAAATGATTAGAGGATCCAGATACAGCCTTTTGTACTTGGAATTATGATGAAATGGAAATTTGTACTTGCTACTTCTTTACAGTGGATGTTTCCCTGTTACCTTTCTGATGCTTAAAAGATTGCAAAAGTACCTGATTAAAATACACCCACTCAACATTGTCCGAAGCACAAAAACTATCTGGAAGTGTGTTGAACAGAGATCAGGAGGCCAAGACTCTTATGCAAGATCTGCCAATGAAAATTCCCAATTGTTCACTCCCTGAAATATCTCCTTCCTGAGTTTGTCTACTTGTCTTAACTGATTTACTAGTTTTGATCTCTCGAATCTTATTTTTCTTTGTAACTCTTTTTTGGGTAATTCTTGGTCCCAAAGTTTGCTCTCCCGACACACTACACTCAACCACAATTTTTATTGGAGCCATTTCGCATGAACTATATATCTTCATTTACAGTGAAATGAGATTATTCTATTTTGGTTTTTGGTTGGAGAGTAAGGGGAGAAGCTCATTCTTATTGATTTTTGGGTTGGCCATACCCATTTTCTCTCTTTAAGTTAAACCACACTCATGACAACTATACTGTAGAGACTATTTCGAGTAGTAATTATCTGAAGTTTTTTGATGGAAGCTTCCTTAGATACAACCCTGAAAATAAAGAAGAGTTTTTTTTAAACACAACAAAATGCTGTAAAGGAACATTAAAATATCTCAAAATAGAGGTACGAAAGTTGATTCGTTTGAAATGAAGCTCAAGAGGGCAGAGCACCTTTGTTTTTGGCCTACGACGACCAGACATCCATGTATTATTTGCACTGAGTGTTTATAGTGGTGGCAGGGCCAAGAAATTAAGAGTTATAAAGCAGCGGGTCTGGGGGGCTGCGCCTCCCAAAAACTGACGTTTTTTCAGAGTTAAAAGACCAAACTGAGGGTGAATTTTGGCTTGTGGCTTTATTTCTGTTACATTATACTGATGGAAAGAGTACTCAAAAGCAGTGAACAAACACTGATCATGAATTGAGATGACAGAATAAGTAAAATACATAAAATCTTATATTGCTTGCCTTTAACTAGCTTATTTTCTTGAAGAGTGTGTCGATTGAAACAATCGACACACTCTTCAAGAAAACGTGCGTGCAACTCGCCTACGCTTCCATAAGATATTATATTGTGTTTAAATTAGCCACACCTACCTTGCGTATATATATATATACAACGATCATTACATATTGTGTTCGCTGTAGACGAAGATGCCGCCAAAGTATCACTGTTATACATGTGGAAAATTACTAAAAACGGTTGTTGGGAGTGTAACAGAATGTAGCGATTGCAGAAAAAATAGTCAGCGAAAACAGGAAGCCCATATAATGCTAATGCAGAAGCAAATAGAAGAATTTAGTTTAGAAGCAGAAAGGCAAAAAAAATTTCTAGAACATTTGAAAAAAACAGAACTACAAAAGGCAAAGGAAATGAAAGAATTAGAAATTGAAAGGGCCAGACTGGAAGACAAAAAGTTAGAAAATGCCCAAACCACAGAGCTAGGCAAGGCATTGATAGTGAGTGTCGTCGAAATTGAAAAAGCTAGAATGTCAAAGGATTTGGAAGAAAAGAAGCTGGAAGAAGAAAAGAACAGAGTGGAAAAAATGCACTTGGCAGAGCTTAACAAGGCACAGAAAGCTAAGGAAGCTGAAATCGAGAAAACAAAACAAATAAAAGAAATAGAACTGCTAAAACAAGAGAATGAGCAGCAAATGCATAAAGATAAGTTAGTGTTGGCCGAAAAGGAATTGCAAGCACAAAAAGAGAAAGTAGAAAAATTGGCAAAAACTGATCTTGAAAAAACAGAAAAAATGAAGGAGGTAGAGTTAGCAAAAATAAAACAAATGAAAGAAATAGAAACAGAAAGAACAGAAAAAATAAAGGAAGTTGAGTTGGAAAAGCTAAGAAAAATAGAACAATCAGAGAAGGAGAGAAAAGAGGTAGAACTAGAAAAAGCAAGGATGAAAAAGGAAACAGACACTGAATTAGCAGAAAAAGAGGTGAAGATAGCACAAATTGAGATGGATGCAAAGGTTAAGATTGCAGAAATTACAAGAATTGGGGAGGAAAACGAAAAACAGCTGGAAACAGAGGCGGAAATTATAAAAGCACAAATAAAAAGAGATACATTTCTTGAATCTATGAATGTAACAATGAAAATGCTCCTTGAGGCAGCAAAAGATGAAAAAGACAAAAAAGCTAAAATGATGTATCTGCGAATGCTAGAAGTTGTGAACCGTCCAACCAATGAAGCGATCACAGACGGGAAGAAAGGTGATCAGGAAATGCATACATAACATGCATGCAAGCGTATATAAGTACAGTGTATTAAAATCTATAAATAATAACCACTTTTATGTAATCACAATATTGCTATATAGCGCTGCATAGCTAACTAACTATTATAATTAATTAATATTATTAATTTTTACACCAATGTATATACTGTTCTAGAAAACCATAATTATCATTCCAATAAGTAACAAGGATGCATAGAGTTCCAGATGTCTAGCGCTATCTGTCAATGCAAATGGCCAAAGGTGGCTTGTGTTAATTAAAAGAAAATTGTTAATGGTTGTGCTAAGAGACAATATTTTGTGAACAGAAAATGGCGATGGAACAAGTACAAAAGCAGAAATACGAAAAGGAAGAAGATGAAAGCAGGGAAACAATATTTTATCTAATTTTATCTGCAGGACCACTTGAGGCTGGTCCGTTCATTAATTATTCATGAGATTTTGTTTTGTACTATAACTTTGTTATTGTCTTTTCTCTTCTAACAAAAATCAACATGCATTATCATCATTCCGTTCACTACCTTTCAAACAAGTTTGCAAGCAACCAGTCACTCACCCATTCAGATATTAGCCAATTTGTCTGGTATGACACCATTTGCTATATCCGAGCAGGTTCCGTTTCCGACAACGCCAGAGCGATGAAATTACACATAGTGGTTGCTAATAGATGGGGCTTGACCCTTACAAAATTTGGAGCTGTTCTCGTAACAAATTTTGAAGATACACACGTGTTAGTAAATTGCACACACTGTATAGACGCGTGTTGCATTTTCTACTGTATAATTTGTGGTAAGTATCATTATGATAAGACTTGTACATTATGTAAAATCTTGCATGTTATATAAATTATGTGTTGCTGAAAATGGCCAGTTGAACAAGATGTACTAAACGACAGTTGTCCTTTTCTGATACGAGTACACACACTTCTAGGTCTTGTCTGTGCAAGAAATGCAGTCAGCAAGTCTCAACTCCATTACAGTGGACAAATAATACAGTCCGTGATCCAATGACATCCAAGGAGGTACTTTTGATGCATTAGTATGTAAAGCATGTAGAAGTGATATTACTAGTGGGAAATGCTGTGTAGTGCAGTGTCATGAAAATGCAATATCTTCTAATATTGGTATGCATTGTGACCTGCCGAGACTTTTCTCTGAAGCAAGTCTACTATGTAAATTTAACTCAATCCCTACACCAACACCATTATGCAGGCATCATTACAATATTGTATACAAAGTATATCAGCCAATACAGAGGAATTGTCCCACTTGTAATATGTCCCTTAAGCATACACAATCATGTCCATGTCCCGAGCCTGATGTAATAATACGATTACTAAAAGAAAAAACATACTTTGATAATAACATAGGGAAAAATGATAAAGTGTGTTACAACTGCTATAAGGCTCACCTTTTATTGCAATAATTCAATAAGCACTGATAGTGATATAGCACAAACAATTAGCACCTTGTCACACCAATTTCCTAAACTACAAGAAATAATTACAACTGAAGATATTGCTAATGCAGCAATGATAAAAACTACCATTGATGTTGGTAAAAATTTATTCATCAATAAAAACCTTTTAGCAACTGATGCTAAATTCCCTTTGACTATAGTAAGTTTAATATCAACAATTCCATCCAACAAATAGACTCAGATCTATGTAGTGCTGTCTGTACAAAGTCAGTATCAGAATGTCGTGGAACATCAATGGTGAATGATTGTACAATAATGGGCTAGATGACGAAGACTTTGATGAACTCGCTGATTTCATTTTAAATGATGATAATATTTACCAGGACAATTAAAATGTAACAGATGATGAGAGCCTATAGATTAAAATTATTTTTAACACTCTTTAATGACATTTGAGACTTTGAGTTGGTATTTTCTTAACAGTGTGTACATTTGTGTTTGTATATATATATAAATTATAGTATTATAATCAGTAATATTTCATTTCTGATAACACAGTTTAATATGCTGAAACTTCAAAAAAAAAAAAACAGAATTCAATTTATCTGACTAGTGATTAACAAGTTATACATACATGCATCATTCAAACTGAGCAGGTTTTGTTTCCGACAATGCTATTTCAATGAAATTTCACAAATGAAAACAATATATAACTACCAAACAACATTGCAAAAATCTATTTGTTCCCATTATTCATCAAGAAGATATCCAATGAAATGCGAGACATACAAATGAGAGGAGATTGCTACATTGGCTCATAGTAATTCATATATCATTATTACTTAAATAAAACTTACTTAAAATAGGTCATTATACTTCATAATCATGTAGAAGTTAGAAATCAGCCGAAAAATATATTTCAAAAGTCACCAGCACCAGGTTCTTCAGAGCGGTCCCTTTCAGCCATTGATGACGTCACACTGCAAATAAAACTCACGTGAGCTTCCACTGGCGAAATGACTGTGTATGCAGCAAGAAGCTGGCAAGACTAGAAACCGATTGGAGTTTCAACTACCCCTCCCCCTAGTACAACCTTGAAAATAAAATTGTTTATTAAAATGGTTGTACTAAGAGAATACTTTGTGAACAGAAAATGGCGATGGAATAAGTACAAGAGCAGAAATACGAAAAAGGATGGAAACAAAGAAGATGAAAGCAGGGAAAGAATATTTTATCTTATTGTAGTAGTTTTAAGAATAATACTAATTATTTTTCGGCTGAGAGACTGATTGCTCCACCCAATTTCACATATCACGATAGTTGGATAATGGTTAAAACCAACCCTGTTATTATGATGTACTAGGCATAGAAAAGGATGCTACAAACGCCGACATCAAGGAAGTGTAAGTTTATTGTCACTGTAATGACCACTATTTGTTATAATAATAAATATATATATATTTAATTAAATCACAGCTAATTGTGAAGCTGGAGCCAGTTAGAGTACTGACTTGGCTGTACTCTAACTGGCTTCCTACATCTGAGATTCGCTTGACCATAGATTTAAGACCAACTTTATTCAACATGTCAGCTACAAGCTTTCTGAGACACCGGAAGCCACCAGAAGGAACCTCAAAGGACCTAAATACAATTGCTAATGAGCATAACCACCACAACCCAACCCAAGGAGCTGTCTGCTTCACATGCTTTTCCTCTCTCCCTAGCAAAACCCTGACAATACATTTTCAATGGGAAGAATTGATTAAATGTTTAATTCAAAAATTACCCGAATGCTACAGAAGACTTGCATTAATGTGATGAAAAAGTCTGGGATCAACTGTAATACACGGACAGGCATTGGGGGCGTGGCTGACATCGTGGGTGAAAACACATGACTTCCGCTATGACGGTTCTAACGTCAAGGGTGGGGCTGCTTCCCACTGTTTGACATTTACGCTGGGCCAACAGGCCCAGCGCTGTTCATGACGAACAGGGGGGGTATGGGGGGGCTGCGCCCCCCCAGTTTAGGCACCTTGTCAGTAGGGATATCATCAGCATGTTAGCGAGCATAGTTACAGCCTGCCACACCTATCGTGCATAATTAATGAGGTGGCATGATGGTCAATCTATCAACGTTTTATATGTCATAGCGAAAGTCACGTGTTCCGCCCACGCTGTAGGCCACGCCCTCGATGCTTAAAAGTGCCCTGTCCGTGTATTGCAGTTGATCCAAAGACTGGTTGGTCTATCCACTCAAGCAAAGTCAGGGAGTGGCTAGACAATGCAAGTTGTTTAACAATTTACACTCCTTGCCCACTGTATGGTTTGTGTCATACATGCATTGTGTAACCATTAATTGTATATTCATAGTCCAAGTTTATCTAATGAAGCCAATAAGTTTTAGAGTTGAGTACAGTGGCAGTTGAATCTCATGTGTGTGTATTTTTGTTCATGTACATGTACATGTGTGTGTGCTAAGTAATTTGTGTGTAATAGTGTAGTACATGTATATATACTATGTGTATTGTGCTCTAATATATCATCTGAGACAGTGATGAGAGGAAGCTACGAGGGTGAAGGTCATACGCGAGAGCAGTGCAACATATACTAACCATGGTTTATATATGTAATTATCGTATGTATTGATGGCGTCAAAGACAAGAATATGGCAGAGCCTTCCCTATGTGTAACTGTCTAGCAAGAGATGTATCAAGATCCTTGGTCACTAAGTGTGTGTCTTTAAGGAAGAGTAATAATTATCAGTGTCCACCAATATGTGTATCGGAATCGATATTTGCTATGTTTTTCTATTATATCGATATTGGTAGCACCTAAATAACCAAGACTGATTCACATGACCATTAATTGAAGTTGATGAGAGTTATGCATGTGAGAAGACGAGTGATGCTGCAGATAGTAGCAGAGTATTGTGTTCTTCCTGTGCTGATACTGTATCAAGGGAAGGAAAAAGCAGAAATTGTTTATTACTACCAACTTGCAGAGACACCTACAAAACATAATCATATTGTGGATGTCTTTGAGCTTCAGAAAGTTTTCGTTTTAAACAGGCTTTCGTATTAACAGTGTTCGTTTTAATGTGACTCCACTATATATGTGTATTGGTTGAAGCGCCAATATATATATATATATATATATATATATAATATTATATATAATATATTATAAATCATTGGTAGGTGGCTTGCTAGGATTATAACACGTTTTTAAATCCATAACTTCATGTACAATGTGCTGACTCAGCTATAACTAGGTGTGCGAAAGGTGTTATAACTAGGCAATTATTATATCTGGGAATTATTTCATTTAAGAAAAAGATAAATAATGAACTTCGAAAATAAATCTTGGACTAATAGCTACATTCTTCTGACAAGAATTACTTTGCCAAATGAAGTCAGTTTATTCATGAAGGATACTAATAAAAACACATTCAAAGATCATTAATATAACATGTTCACAACAGCAACAATTTCATTTCTGCAACATGGATAGAAGACTTAGGAAACTTAGAAGACTTGTTTTCATTTATACTAATAATCAAAATTAATAATTTGTATTCATGTGCTTTTTTATTGTCTTAGGTATTGCAAAAAGGCACTACAATTCCATCTTGATAAAAACCCAAACAATGTTTCTCAAGCACAAGAAATGTTTCAAGAAGTTTTGGAAGCGTATGGTGTTCTGTCTAACTGTAAGTAAATAACTAAACTAACCTTCCACTCCACCCCTTGTGGGTGTGAGTTAATTATGCCATAATTATAATATATATATAATTACAAAATTGACCCAGTAATTCATTTCAGTGCAATCCAGACTCACACATGCATGGGCCTGTGTAGGCTGGAAAGATTATTATAATCATATGCAGTCAATTAACGTACCATAGTTGAAAGTGAATGCTTTAGCAGTGATTCAAAAAAGTTCACATTTTGGAATAGTATGCATGTTTTACATTGAAATTAGTCATGGGTAATGTATCAACAAATTATTGTGATTTTAACAATATTTAATCAGGACAGAGCCTTCAAACACTTGCCTTGGTATATATGGCTTTGAGTACAAAACAGATTGTTTCTTGCTTTACAAACTTCGAAAATGAAGCATAAATAGCCAATCCTCGTGTTTTCCGGTCGACTGACCTTAGAAGCACTTATAGACAACATGACAAAGGCGAACAAAGTCCTCATAAAGAATCCTGATGATCCTATGAACTTGGGAGAATCACAGAATTCACATGCCAGAACTGTAGCTGAAAAGAAGGAATATTTAAAACTTGTTTATTGACACAATGGTACAATAATCTGCAGTATACATGTACATACATACATGTAAATTATCAAAGCTCATGCAGACATCTCCAAAATATTTATATATTAAGTTCTTATGAATTATATAAGCTTTAGAACTAACTATAAAACTACAGTATGAACACAACAGATCCAAACTGCTCACATTAAATTTTCATCTTATGCTAGAAATCAAATCAACCCAGTTCTTTTGGCTTTCCTTCAGTCACTTGTTAGTGAGATCTATACATAACATGCTCCTTATAGATTGTAGTCCACACAAAAGGGACATATGCTTTTTTGGCATGATGCTGAGAAAGAGCTTCAACAGAAACATTTGACACAAAACATCAATAATAAAGTGAAGTTGAAGATCCATTGTAGTTGGGGAATGGCTGCACAGCTTCCAGTGAAATACTATATAATTAGATAATAAATTCACTCTTGATGCAGAACCTTTGCCACGAGTGATGTATGATTGGTATGTATGTATGCATATTACTGACAAAAATACAATACAATATATATGATATTATATTAAAACTAAAGATAAATCAGAGAGTACAGTAATACTCTCTATGTGGGATGACATGGAATAAAAAATGGCTGCCCATACATTTCAATTGCAAGTGATGAGCTGAAATCTCTGGTAATATATACAGATAAGTTTTAATACACATATACCTATTCATATCTAGTGTTTTTATGACTACTAACACCCTCTAAATGTCCAAAGATTGTCATTAAGGTAGATATCCACCGAGTGGCAAAACTGGCAAAATCTTCATAAGTTTATTATTATTATTATTATTTTCCACACAAGTCATATTTTTGTTTGTTGAACTATCACACTGATTCTAGCACCATTCCAATTGCATTCATAGTAAAATTCTGGTCTACAATTACCAAGATGAAATAGGCTTCAGATACTATGAAAGAAGACAGTCTCAACGACTGTAAAGATTTGATATCGAATTGGATGCCATTTTCATAAGTGTATTCATTAATCGAGCCAAGTGGAATATAATTATGCATGCACATTTGTGTACTCGGAACGTAACATGGAAGCTGAAAAAAGGAGAAAGTACTTGTTGCCATAAGCGTAGTAATAACATTTTTGAGCAAATACATTCTTATAATAATAATTATTAATATTAAAGCCATTGTATAGTAATATTACGTACTATGATAAGAATAGTTGACACAGTGATTTCTTGTAGACAGTGCTGCAAGTGAAATAGAGAATAGACATCATCTGTAAGTGAAAGAAAATGTTAATGCAGAAATAATTGATATATTCAAAAGACTGACCTTCATTGATGAACAAATTTTAATAATTATTTATGATTGTATAATTTCATATGATATATAATTTACACCAGTATTTCAAAAATGTTTACATTGTTCAGAAAAAAAAAACAATGGAAACAAGAATAATAAAAAACATTTTCAATAAAATGAAAGAAGATGTAGGGATGTCAAAACCCCAAAAGCATGCGAACAAGGTTGGGAGGCTAACATAGTAACAAACCACTTCTGTATAACCCTACATAAGTACAGCTCTTTTTATTTTACTTTATAGTGGTGTAAGTACCTAGGTAGGGCTATATGGAAGTGGTTTGTTTAATTTGGGGTCGTATGTTAGCCTCCCAACCTTGTTCACATGCTTTTTAGGTTTTGACATCCCTATGTCTACTTTCATTTTATTGAAAATGTTTTTTATTTTTTAGTTATAGAATTGTAAACATTATTTTTTAATGATAATTAATACATAATAAGAATAGTTATAAAATTATAATTCAATTACAAGATACATCAAATGATATCCACCTGCTTCACATACTGACGCTGGCAGATGGCATCACACAAGACTCGTCTAGAATAGCACAAGATGTATATATAATATACTGACTTCTAAAAGTCTGACAAAACTTGCCAATAATCTGAATTTGTGGATCCAATGTTGTGAAGTGAAAGCTGCCGTATCAGCATATTCTCTGGTGTCTTTTAACTTCAAAAATAACTGCATGTATTTTGTTTTTGAACAACTGAATACAAATAAATACATTTAAATAACAAATTACGGTAGCACTCTCTATGTAGGGATAAGCTGTAAAAAAATTGCCATCCATTATTTCAATTGCAAGTGATTAGCTGAAATCTGTATTAATAAAATAAATACAGATAAGTGTTGATACACACATACAATTTTATATCAAGTGTTTCTACCACAGTACTAACAATACCTCGATGGCTAGAGAGCGTCTTTAAAGTAGAGTAGCAAAACTGCAAGATTGTTGATCTCATAATACTATATCTATTACACGAAAATACACTTCTACATTTCAGGGGCTATCAAAGTAGTTTTAGCATGAATACTAATCTTTTAAAGTTAAATTAGCTGGGACAATTGTTGTACTGTTTTGTTTCTTGACCAAGTCAATGAATATTTTATCCACTTTGCAACAATTCCTGATGAATGGATGCCATTTTGTATGTAACCACACTCTTTATGAACATAATAGTGATCAGTGACTAATTAATGTAATAGTGAAGAACAATAACCTTTGGGTACAGTCTCCTTCTTCCGGCCACCATATTCCTATGGACAATATTAATGCTGTTAGTGAAATAGAATAGTCATCACATATATTTGATACTGAAACACAAACACAAATGACTGATATTGATTCAGTATAGTGCTCTAGCAACAAAATTAAACCTCACTTCCACATAACAATCCTAGATAAGTACAAGGGCACCGGAATCACAGCCCCATGGAGTCTCTTAAAGACAAATAAATATTACAAATCAACAGTTTTTATTGAAATAAACTTTCTTATTTCACTGTGACAGTCAATCAATGCAACATAAAGTAATTGTTTTAGATGACCACACTCCTCATGAATAATTATCTAAGTATGCTAAATTTTCTGGTGTACCTTTGTCATGACAGTGCTAAGCCTCCCACAATTATAACAGCCTGAGGCCATACTTTTTAAGGTTGTCCTGTGCAAAAGTTTTTGTTGCCGAGGTACCATCCCAATCTTGCCTACATGCACTTTCTTTTTTAAATGTTTTTAAAATTTATTAATCTTCACAGATCAGAATCAACAAATAGTACAAAACAGGATACCAAATATCGATCAAATGGTATTCATTCTCTGCGAGGTTCATATTCCCATAATATCAACCTGCTTCGAGATTTGCACGATAGTACTCTCTATGTAGGGATGGCATGAAAAAAATGGCTGCTGCCCATACATTTCAATAATATGTGACCGAATTTGCGAAAATCAGGCTTATGGGATAAAATTTGAAAATTGATTTTTTGTATTACCTGAATAGAGTATTCAATTAGCTCTAGAATGATATATGATACATCCCAATCACGCAAAAGACAAAGCTACAGCGCGGGATTAAACCGTTGTAGTCACAAATCCTTCATTTTGAGAAAAACGCAATTAAATCAATTATTTAATCATTAAACGTAATGACTAAAAACTTTTTTAGGAGTGGCTAGCGAAGCACAGAGATGTCTCCAAACTTCTCTGAAGGTATGAGTGAATAGGTAAGATGTCAATGAAGCTTTTTATGTAGTAAAACAGTGATCACCCAAGTAAACCATAACTGTCTATTTTCACTCGTATCTCAAAATTAATAATTATCCCATAAGCCTGATTTTCGCAAATTCGGTCACATATTATTGCAAGTGAAAGTGATGAGCTAAAATCTCTTCTGATATACATGTATAGAGATAGGTCTTACTTAACACACACATACATTTTTATTGACAAAAAATGTTTGCTGTTTGTTGAACTATTGTGATGATTAAAGCACCATTCAATTGCATTTATAGTAAAACTCTGGTATGTGAAATATTAGTTTCCAGAATAAATTGAAATATATAATCTATTATAATATATATCTCATAATGAAATTCATTACTAGTACAATTTCAATTTTCTTAATGAAAGAGTTTGCTCAATATTTGACATCCTGTTTTCTACTATTTGTTGTTATGAACTACAGGTATGAGCTAACTATTTGTATAGGAAGGGTATCAGCTACTTTGTACTAAGTATTTTCTACTACTTGAACCACTATAATTTTTTGGTGTTGTCTACTCGTATTTCAAGCGGGGTAACAAATTAAAAGTAGAAAAATTATTTTACGCCAAAACTGAGCTAAACAAAACCTGAGAAAACAGCTAAAACTAAACCATACAAACTAAAAAAAATTTTAAATAGGCTACCAAAACCAGAACCCTAACTTACATGTAAACTTGATACCCTAACCAAAACAGATAACGGAATTGACTGCAAAACATAACATGTATCCTTTATTCCTCATGTAAGTCTCTCTGTACTGGCTGGCTATTTATGCACACTCAGTTCCACATCACCGCCTGTGCTTTATCCTATAGTCAGATATCATTTCATCTGTAGGGTGTTAATAACATATCAACCATACAGTAGATTTTTACTGTTGTGTAGGATCCCTGCTTTTGCATTAAATCAGTTTCAATCCCATGGGAAGATGCATCAACTTATTTTTTATCCAGTAAGTTTATTGTTTTTGACATGTAATATATATGTATATGATTTTTGAAAAGCTTGACCATGTGCAGTACCCGACTGCCAGGAATAGGCTTCTTACTAAGGTTAAAAGAATGGTTGTGGAGTTCTGCCAGTTTGGTTGGCAGGCTTAGCAATTTACCCAGCTGATTGTAAATCATTGTTCTTATGAAACATTTATTGTTTGAGGCATTGGTTGGTTGGTCCAGTGATGTAGAACATTGTTCACTAAATCTGGAAAACTCGCATAGATACGAAACCAAACTATATTTGAAGCCCAGAACATGGAAATAAACCAAAATGTTCTTTAGGTGGCTAAATATTTCCACACTCTTATCCCATTCCTGATAAATCAAATGATATTAAATATTGATGATGTATTTAAAGTCTTTATTCTCTTGTAGATAACAAATATCAATTCAGTGAAGCCACCAGGTAAAATAATTCATTGTTATAGTTAAGTATTAATATTGAAATTTTAAAGAAAGAATTGTCAGAGTAACTATTTTGAACACAGGACGTTTCTTACATTTACTTTTGAAGAGTTTGAGAAATGGTTTGATGAATATGAACATGATACAACTAGAGAAGATGAAGTAAGTCTGAAAGACAAAATTGATGCTGAAATTGCCAAAATTCATCAAGGTCAGTTATTTTATACTAATCTTAATTCATAATTCCTCAAATGTTAGTGGTGTACATATACAAACACAATGTGTGATTGGCATTCAAAAATAGAATGCATGCAATCATTTATATATTTGTAACAGACAAGCCAGATGATATAGAGGAAATAAACAGTGAAAACACACCAAGTAAATTTAAAAGTGTGGACCCTCCAAACAAGAGTAGAAATAACATATCAATGAGGTTTTAGTTTTAACAGCCAAAGAATTCAATAATCGAGAAAAAGTTATAATCTTGGTTACTTCCTGAGTATGTTTAGGCTGCATCCACTGATTGCTTAGAAACAAATATAAAATCCAGTAAATGCATTGTCTTGTTGTGCCAAATATTTCTGTTCCAAGTGCATCTAACGTTCAAGCAGGCAACCCTTTACATCCCATAATTAAACTGACCATGTATGTTTACATTCCATAATTAATCATTAAGGACTTGCAGGCTTGTAACCCCTCACAAAATAGCTTTCCATAAAACATTTCAATAGGTAATGCAGTACTATTTTCATTGCAACTATAATTTCTATGTAAGTATGTTTACCTGATTTATGTTTGTTACATTTATTCAGTAAAAGGAAAAAGAAGTGTGGTATTGATGGTGAAAGTTCACTTCACAGTGTTAATACTTCATCAGATGCAAAAGGTCTGTGAAACAACATGCATCCATGATAGAAAATTACATACATTTGATTTAATACATGATTTATAATCAGACTTGGAGTCAAATACATGTTACAGCATTTGAAGGTTTCTGTACTTAACAAAGAATATTATCATTTCATCTTACAAACATAAGAGTCTCAAACCTATTGCCTGTTACATGACATCTTTCAGAATGAAAAACATTACCTGCAATACCAAAAAGTCATTCAGCTGATACAGATGATGCTGACATGCACAAAAATCTTGGAATGATTCTTATCACCTTATTCAGTTATCACCAGCAAACTTCATGAAAGGACAGTGTATTTGTATTTTAGCTTTTTGAAATACATTTTCAGGGTATTTCAATTACAAATACAAATACTTGTTATTTCTAAACTCAAAAATACAAATACTTTTTAAACGTATGTAAATACAACTAAATGCAAAGTATTAGATCCCAAGCCTGCTTATAATAGACATTATTTGAGCACCATTGATAAAGGATTATTGTAAATGCAAACTTAATATAGTGATAAACCTTTAACATCACTCATACATCACTAGTCCTAACAAATATATTGGTTAATAATGATAAATTTATTTACTACTTTAGATGACATTGAACTGACATGGAATTCCACTGCAACATGGTATGTAATTATATTCAAAGGTTAACGAAATAAAAGTATGAACTAGATTACAAGTTGCTCATACCCATTTTTGTACTCAGCCTAATAGCAGCAATACACAAATAATTTATTACCCTCTGTATAAGAGGTAGTGCAAGGTGTTGTTAGCAGATATATAGATTGTTGTCAATAGTAATTCTGCTCAATAGCAATAACCATTTTATGGCTGACAGGGCCATCCCTATATTTGCTTACCCACAGGTTCGATGTACATGTATGTTTATAATATATACAGTACAGGCTTGTGTCACATACACATTGTATATGTTAAGGAAGTTGTGCTTGGTTAATTAATGGCATGGCATGCCTGCTTGAGCTCTACAGGCCAGCAGGAAGAATGCTGCTTGTAGCTTACATAGAAACTAGCTGTTCTGCCTGAAACATATTCATAAAGTTATACAAGATCCTTTAAGAGAGTAGATAATCACAATAATAAGTATAATAGAAAAAAGTCAGCTGTGATTAATGAATGTTGGAGCACTTTGAAAGTTTAGTAGTCCAGACAGCCAACCCCTACATCTTTATTTTTCAGCATTTTAAGTATCAGTGCCTTTTAACTTATTTAGTTTGACAGAAGACCTTCTAAGAAAACCATACTTACAAAAGCATATTTCATTAGCTACTGGTAAGTCAGTAGCAACGCATATATTTAATGTCTGTACAGCTGTAGCTATCAGCTTTGTGCCACTTTTAACCTTAATTAACGGCAAAGCAATTAATATAATTGACCACAGCCATCAATAAACAGCATAAAATTTTCGGTGCTCTTTGTGCACAAACTTTGCCCAGGTACAATGTTCTTCTGTAGCTGCCTATGCCTAGAGACAACATCAATTTCACTCGCATCCCATCTTGGACCAGGGTGTGCTCATCATGATGAAGGTCTCTCTGCTTCTGACGGAGAAGATCGTTGGATTTTATTGAGTGGTGGAAATAGCTAACCAAACACTTTGTCCGACCTAATGTTCTGGCTAACTCAGAAACCCCCATTGCCTTTTTTGGACTCCTAACTGAAGGGTGTGAACAAAGCATCCTACAATAGGCCCGTTAAGATTTTCAAGTATGTTTCTAGCATTGTCTGTAGTAGCCCTACTTAGACTGGTCACAGGTAACTGCCAGCAAGAAAGCATTTTTTCTAGGCATGTGGCTAGATTGTTGGCAGTATGGTCACTTGTACATTCAGCAATCTCTAAGAGATGACAACGTATTACCCACTGGGAATCAATGTAATGAACTGTAAGTACTGCAGTTCTGTTGCAATTGCTTTAACAATTTGAGTATTTCTTTCTCATAAAGCTTAGGTATGTAGTGACGAGTGATAGTTGTCTGGTCAGGGGGAGTATACCATGGTTCAAATGTTCGGAGCATATGCCTGCATTTGTCCTGGCATTCTTTGAGCATCTGGGTTTGTTTTCGATGAAACTTCATTGTACTCACTTTTATGGTCGAGGCCAGTGACATTCATTGCTGCTAGCGACTAGCCTGAGTGTTTCCCCCCTGGGACCAAGATCGTTTGCACTTTTCTGATGATACCAGCATAAGTCTGCATTTGTGGTTGAGTCAGGTGAGAGTATGGCCATGGTAGTCAGTATTGAGAGCACTGATCCGGGTCGCCAATTAGTTATTATCAAATCAAACATAGTCAACTAATCAATAAACATAACCACAACACAATTATATACAGTCAGTTACTGCGTTTATGTAGAGAAGAGGAGATGGGTGTTTCAAAAACTACTTGACCACAATTGACACGGCTGAGGCAGTAAATTTCAGTTAACGTACGTATATTATGATTAAGTAAATATAGTGTGGGAAGATACCAATGCAAGTCACTATAAATATATTTCAGCTTCTACACAAGAATCATGCCCCTGAGATTTTTGCGGCAGCAGATGGATCATGAACCATGAGCAGGGCAGGGTTTTATTTAAAGTGGAGGGGGCATCAACCCCCCCCCCCCCCCCCCCATTTTGGAAGTTGTTTGGCAATATACCATGATACCCTGTAAGCCTGTATGAAGTTTTTCAAGTTTAAGTTGTGCCCCGGTTTCCTCAGCAAATTTTGTTAATAAAAGCCTCACCAATTCTATAGCTGGAAATGCTTCTTCTTAATGTGGACAATGGCTGTTATTTTCTCAGGTTCTTGTCTGATTCTATCTTGGTCAATTAAATGGCCATTGAAATTAACATAACTCTGGTTCAATATTCATTTCTCTGAGTTCAGTGTTACTCCAGCTTTCTCAAGTCCACATAGTACTCCATTATTATGCTTGTCTTCAGTAGTCTTTATTAAACAGATTGCTGAACTAGCATTTCATTAATTGTGGAAAGAGGGTGGGGCTTTCGTAACACTGGTTTTCAGTCTGAACATAATGCAACTCCTAGAATAGCTATATTTTCAGCAAATCTTCCCAGCTTTTCTCAACTATCTAACTATCATATTCTGGTATATAGTAATCATTTAATGCATGTAAATATGTTTAAAAGGTTTGGGGGAAACTTCTTTGTGTGTCCTAAACTCCCAAAGTGTGTATTGGGTCATTCTGAATGTGACTTTTGTAATTGGGTGTATCAAATTATGACATTGTGTCTCACATTAATAAAATCACGATCTTGTAGGACCAAAGCATAGGCTGCATAGCTCTTTCTCATTTACCTTTGATGTTAGTCAAAATGAGTGTGTCTTTAGAGTGGCTCTCACACCTTACATCCTCATTATACATTCCTGTCCAATTATTTGATGAATACCATGACATTCCATTCCATTGATTAACTTTACTTGGAAAGTAAATTTACTAACTTCTTTTTACAATAAAACCACTAACCAGGATCAGTGTCTTTATAACTTTAAACCATACACTCCATCCAATTGTAAAATTGTTGTATCAAACCTTCAGATGACATAACATTTGAATTAATAAGTGAGTGTAGCAATTTAAAAATGATCGTGTGATGTCACCATGGATCATATTGAACAATCAAATCAAAAACCTCTTAATCGAGACTTTTGACAGCTTTTTGTATTTTGCTTTATAGATGTGTAAGTGCTTATGTAGGGTTATATGGAAGTGGTTTGTTTAATTTTGGGTCCTATGTTAGCCTCCCAACCTTGTTTGCATGTTTTTTGGGTTTTGACGTCTCTACATCTTCTTACATTTTTATTGAAAATGTTTTTAATTATTCTTGTTTATATCTAGTGTCTACTACACATACACTAATCACAATATATAGGAATGAGTCCCTCTAGTTCATTGGGTTTCAATTCCAGTTTGAAATAAGATCTATAAGTGGAGATTGGAGAAGAGAAAAAAGTGAAACATCATGGTAGAATAGAATAGCTTGGGATAGACGATTTCAATGGCAAACACTATAATTATTTTAAAGTTATTTTGGTAGTATTATTACTAAAACAAAACGTCTGACATATCATACAGATATTAGATTACCATTACCACATTCCTGATATAGATAGATAGTAGTGTTGTTTAGTTATATAACCTTTCTCTATTTTAGTTTTTAACTATAGCTATTGATGGCCTTTTAGTTATAGAACTATAACTAATATACTTATAATGGATGTTTCGGTTAACTAAATATACTTGCAATGGAGTTTGGTTAACTGCTAATGTACTTATAATTACACTAAGAGGCAGTGTGAATGGATGTACACATTGACAGTTTTAATTTCATGATTGTACTGTAGGTCAAATTTCAAACCGACATATTAGTATTTGCTTTTATAATTTTAGTTAACTGAAACAGCACTAAGGATGAACAGTTTTAATTTCAGTATAATCCTTCATTGTACTGTAGGTCAAATTTCAAACCATCATTCATTTCCTGAAGTAGACAAGATTGTAGATATACATATAATAATGCTTCAATACTTACCTACAGCACACATGCAAAATTAAGTGATGAATGATTGATCATGTGATCAAGTGATCTCCAAATTATACTTAATTATATTGCATATGTACAACGTATTGACAATGCCGATAATAGGTACATGCCAATAATTAGTCGCTTACGCTAAGAACAACATTGATAAAAATACGTGTAAACCTTCATTTACTTTTTGCTGACAAAACTTCTAATATGTTTTCCCATTTTCATCCCAGCTAATACATTTATGAAGCAAGTCTTTTCAATGTGTATCAGCAATACTAGATACACACTCCTTGATAACAGCACTCAGCTTCACGTCAGGGTGCTAACTTTGGGTTGAGGTCTGATATTACCTATACACACATCAAAGCCATGCTATATATATATATATATATATATATATATATATATATATATATATATGTACATGTGTACATGTATATTATATGCTTACAGGTCCTATATACAAAATATAGGAACTGAGTTTTGTGTCCAAGGATGTGATAGAGTCCGAGCCTGCAAGGGCTATATCACATTCGAGGACACAAAACGAGGGTCCTATATGCAGTATATAGGACCTATTAGCATACTATATACAATATCTTCTTGTATGATGGTGAGATCTCCTGCAGAGTTACCACATCAAAGGGATGATGTCACCATCATACTATATGTATTATATAACATGTCTATATGCGTTATATAAACCTGCCATGAGGTAAGATATCACCCGAGGGTGATATCATCCGAGTTGGCAGGTTTATATAACGCATATAGACAGATGAAACATGTTATATCTGATATATTTTAGAATGAGATTCATACCTTGGATTGTCCTGCAAGATATTGTCGTTGAGACCATAAGAAATTGCCGTTGAGTTTCACAAGGTTGATATTTTAAAATATCAACCTATTTTAAGGTTTATATGAGAAATATAAACTTACACGCCCCATAGAAAATGTATGGGCTATGAATCTCATTATAAGATATATATATATATATATATATATATATATATGTATATTATATAGTACACTTACAGTTCTTATATACAAAATATAGACCCGAGGTTTAGTGTCTGAGGATGTGATATAATATAGCCCGAGCTTGCGAGGGCTATATCACATCCAAAGACACTAAACCAAGGGGTAACTGTAGTTGCTCTCTGAGAAAGATCGGAGTTTGATAGTGTCTAGAAAGGTAAATTTTATGGTTTCAGTGAAAAGCTACAGAATTCAGCTTTCTTCAGCCTCTTGTAACTTTAAAAGTAAAATGAATTTGCAGAAAACGGCTTCGTAACTTTTCTGAAAATACATTGTACTTGGTGCACGCCATGTATGATGGGCGTGGCTTTTGTGGTTTTGTACTTATGTTAATTGGAAAAATGGCGATTTTAACAATATTTCTTCAATTACAGGACAATATAAAGCTGATTGGAAGATTTGAATGTTGCTATTACACCAGGTTAGAGTCATATACAATATTCTATTTTGAAACTGATTGGAGTCGCATCCGCCCACTCCCTAGTACCACCTTAACAGGGCAGTATCATTAATTAAGAAAGTTAACATATTAAAGTTAATGACATTCATGGAGACGCTTAATCTCATTCTCTTTGTCTGCATGGCTATGTGGTGCAATCATTTGTGAGATAGTTTGGCTCTGCTCACTTGCCATCATTGTTGTAGGTTAGAAACCTTTAAATGCTGCTGATCACTTGTTCGCTCATATTGACAAACACCAACACTCAAATACTCTGACTGCTCCATAATGAGTTTTCAGCATGGAACTTAAGCCATTCTTTAAACACATTAAAGGCCCACAGCTGAGATCTCTCGGTGTTCTTACAACTTGGCTTTTTCTAGATAAGTGTACTTCATCATCACAGGTCTCGATGAACCTTTTTGTTGGTGGTTGACAACCTTGTGCTATCACCAGTTTCTCAGAGAGTGGCTTATGACATAAGGAAAGGGAAGGCCTTTTTTTCTTGTTAGACAAAATTTCACCTTCTTTACACTGAGTCATTGATTAAAAAGAATACCAACAGAGAAGACAAAAAGAGCAACTTCCTAATGAGGCAATGATGGCAAATGCAAGTGATGATTGTGCACATGTGCTGACACACCTCCAATAAATAATTGAAAAATGGGTGAGTAACTAAATAGAATGCTACTGCTGGGAAATATAATCATAATATATATCCGATATATAATGATTATTTAGTGTATATGCGATATATATGATATATACAGCTGTCCTCATATGTTTTGTAGAAATATCACCCTTGGGCCTGCAGCCCTTGGGTGATATTTCTACAAAACTTCCTTGGACAGCCGTATATAATGTATATACCACCTAATAATCATTATATATATATTACATATATAGATCATTACTTTATGCTGCCATCAAATTAAAGTTTAAAATGTTTATTAATCAAAAAATAAATTAAGGACAAGTTAACTTTCAGATAAAGAACTTTTTCAAAGGTTTTAGGCAGTAAACAACAATGACGTCAGTGAATTAGTGATTGATGAATAATTCATAGCTTCTATATAAAATTGATGATGTTAAGGTTGTAGTCTTTTCCGTGGGCGGATGCTACTCCAATCAGTTTCTAGTCTTGCAAGCTTCTTGCTGCATACAATCTGGTTCCATTCTGTATTTTTTGGAAGCCACACCCACCCGGGAGTATAATTATTGGGCCTAAATGTTTTCACTGATAGTTTATTTTCAGAAACAAACCTAAACACGCCCCACGGGTGGTGGAGGGGGCGGTGGGTGGTAAACAATGGCGGGTAACTGTAGTTGGTCTCTGAGAAAGATCGGAGTTTGATAGTGCCTAGAAAGGTAGATTTTATGGTTTCAGTGAAAAGCTACAGAATTCAGCTTTCTTCAGGCTCTTGTAACTATAAAAGTAAAATGAATTTCCAGAAAACGGCTCTATTTGTTTTCTCTAAATGCATTGTACTTGGTGCATGCCATGATTGGTGGGCGTGGCTTTCTCCGTTTTGTACTTATTGCGATTACAAAAATGGACATTTTATATATGTTTTATCACTTCCAGGACCCTATAAAGGTGATTAGAAGATATGAAGGTTGCCATTACACCAGGTTAGAGTCATATTATATAATATTCTATTTTGAAACTGATTGGAGTCGCATCCGCCCACTCCCTAGTACCACCTTAAGTGTATAACACAGTATAAATCACATGTAATTGTGATGCAAAACTGTTAGATTAAATTACCATTACCATTACTACACATTAGTTTTCTTCAATTACTATTACCATTACCATTTCCAAAAAATAGTAATCAATGGGTAATTAATTACATTACAAATACGATTACCGCATTCCTGATACAGATAGATAGTAGAGTTGTTTTAATACTAAATCTATTTTAGTTTTTAACTACAGTCACTCACGTGGCTGTAGTTTGCAATTTGCGAGGAGTGATTTGTTATAAGCATGCGATTTTATATACACACATGTGCATGAAAAAGATCTCCTATATCTGCTGGGATTTGGCCCAGGATCCTACAATAACTGATTTTGGCACAGCATTACAATAAAACAAAAACAGTTGATATTTGAACTACACATGTAGTACATGCATCTGCCTAGCGGTTTAGAGCTCTTGTAACTTCTTGCACATGAAGCAGATAGTTACATGTACTGTATATACATGTGTTAAAGTCTTAATGATTAAAAAGGTGTCTGGCACATTGACACAAATGAGGAAGTTTATTATTGTAATTACTGGATGCATAATAATGGACTTTCTATGAATGTACTCTTGAATTGCCTCAGATTGACTATATTAACTTAGCAAATGAGAGCACTGTAGAATCTAAATAGAAAGCATACCTCTGTTAGTAATAATTAATAATTCAATGCTACTATTAGCAAGCACAAATCATCTGGCTGTAGTTTCATTGACAATAAAATTGACTGAGTATGCCAGATGCCCTTTTACTCGTTGATAGCATGGACAGGTGGGGAAGAAGCTAGGTTTATTCCTTTTGGATTCTTAACTTTTCTATTATTAGTTAAAACAAGTGTATATAGAGAAAAAAACATCCCTATGATTGCTTTACAAATTTAAGTGAAGATATGACTGCTTTGTGGTGTGCAGAATTCAGTAATCATGGCTGACTTTATCAAGCATGAAACTGAGACAACAGCTTATTATAGTTATTATTTTGATTATCTACTCTCCTGACCTTTCAAAGGACCTTGTAGAACTTTAGGAATATATTTCAGGCAGAATAGCTAGCTATTAGTTCCAGTTTCTACGTAAGCTCAACAGCTTTCTTTCTGCTGGTGTGTAGCGCTTGATCGCGCGTTCGTTTACGCGCCACGCCCATTAATTGACCGAGCCCCCCGGGAATGACGCAACTTCCTTAACTACGTATACAACGCATAGTCGCGCAAGTGACACAAACATATATATATATATATATATATATATATACATTAAACCCCGTGGAAAGCAATTATAGGGATGGCCCTACGGGCCATAAAAATTAAGATACCACTTGTGTACATAGGGTCTACTTATGTTTAAAAAAATTATTTTCAAGGAATGGTTAATCAACCATTCATTATCATAAAAATATAGGCGTTCATAATTATGACAATATCTAATTAGGACCATATTCATCATCATAGGTTATTTAGACCTCTGAGAATTAGGCACCCAAAGTAATTTCACTTGAGTTGTTTGTTGGTGTTTTAGGCTTCTTATCGTCCCTTGTTGTAATAGGGAATTCTGCATCTACAAGTATCATTCTTTGCTCATCTTGATTTGAATATATAAATAACATTTAAGAATGTAGATATTAAGTGTGCTTACACTTAATGTTGAGCAGTTAACCGACAAAATTAATAACTCTCATGAACAATAATCAAATCGTCACTTTTTCTATACTCATGATTATCAAGTTGCCTGATTATTGTACGATAGTAATTATTGACTAAACATAATTATGTAATACATGTGTATTTACATGTATAACATTCTTTATGGCACATTAAGTGTTTTAATGTGGCACAAGGGTGGGGCTCCATAAAAGATAATGCATGAGTGAAGTGGGTGCATTATTTAATAATGACCTTTATTGCTCAACCCAAGTGCCACATTATAACACTTAATGTGCTGTTTGGTCATATTTTCACAGGTAACTGTGCATTAAGTAGTTAATGCATTTTTAAGTGTGCACTATTCTGTTCAATATGTGATCAGGTGACTAGTATATGAAAGCATGATTGGATGTCACATGATGTATACCAATATTTATTAACTATTAGCTGGTGTACATAAAAACGACTAAAATGGCTACATCTGACAGACCACATGGTACAGTAAATGGATTGTGTTTGGTATATACAAACAAAAAGTTGAGATGAATAACATAAGATGCTATACACAATGGTCCTACTAGGAGCCACAGGAGATAATGAGGATGGTATCATGATTAAGACCAAGTAAGATTTGTCCTATATGTGGAAAATTGACCCGGATGCAAATTTAGCATTCAAGAGGACATCTTTATATGCTTTATCGGGTGAATCTAGTGCACCAAATACAATAAAGGACAGCATTGCAATATCAAATTTATAAGTTCCCACATTTTCTTGATAATCGCCATAATCATGATTATGTACTATAATCATTATTGTTTTACTTTTTTTTTCATAATCAGCCAATACTAATTCCATTGTAACTTGAGGTGCATATGGCCTTACTATATTAACTGCCACACATTACTCACTGGCAATTAGACTCTATGACTGAGGATACTGCTTAAAATGTAATATCCCTTAGTGTACTTCATAACTATACTTGTTTTTATACAGGGGTGTTGTAAACGAGGGATGCAAAGCTCTTAAACACTTGATAACACCAATTTGCTGGAATAACTGATGGCCTACTTTCTCTCACTTCACAGTGGTTCCTTATATACACACATACCTAGGCAAGGTGCAAAGTTAGTTCTTTACTATGTGAACATCACAGGTTTACACAGATAAGTATAGAAAAACAAATATGCTAATGACTTAATTATGATAGCATATAATATAATCAACTATTCAACTACATAATCAGGGCTACATTTTTTATGGTCTGTAGGGCAATCCCCATATATAGTATAAGTTAAGAAAGTTGTGTCATTCCGAAAGGCTCAAAAAAATTAATAGGCATGGTACTTAAAAAAACTGTGCACTCAAGCTACAGACAAGCAGGAAGAAAGCTGCATTGCTGTAGCTTGTGTAGAAACTCGAACTATAATAGCTATTCTATCTGACAAGATAAGGAGAATAGGTAATCAAAGTAATAAGGAGTCAATTGGTATAATAGTTGTTCTATCAGAAATATATTCCTAACGTTCTACAACAATCCTTTAAAAAGTAAAATAATCAAAATAACAATAATAGGCTGTTGTTGTTCTTCAGGCATGAGACTTGAAAGTGTTGTTCAATGTTGGGCACTACAAAACAATCATAGGAATACTTTTTCTCCATATATCTTGTTGACACTACACTATATATGAAACGAAGTATAAATACAACATCATCAAAAATGCTGCAATACTAATGATGGCAAATTGTTTAGTAAAATATTATAGACAAGTTAATTGATTATTGTACACATATGTACTGACATGATATGATGAATTGTAAAATTATTCATAAACAATAACAAAAGAGATCTCTTGAGACCCTAGAGGACAATCAGATTATATTCATTGGTAGATAAGTAAAGGCGTTACACCAAAAGTACACATTATTCATCTCTAGTTGAACAAGGGTGGGGCAGTAAAGGTGTGTTCAATTGTATTCATCAGCAAACACACCAGTGTATGTGTGGTTTAACAAATAATATTTATGCTGACAGAACATCACCTGACCACAAGCCAATCAGATTGTCAATCAGGTGATCATAATTTAATCAGATATGCTTAATGCTTAATGAATATGTAATTGTATTCAAGGTCAGATGATGCATCATTGAACAAACCACTTCCATATAACCCTACATAAGTACTTACACCGCTGTAAAACAAAGAGCTGTACTTATGTAGGGTTATATGGAAGTGGTTTGTTTAATTTTGGGTCCTATGTTAGCTTCCACCTTGTTTGCATGCTTTTGGGTTTTGACATCCCTACATCTTGTTTCACTTTTATTGAAAATGTTTTTTATTATTCTTGTTTTCATTGTTTTTTTTTCTGAATGGTGTGAATATTTTTGTAGATTGCAGAAATACTTTATATCATTATGAAATCATGCAATCATAAATGCATTAAAATTTGTTCATCAATGAAGGTCAGTCTTTTGTATTAATGTATTGATTATCATTCTCTTTCACTGACAGATGATCTATTTCACTTACAGCACTGTCTGCAGTCCTACAAGAAGTAGTGTCAGTCACTGTGTCAACCATTCAGTATTCCAATGCTTATCAAAGTATACAATATTATTATACAATGACTTTAATATTAATAATTATTATATTCATTACTATAAGAATGTATTTGCTACAGGATGGCTAAAAGAAGACTTTCATTGAAACGACGATCTCATCAGCTTGTTGAAAATGAAGAAGACAAGAAAAACAAGTATCCTGAAAACAGCAAGATGGCAAAACAATCAGTTGTGGATAGATTCAATACTACCAGTGATGAAGAGATGGTTCAGATTTGTTCTGCATTCATAACTCCAAACACTGAAAAAAAATACCAGGTGGTCACAGAGTGGAGATATGCCAGGCTGAAGAAAGGCAAAAAAGATGGAAGCAATTGTCTGGACGATTTATTGGAAAACCCAAAGGTTGCAGAGCTCAACCACTGGATTTCCAGGTTTATTGCGGAGGTAAGACGCCAAGATGGTAATTCTTATCCTCCTCGAACAATTCATCAAATATTAGCTGGCCTACAAAGGTATATGTCTGGTGGTAACGGTTCTGAGCAACATGTTTAATTCTTGCACTGTTGCAAATGTAACAGTCAACATTTCTGATAACATTGTTTAAGTTTATTGAATGAAAGTTGACTTTCAAATTTGATTATGTTACTCTTTTCATTTTCTCAATTTCATTTACTTATTGCACTGCAATATCAATAACTCACTGCAATATAACCACAATTTTGATCAACCACTGTTATGTCTACACAATAATATACACCTACCCTGGTTCCTTTGATCTATATGGCTTCCATTATACAAATTCACCATATACACCTTGAAACCATGGTATATATATTACATATATACACACATACATGTATATATGTACATGTACATGGCAGAGATCTCCTATACCTGCTGGGATTTGGCCCAAGATCCTATAATAACTGGTTTTGGCAAAGCAGTGGCTAGGAAGCGCAGTGGCCTGGGCCATGGCCACCCCACTTTTATACTTTTGAGACCACACCTACTCCAACGATGAAGACTAGCTCTGACCTACAGTACTCTTTTCGATATTCTACAACTTAACTGCCTGCAACCAACGCTGTAAGTGAACGGTCCTTTAGCTCACTGCATTGGATAAAGTCATATCTGAGAAGCACCATGTCCCAAAGTAGACTTAATCATGCAATGGTTCTGTACGTCCACAAAAACCGTACCGATCACATGAATTTGATAGACATTGGTAATGAGTTGGTTAAAAATTCACCTCACAAACAATCTGTGTTCGGTGACTTCATTCAAACAGAACTATAGAGTTTTTTTTGTGATTAAAATTTTAATCAAATAATTATATTTGCTCCACCCACTTGACACGCCCATGGCCTACCCCCATCAAAATTGCTTCCTACACCCCTGCATAGCATTACAATAAAGCAAAACAGTTGATATTTGAACTACACATGTAGTACATGTATCTGCCTAGTGGTTTAGAGCTCTTGTAACTTCTTGCACACGTAGCAGACAGTTACATGTACTGTATATACATGTGTTAAGGTACAGGTTTATGAGATTAGTTTGTTTGTCAGTGAGTGTGGCCATACCTATTGTAAAACGTATATAATTATTCATTTAGTTATTACTTACCTTTATAAAAGTATTAGTGTAGCCTCCATAACTGGACCAGGACCTGAAATTCTCACCAAGATGTTCAACACTTGATAATGAACACTGGCGGTAATTATGTAATATAAGATCTGAGTAGAGAAGTCAAAATGATCAGCAAATTATAATTAATTATGCCCACAATAAAAATTCCCTCATGTCAACTTTCAAAAACATCAATTATAGAAACAACTCAAGTCCAGTATTAATTATAATTCTTATATCACTGCTTATTAATTATTAATAATTAAAGGCCTTTGTACTATGGCACTATGATCTAGATTAAATCCAGATTGAATCCTGATTATTTGTGCTCACACCTGAAGTGATTTGAGATAAATCAAGATTGAATCTGGATTCATTCAATCCACTTCAAGAGGTAGTTTGAAAGTGGATTTAATCAAGATTATAAGGCTTTGTTCACACTACTATGTAGACTCAATGTATATTCACATTAAAAACTTTAACAGATAGCAAGGAAGTGGATTGAAGTGCTAGTGCAGACAAAGGTTAATAGTTGCTAAGTAAACTAAAGGCCTATATCTAAACAAACTTTAACAGTATGACATTGAATTCAATCTGGATCAATACTAAACTGGTTTGATACAATATCAAACCTGGATTAAAAGTAGATTAGTGTGAAAAGGCTTATTAATCCTGATGAATAACCGTGCATTGAGTAGTTAATGCATTTTTAAGTGTGCACTATTCTGTTTAATTGTGATCAGGTGACTAGTATATGAAAGCGTGATTGGCTGTCACATGATATATACCAATATTCATTAACTATTAATTAAAATGGCTACATAAAAATGACTAAAATGACTAAAATGGCTACATCTGACCGACCACATGGTACAGTATTACTGCTAATATGGATTGCATTTGGTATATACAGTGTACAAACAAAAGTTGAGACGAATAACATAAGAGCCACAGGAGATAATGAGGATGGTATCGTGATTTAAGACAAAGTAAGATTTGTCCTACATGTGGAAAATGGACCTGAATGGCATTCAAGAGAACATCTTTATATGCTTTATCAGTTGAGTCAAGTGCACCAAATACATAAAGGACAGCATTGCAATATCAAGTTGATAAGTTCCCACATTTTTTTGATAATCGCCATAATCATAATTATGTACTATAATCATTATTGTTTTACTTTTTTTCATAATAAGCCAACACTAATTCCATTGTAACTTGTAGGTGCATAGGGGCTTACTATAATTAACTGCCACCAATTATTCACTGGCAATTAGACTCTATGACTGAGGATACTGATTCTTTCAGGGCATCAGGGATATAATGAATATCCCTTACTGTTAGGCCTGTGCGATAATGAAAAAACCTATATCACGATAATAATCCCAACTATCACGATTATCACGATAATTTGATTTCAAGAATAACTGAATAACATAATTTATTTAATTTCAATTCAATGAATAAAAGTTAAATTATTATTAAGGAGTAAGATTCTCAAATGCCTCTGTTATTGAGCGCTGACCTGGTTTAGACGGTTCAGACATACAGAACTAGTAGTTATTTTAGACGAAACGGTATTTCCTTTGTAAGACAGCGATTGCTTACACAAAACACAGTGAACTGTCTGTCTCTTCTTTTTATCCGGCTCCAGAAATTTCCCCTCTTGTGCTAGAAACCCAAAATATTCCAAACAGGACTTTTGGCCTTCTCTAAAGGTAGGTATTCAACGTTAGAAGCCATCGTTACTCGACGAGATGCCTGTAAGCCTTGTATCGATTGAACAACGTGTGATCACGTGTGAGCAGTATGCGCATGTGCAAATTATCGCGATAAGAATGTCAACATTATCGTTATCGCGACAACAATTTCTTTTCGCGATTATCGACCTATCGCGATTATCGCACAGGCCTACTTACTGTACTTCATAACTATATTGGTTTTTACACAGGAGTATTGTAAACGAGGGATGCAAAGCTCTTTAACACTTGATAACGCCAATTTGTCAGAATAATTATTGATGGCCTACTTTCTCTCACTTCACAGTGGTTCCTCATATACACACATACATAGGCAAGGTGCTAAGTTACATGTAGTTCCTATGTGAACATCACAGATTAACACAGATAAGTATAGAAAAACAAATATGCTAATGACTTAACTATGATAGATAATCAACTATTCAACTACATGTACATGTACATGTGGCCGGCCACATCTTCTGTAACTAGTTCCACTTTCATTTGATCAATCAAGTAATTTAAAATAAACAAAAAACAAAACAATGACTAATTGGTGGTTCAGTATAAGATTATAATTGTGCTTTCCTCCAAAATTCTTTTTATTAACCTACATGTAGATAGGCTTACCCTTTCATTAAGTGCAACACACAGATTGACAGCATGTAATGATCACCATCTCCAAATGCAACATACATAGTCTTGCATAGCCAGGTCCAAACTACTACTCTTTCATTAAGTGCAACACAATATTCGATATCTAATGAAGGACAGATTGACAGCACGTAATGATCACCATCTCTAAATGCAACACACAAAGTCTTCATAGCCAGATCCAAACTACTACAAAGGGAGTGTTTCATGGACTGACCATACATTGATTTGTATAAACTATCAAGTGGGTGTGACAATATAACTACTTACATTGTCAGGTCCATAACTTTGGGTCTGGCAAGGTGAGCCTAACACAAACACATGTACAAAAGCTCACACATCAACAACTTACCCAGTGATATTAATTCTTTGTTCATCCAATATTATCCTGTGTAAAATAAACATGAAGATTCTAAAGTTATGAAACACTACTATACTTATAATGTATAAGCTCCTAATTATACATGTACATGTAACATGCTATTATTATAATAATCAGGGCTACATTTTTTATGGTCTGTAGGGCAATCCCCATAATTGTTTTCCACAGGGTTTAATGTATATATATATATAGTATACGTTAAGAAAGTTGTGTCATTTCGAAAGGCTCAAAAAAATTAATAGGCATGGTACTTAAAAAAACTGTGCACTCAAGCTACAGACAAGCAGGAAGAAAGCTGCATTGCTATAGCTCGTGTAGAAACTCGAACTATAATAGCTGTTCTATCTGACAAGATAAGGAGAATAGGTAATCAAAGTAATAAGGAGTCAATTGGTATAATAGTTGTTCTATCAGAAATATATTCCTAACGTTCTACAACAATCCTTTAAAAAGAAAAATAATCAAAATAACAATAATAGGCTGTTGTCTTCAGGCATGAGACTTGAAAGTGTTGTTCAATGTTGGGCACTACAAAACAATCATAGGAATACTTTTTCTCCATATATCTTGTTGACACTACACTATATATGAAACGAAGTATAAATACAACATCATCAAAAATGCTGCAATACTATTGATGGCAAATTGTTTAGTAAAATATTATAGACAAGTTAATTGATTATCGTACACATATGTACTGACATGATATGATGAATTGTAAAATTATTCATAAACAATAACAAAAGAGATCTCTTGAGACCCTAGAGGACAATCAGATTATATTCATTGGTAGATAAGTAAAGGCGTTACACCAAAAGTACACATTATTCATCTCTAGTTGAACAAGGGTGGGGCAGTAAAGGTGTGTTCAATTGTATTCATCAGCAAACACACCAGGTTATGTGTGGTTTAACAAATAATATTTATGCTGACAGAACATCACCTGACCACAAGCCAATCAGATTGTCAATCAGGTGATCGTAATTTAATCAGATATGCTTAATGCTTAATGAATATGTAATTTTATTCAAGATCAGATGATGCACTGAGTGCATCATTCACTTTATTTGTATCTTTTTAGTAACACAAATTATTATAAATTAAGAAAATAGACTAACACACATACACAGATGGCTTATCTACCTAACTCTGTTTATACCAAAGCCAAAGTACAATGTCTACTTTTGTTATACAAATGTCGTATTAACATTTTAGCATTCTGTTTTTCTTGAAGATTATCAAATCATTGTTTTATTTGTGAATTGTTTTTTTATTTCTGCTTTTGTTTTTTGTTAACTTAATTCTCACTTCACTAGAGGATAGATATATCTGTCGGTTCATTAGTACATAGAATTCTTTCAATTAGGATAATGTATAACTATTAGATCACCATGCTGTGGGATACTATATAGTTCCCCAGGAAAGCATCATGCTAGTGTAGTGTACGTGTACATGGTGAAAGAGCTCATGCATCATAAAAACTCGAATCAATATCACGTAATTAAATGAAGAGGTGCACTGTAACTATTGTTCAACCAATTATATCAGGTCATTAGGTGCATTTGTTCCATTCATCTTAACATCTATCAAATATTATGTTGGCTCTGCAAACTATGTCAGTTCCCTGTACATTTATATTTTCAATTAAAAACATGATAACCATGTTTACAACGAAAAGTAAATATTGTATTTTCTATTAGAAACATAACAATATTGGCTTCCTAGAGATGCTCATGTTTACATTGGAAAAAAAGATTGTATTTTCCACATAACAATATTGCTCTCCTTTTATGTATTAAGCACTACCAAGTAAATCAAACAACAGATCAGTTATCACATGTGCATGAGCACTTCCAACCATGTACATCACACTAGTATGTCTGGGAAAGTATATAGTATCCCATAGCATGCATAGTGATCTTTTGTAACAGTAATTATTATAAATTAAAATATATATTTATCCTGCAGTGAAATGAAAAATTAAGTTAACAGAAAACAAAAGCAGAAGTCAGAAAATAGAAGTTGATTTTTGATTTCAGTCTTTTAAGTATGAATTTATCCGGAACAGTCATTCACATGCAAACAGATGCCCTTCAGTTACCTAACCACATGTTATTCCTATTTTAGTGTATTTCTACCCCCATGTTATTTTGGGTGTGGTAAATGAATGCCCACACTACTTTCGTAGTCCAGCAGTACAGTCCTGTGACTACTATAATTAATGATCCATCTTTACTCTTGTACTACATTAAACACAAATTAAAGGAACCTTTACTATTAACTACACATATTGAAACTATAATACATGATGTTAAACAGTTTGTGGATACTACACTTACATTACTAGGAATGAGTCCCTCTAGTTGCATACAATGTATAGGAATGTGTCCTTCTAGTAGTTGTACACAATGTATAGGAATGTGTCCCTCTAGTTGTACACAATGTATAGGAATGTGTCCCTCTAGTTGCACACAATGTATAGAAATGTGTCCCTCTAGTTTCACACAATGTATAGAAATGATTTCCTCTAGTTCAATTGAAAGTTAACTATATATTTGAAATGAATATCTGTATGTGGAGATTAGAGAAGAGACAGAGGTAAAACATCAATTATAGTATTATACAAACCTATTCATTTACAATCAATCAACAAATAAAAATGTGTACATGGGGTAAGAGACCAATCCAATAAATTACATAGCTTGGGATAGTTGATTTTAAATACTTATAATTATTTTAATGTTGTTTTGGTAGTAACACAACTAAAACTAAACATATTTTGTTAAGTGTACACAAACACACAGACATACAGACAAATAGACACACACACAACAGCATCTGTAATAGTAATAGCCTTGTAATAGCCTTTAATTATTAATTAAAAACGCCCACTCAAGGTTAATTAGGAGAGCACATACACACATGGTAGGTAAAAACATTTTTAGGGAGTAGGATCCTTTATAATCCAGTAATAATGAGCGATTATTTAACTTCAAAGCGACACGTATTTACTGATGCATTGGTAAACAGGGCATTTTCAGATATGGATAGAGAGAGCTGCATATACATGTATACACTATAACTATTGTGTGGTCAGAGGAGACCAAGCCCAGAGGTAAAGATTTACATGAACACATTAAATGACAGAATAGGTCATGCTTTGCAGATGATGGTACTGTTCTGTTCCCTTAAAGAGATGAACAAGTCCCCTATGTACATATGTATTTTACATATTTTCGTACACCCACACACAGTGGAGATATAGTTAAACCCTGTTGTAATTAATTGAGATAAAGTCACCCTCATAAAACCTGATATTAATCCATGGGCTATGAACTGTTAGGATTTTATTACCCTCACCTGACTTACATAAATAATTGCAAATTAAAATCAGAAATAACTTAACCACAAAGTTATTAGAGCACATGTTCAAGCAAACCATGCCTCAATAAACGACTCCATTACTATAGGCTGTATATTAGAACATAACATAGTCTAGATAATAAGTTTCACATGGGTGACTATAAATCCAAGGTCCCTGAGTGCATCCTTCATTTTATTTGTGCCTTTTAAGCACTATACACTAAGAATACAAACTAATTCACATAAATAAATAAATAAATGGTTTCATTTATCCTGAAGCCAAAGTGCAGTGCCTACTTTTAAAATAGTAGCTATTTGTGAATTACATTTTATGATCCATCTTTACTCTTGTGCTATATTAAACACACTCATTCAACACCACTGTTTTCTCTTATTACCCTCGCCGCGTAGCGTAGGCGGAAGGGTACTGTAATCGTTTTGTCTGTGTGTCTGTGTGTGTGTGTGTGTGTTAGCAATTTTTCTGGAAAAATAAAAACATTGACATTTCAAAAGAGGTACTGGTAGACTTCAAATTATACAAGGAAAAAAAATAACGTAGGAATTCTTCTTAAACCTTTCGGTTATAAAGTTATCACAATGTTTATAACTCACGATTACTGTTTCCAGACTTGAGAAGACTCGTGGAGGCATCTGGACACATCAAAACATAACTACTCCTGTATCATGACTATCGCTAGCAAAGCACTACATAAAAGCAAACAAAATTTGGGTAGTGGTTGCTACAACATCGAGTACTGGCTCCAAGCATTCTCCATTACTTTCAAACTCCGCCTATTTCAATTTCAAGTCATGTGCTGTGCACGTTACTCGAACGTCAGCAGTTTTGAGGACCTGTCTATGCTGTCTTTGTGGAATATTTCACAAGACGAATTGAGGATCTTTCTTTCTTCTTTCAGATAATACAGAGACTAAAATGTAAGACTTATAGTATAGACAAGGAAGAGACTAGTATAATTATACTAAGTAATAAGTAGTGACATGTTAGTTTATATAATTTATATATATATATATATTATATATATATATATCTATATCTATTATAATATTATTATAAAAACTAACATGCCAGTACGGTTTTATAACTTAATATGTTTTATACACAAACTAAACAATCTGAAGTAAACATTCTCATTATTATATGACCATACAAACGAGCAATGATAATTATAATCTTTTGGCATATTATATTTCGAAATTATAGTTTGTATTACCTTGCCACGTAGGCGAGGGTCCCGTCCCGACGGTATTCATTATTACTTGGATTACACATGTGTCTACACTTAATGTTTCCAAGTGTACTAACACACCACCTGTGATCATAACTAGCCAGCCCTAACAAAGCACTGTGTTTTTACCAGATATCAGGTGATTTCACTTAACGTGGGAGGGGCTGACTACATGAGACTATTCCCATATCTGGTTGGCAAAGATGCTAACACATCTTTTCCTGTCAGAAAAGACTTTGATCTACTTCTCTTCTTGTGTTTCAAACCCTAGTTTACCAATTGCTTTACGTATCCGACCGCCTCCACTTGAAATCTCTAGATATCTTGCTTCAACACAGATCTTCCATACCCTTCCAGAGCAGGGGGGATGGCTACATGAGACTATTTTGTGACATGAATTATGCTTCTGCAAGCAAATTACCTTGGCTTGAGACAATGCCCTGTCTTACACACACAAAATGACACAGGACTGGATAAGTTAACTTAATACACCCTCACAGTTATAAACTGTGAACATCAAAGCAATAGCAATGATAAAAGTATACAATTAAGGGTGCACCATCATCCTATGCAGTATCATTGTACAGGCTATATCCTGTTTGTTACTATAAATAGTCCTGTATCACATGGTGATGAAACAGTATTTTATTTTTCTACTGAATTTCAATGAATTTTTTCTTCAATTAATTGAGTTTCAAAGATTTTAGTGATGCTTCACTTCCATTATTATTGAAAATTCTTTCAGTATATCTGGTAGTGTTATGATTTTTAATTACTTACAATTTTAAGTGTGCTTATTGAAGTAGATTCAACCCACTAGCACAAAACAGAAAACGTATCTTCCATGCATTGAAGAACACATCACCACCAATGTCCACCCCCAGTAAGTAAATTCATGTTTCATTCTTTTGGCTTTCATATTCATCCATATGGAGATAATTCAGTCAGATCTACTTTTCTCTTCTTCAGAAGTGGGATAGACTCAGGAATTAATCGAAACACTAGCTATCTCATTTGAAGTTTTGTAGTCCGAGAATCCTAGAATTAATGTGTATATATATATAAATGATGTATCAAATCACTTAGTCTATCATAGTCAGACCCTCAGGATAAAAGATGATGCTATTCACACCAACCTTGACAAATGACTGGACTCCCATTCTTTCTCTCCGATATGATATGTAAAGGCCTGTTTAACACCAGCAAGATAATTGGTGGAGGGCGTAGTTCACGACCAATTATCTCAAGGGTGTTATATTGTTTATACCATGGTAACACAAAAGTATGCAATTAAATCGTAAAACTGTAGTAAGATAATTGCTAACGTGATTATTTTTTCTTAGGACAAGCGACAGAATTCCTGAATTTTATATCCAAAATATGAATAGCCACAATGATTGTACGGCGGCATGCAGCCAATGTTACCACAGTAAAGTTATTATGATTTATCAGGGATTTGAGTCTGCTCAACTTAGTCCGATACAGCCTTTTGTACTTGCAATTATGATGAAATGGCAATTTGTACATGTTACTTCTTTGCAGTGGATGTTTCGCTGTTACCTTTCTGATTCTCTTTCAGAATTATTCATGCAATTATATACTACAACGAAGATTACTAGAAATGTCTATTAAACTCTTGCATGTTTGCTCAAGCAATCTTCTGAAATGAAGCTCAAGGGGGCATAGTAGCTTCGTTTTTCAATTTGATATTGATATTCAAACTTTACTATTGTTGTACAAAACATCAATAGAAGCTTGAAGAAACTGACTTCTGATTTTTTTGTACATTGTAGAAATTCTTGTGTACTAACTCCATGCGCACGACTCGCCTACGCTTCCGGTTAATAATTTGTGATATAATTATTATTATAGTGTATAGTATAGTATATATATATTACATATATATATATATATATATATATATATATATATATATATATATATATATATTATATATATATATATATATATATATATATATATTCGGATTCTTTAAAACAGTTCACAACTTTACATATTGGGTTTGCTCTAAACGAAGATGCCAAAGAATCACTGTAATAAATGTGGACGTGATTATGGAGATGCTGGATTTTTCGGGACTTTGTTCGGGAGTGTAACAAATGTGACGGAGTGTAGCAATTGCGAAAATAAAAGACTTGAAAATGAGCGACAACATGAAGCCGATATGGTGCGAATACAGCAGCAAATAGAAAATAATAAGTTAGAAGCAGAAAAGCAAAGACTATCTGCAGAACGGGCGAAAAAAACAGAACTAGCTAAGGCACAGGAAATGAAAGAATTAGAAATTGAAAAGGCCAGACTACTGCAAGAACTAGAAGCCAAAAAGTTAGAACATGCCCAAAACATAGAACTAGGCAAGGCAGAGATAATGAAAGACTTAGAAATTGAAAAGGCTAGAGTGTCGAAGTATTTGGAAGAAAAGAAGATAGCATTAGATAGGGAAAAACAAGAACATGTCAGAAAAACAAATCACGAAAACGCCATAATAGAAGAAAAGAAGATGGAAGTAGAGAAAGAAAGAATACAAAAGCTGAAAGAAACAGAAGTTGAAAAGGCTAGAATGGTGAAGCAAATAGAAGAAAAGAAAATAGAAGCAGAGAAGGAAAGAGTAGAAAATTTGAGGAAAACAGATGTAGAAAAAGCAGAGAAAATTGGAAAAGTAGAAATGGAAAAGGCTAGAATGAAGCAAGAATTGGACGAAAAGAAGCTTGAAGAAGAAAAGAACAGAGTGGAAAAAATGCACTTGGCAGAGCTTAACAAGGCGCAGAAAGCTAAGGAAGCTGAAATTGAGAAAGCAAAACAAATAAAAGAAATAGAACTGCAAAAACAAGAGAATGAGAAGCAAATGCATAAAGATAAGTTAGTGTTGGCCGAAAAGGAATTGCAAGCACAAAAAGAGAAAGTAGAAAAATTGGTTAAAACTGATCTTGAAAAAACAGAAAAAATGAAAGAAGTAGAATTAGCAAAAATAAAACAAAAGAAAGAAGCAGAATCAGAAAGAATAGAAAAAATAAAGGAAGTTGAGTTGGAAAAACTAAGAAAAATAGAACAATCAGAGAAGGAGAAAAGAGAAGTAGATATAGAAAAAGCAAGGATGAAAAAGGAAACCGACATTGAACTAGCAGAAAAAGAATTGCAGAAAGTGTCAGTTAAGGTGGAAGGAACTGTTAAGATTGCAGAGAGTACAAGAATTGGGGAGGAAAACAATGAAAAGATGAAAACAGAGGTGGCGATTAGAAAAACAGAAGTATTTCTTGAATCTATAAAACAAAGAACCTCTACAACGAAAATGCTCCTTGATGCAGCAAAAGATGAAAAAGACAAAGAAACTAAAATGGAGTATCTGAGAATACTAGCAGGAGTTATGAACCGTCCCACCACCGAAGCTATCACGGACGGGAGGAAAAGTGATCATGAAATGCATACATAACATGCATGCAAGCGTGTATAAGTACAATGAATATAAATCTATAAATACGTAACCACTTTTATGTAATCACGATAATACTATATAGCGCTGCATAGCTAACTAATTAAGGGCATAAGATTCATGCTTATCGGTAAATCCTCAGGTTGGGACTTTCTCAAACTAGAAACTGCATCCATATCCAATCGTCGTTTGTCAGTCGCTTGAGTAGAATCTGTTGGTAAACCACTTCTTCATAAAGTAAATAGGGGCTTGTTGTAGAATCTGCCTCAGTAAAGGGCCACTAGCTTGTTGTATTACTACTATTGGTTGTATAATTTGTTGTATTGCTTGTATCAGTTGTATTACTTGCAATACTTGTGTCAGTTGTTACTGATTATTTGTATCAGTTGTATTTGTTGTATTAGATGTATTGGGTGTTCTGATTATAAGGGTGTATCAATGAACATTTCAATGAACATTTGTTTTTCATTGCAGATAATATCAAAAGTCACATTATCCACCAAGAGGAAGCAAATACAATACCAGGTACTAAATACATGTATACTGTCTTCATAGTAAACAAAATAGTACAATACGAGTGAGTAACTTCACAAGGACATGTATCTCTTTTTGTATATGTGACTAGCTCTGCGAAAACCAGTCAGTCTTATGGTTCAAAATATAGTTTGGAGATATGATCAAAAATAGACAGTTCTGAATTATTTGGGCGATCACTGTTTTGTTACATAAAAAGTTTCACAAATGTCTTGCCTGTCTTTTGATAACTTTAGCAAGTCTTAGAGACCTCTCTGTACTTCGCTAGCCACTGCTAAATAAATTGCTAATCAATGGTTAAAAAATTAATTTAATTGCGTTTGTGATATGTGCTAGTAAATTAGTAAAATGCTGTATCAGAGAATATGGTAGTACTCTCTATGTAGGGATGGCATGGAAAAACAATGGCCGCCCATACATTTCAATTGCAAGTGATGAGCTGAAATCTCTGCTAAAATTATATAAAGAAACAAGTCTTAATAAACACATACCTTTTGATATCTAGTGTTTGTATGACTAACAATATCTTCTACACAGTTGGAGATCATCTTTAAGATAGAGAACCAGCAAGTAGCAAAACTAGCAAAATCTTCATCATATTATTAGGATTATTTTCCAGACAAATCATTTTTTGTTTGTTGAAATATTACAGTGATTCTAGCACCATTCCAGTCACATTCATAGTAAAATTTTGGTCTGCAAATATCTAGATGATATCTTCAGATACTATAAATGAAGAGAGTCCTCACAACTACAAAGATTGTATCTCGCCAATTTCATAAGTGCCACGTGAAATTTAATTACGCATGCGCATTTGTATACTCGGAACATGGAAGCTGAAAACTGGCATAGTGATAACATTTGTGAGCAAATACATTCTCATAACAATGACTATAATAATTATTAATATTAAAGCATATTATATACTATGATAAGCATTGGAAATTTGGAATACTGAATTAAAAAATATATATAACTAAATACTTATGTAGGGTTATATGGAAGTGGTTTGTTAAATTTTAGGTCCCACGTAAACTTGTTCGCATCCTTTTTGGGTTTTGACATCCCTACATCTTTCATTTTATTGGAAATGTTCTTTTTAATTCTTGTTTGTAATTAAGATATATTTAGTTACCACTCTTAAATATCCTACACATAGAACTGTTGTATTGCTATTATTATCAATACATCATTTTAGTTTGACTTGGGCATGGAAAGTAGACTTTAGTTAGCATAATCAATATCTGTTATTAGTTTCAATTATCATAGGTTATTGGTAGGATAAATTTTGTAATACGTAGCTAACATATTTTGATGTCTACTTTAATATTTTTTTACATCACAATACAATGTATATAATGTGAGAGCATTTGAATATCATTGAAAAGCCAATTGGCTTTTCAATGAATATCAAAATATAATTTGGAGATATGATCAAAAATAGACAGTTGTGAATTACATTTCTAAGTCAACAGAATATCAAAATTAAATGTATTATTTTAGAAGAGAGGCCAGTACAAACAACAGATAGCACTTCACAAACAGAAAAACTTCAGAATACAGTAGAAAACAATGAAGTACATCTGCAAGAAGTACAAATGCCAAGAGAAAGAAAGAAGCAGTTAGAGGAAGCTAGCAAGATATCATCAAACTCCAGTGACATCATTCATTTATCAGGTTAGAATAATTGAAAACTAAACTCATAGTATTAATATCATAATTATTATTATACAGATGATCCTGGTCTTCATATAGCTAAACAGAAGGTGTTTCATATTAAAGAGAATACTCTGGATTGGGGAGATTATGGGTTTAAAATGAATTTCCAAGAAGGTAGATCTACCACCCCACCATCACAAGTGCTTATCAAAGCTCTTGTTGGTGGTAAATTCCAGTTTCCTGATGGAATGGAGCTTGTCAGTGCTTTATATGTCATTTCATTTCCCGAAGAGTACCTCCAGCCTGTGGAATTACAGATACAGCACTGTGTCTATTTGAAGAGTTCACAACAATTTAAATATCTCAGTTTCATAACGGCACCTATAGATGAGTCAGTACCACCATACAAGTTCCATTTCATAGAGGGTGGTAAATTCTATACTGATTGTCATTATGGAATGATAGTCCGTTCCAAGTTTTGTATAATGGGCATTGGTAAGAAGACTAATGGTCATGATCCATACATCTCATTTGAGGTAGGGGATACCAGTGATACTGATAGTGAAACACAATCCACATCTGAACATGGTTAGGATATTATTAATAACAGTATTGAATAACAGTATTTAAATATTTATTATAGTAGTCGATGTTCAATCATCTGATATTGATGTGTCTCATATTGACTTATCTTCAGAAGACCAAGTTCCTAGTAGTGATACTGACAGTGAATTACAATCTACATCTGAATACGGTTAGGATATTATAGTACACTGGAAAAATAAAATTGTTAATATCTTTATAAAAGTTTATTTGATTGTTTAGTAAACTGCCAAGGCCTAGCAATAGTCGAAATTGTAATTTAATTGGTTATGTATGTTGTTATGACTGCAGGTGATATACCGTATAGCGGGAAATTTCCGTTGGAAGAAATTTTCGTTAAAAATACAAAAAGCTTTTAGAATAAATTTTCGTTGAAATAAATTTCGTTGGCGAGCGGTTGATCGACCATAGCAGTTAGCCACACCTTTTTTTAAAAAATTAATTTGTGTTAGCTATCATTATTTAGTTCTTACCACTTCATTGGCATCCTTTATAGCCTCTGGCTTAACTATGTCTGATAGCGGTTCCTTGGGGTCTGGAAGAGATGAATCAGGCTTAAAATACCGATAAAGAGCCATCGCTAGTAAACAATAATAACACACATGTGAGAGGTGTGACTTTGAAACCACACGTGACTGTCGCAAAATTTTCCTCGAGTCAAATTTTTGTTGATTCAAATTTTCGTTGCCCTCAACTCCCAACGAAAATAACGAAATTTTGCACCCAACGAATATTTCCCGCTATACGGTACGTGTACTAGTACAAATTATAATCCTATAATTGCAAATTTTAATTTTCTTTTACTGTCTATTAAATATACAAAAAAGCAAAATAATTAAATCTTTGTAGGTTTCCAAACCTTCTTTGTCTAATATGACATGATAATTGATACAAGTATGTATCATGTAGTAATAGCAAAACAAATGACAAATTAAATTTGCATCCTTAAAACTGCAACAAATCTAATTAATAACAATATTAATTACAATTATAGGTGATGTTCAGAATGATGTGTCTAATACTGACTCTTCTTCAGAAGATAAGGATACTAGTAGTGATACACAGTCTAAATCAGAACATGGTTAGGATATTAATAGTATATTATCAATACTTTACTACTATAATTATTATTAGTGTTAACTGGCAATACTGAAGATCATCCTAGTAGCGATATTGATGGTAAAATACCACCTTCATCTGGACATGGTTTGGATATTAATAGTATATTATCAATACTTTACTACTATAATTATTATTAGGCAATACTGAAGATCATCCTAGTAGCGATATTGATGGTAAAATACCTCCTTCATCTGGACATGGTTAGGATATTAATAGTATATTATCAATACATTACTATTATAATTATTATTAGCCAACATTTTGTTAACTGGCAATACTGAAGATCATCCTAGTAGCGATATTGATGGTAAAATATCACTTTCATCTGGACATGGTTAGGATATTAATAGTATATTATCAATGCTTTTCTATTATAATCATTGTCAATAGATGTTCCATCAACTGATGTTACTGAAGATCATCCTAGTAGCGATACTGATGGTAAAATACCTCCTTCATCTGGACATGGTTAGGAGTATATTATCAATGCTTTTCTATTATAATCATTATTAATAGATGTTCCATCAACTGACATTACTGAAGATCATCCTAGTAGCGATACTGATGGTAAAATACCACTTTCATCTGGACATGGTTAGGATATTATATATATATATATATGTATATATATAATTATATATATATATATATATACATATATTAGTATTTGTATTATTTTGTAGCTGATATTCATTCAACTGACAAAGTTGATAAGGATCCTAGTAGTGATGCTGATGATGAAACACAAACACATCACTCTATCTCAGTAGGAGGTATATAAATATTGTTACATGATATAGTAGTAAATACTTGTATACTCTATATATAGTAGAAGTTTCTAATGATTCTGGCGTACCTGATAACATATACACTGGTGGAATTTATTATGAAAGGATAGGTAGTAACAAATGGCTGATGATGTTTATGGTGGTCCAGAAAATAAATGCTTTCTTAGAGGTAATTAATATGGTACCTGCATGGTCTCACATAGCCAGACTCGACTTACTATGAAGGAAGCAGTTTAGGTCTGGCTATGAGACTTTAAATTGCTATGGTTTCATCTACTACTGCAGGGGGGAGAGGACTCCATACACCTTGATTATTGTATAATTATTTCTTTTTTGTATAGTTCATATCAGCTGAACACCCCACTGCTATTAAAGACCAGATAATCAGATTCTCATTCATAGACAGTAAGACTGGCTATGTTGAACTACTTCTCCAGGATTCAGACATTTGTCAAGGATGGAATATTAAACCACACATGGAACCTCTCAAAGTAAATAATGACATGTTATGATGAATATTCTTACTGATTTTGTGAATGTGAACATTATAAGTTATATTATACATAGCTATTATATTGTATTATATTGATTACATGTTTAAATATGTACTATGTAGTTCAAGAAGAAATTGAATTGCTGATATACTATACCATGTTATTATTATCTGATTTTATATTATTATTTTAGTTTATCCCTAAGTAATATATATCATACATAATTATGAATTCTATAATTTCAGCTTATGAAGAGAGATGCTGATCTATTTGGATCAAGTAATCTTCCCATTCCACCATCTTGTCTGATCACTATATGGGCTGATTTATCCTGTAATCCTAAGATACATTTGAGTCATCCAGTAACACTAACTGAAATAATTTGTAATACAAGAAAAATAAATATCAGTAGATTCCTTGAAACATCCACTACAGGTATAATATATATAATACATTATTATTATTATAAGTTATTATCAACTGATTCTCCTACACTTAAGAGTCTACTAGAGATCAAGTACAGGATAGTAATACAACAAATCATCCAATCACTACATCTCATACAGGTTAGTACTAAGTTTCATGTACTCTACTAAATGTAATGTATATACTGTATAATCTGTATTGTGATCAACAGTACACTTCCATGTGTAATATTACTTTTATTTTCATCATTCAGTTGCTATACTCTAAGTTATTTATGTATACACCTCTGTTAATGAAATCTAAATGCTTCAACCCATAGAATAACATTGATAGTTTGATACATCACATTACACATACTGAAATGGTAAGGACTCTAATGATATCTATACTACATTACATAGACTCATTAGAGTTTAAATTAGCACTTTTGCATTCAATTGCAACCTGAAGCCAGATTTAATTTAGTATGGAGACAGCTAGATTTAGTCTGTGGTTTCCATAATTAAGTTAGCATTCCAATTGACTTATGACAAAATAATGTAAACAAGTTATATTAACCCAGAAATTTACTTTATCCTCTTGTGTGCATTGAAATAGTAACATACTCTATATTTGTTAGTGTATAGCCAACTCTGTATCCTACCTCACCTTAGAGTATAGTTGGCTGTACTCATAATTATATAATTATATGGAATTATGTATTAAGCAATTGCATTTATATTTACGTAGGTACTGATAGATCTCATGTTGATACTAGTCAAGTTATAAGATGTATTGAACTAGTAATGGAGAAGAATCATGCTAATCTTTGTCGATTATTTAAGAGCTCATTAAAACCTTTTGCTGAAGAACTGCTACAAACTGGTATAATAACACGTGATATTGAGACAGACCCTACCAGTGACACTATTATTAACTGTTTCTTGTCTGGTTTCGCTTTCAAAAATGAACTAGAAGAGATTGAGGAGTATTGCACGAAATTCTTCAGTGCTTTTCATGAAATACGTGGTCCATATGTCGATGCAGCTAACAAGATCAAGAAATCCATACAAGAATCAGTCAGAAATGAACTGGGAATTCAGTTGCATGTGTAGTATATACACACCTGTGTTAGATTAGTTCAGTATTACTCTACACTGATTGTACATACAAAATAACTTGTTATTATTCCTCCTTTTTTAGATTTTAATTTTGGTATATATAAATTTAGCTAGTAAAAACTTTCCAAAAATAAAATTATATTATCTTAATAATAATGATGTGATATAATGTGTACACATACGTATGTGTATGAGTCTGAGCAAGTGATTTGGAATATCTCTACCATTCTTCAAAGCATGAATTAAAGAAACCCTACCTTTCCGCTGTCACATTGCAGCATGGGTAATAATCACTGCATATATTATAGTGAAATACATAATAAACTTACATCTGTTCAGACATTGGACTGCACCCAAAATCTATGAAACAACCGTCACACTTGAAAAATTTACCATTATAATAAAAAAGAGTTGAAACAAAAATAATATAAAAATCATCACTTGCTCCTGAAATAGTTGGTCATGAGGATATTAAGAAAGCTCTTTTATTGTTACTAGTGGGTGGAGTTGACTTACACCTCATGGAATGTAAATAAGACATGAGTACATGTACATGTGTGTATATACATATATATCTACATGTATTGTCTTATATGTACAGGTAATATTAGTATTTGTCTAATGGGTGATCCAGGTGTTGCTAAGAGTCAGTTACTAAGTTATTATATTGATCGAATTGAACCCAGAAATACGTCGATCCACTCATCCGAGCTGTCTTTAATGTTTTATCTTCTTTCAGGTCAGTACACTACAGGTAGAGGTAGTTCAGTCTAGTGTAGGTCTCACAGCAGCTGTTATGAAAGATCCTATTACTGAAGAAATGCCGGACACAAGGTGTGTTGTGCTTTTGTCTGTCTCTCCCTGTGTCACCTCCCTTCCTTCCTTAGAGGGAGGAGCTTTAGTTTTTGCTGATCAAGGTGTATGCTTTATTGATGAATTTGATAAGATGTTGGATTAAGATCAAACAGCTGTTCATGAAGTAAAGGAACAACAGACCAGGCTCTATCGCCAAGGTACTTATTGTTTATGTTATACTGTACTGGTACAGCCATCAAAGATCTTTAACCCACCATTCCCAGTTTCACTGTTACTAATGGAGCCAAACCTTTGATGGTCAAAGTTCAAGTAAATAAACAAGAAATTCCCATAGGATTGACACTGGGGCTTCCCTATCAATTGTTAGTGAGGAAACACTTAATATTTTTTCTAATGGACTGGACTTATAGCTTACTGATTTGTCATTACGTATGTATACTGGTGAATCTCTCCTGTTATTGGAATGTTAGACATAGAAGTTACCTACCGACCTCAACAAGCAACTTTACCCTTGATAGTTGTACAGGGTAAAGGACCCAGTCTGAACTGGATGGAAGTGATCAGACTAAATTGGTCAAATATTAATCATGTGACAACTAACTTCTCCCTCGAGAGGATATTAAGCAAATACCCTGTGGTATTCCAGAATGAACTTGGTTTGCTTAAAGGAACTAAAGCAAAGATGTTTGTGGTCGTAGATGCTACTCCCAGATTTTTCAAGCCAAGATCGGTTTCATACTACCTTAAGGAAAAGGTTGAACAAGAACTAGCACGCTTCTGTGGAGATTATAAAGTTACAGCAAATTTAGTGTCAAAACAAGACTCCTTCCTACCCATTGCCACGTGTCGAAGATCTACTTGCTAAAGTATCAGGTGGTAGGATTTTCTTCAAATTGGATTTACGTCATGCCTATTTTCAAATCGAACTCGAAGAGGAATCGAATAAATTTACTACTATTTATACTCATAAAGGTCTTTTTCAATACAATAGACTTCCGTTCAGTATTGCATCAGCTCCATCAATTTTCCAACGAGCTATGGATAGCCTTCACTGCAAAAAATAAATCATTAAAATAACCATTTTATTGGGTTAGTACAGTTGCAATTGGAATATCATGAGTTTCAAATTAGTTTGTCAATTATCACAGAAGACATAGTGGACATGCCTACATGCATGTATGTTTCTATAACATAATGTGCACCAAGTATTGGAAGGTATAAATTATATTATGTGTTTGTGGGTTTACAAACTCTTTGAGAGACAGATACAATTACATGTACATTAGTATAAATTGTACTAAATTTTTGACATGAAATATGAGTAGACAGCACCCTAAAATTATAGTGATTCAACTATAATATACAAAGTATCTGTGGCATAAGATGTATGTATTCCTAACGACCAACTAATGGTTAAATACTTGCAACTATACTAACCATTAAATTAGTTATTTTAACTTTTTTTTTGGGCAGTGTTGTACAAGGTCTGCCTCGTGTATCAGATGACATCCTAGTTTCTGGTGTTGATGAAGAGGATCATTTTAACAATCTCGACAAAGTGTTACAGAGACTCGAGTCAGGTTGTCTGACACTCAAAAAGTCAAAGTGTGTATTTGGGGTTGACTCAATCGAAAACCTTGGTCACATAATAGTCAAGAATGGACTTCACCCCTCTCCTGAGAAAGTCAAAGCCATTGCAGAAGCACCAACACCTACAAATGTCACCGAACTGAAATTATTTCTCGGACTAATAAACTATTACAACAGAATTTTTGTCTAATCTATCTATCTAATCTATCTATGTTTCTCTCTCCACTTAACAGGTTACTCAAGAAAGGTAATCGATGGTATTGGTCGGATGATCAAGAGAAGGCATTCAAGCAAGGTAAACAAATGCTACAGTCATCATCACTGTTGGTCCATTTTGATCCCTCTAAAGACCTAATTCTGTCATGTGACGCTTCACCATAAGATGTAGGAGGTGTCCTCAGTCATAAAATGGAGGATGATAGTGAAAAGCCCATTGCTTTCACATCTAGAACACTCTCGGATGCAGAGAAGAAGTACTTACAGTTAGAGAAAGAAGCTCCCGCCATAGTGCTCTCAGTGAAATGGTAGACAATTTAATATCTGTTGAGATCACCAACCGTTAAAAACCCTAATCCAGTGATAGCATCCTCTCGAATCCAACATCGGGCACTTACATTAGGTGCATACAAGTATACAATTCGACACAAACCAGGAAGTAAAATGGCTCATGCTGATGGCCTAAGTCGTTTACCACTCCCACACAAGCCTTCATCTGTACCTGTGCCACGAGATCTGATTTTACTTACTAATCATCTCTCCAAATGTATCATTACTGCTAACCACATCAAAGCATGGACAGATAAAGACCTTGTTTTATCTTGTGTTAGGAGATTAGTTCAAGTTAGCAGAACATTGTCAGATCCAAGCCCGGACTTCATTCCATATTTTAATCACAGTCGCGAACTTGGTGTTTTGGATGGATGTGTTTTGTGGGGTTCATGTGCTGTGATTCCACCCACTGGTCATGATATTATTCTAAACCAATTCCATGAAGCTCAGTTTGAAACATCTACTACAGCCTTTACAGGTATATAATTCATTATTATCATACGTTAAAATCAACTGATTCTCCTACACTTAAGAGTCTACTAGTGATCAAGTACAGGATATTAATACATCAAAGCATCCAATCAATACACTTCATATAGGTTAGTAGTTAGTACTGTTAAGAGTTTCATGTACTGTACTAAATGTATATACTGTATTGTGAGCAATAGTGCACTTCCATGTCATTGTACCTTCATTTAGTTGCTATAGTTTATTAGTTAGACACCTTTGTTAATGATATCTAAATACTAGTGTTGTTCTAGTTCTATTTATTTTAAAAGTTCCAGTTCTAGTTCTGGAACTTTTTTTGTTGTTGTTTATAGTTCCAGTTATAGTTCCAGTAATTTTACATTTTCTTTGAAGTTGAAAGGGTACATGTTTTGATAATGATATCATGCACAGTTGATGAGTACCAGCAACTTGCACCATGGAACTAGTATTAAAACAATACAACAGAACTATAACTAGAACTAAAATAATCAAAATAAAGGTTCTGGAACTATAACTGGAACTAAAATAATCAAAATAAAGGTTCTGGAACTATAACTAGAACTAAAATTATCAAAATAAAGGTTCTGGAACTATAACTGGAACTATAACTGGCATTTCTGATACTGTACTAATTAAAGTTCTATTAGAAAAATTTAGTTCTAATACCAATTCTAGTTCTCAACAAAATATATTTTTAGTTCTAGCACCAATTCCAGTTCTTAACAAAATATATTTTTAGTTCTAGTACCAATTCTAGTTCTTGGTACATATACTAGAACTAAAATAAAAAGGCCAGAACTAGAATTATATTAGTTCTAGTACCCAAGAACTAGAACAACACTACTAAATACTCTATCACACTTCTCTTACTAGAGTGTTAAGGACTCTAATGATAACTATACTACATTATATGGACTCATAGAAACATCATTACTGAGTTTAAATTAGCACTTATGTGCAACCTAAATCACAGTTTTAAGACAGCTATAGCTTCAGATGATTTAGGTTGAGCTCTGTAGTTTACATAGGCCTAGGATTTCAATGCTAAAATCAATGTAATCCAGTTAGTTGTACTCTGAAATGTTTTCACTTATAACAATGTAAACAAGTTATTTTAACCCAAAAAATGTCAATCAATCGGTAATAATTAATTTATACCCTCTGCACTGAAAAAAGGTTGTTAGAGTAAGGCCAGCTCTGTACTCTAACTGGTTTCATGTTCACTTCAGTCCAGTTGGCTGTAGTCTAACATATACATAATAAAAATTATAATTATAAACAATTTATATATTTATATTTACACAGGTAGTGAAAGATCTAGTGTTGATATAGTTTTATAACTGAAACTTTACACAAATATAATAATTATATATCTTATTAACAATAATTATGTGAATTGCATATGGGTACGAGTCTGTGCAAGTGATTTGGAATATATAGCTCTACCATTCTTCAAACCATCCAAACAACTAATCCTATGGTTTCTCTACCATCAATGTGTATATATGCAACTGTTCTAATGAGATATTGATTGGCTGTTGTTATATATGGAAGTGGTTAGCTTAATTTTTTACTGATCCCAATCTTGTTCATGTGTTTTTTTCAGTTTTGATATCCCTATATTATGGGAGTATCTATTGCAGCTATACATCCGTATGTATAGTACACACATTTCTGTGAATGCATTCATTCGTAAAGTACATGTATTAGAAAACACATACATATTATTATTGAGAAAAAAAAATTAATGGGGCACTGGAAGAACATCAGCCAATCTTAATCTCATGAGCCAAACCGGAGAGAAAATAATGAAAGTACCAACACATATATAAGTAACTAATTATTATTAAAAGAAATAGGATGTCTGAACACTGGAAAAAACAATAGGTATCTCTAAAACTGAATGTGTATTTTTGAGGATAAACTACGCTTATAGTGTTTTCTGACACCACCACAAATATTAGATACCTGATGTCACTCCCTTCTTTAATTAATTCAACCCACTACCATAATATGTAATACTTTACCTTATTAAAACGTTTACAATTGCTATTGGTGGTAAAATCATTGTTAGTTGTTGTCTCGGAGTCCTGATATGCTGTATCTGCTGATGACTACCAAAATCCAACCATCTGAATTGTTGACTCCCAATACTCCAATTAGGGAGAAAGGTTCTTTATTTCTCTGGTCACTTGAGGAAAGCATTGTCTCAGATATTATCATTTATTGGATTTTGCAGTTCACTACTTTCACATTGGGACCACTACAACAGCTGCAGAGGTGGGGATCCTTGGTCATGGATGTGACTGGACATACATGTACTATGTCGTGTGTTATGCCTACTTAAGGAGTGGCACCCAAACGAAATTGATACATACCTACGTATAGACTAATGTTTCTGAGACGGGTTACAGTTGACAGAACCCCAACAAAATTTATGATGATTAGCTGATTCTTGCTGTAGATGGTGCTGTACTAAGAGGTGATAGTGGTTTCACATAAACATTATAACGTCATTACATTGTCAATAGGAAATACAGTAGCAATGTCAATCAATTACTTTTACACAGGTCAGCTATCATGTGCATGCAACATCATCAAAATATACATACATGTATCAGACCTGGAGATGTTAACACGGAACATAATCTATGCTCTTTTTTGATAAAATTACAGTATACAGCAATAAACCATCACCGTACAGTAGAGTAACTGCACTGTAACTGTGGAGAACTTCTCCCAAAACTACTCTTCTAATGTAAACAGAATCTAATCCACAGTTAACAGTGCACCCATGTGTGACATGATGCCACATAAAGCATTACATGAAAGTAGTATCATACATCCAATCACAAAAATGTTTAGTAGACAACGAATACACGCTATCATTGAAGTGTATACTTATACCCAGGACTAAACTAGGATGGGCTTTTTGAGGTAGTGCCTCTTGTCAGATAATTTGACAAGAAAACAGAGTACAGAGGTAAGAATGGGAAAGAAGGAACATGCTGGTCTGAATGATGGATTTAAGGACGTTGTGTGAAGTGATAAGTACCGTGTACAGATGGTTTTGTTGCCGGAAAAAAAAGGAAAGCAACCAAAGCCAAAACCTAGGTATAGTACCATATAAAATAATAATAATAATAATAATAATAATAATAATTGGGGAGAGCCTGAGTGAGCCCCACACTAGGGAGTTGGTTGAGAATTTTCTCTACATATATATGTATGTATCGTATGTTAGTATGGTATGTATTTCGTAAATATCTTAATGTTCAAATTTTCAAATCAAAAATTTCTATTAAAGCCGTGTGCATGGATGATGAGAGATCGAGGAAAAAGAAAAGAGAGAGACAGAGCTAAACGAGCTGCAGAGACTAAAAAGGAGAGATAATAGAGATTGGATAGATGGTACTGATGATCTGGTGTACATATTTTATGAATTCTTGTTGTGCTCTGTTAGTGTCGTCAGGTGAAGGAGCTAATATTTACTCAACATTAGGAGCATTTCAGGCAACATCTCTAAATTTAAAACCAACCCATGAACTGTTGCATTTTGTTCTTCTTCCATATCAAATGCACTAAACACTTGATTTTCCTCAGTGTCAAAAATTTGGTTATTCTAACCACACCTTCTCAGGCTCGCCCCACAATGATTGCATGTATGCAAGCATTCTCTAGTATTAATGTAATAATTATTTCCTTTTTTTGTGTACACCAAAACATCCTCTAAAGGTTCGTGTCTGGCAGGAATTAGCTGAAAGGGGAAACCCTAATCGTAATATTTTGGAGTATCATTACTAAAACTAAAAGTACGTATTTTGTAAGTATGCACACACACATGCACACACACAGACACAGACACAGACACAGACACACACAAACAAACAAATGTGATCAGATGTGCAAATAATAGAGGAATTGTATACAGTTCTGAAATACTATACTTAAAAGGTACATGTATAAGTGTCATTTCCACATACATGTATGTCTACAATATACATAATAAATACTAATATACAAGTACATGTGTATAATTATAATACCTGTAATATTGACATAAAAAATATATGTGCCCATCATTCTAAAATACTACACATGCACGCACACACACAAACACACACACACACACATACACACACAATTCATATAAGGTTCGCCTAACTCTGTTTATGTTCAGGTACACTTACGTATGTTTTGACAACTGTTGTATAGTCTCATCCCAAGCTGCATCCACTAACTACATAGAGAATCATCTAGTGACTTTCTTGGTTGTGCTGACTCAGCATGCAGGAAATCCTGCACTATCAAATTCAACTATACAATAACGTCGTCAAATAAGAGACAACTATCATGGTTAGATGTGTGATCGGTGAATGAAAATGTCCAAGGAAAGTTTGTTCTGGTGATTAATATAAGCTGTTTGTTGCTGATGTCTTTATTGGACGTAGCTAGCTAGATCTACACTACTAAGTAAAAATGTGCTCTTTAGTTTACCAACTCAGAAAGAAGGCTACATGTATGTTATACCAGTGAGTCTACCATTATTATTTGATACCTGGTAATTGGCAGCAAATATTAGAAACCAACCAGTTTCTGATATTTTGCCATTGGCAGGTAATGGAGGCACATGTTCTGCACCAAATAATCACATGACATACTGAGTCGACACAATCTAAAAAGGCATGAGGCATGAGACACTTCTCCCCATAGTGGGTGTGGCCAAGAATGAGACTAACTGTTGTAGTGCAGTTTTCTCACAAAGTTAATTTTTATATCTTAGGGACACATACATTTTCATTTTGAGTGTTTTATGACTAACAAAATCTTATGGATGGCCAGAAATCATCAATTACACGTAGGTAAAGAACCACCAAGTGGCAAACTGCTAGATTGTTCCTCATCTGCCATGATGATAATTATCAGTTCTTTCAAGAAAATATGTTTCTACACTTGCGAAGCTATCAAAGCAGTTTTTAAATTAAATCCATGCACGGGAAAAATTGTCATACTGTTTTGTTTCTTGACATAGTAAATGATTGCTATAACTATAATTGTACATGTACATGTACATGTTTTTGACGTACTTTTTGTATGGGATGAAGTATGAAGGGAACTGACCGACATTATCAATAATGCTACAATGCCACTGATAACAGTAATACAAAATATAATTGTTTATTAACAAATTCATTAACTGATTATCAGAACTGCTGATTTATTACCTGTAAATGGTATGTGCTAATGTAAGATATATTGTAAAATTATTCATAGACAATAACAAATGAGATATCTTGATACCCTAGTGGACAATTAGATTATATTCATCGATACATAAACAAGGATGTGGCACTGAAAGTACACATTATTTATCTCTAGTTGAACAAGGGTGGGAGAGCTTATGCAGTAGTGTATATGTGTTGTATAACAAATCATATTTTTGCCGACAGAACATCACCTGAGCTTGAGCCAATCAGATTGCCAATCAGGTGATTGTAATTTAATCAGGTATGCAAGTAATGAATATGTAATTTCATTCGAAGTCAGGTAATGCAACGACCACATCCCTTATTTGTACATTTTAAGCAACAAGAATTTTTCTATACACTAAGAAAATAGACTAACACGCATACACAGATAGATTATATATCATAACTTTATACATCTTACTCTGTTTATGCCTAAGCCAAAGTACAGTGCCTACATTTTTGATAAATGTTGCATTGGATTTTGGTATATAATACATGTATGTGCAGACCAATGAATATATCATATATATATGATGCATTCAGTGATTCTTGAAGTTTAATTATGAAATCATTGTTTTATCTGTGAATTATAATCTATACTCTATCTTTACTCTTTGAGTTACATTAAAATATTTCAAAGTATATTTAAATATTTATTATCTACCTAGATAATTATCAATAGAAATATAACACATAATGTTTGTGGATATGTTACTCACAATGTATAAAAATGAGTTCCTCTAGTACAATAGTAAGTTAATTATTTGAAATGAACATCTGTAAGTGGAGATTGAAGAGGTGAAACATCATTTTTAATATTATACAAACATATTCACTCTTTACTTCCAATATTCTCCAATAAATTACATAGCTTGAGGCAATCCGGCAAACATTTTAATTACTTACATTTTTGTAGTATCATTTTTAAAACAAAAGCACATATTTGTTAAGTGTACACAGTGACTACACACACACACCTATGTGATCAGATATACATGTACATGTAATAGGAAAATTCTAAGGAATGATAAACAGTTCTGAATCACTATACTTAAAACATTAAAGTATATTGTTATTATAATAAATACATAAAATTATATTATACTACACTGACAGATATTGGGCAAACGTTACAATACCAGTGAAAATATTAATACAAATACATGTGCAATGACTCAGCGAGATACTGTAAATCCCATAATATTAGCGGTCCCTTTATTTTAGCGAGTTTTGCTTTTATGGCACGTGCGCTAACATAATCGGTAGTTAATGTTACTGGTGTGGTCACATGTGCGCCATGTGCATGCTTTTAAAAGACTGCTCAAGATGTCGTTGTACCGTTGGTTTGCTCCTGACAAACAACCTACCAAGCCCTACTTACCTGATCCCAGCAAACAGGAGTCAGAGAAAGAAAGTGTACACAGTGACTACACACACACCTACGTGATCAGATATACATGTACATGTAATAGGAAAATTGTAAGGAATTATAAACAGCTCTGAATCACTATACTTTAAACATTAAAGCACATGAAGTGTCATGTCTATACAGTATATCTGTAATTAGCATAAAAGTAATATTATTCATAGACAACAACAAAAGAAATCCCAAAACTATTGGATTACATTCATCAATTAGTGTAAATAAGAGATGACACTAAAAGTACACATTATTCAGCTTCAGATGAACAGCAAAGGTATTCTGTTCAATTGTACTCATCAGCAGTGGGAGCACCAGGGCTGGGCTATTGTGTCTGTGGTATAATGTCTTAAGCTGACAACAAATCACATGATTTTGAACCAATCAGATTGTCAGTCAGGTGATTAAGGTATGCAAGTATTCAAAATCAGGTGATACACTGAGTGTATCCTTTAGTTTATTTGCTTTTAAGCAACAAGAATTACATTGTACTACATACTAAGAAACTAGACTAATACACAGATGGTTTATACCTACATGTAACTCTGTTTATGCCTAATTAACATGCCAAAGTACAGTGTCATCTTTTTGGATAACTATTGTATTAAAGTTTTAGTATACACACTGTATGTATGTGCAGACCAATGAATATCTCATATACATGTAGATGATGCATCCAGATTATTTATCATTAAATCATTGTGAATAATAATTTATGATCCATCTTTACTTTTGAGCAATATTAAACACACTTTAAAGGAAGCTTTGACCCTTCATCTGCTGTAGGCGCTTTAAACCGCCCAACCGCCTACTTTATATTGCGAGAGGCGCTTTAAGGTGCCCAAGTTAAATCAGTGGGCGGAGTAGTTAATATCTAATTACTTTCAGCTCGATAACTCTAACATTTTATAAGACTCAAGATTCTAACTTACTTTAAAAGAAGAGTTGTTAAGCAAGCCACTGATGTCAAATTTATGCTTCGCTATAAGCAGGAAGAAACTAAGGCAAGCGGTTGAACATTTAGTAGTCCCACTGGCAATGCTCACCTCTATACTTGCCTGCATAACTTCTGCATTTTAAATAGCAGTAACTTTTAACTCACTTAGTTAGACAGAACACCATCTAAGAAAGCCGTAGATATCAAAAACAAGCTTCGTTAGCTACATAAAAGGCGAGTATTTGAATGTGCAGTAGTCAGTGGCATCGCCCACGATTACCTTCGATTTTTGGACTGCTCTAAAGGGTGACTGCAACAGAAAAATTTTTTTGTTTATTTTTGCAGTTAAATTTAATGATAGTATTTATTATCAAAACAATGTGTATCAAAAATTAAATGATAATGATGGTTCCATGATTTCCTCCTATATTTGCAACCACAAAGTTTCTACAAATGTCTTTCGCACTACGCCCACAAAATGGAATAACTGCAAACGCATTGAAGGGTTAAATACTATCAGTATCTGTAAGTGATGAGCTGAAATCTCTGCTAAAATTACAGAAACAAGTCTTAATACGCACATACTTTTTGATATCTAGTGCTTTTATGACTAACAACATCTTCTAGACAGCTGGAGATCTTCTTTAAGGTAGCAAACCGGCAGGTAGCAAAACTCATGTAATATTATTCATTAACAACAACAACAAAGGAAATTCCCAATCTATTCATCAATAAGTGATGACACTAAAAGTACAACAGTAAAGTATTCTGTTCAATTATATTCATCAGAGGAGCACCAGGGCAGGCCTGTTGTGTCTGTGTGTCTTTAGCCGACAACAAATCACATGACCTTGAACCAATCAGATTGTTCAGTCAGGTAATTATCCAACTAAGAGGGTGTGGATATTACTTGGGTTTACCTATGTACATGTACATGTGCATGTGTAACTCTGTTTATGTCTAGCCTACTGAACATGTAAAGTATAGGTACAGTTGTATTGGAGTTTTCTTCAGTGCAAATTGTTAACTAAGGTTTTATGCATAAAATAATGTAATATTTATGATAATCACGTCTTTCACTTGTTATAGACAGAGTTCAATTACAAAACATGATCACGAAACATGATCTTAAAGCTATAAAATCGATAGCAGGCATTTCAATGCCCATAGATAAAAAGTAGGAAAACTCCCACAAATAGATACATTTAGTGAACGAAAAAGGACTCAGAGATTACCACACAGACACACATACTGTACACACATATAATCAATTCACTCAGTGGTGTACAGGTAGTGTTTTCTTTATTCAACGTTGTCCATTGTAAAATTTATAAAAGTTGTGAAACACTATTTGTATAAGCTCATAATCGTACATATAATAATATTATTAAAATTACTGGGGTTACATTTTTGACACTACATATGAAATGAATTACGAAGGCAACATCATCAAAATTGCTGCAAAGCCACTGATGACAAATTGACAATACCATTTTGTTTAGTAAAACATTATCGAAAAGTTTATTACTTGATGATCAAACTGTTGATACATAAAATTCATTACAATGTACATGATATGTGCTAATATAAGATGAATTGTAAAATTATTTATAGACAATAATAAAAGAGATCTCTTGATACCCTAGTGGACTATTGGAATATATTCATCAATAGATAAACAAGGGCGTGGTACTGAAAAGTACACATTCATCATTATTCATTTATTCATAGCAGTGCTATGTATGGTATAACAAATAATATTTATGCTGACAGAATATCACCTGACCATGAGCCAATCAGATTGTCAATCTGGCCATTGTAATTTAATCAGGTATGCAAGTAAATTAATAAATAATTCAAGATCAGGTGATGCACTGACTGTATCCTTTGCTTTATTTGTACCTTTTAAGCAACAAGAATTACATTGTATTACACACTAATAATAGACTAATACACAGACTTTATACACCTACATGTAACTCTATTTGTGCTTAATTAACATGTCAAAGTACACTGTTAACTTTTTGGTTAGCTGTTGTAATAATTTTTTAGTATTATGATATATGTATGTGCAGACCAATGAATATGTCATATACATGTAGATGATGCATTCAGTTTACTATTAAATCATTGTTTTATTTGTAAATTATAATTTATGATCCATCTTTACTCTTGTGCTTATACCTATTAATTACACATTAAAACTATAATACCTGATGTTTGGGAATATTACACATACTGCACATTACTCACAATATATAGGAATGTGTCCCTCTAGTTCATTGGATCTCAACTATATATAGTTTGAAATGAAGATCTGTAAAAAGGTGAAACATCATGGTAGAAGACCAATCGAATAGCTTGGGATAGTAAATTTTAAACACAAACACTATAATTATTTTAATGCTGTTTTGGTAGATCATTACTAATACAAAAGTTATGTGGTTAGTGACAAAGCAGACATACACATGTATCATACAGACATAAGATACCCAACATATCAGACAGACATTACATAATGACAAAGCCCAACATATAAGAGTGATGTCCAGTATTGCCTACACCAGTCCTATGACAACTCAGGACTGCCCCAAGGGCTAGGTTATTTTTGTGTCTGGAGGATCTTTAAAAGAATCCCAGACAGACCAAAGGACTTCCTTTGAACAATGTATTAGGATAACCATGTGTCCGTAGGATCCTTAAAGGGAAGTACTACGACAGTACAAGTGACATCCTTCAACTATGTAATAGGATAACCATGTGTCCAGAGGATCCTATAAAGGAATTTCCAGTCTAGAATATCCCTTGAACAAAGCTATATACATGTAGTATCCTGAGAATCTTTGAAGAGATTACTTACTGGCAATAAAACTCTACGAACAAGGATATTGCTCAAGCATAATGAGATTCCTAACTCTTTAAGGGCATTGGAGATAAAATGTAATATCCCTTAGTGTACTGGTTTTTACACAGGGGTGTTGTAAACAAGGGATGCAAAACTCTTAAACACTTGATAACACCAATTTGCCGGAATAATTGATGGCCTACTTTCTCTCACTTCACAGTGGTTCCTTATATACACACATACCTAGGTAAGGTGCAAAGTTAGTTTCTTACTATGTGAACATCACAGATTTACACAGATAAGTATAGGAAACCAAATATGCTAATGACTTAATTATGATAGCATAAACTAAATAAACTAGTTCCACCCTTTATTTGATCAATCAAGTAATTTAAAAAAAAACAATGACTAATTGGTGGTTCAGTAAAAGATTATAATTGTACTGTTTTGTTTCTTGACATAGTAAATGAATACTTTTATGATTGCTATAACTATAATTATACATGTACATGTACATGTTTTTGACATAATTTTTATATGGGATGAAGTATGAAGGGAACTGACCGACATTATCAATAATGCTACAATGCCACTGATAACAGTAATACAATATATAATTGTTTATTAACAAGTTTATTAATTGATTATCAAAACTGCTGATTTATTACCTGTAAATGGTATGTGCTGATATAAGATAAATTGTAAAATTATTCATAAACAATAACAAAAGAGATCTCTTGAGACCCTAGAGGACAATCAGATTATATTCATTGGTAGATAAGTAAAGGCGTTACACCAAAAGTACACATTATTCATCTCTAGTTGAACAAGGGTGGGGCAGTAAAGGTGTGTTCAATTGTATTCATCAGCAAACACACCAGTGTATGTGTGGTTTAACAAATAATATTTATGCTGACAGAACATCACCTGACCTTGAGCCAATCAGATTGTCAATCGGGTGATCGTAATTTAATCAGATATGCTTAATGCTTAATGAATATGTAATTTTATTCAAGGTCAGGTGATGCACTGAGTGCATCATTCACTTTATTTGTATCGTTTTAGCAACAAAAAATATTATAAATTAACTAACACACATACACAGATGGCTTATATACCTAACTTTGTTTATACCAAAGCCACAGTACAATGTCTACTTCTTAAATAAACGTTGCATGAACATTTTTTTAGCATTCCACTTTTCTTGAAGATTTATTATTTGTGAATTATACTGGACTACTGCACTGTACTAATGGACTGCAATATTAGTGTGGGTGTTCATTTGCCACACCCAAAATAATGTGGGGGTGTTTTCTGCCACTCCCAAAAACTTTGTGGCCATTCTGTTTTCCGCTTGCATGTAAATGACTGTTCCAGATAAATTCTCATATAGGTTAATACTTGAAAGACGGAAAGCAAAAATTGACTTCAATTTTCTGAATTTTGAAAACAGAAATTGACATTTGCTTTTTTATTTCTGCTTTTGTTTTTTGTTATCTTAATCCTCACTTCACTAGAGGATAGATATATCGTCGCTTAATTAGTACACAAGAATTCTTTCAATTAGGATAATGTATAATTATTATTACAAAAGATCACCATGCTGTGGGATACTATATAGTATGGTAGTGTAGCGTACATGGTGGAAGAGCTCATGCATCGTAAAAACTGATTGGTTGAATCAATATCACGTAATTAAATGAAGGGGTGCACTGTAACTATTGTTCAACCAATTTTATCAGGTCATTAGGTGCATTTGTTCCATTAACATCTATCAAACATTATGTTGGCAGTGCAAACTATGTCAGTTCCCTGTACATTTATATTTTCAATTAAAAACATCATAACCATGTTTACAACGGAAAGTAAATATTGTATTTTCCATTAGAAACATAACAATATTGGCTTCCTAGAGATGCTCATGTTTACAATGGAAAATAAAGATTGTATTTCTCACATAACAATATTGCTCTCATTTTATGTATTAAGCACTACCAAGTAAATCAAACAACTGATCAGTCATCACATGTGCATGAGCACTTCCAACCATGTACATCACACTAGCATGTCTGGGAAAGTATATAGTATCCCATAGCATGCATAGTGATCTTTTGTAACAGTAATTATTATAAATTAAAAAATATATTTATTCTGCAGTGAATGAAAAATTAAGTTAACAGAAAACAAAAGCAGAAGTCAGAAAATAGAAGTTGATTTTTGATTTCTGTCCAAGTACTGTATGAATTTATCCGGAACAGTCATTCACATGCAAACAGATGGCCTTCAGTTACCTAACCACACATGTTATTCATATTTTAGTGTATTTCTACCCCCATGTTATTTTGGGAGTGGTAAATGAACGCCCACACTACTTTCGTAGTCCAGTAGTACAATCCTGTGATTAGGGACTACTACTATAATTAATGATCCATCTTTACTCTTGTACTACATTAAACACAAATTAAAGGAACCTTTAAATATTATTTATACCAAGTGTCTACTTGCTAAAGTTTACTATTAACTACACATATTGAAACTACAATACACGATGTTAAACAGTTTGTGGATACTACACTTACATTACAAGGAGTGAGTCCCTCTAGTTGCACACAATGTACAGGAATGTGTCCTTCTAGTTGTACACAATGTATAGGAATGTGTCCCTCTAGTTGCACACAATGTATAGGAATGTGTTCCTCTAGTTCAATTGAAAGTTAATTATTTGAAATGAATATTTGTAAGTGGAGATTAGAGAAGAGACATAGATAAAACATCAATTATAGTATTATACAAACCTATTCATTTACAATCAATCAACAAATAAAAATGTGTACATGGGGTAAGAGACCAATCCAATAAATTACATAGCTTGGGATAGTAATACTTATAATTATTTTAATGTTGTTTTGGTAGTAACACAACTAAAACTAAACATATTTTGTTAAGTGTACACACAGACACACAGACACACAGACACACAGACACACACACAACAGCATCTGTAATAGCAATAGCCTTGTAATAATTAATTAAAAACGCCCACCCAAGATTAATTAGGAGAGCACATACACACATGGGTAGGTAAAAACATTTTTAGGGAGTAGGATCTTTTATAATCCGGTAAGAATGAGCCATTATTTAACTTCAAAGTTTTGTAAGTCAGTTATTATTACATGTATTTACTGATGCATTGGTAAACAGGACTCTATAAGCATTTTCAGATATGGATAGAGAGGAGAGGGTTGGGATCCCACCAAAGATGTCTTTAACCCCCAGTTCTGGTTCCCAAGGCCAGGCATATGTGAATATGTTATATACCAAGAGCTGCATATACATGTATACACTACAACTATTGTGTGGTCAGAGGAGAGCAAGCCCAGAGGTAAAGATTTACATGAACACATTAAATGACAGAATAGGTCATGCTTTGCAGATGATGGTACTGTTCTGTTCCCTCAAAGAGATGGACAAGTCCCCTGCCACCCAAAATACATATGTATTTTACATATTTTTGTACACCCACACACAGTCGAGATGTAGTTAAACCCTGTTGTAATTCTTAACTTAACCACAAAGTTATTAGAGCACATGTTCAAGCAAACCATGCCCTCAATAAATGACTTCATTACTATAGGCTGTATATTAGAACATAACATAGTCTAGATAATAAGTTTCACATGGGTGACTACAAACAAAATAAATCCCCTTTTAGGAGGCACACAAATTATAAAAAGGGGTCAGACAGAGAGTTGAGCCCATAAAAACGTTTTAATTCCCGGTTCTGGTTCTCAAGGCCAGACTGACTCACTATCACCTTCATGTGTTGCCGATGCAATAATGACATAAAATAAATTATAATATATGGGTGTAGGCCACTGCATGTTGAACTGGGACTGGGAATAAACCATAAGAATGTGAGTGCGTGATTGGGCTGACCAGCAGCAATTATTTCAATAGAATCGATGAGTGAGGTTGTCTGAAAGCAGGCCAATCATTCCAATCGAGGTGCAAGCCTTGTCGCCAGAGCAGAGATTTTGATAACTTTTGAAGCCTGGGCCAAATTGGCTCAACAATGGTTAGTGTGTACGCCATTGGGAATACATTTTGACCCAATTAACAAAGAGTTAATGCTGTTTGTGACAATATAATCATAATTAACTGCTCCATCTGGCCCAAAGAGAGAACTGTGCAGTGCCAAATAAGAAGCTCTTTGGGCCAATGGTGTGCCATATGAGCTTATCAAAAACACTGCGCCAGAGCTTTGGGTTATGGCTGTCAATGTCTTTGAGAATTAACTGAGGTTAAATTGGCTTCACCAAACACATACACACACACTCACACACATGATCAGAGGCACATATAATAGGAAAATTCTAAGGTATTATGAACAGTTCTGAAACACTACACTTAAAAGTATAGGCACTGTAGTGTCATGTCCATATATGTCTATAATAATAAAATACATACACTGTAATAATTTGTAATTATAATAACTATAATACTGATATGAACAGTCATCAAGAAGCTACTGACTGATAATTCACTGATGACAAATACAAGCTCAACTAGCAAGTTAATCAAATCTGGTATGTGTTTATGTACTTGTTAGTAAGACTATTCATAAACAATAATAAAAGGGATTATATTCATAACAGGGATGGTATATCTCAAGTTGAACAAGGGTGGGACAGTAAAGGTATTCTGTAGTGGGAGCACCAGGGCAGTACACATATGTGTGGTACAACAAATAATGTCTTAAGTTGCATATCACATGACTTTGAACAAATCAGATTGTCAGTCAGGTGATTAATCTGATAAAATGAGTGCATTGTAATTTCATTCAAGGTCCCTGAGTGCATCTTTCATTTTATTTGTGCCTTTTAAGCATTATACACTAAGAATACAGACTAATTCACATAAATAAATGGTTTCATTTATGCTGAAGCCAAAGTGCAGTGCCTATTTTTAAAATAGTTATTGTAGCTATTTGTGAATTATATTTTATGATCCATCTTGTGCTATATTAAACACACTTGTCCTTCAGCTTAAACCCATCAGTATTTATACACTGCCAACACTGCTGTTTTCTATTATTATTACTTGGATTCTACACGTATCTACACTTAATGTTTTCAAGTGTACTGCCACACCACCTGTGACTAGTCTTGTGTCCCATTCTAACAAAGCACAAAGGGTCTGGAAGATCTGTTGAAGCAGTCATTCTGTGCTTTAATCAGATATCAGGTGATTTCACTTAGGGGCTGACTACATGAGACTGTAAGATGTAAACACATCTTTTCCTGTCAGAAACAACTTTGATCTACTTCTCTTGTTGTGTTTCAAATCCTAGTTTACTTTTGGCAGTTTCAATTGCTTCATACTTATCCAACCGCCTCCACTTAACATTAAGTGAAATCCCTGGATATCCCACTTAACACAGATCACTCACACCCTTCCAGAGCAGGGGGGCTGGCTACATGAGACTATCCTGTGTCATGAATTATGCTACTGTATCAAGCAAATTAACCTAGACTGGAGACAATGCCCTGTCTTGCACACACAAAACGACACAGGACTGGATAAGTTAACGTAATACACCCACACAATTATATAACTGTGAACATTGAAACAATAGCAATGATAAAATTATACAATTAAGGGTGCTTCTTAGCATAACTTTCCTTGCCTTTCATCATGATCCTAGGCAGTATCATTGCACAGGCTATTTACTATAAATAGTCCTGTATCACATGGTGATGAAACAACAACTTCTTCATTTTATTTTTCTCCTGAATTTCAATGATTTAAATATTTTTTCTTCAATTGAGTTTCAAAGATTCTAGTGATGCTTCACTTCCATTATTAGTGAACTTTCAATATATTATATGTGTTATGATTATTAATTACTTACAGTTTTAAGTGTGCTTTGCGAAGTGGAGTCAACCTATCAGCAGTAAACAGAAAACGTATCTTCCATTGTAGAACACATCACCACTAATGTCCACCTCCATTAGTAAATTCACGTTTCATTCTTTTGGCTTTTCTATTCATCCATGGAGATAATTCAGTCAGACCTACTTTTCTTCTTCAGATGTGGGATAGACTCAGGAGTTAAATTGAAACCACTAGCTAGCTCATTTGAAGATTTGTAGTCCAAGAATCTTAGAAATAATGTGTATATATATATATATATATAATTATGCATCAAATCACTTAGTCTAGCATAGCCAGACCCTCGCGATGAAAGATGGTGTTATTCACACTAACCTACCTTCCATTTTTTTTTCTCTCACGTCATTATTATCACTTGCAAGATAATTGCTCGAGACCAATTATCTGAAGGTGTTATATTGCCCGTAACTGCATGGTAACACAAACGTATGCAATTGACATCAGTGTATATACTACATTAATTAGTGTTTATTGTAAAATACATGATTAGTGGCTAGCATCCCTGTCTACAGGCAAGATATGTCACCAGCAGTACATCAATGGTCACCATGGCTATCGATTAATCAGGTCAAATCTCCATTTTGGACTATGCAAAAATGCCACTGTTATCTTTGCACGAAATACTATCAAGAGGAAAATTAAGGTTTGTTTGACAGTCAAATGAGTGTGGAGTATGCCGAGATAATAAATGTGCAGAAGAAGAACTGCAATTAGAGATGGACAAGCGACAGAATTTCGCAAGAAAGAGAAAGAACGGGGTGATATAAGGCTGAAAATTGAAGTTGAGAAAGCAGAAAGGTAGAAACAAGATGAAATAGTGTTATCAGAGAAATTAATTAAAAGAAGCTGAAATTACAAAGACTAGAATACTAAAGTATTAATTCTGTAGAATAAAAGATGCAAACTGAATAGTCAGTAGATACTTATAATTATTTGTGCTGCATGATTATAATAATAATTATTATATTATTATTATAAACATTTATATACTAGTCGAAGACTGACAAAACAAAATACCTATACACCGTTTACAGACAATATTCCTGAATTATCTGATGAAAGCCACAATATGTAATCCTGCGTGCAGGCAATGTTATCACATTAAATTTATTTTGATTTGTCAGTGGGTTTGAGTCTGCTCAACTTAGTCCCGAGGATCCAGATACAGCCTTTTGTACTTGTAATTAGGATGAAATGGAGATTTGTACTTGCTACTTCTTTGCAGTGGATGTTTTGCTGTTACCTTTCTGATTCTATTTCAGAAGTTTATTTTTTATTCATGGATTTACATGCAATTATATAATACAACGAAGATTACTAGAAATGTCTACTAAACTCTTGCATGTTTGCTCAAGCAATCTTCTGAAATGAAGCTCAAGGGGCATAGTAGCTTCGTTTTTGGCCTACGAAGACCAGACATCCATGTGTTATTTGCATTGTTTGCGTTAATATTCAAACTTTACTATTGTTGTACAAAACATCAATCCTCTCAATAGAAGTTTGAAGAAACTGACTTTTTTTGTACATTGTAGAAATACATGAAATTCTTATTAAAAATTGTGTACAGCTCCATGCGCACGACTCGCCTACGCTTCCGGTTCCGTAGGTGTGATAATTTGAATGTGTATATATCCGGATTCTTTAAAAATATCTACAACAGTTTACAACTTTACATATTGGGTTTGCTCTAGACAAAGATGCCAAAGTATCACTGTAATAAATGTGGACGTGATTATGGAAATGCTGGATTTTGGGGGGGTTTGTTCGGGAGTGTAACAAATGTGACGGAGTGTAGCGATTGCGAAAATAAAAGACTTGAAAATGAGCGACAACATGAAGCCGATAAGTTGCGAATACAGCAGCAAATACAACGAAATAAGTTAGAAGCAGAAAAGCAAAGACAATCTGCAGAACGGACGAAAAAAACAGAACTAGCTAAGGCACAGGAAATGAAAGAATTAGAAATTGAAAAGGCCAGACTACAGCAAGAACTAGAAGCCAAAAAGTTAGAACATGCCCAAAACACAGAACTAGGCAAGGCAGAGATAATGAAAGACTTAGAAATTGAAAAGGCTAGAGTGTCGAAGGATTTGGAAGAAAAGAAGATAGCATTAGATAGGGAAAAACAAGAACATGTCAGAAAAACAGATCACGAAAACGCCATAATAGAAGTAAAGAAGATGGAAGTAGAGAAAGAAAGAATACAAAAGCTGAAAGAAACAGAAGTTGAAAAGGCTAGAATGCTGAAGCAAATAGAAGAAAAGAAAATAGAAGCAGAGAAGGAAAGAGTAGAAAATTTGAGGAAAACAGATGTAGAAAAAGCAGAGAAATTTGCAAAAGTAGAAATGGAAAAGGCTAGAATGAAGCAAGAATTGGACGAAAAGAAGCTTGAAGAAGAAAAGGATAGAGTGGAAAAAATGCACTTGGCAGAGCTTAACAAGGCACAGAAAGCTAAGGAAGCTGAAATTGAGAAAGCAAAACAAATAAAAGAAATAGAACTGCAAAAACAAGAGAATGAGAAGCAAATGCATAAAGATAAGTTAGTGTTGGCCGAAAAGGAATTGCAAGCACAAAAAGAGAAAGTAGAAAAATTGGTTAAAACTGATCTTGAAAAAACAGAAAAAATGAAAGAAGTAGAATTAGCAAAAATAAAACAAAAGAAAGAAGCAGAATCAGAAAGAATAGAAAAAATAAAGGAAGTTGAGTTGGAAAAGCTAAGAAAAATAGAACAATCAGAGAAGGAGAAAAGAGAAGTAGATATAGAAAAAGCAAGGATGAAAAAGGAAACCGACATTGAACTAGCAGAAAAAGAATTGCAGAAAGTGTCAGTCAAGGTGGAAGGAACCGTTAAGATCGCAGAGAGTACAAGAATTGGGGAGGAAAACAAAGAAAAGATGAAAACAGAGGTGGCGATTAGAAAAACAGAAGTATTTCTTGAATCTATAAAACAAAGAACCTCTACAACGAAAATGCTCCTTGATGCAGCAAAAGATGAAAAAGACAAAGAAACTAAAATGGAGATGCTGAGAATTCTAGCAGGAGTTATGAACCGTCCCACCACGGAAGCTATCACGGACGGGAGGAAAAGTGATCATGAAATGCATACATAACATGCATGCAAGCATATATAAGTACAATGTATATAAATCTATAAATACGTAACCACTTTTATGTAATCACGATAATACTATATAGCGCTGCATAGCTAACTAATTAATATTAATTTTATACTCTTAATATTATATTCAACCAATGTACTGTTCTAGAAAAAATTTTGTAGCCATATCATTGAAATATGTAAGAAGGATACATAGAGTTCCAGATGTCAATGCAAATGGCCAAAGATGGGTAAACTTGTGCTAAGAGACAATTTTTGTGGACAGAAAACGGTGATAAAACAAGTACAAAATGAAATAAGAGATTGCAAGGGCCGAAATACGGAAACAAAGAAGCTGAAAGTAGGGAAAGAATATTTTATCATTCAGTAATAGTAATTATGTTTTCGGTCGAGAGACTGATAGCTCCACCCAGTTTCACATATCACGATCGTTGAATAATGGCTAAAACCAACCCTGTCTCTCTCCCTTGTTACTATGATGAGCTAGACATAGAAAAAGATGCTACAAACACGGACATCAAAAAAGCGTAAGTTTATTGTAACTGTAATGACCACTATTTGTTATAATAATAATGATATATAATATATATATATATATATATATATCCCGATACGGCGAAACATCAAAGTAAACCACAGGTTTATAAATCAGATATAGAATCTTGTGGTCAGATATAAAACCTGCCGTCGAAACAGACTACAAGAAAACAACGCTTACCTTCTCCAAAGTGCCGACAAAAGGTAGGAGAAGCATCAGACATCAACAAAGGTTTAGTCTTTCGTGAAATATATTAATAACACGCCTATATCAGATTTATAATCAACTTGCCCTTGGGCCTACGGCCCTCGTGCTCGGTGATTATAAATCTGATATAGCACTTGTAGCGTGTTATAACGTATACATATATCCCGATACGGCGAAACATCAAAGTAAACCACAGGTTTATAAATCAGATATAGCACCTTGTGGTCAGATATAGCACCCTGCGGTCAGATATAGCACCTGCCATCGAAACAGACTACAAAAAAACAACGCTTACCTTCTGCCGACAAAAAGGTAGGTGAAGCATCAGACATCAACAAAGGTTTTGTCTTTCGTGAAATATATTATTTATAACACGCCTACTTGTGCTATATTGGATTTATATGCACCTTGCCCTCTCGCTCGGTGCATATAAATCCAATATAGTACTCGTAGGGTGTTATAAATATTACATATATATATATATATATATATATATATATTAATAAATCACAGCCAATTGTAAGATGAGGTGAAGCTGAAGCCAGTTAGATTACTGAATTGGCTGTACTCTACATTGATGATAATTTTTTCTGGCTCAATTAATTAAAATAACGTGTCTACATCTCTTAAAAGTGAGATTCGCTGGACCATAGATTTCAGACCAACTTTATTCAATGTGTCAGGTATGAGCTTTCTGAGACCCCAGAAGCCACCAGAAGGAGCCTCAGAGGGCCTAAATTTAAAAGCAATTTGCTAGTGAGCATAACCACCACACCACAACCCAAGGAGCTGTGTGCTTCATGCTTTCTCCTCCCTAGCAAAAACAAAAATCCTATATGAAATCCTGTCAATACATTTTCAATTGGAAGGATTGATAAATGTCTTATTCAAAAATCACCAGAAGATTTGCATGGTATCTATATAACAATTTACAATTTAGATTTCTTGCCCACTTTATGGTTTGTGTACGTACATAAAGCAATCTTAATGCAATTAATTGCATTCATATAGTCCAAGTTTATCTAGTGAAACCTTTCTTTTAATGCTTTTGAGTTTTAGAAATTGATGATTACAGCAGTGGAGTCTAACATGTACACGTGTGTATGTGTTCATAAACATTAACATGTACATGTGTGTGTGCTAAATAACTTGTGTGTGTAATAGTGTAGTACATGTATATAAACTATGTGTATTGCTCTAATATATAACCTGAGACAAATGTCAGAGGAAGCTACCATGGTGAAGGTCATACATGACAGCAGCACAACATATACTAACCATGCATGGTTTATATGTGTTATATCTGATATATTTTAGCATGAGATTCATACCTAACATTGTCCTGCAAGAAATCGTCATCAAGTTTCAGCCAGTATTTCTGTATAGAGTCTGATTGTTAACAGAAGGTTTATATTTTACCTATTTTGAGGTTTATAAACTTACACGCCCTATTGAAAATATGTGGGTTATGAATCTCATTATGATATATATATATATATATATATATATGTATATATAATATATGCAACAAAAACATTCATTGCCCAAAACTCACCGACTAAGCCTTTTAGTCAACAGTCACGTTGTAGTATAGTATGGAAGAGTTGCGGATCATATTTAGACGGAGTGTTAAATTGTTTGAACTGCTTGCAATTGGGTTTCAAGTAACTTAGCTTGCGTTAACTCAAAAGAGTAGTTCTAAGGTACAGCAATTTCATTTACTAAATTGTCACACCCCTTACGTTATTGTTGCTCACGTGCATTCTTCGAGTGTATATCAGATATATACTCCCAGTTGATGTTTTTGTTAACTATGGTATATATATATATATATATATATATATATCTTGATACGGCGAAACATCAAAGTAAACCACAGGTTTATAAATCAGATATAGCATCTTGTGGTCAGATATAAAACCTGCCGTCGAAACAGACTACAAGAAAACAACGCTTACCTTCTCCAAAGTGCTGACAAAAAGGTAGGAGAAACATCAGTACGAGTGCTATATGAGATATATAATCACCGAGCCCGAGGGCAAGGTTATTTATTATATATCTGATATTGCACAAGTAGCGGGATATAACTAATATATGTCACGAAAGACAAAACCTTTGTTGATGTCTGATGCTTCTCCTACCTTTTTGTCGGCACTTTGGAGAAGGTAAGCGTTGTTTTCTTGTAGTCTGTTTTGATGGCAGGTGCTATATCTGACCGCAGTGCTATATCTGCTGACCGCAGTGCTATATCATGTATATATCCCTGTGGTTTACTTTGATGTTTCGCTGTATCGGGACTTATATATATATATATATATATATATATATATATATATATATGTATATATATGTATGTATATATATGTTCTTCCCGTGCTGATACTGTATCAAGGGAAGGAAATTGTTTAACGCTACTAACTTGCAGAGACACCTCCAAAGCATATGCATATTGTGGATGTCTTCGAGCTTCAGAAACCATTTTCTCTTGATAATCCCAGAGTCATGATGTTGAACGGAGTAATAGGCAGTGTTTCATCTAGGATTTTGTGTTAGGGAGGAAGTGAATCGACGATGACATGATCTACGAGTATGCTCTTGCAGTAAATGTTTAAATTTAGGCCCCTGAGGTTACTTCTGGGGCCCCAAAGGTGATGCGGCTGAGATTTTGTTTCATGTTGAAATAAATTTGGTCTGAATTGTATGGGGTTGGGGTGGCTGGTTGGATATTCTTCACTGTACGAAAACCTGATAGGTGAGATAATAGGTGTTGATAGTGAACCATAATATTATTATCATGTAGACGCAGACTCAGTTGAATCGTGCGTACAATGAATTCCAGGGGATAATGGTAACAGTAATTTGTAGAAATTATTGTTAGAGTATCCTTTTTGAACTCAGGACGTTTCTTACATTTAGTTTTGAAGAGTGTGAGAAATTGTGTGTTGAATATGAACATGATACAAATAGAGAAGATGAAGTAAGTCTGAAAGACATAATTGCTGCTGAAATCGCCAAAATTGATCAAGGTCAGTTATTTTATACTAAACTTATTCATAATTCCACCATTACAAATGTTTGTGGTGTACATATACAAACACAATGTGTTATTGGCATTCAAAAATAGAATCCAAACATTTATTCATTTGTGACAGACAAGCCAGATGATATAGAGGAAATAATCAGTGAAAACACACCAAGTAAATTTAAAAGTGTGGACCCTCCAAACAAGAGTAGAAATAACGTATCAATGAGGTGAGTGCAACATTTGGTAATATATAGGCCTTTTAGTTTTAACAGCCAAACAATCAAGAAAAAGATATAATTATTGTAATCTTGGTTACTTCCTAGGTATGTTTAGGCTGCACCCACTGATTCCTTAGAAACTAATATAAAATACAGTAAACACATAGTTTTGATGTGCCACATATTCCTGTTCCAAGTGCATCTAACATTCAAGCAGGAGCATAGTCATGTAACCCTTTAAATCCCATAATTACTTATACTGACCATTTACATTTACGTTCCAAAATTAATCATCAAGGACTTGCGGGCTTGTAACCGCTCACAAGATAGCTTTCCATAAAACATTTCAATAGGTAATGCAGTAGTATTTTCATTGCAACTATAATTTCTATGTAAGTATGTTTACCTTATTTATGTTTGTTACATTTATTCAGTAAAAGGAAAAAGAAGTGTGGTATTGATGGTGAAAGTTCGCTTCACAGTGTTAATACTTTACCAGATGCAAAAGGTCTGTGAAACAACATGCATCCATGATAGAAAATTACATACATTTGATTTAATACATGACTTATAATCAGACTGGGAGTCAAATACATGTTACAGCATTTGATTTACAGATACAAATAATTGACAAATAGGAAATATAAATGCAAATGTAACCTTTTTTGGTGTATTTCAAATACAAAATACAATTACTTTAAAGTATTTCAAATGCAACTTTAAATATGTATTTCTCATTGAATCTAAATTAACATTTCTGTACTTAACAAAGAATAATATCATTTCATCATACAAACACAAGTATCTCAAACCTATTGCCTGTTACATGACATCTTTCAGGATTAAAAACTTTACCTGCAATACCAAAAAGTTGTTCAGCGATACAGATGACGTGCACAAAAATCTTGGAATGATTCTTATCACCTTATTCAGTTATCACCAACAAACTTCATGAAAGGACAGTGTATTTGTATTTTAGCTTTTTGAAATACATTTTCAGGGTATTTCAATTACAAATAGAAATACTTGTTGTTTCTAAACTCAATAATACAAATACTTTTTAAACGTATGTAAATACAACTAAATGCAAAGTATTAGATCCCAAGCCTGCTTATAATAGACATTATTTGAGCACCATTGATAAAGGATTAATGTAAATGCAAACTTAAACCTTTAACATCACTCATACATCGCTTGTCCTAACAAATATATTGGTTAATAATGATAAATGTATTTACTACTTTAGATGACATTGAACTGACATGGAATTCCACTGCAACATGGTATGTAATTATATTCAAAGTTAACGAAATAATAGTATGAACTAGATTACAAGTTGCTCATACCCATTTTTGTACTCAGTCTAATAGCAGCAATACCCAAATAATTTATTACCCTCTATATAAGAGGTAGTGCAAGGTGTTGTTAGCAGATATATAGATTGTTGTGAATAGTAATACTGCTCAATAGCAATAACCATTTTATGGCTCACAGGGCCATCCCTATATTTGCTTACCCACAGGTTCGATGTACATGTATGTTTATAATATATACAGTACAGGCTTGTGTCACATACACATTGTATATGTTAAGGAAGTTGTGCTATTTATTATTCTGAACGGGCTTGGTTAATTAATGGCATGGCACGCCCGCTTGAGCTCTACAGGCCAGCAGGAAGAACACTGCTTGTAGCTTACATAGAAACATAATAAGTAATAGCTTACATAATCAAAATAATAAGTATAATAGAAAATGTCAGCTGTGATTAATGAATGATATATGGAAACCAGATACACTAGAGGTTATTGAGTAAAGGTATGTTTAGCAATGCTTGTTCTAGAGTTTACTAAATCTATTGGACTATAATTTTAAATAATTTGTTAATACAGCAAGCAAGACAAAAACAGTGGAATGTTGGACACCACAAAGCAATGATAAGAATAGGTTTCTCCATATATAGTACATCCTAGAAGTTACTGTGGGAAAATCGCGAGTAGGTGTAAAGAGTGTATCAAAGCAATTGATGAGAAGCTTCGGAGGAAGCGGAAAGAGGTTCGTGTTCATTCATTTCATCAGGAGCGCCGCGAAACGGCGCAAAGGAGCAGTAAACTCCAATATGTTTTGCAAACTCATCTGTTGTCGAATCACACCTTTGCAAACTGCCTTATATGGAAAACCTTGTAAACTGTGTAAGTGATTTAAGTAGGCGTTATAAGTGTTTATTAAATATATATATATATATATATAATTAAAATTATTATAAATCGACTATCGTGTGCGTCTGACAAGATGGGTCTGTATAATCCCTAACTTCTTTCCAGACAGAATTTAAACGATACTAGTATAGTCAGCAAAAGATAGGTGCTACCAAACTCTGTAACAAAAGTGTCAAAGTGCTGTCAGTGTGTTGATTCTACAGGGTGTACAAAAGGACTATTAATAGACAACAGCAAAAGCAATATCTCTAATGAAATAAGCGCATGATGATTAGTTTGTTACCTGGAGCAGGATTTAAAACCGCCTTGCATTCAAGCTTTCTTCTCAAGTTTCTTCTTGGCTTGTGGAACTTGCGTTTCGGGCTTCCAGTTAGCTTGAAGTGTCCCATTTGAAATGTTCCATCCAGAAATCTAAACAATGCTTCTGCTTAGGACTGTGGCTTGACTGTTCTTCTGCACAAGTTCGTTCGACATTGTTTTCTTGACTGGATTCTAATAATTGCCCACCCACTTCGGAACACTTATCTTAAACCCATCCTTTTCACCATATTTGGAGTTTAGCTAAAAGTGTGATTCGACAACAGATGGGTACTGCTGTTTGATGCTCCTTTGCGGCGCTCATAAGCTCCTGATTTCACTGACATGAACAAACCTTCTGAATATCAATATGTTACCACTTCCTTCTCTACGTACAGTCGCATACAGGCTGTAAATTTTTTGTCATTTCCTGTGTTGTTTCAGTATAGCAAAACTAAAGCTAAAATCTCTTTTGGTATGGGGATTAAACATTTTAGTATACTAACTAAAGCTAAACTAAAATTAATAAACTGCCCCAATAATACTAAATTTAAAACGTAACTGCATGTAATGTATAAACATTAAGTAGGCTACCAAAACTAAACTAACTTAAGCCTACTATTAATTTTGTCTATTAAATTTAGTGATTTTGAAATGCTTGTATTTAACATGCATTAATTTTAGCAAATTTCTGAGCCATGTCTAATTTGGCTAATAAATTGATCGCGAAATATAATTATTTTAAGTGTGTACTAATTTTAGTGATTATTACATTAGTCGCTAAATTTTCTTAAATTAGTACACACAATTAAAAGTAGACCTAAGGTAAATCTATATGGTTTCACAAATTGAAAACAAAGCTAAACTATGATTAAACTTGATCCCTAATTAAAATAACACTAATCGATTATTTATCCCTTGTTCTTCTCCTTTGTACAGTATTAATATTATCTTTTTCAACAAACAGGGATACGTCTACTGAAATGCAGTTTAGAACACCAGAACAACTTCATGATCTTTTCAGGTTCATTATCTCGATAATAATTATTATGATTGTAATAGTGTTTTCATTTTATGAACTGATAGTATGGCATTATTAGAAAACAGACTGCACTGTGATATTAATCCACTGTATAAATATTTTAGAACAAAAGTGGTATGCAGAATACTTAGAAAGGCCAAGGAAGGATGATGAATAAGAATAAAACTTCACAAGAATAATAAAAATTAAAAAAAATAAAATAGCATGTAGGGATATTAAAACCTTAAGAACACAGAGACAAGATTGAGATGGTACCTTAGCAGCAAAATTAAACAACTTTTTTATAACAACCCTATGTACATACATGTAAGTATAGCTTATGTTTTGTTTTTACTCTAGCTACATGTATATATACTTATATAGGTTTGTTATGTGGAAGTGATGTTTGCTAAAGTACCATCCCAATCTTGTTTCTGTGCTTTTTGGTTTTGATGTCCTACATGCTGTTTCATTTTTTTTAAATGTTTTTTTTATTATCCTTGTTTCAATTCCTTTTTTAAACGATTATAATAGTTTGTTATTGAATTGTTGAAGTACATCATCAGTGTTGTCCAATGAATCAATTACCTGGAACTGAGTTCAGTTTTTTAAATGTTGCAGTATCAAATATGTCTGTTTCACTTATAGCATTAATAGTTTCTTTTGGAATAAGGTGTCCAGAAAGAAACTATCCAAAATGTTCTGTAGAGTTCTTGTTCTTTATTGCTGCATTAATATAGGGTGTGGTTACATACAAAATGGCATTCATTCATGAGAAATTGTTGTGAAGTGGTTGATTTGTTGACTAGGTTAATAAACAAAATGCCTTTGTTGAGAATCTGCTTTAATGACAACAGTCCTTTGGGATTCTTTTCTGTTCTATTATACTGTAGTAGACTTATAATTATATTTAAAAACAGCTCCACATGACATTTCAGCTTTTTAGCCTTCTTTGAGTAAGACAGCTCCACATGATGTTTTGGCAATTTCAAGTGAAACACCCAAAGTCGAAACATCATGTGAAGCTGTTATTCATTAATTAAAACTTTGGAATAATTATGATCTAGTTCACAAAACTATAAGAACAGAATGGCAATTGTTCCACTGGATTTAACTTAAAATAAGTTTGTATTTGTGCTAAACCCATTTTGATACCTCTTGAAATGTAGAAATGTATTTTGGTGGAAAAGATATAAGATGAACCATCTAGTAGCTTTGCCACTCTATGGTTCTCTACTTTATATGAAATAAGTAACGGTAGTATCAGAGAGTGTTCTAAAGTCCGTCGATACAGAATAACTGAAACAGCCATCTAAGAGATTATGTGGACCAGATCGGAAGCTACTATATGTTCTGGGAGAAATATCGCTTTCCCTGTCACACAAAGGGAAGTCATGTACTCATCCAGTCTATGTTCTCAAAGGAGTACATGAGAATCTGCTTGACCTACCAGCCATACAAGTATTGGAGATCCTGACACCAGTGGACACTGTCAAACAGTCACTCACTGAGCAATATCCAGTTCTTTTCACAGGCCTTGTCACTTTAAAACACGCTTACACTATCAAGACCTAGGAAAGTGGCCAACCCTTCAGTCTTTTTACTCCCCAGAATGTACCTCTTGCATTGAGAAAGAAGGTTAAGGACGAGCTCGTATGCATGGAATTGTTAGGAGTAATCTCAAGAGTAGAACAACCTACCAACTGAAGTGCTGGCATGGTTGTAGTCCCAAAAAAATCAGGGGATATTCGTATTTGTGTGGATTTCCGACCATTCAATGAGAGTGTATTACGAGTAGTCCTCATTATCATCAGTCGAATGGAATAGCCGAAAGAATGGTGAAGACTGTCAAATGTTTATTGAGATTTGCAGAAGATCTTTATTTGGCTCTCTTGTGTTACAGATCAACTCCCTTACCATGGTGTGGACTTAGCCCATCAGAATTACTAATGGGTTGTCGAATTCGGACTGACGCGCCTCAGTTGTAAATGTTCTTTATACCATCCTGGACTCACATAAACAATTTTAAGCGGTTGGATCAGAAATAAAAAGGTGATCAGAAGTGACATTATAACCAGAGACACAGAGTGAGTTCCTTACCGCCATATCCCGATGATCTTCCAGTATGGGTTAACACAAATACCCGGTCGAATTGCTCAACCTGGTAATCCTCCAAGATCATATGTAGTTGACACACAATCAGGACAAGTCCATAGGAATCATCGTGATCTAAAGGTCCGCACTGAAGACCTTAAAAATACTGGGACTAACTCTGAACCTCCAAGAGCTATTACAACTCGTTCTCGTTCAGGAACTATTATCAAACCTCCCAATCGACTTACTTATTAGCTTAAGAAGGGATGTAGAATGATATACTTGGTAATTATGTATGTGTTAGTAATTGATAGTGTATGTATGCGCATGCTGAGGAGAGACCTCGTTTTTTTTTAAGGACTTACTTAATTACGTTTTGGTTCTGTATCTTTAACTAGTTGTTTAGTTGTTGAGTTACATTACACATTGTTGTGAGCTCCCTTGATATAACGTATATCAGACGTAAATTGGGAGATGAAACTGAAGTGACGTATTTGTCGAGACAGATTGTCGGTTGGAAACAGATGGAAGGGCATACGTTAAAAGTTTGTGGTCAGTGAGGATGTGGAAATCTCTACCTACCACAAAATGGCGAAATGTTTCACGGCTAAGTAGATAGATAATAGTTCACGGTCGAAGGTACTGTACCTTTTCTGGGCTGGTTGAAGTTTCTTCGAGAAGTAAACGATTGGTTGCCAATGTTTGTTAATTTGTTGTTGTCCTGCTGTGTTGGAAGCATCGGGGATAATACAACTGGGAATAAATCTGCAATAAAAATTAATGAGGCTTAAGAATTTTCTCAACTTTTGTTTAGTGATAGGTAGAGGAAACTGCTGAAGTACGTTAACTTTCTCCTTTAATGGGCAAACTCCATTGGCATCAATGAAATAGCCACGAAATTTTAGTTGTTAAACATCAAGTTCACATTTAGTTGGATTGATGATGATACTGTATTCCTTGAAACATACAAGGACTAAACAGAGATGAATCATGTGTTCTTCTGGAGTAGCACTGGCGATCAGAACATCATCAATTGGGATGTCTGAGCAGCGTTAAAAAAGCTGCATGGCATATGCACGAACTTGAAAAGGCCAAATGGAGTAGTGATGTCTGTTTTCGGGATATCGGGTGGTTCCACTAATATTTGATGATAGGCCCTAATGAGGTTGATATTTGAGAAAATGATAGGACCTTGTAGGGATGTTGAGAAATCCTGTATGTGAGGAATGAGGTAACGATCAGGAGTGGTTACAGCGTTCAAAGCTCGGTAATCACCAGATTTCTTTGGGACGCTATGCAGTGGAGATGCCCAGGAACTAGATGATGGATGAATGATGCCCACGTGATCAAATTCAAAACAGGCAACACTCAAACTTTCAGGAGAGAGACGGCGAGTACAAGCATGTATAGGTGGTCCAGTAGTTTTAAAGTTTGTTTGGTGGCGAACGATTGAACAACAGTTGAAAAATCTTGGAGAATCTGTTCGTACGGTGAGGTCAAAGTCTTGGTCAGAAAAGTGGGGCTGATTGAGGGTTCCTTTGACACAATTCCTTGGACACATAGGTTGGTCACTGTGTCGATCAGGCGTTTATGTCCCATATAAACCGGGAGGCCATAGTGGTGGCATAATTAGTCTGCACCAAGAAATAGGGTTTTGACCTCTGCATGACAAATACCCAGTGAAATGTACAGCTGAGTCCGAGGTTGAGAGTCAGAGAAAGGGTACCAAAGGTTGAAATAGTTATTGACGGCTTGGAGGGTGAGGTGGCAACAGTTGTTTTTATCAGTAGATGTTGATGGTTTGATGCTCACTTCTGCACCTGTGTCAACAAGAAAATGTTAGTTAGTACGTGCATCAATAATACATAATAGGGGACTGTGAATGAGGCCAGTAACATTTATTGCCGCTAGCGACTGCCCTGAGTGTTTCCCACCTGTGACCAGGGTGGTTTGCATTTTACTGACGATACCAGCATAAGTCTAACTTAGGGATTGAGTCAGCTGAGCGTATGTGGTCATGCTAGTCGGTATTGAAAGGGCTGATCTGGGTCACCAATTTAGTTATCATAAAATCAAACAATGAATAAATAGTAAACTAATCAATAACATAACCACAACACAGTTATATACAGTCAGTCACTGAGTTCATGTAGAGAAGGGGAGATGAGTGTTACAAAAACTAATCGACCACAATTGACACGAGGTTCAGGCAGTAAATTAAACGTACGTATATTATGATTAAAAATTAGTGTGGGAAGATACCAATGCAAGTCACTACAAATCTATGTCAGCTCCTACACTAAATGAATAAGAACCATGCCCCTGAGATTTTGGCAGCAGCAGATGGATCATGAACCATGAGCAGGGCAGGGTTTTATTTAAAGTGGAGGGGGCATCAACCCCCCAATTTGGAAGTTGTTTGGCAATATACCTTGATACCCCTGTAAGCCTGTATGAAGTTTGTCAAGTTTAAGTTGTGCCCCGGTTTCCTCAGCAAATTTTGTTAATGAAAGCCTCACCAATTCTATAGCTGGAAATGCTTCTTCTTAATGCAGACAATGGCTGGTATTTTCTCTGGTTCTTGTCTGATGCTATCTTTGGTCAATTAAATGGCCATTGAAATTAACTTAACTTGGTTCAATATTCATTTCTCTGAGTTCAGTGTTACTCCAGCTTTCTCAAGTCCACATAGTACTCCATTATTATGCTCGTCTTCATTGGTCTTTACCAAACAGATTGTTGAACTAGCATTTCATTAATTGTGGAAAGAGGGTGGGCCTCTCGTAACACTGGTTTTCAGTCTGCACAAATTCAAATAATTTTAGTATGACAACCATGCCTACACACCATGATGTAACATCATTAACTTCCATATCACCTTTAATAACTCCATATGATTTAGTTCTATTTGGTTCACTGGAAGAGAAATTCGACACCTGTAGTACAAGATGAACGGCTTCACATATCTATGTTCGACACAAGTCTCCTACAACTTACCAAAACAAGTGAATAATCAGACAAACGTCCTGTGATGTCAGAGCTGTCTTGTATCTCATCAACTTACATGATGAGGTATAAACTTTTTGTAGCTGCCAAACCTAAAAGAATGTTCCATAGTCTAATAGTGACATGCTTTGAGAGAGTGTACTTTTGAATTGTCCAATGACTAGAAGAAGTTGTTTATCTGGTCGGTTGCATGTAATGATGTGAATGTCTATTTCAAGATAGCAGTTCTGCTCCCATCACCTATGAGAAGCGCAGAAGCTAAAAATAATGCAACCCCTAGAATAGCTATATTTTCAGTAAACCTTCCCAGCTTTTATGCAACTATCTTGTATTATATTCTGGTATATAGTAGTCATTTAGTGCATGTAAATATGTCTAAAAGGATTGGGGGGGAAGCTTCTTTGTGTGTCCTAAACTCCCAAGGTTCAGTGAGGGTGTTTATTGGGTGGCTCGCTCAATTCACTATTATTGTGAATTTGACTTTTGAAATAGGCTGTTTCAAAGATGCTCACATTAATAAAATCACGATCTTGTAGGACCAAAGCATAGGCTGCACAGCGCTTTCTCATTTATCTTTGATGTTAGTCTAGATGAGTATGTCATTAGAGTGGCTCCCATACCTGTCTTCCTCATTATAAATTCCTGTCCATTTTTTGGATGAATACCATGACATTCCATTGATTAACTTTACTTGGAAAGTAAATTTACTAACTTCTTCTTACAATAAAACCACTAATCAGGATCAGTGTCTTTATAATATGAACCATAACACTCCATCCAATTTTAAAATTGTTATATCAAACTTTCAGATGACATAACATTTGAATTATTAAATGAGTGTAGCAATTTAAAAATGATCGTGTGATTTGAATGTCACCATGGATCATATTGAACAATCAAATGAAAAACCTCATAATCGAGACGTTTGACTGAAGTCAGTGAATATCATGTATATGAATATGTTTATGATAGTTGAGAATAGTGATAATTTTATGAATGTTGAATAGGGAGGATTGTAGTCAATATTATTATTATGATTATATTCTTGTTGTGGTTTTTGGAATACACTCAGTAGTGAACACATGTACATAGTAAATACTTTATGTTAATGTATACTTTCCCTTTGTTATCTCATATTTGTCATTGATCAGTATTTGAACTCACAAAAGCAATGTAATTATTCTTTTACCAGACCCGTAGACAGTAGTTTAAAGAGGGTGTTCAAGATTATTGTTTGTGGAGGAGTGCATTGGCACATACAACTGTTTTAGATGATCGTGCACAGTTCTCATGAGCACACCAAAATATCACGGTGCATTGTATTTAATACATGTACATGTACATGTAGTAGAAAATTAGTATTATCTTCCCAAAAAGGGGGGTTTGGCTGAACCTTCTTGAAACCAACTCAACCCCCAACCCCCCAACCCCCTCTCTACCTACCTACAGTCCTGATTATATAATGGCTTGGTTGTGTGTTACATGTAATTTAATTACTTTTTTCTCAATAGTTATTAAATTCTTATCAATTTTAATTCTTCTAGCACTATCACTATTTCTGATCAGTTTAAAGAAATCTGCGATAATAAAACAGTAATCCCCGAAGCAGCAAAGGTTCAGTTTGGTAAGTGATAATATTAATTTGTAAAGTATATATTTACATAATATAGCACTATGATGCCTAACAACAAAGGTACTGACAGTGACGGTGCTATATTTTCCATATAGAGCCCAGTTAGTACCACATCTGGTGCTATATTTTCCACATTATTCACAGCACTAGAAAACAACAAGCAAGAATGTCAAGTACTTCATTGTTCTTCTCAATCACTAGTGATATCCATCAATTCAAACTACTACTAGTATTGTTCATGCTACTCAGGAAAATATACTGGAAGTGGGATGGAGTACCTCATACACTTTGTGCTGTATGAGCTAGTCGACCCAACCCTCATGCTATATATATATATATACTGTAGGTTATACCCTTACTTGGAGAGATTCATGCTATTTAGATCCTGAGGGCAAAACCAAAAGGATGCGAAATAGCATGAATCCCGACAAATTATAAACTATATTCTCTTTCACTGAGTCATGGTATTTAAAATGTATTCATAGTTGAATCTACTGAGTCATTTCATTTAAAACATATTCATAGCTGAATTACCACAAAACGTTTGTCTTCAGGAAGTGAACCCACAATGAAATGCATGAAATTTAGGTTTCTGAGACTTGTTTGTGGTTTTTACTATACTAAGCGGGCTGTAAACAAAATAAATCCCGGTTCATACTATGAAGATTCTTCATTAGAGCATCTAACATCAAGAGGAATTATTCATGCTATGGTTTATATCTCCTGCTTACACTGCTGCTTTTAGTTAAAAAGTAATTGCTTTGTTGGTATTTTTTTCATACAATGTCCACTATGTACATGTACTTATATAAAATACCAATTATTTATATCACATACTGTATCGTGTCTTCAATATTCTAGTTCATGGCATTACTTTGGAACAGATTTCATAATGCTAACAGAAGTGTGTACATCACATGTATTAATGTTTTTAAAAGTATTATGGTTTTAGATCACAGTGGCTTAGTCAGAAAACCATTGTTGCATTTTGAAGTACTTCATGGTCTTATTGGGGTATGCATCATGTAACGTAGAGCCTTTAATTGGAGTATATATGGTTAGGGGTGGGGTTTCTATATTGTATGTATGGTATCATATATGCTCTAACTATTTCATGCTAGGTGACATCACACAAGGGCCGTCTTATTAAACTTTGGCAATTTAAACTAATAACAACATCGCACCACAATAAAAAATATGTGATTAGTCACGTAGTGTTTCCTGGAGATTAAGATTTTATTTCCTATCCATCATAAATAGAAGTACAACCTAGGTTTGTGCATGGTATGTTTTTGTAGGTGAACTAGAAATTTCATCAGGGAGGAACAGAGTTGCAAAAGAGTGGGGTAGTTTGACATTTCCCTTGTTTGAACTCGTTGAAACCATGGACCAAAATCATGTTGAAGATTTGATACGTAATGTTATATACACCCTACACACTTCTTTTCTGGAGACTAACATGTTCCAAAATACACCTTTTAAAAATACACAAAAACTCGTAAAATGTCAGTATTATGTATGTCAGTGTGTTAGGCAAGTACAATAATTATGGAATGAATTTTGCCACTCCAGAAGCACTAGTTCAATTAACTAGAATTATTCATTGCAAAGTAATTATCAATGCAATGCACTTATATATAATTGACTATTCCAATAACAGTATGCTATTTTATCTTTGTTTCAGATACTAGTGAAAAGTTCTCAAACTCTGGTAGATCCACTATAATAGGGTATGTAAGGAATTCAATGCTACAAAGTATATTTGAGATATGTATATTATATAGCTATATAATAAGAAATATTTATTGCAGTGATTCTAATCCTTTCTAGATCCTGTTCTGGCGCCATTGCACCTCTCCGCTCTAGTTTTATTTATTTATTTATGACATTTGCGCTTGTACACTTTTATTGTACTTCCTATTTCTACCAGTCAATCAATGTTAGGTGTATATTATGTCTGTGATAATAATAATGATAACCATAATTATAATGTAGTGTTGATAATAGAATTGTAATGACAAAATGATTGATTAATTTATCATTCTTTACAATAGGAAACCTGAACAGACAAACCAAGAACCCTTTCATGATATTCTGAGGTTAAATATTTACTCTGTTTATTGTTATTACAAACTATGCACTAGTAATCAGATAATAATAACTATTGTGACACTTTTTTAGAATTTAAATCTATGCCCTTCTTAGTTTATTGTAAACATTTATAGACCAGCATTACAATCAAAATTTGTCTTCCTGCATTATTAAAATCTGTGTTGCTATTCTGATACTAACTTGTTAGATTCTCACTGTTTATATTTGTTTTCATTGATATGGTATTTCATTTACTAACTGCATCATGCAAGGATTAATTACGTTTTTACCACTGCCATTTTGATCATTTACACTGTTGCTCAATGTGTTTTGTGGCGATAATTGTGTATATAATTTATGAGCATTGTAATTACATAATGAAGATTGCTAAAAAGTATAATAATACACTTTTGTGGCATTATAGACATTTTTTTCCACAAGTTGGAAAAAGTTCAAAATTGAACTAATTATAACTGTTAAGACCAGACAATGTCTTCAGAAATTAGGGAATACTACTTCAGTTGTTTGTTGAAAGTAATTTTGAAGTTTTTAGCATACATAGTTCCTTTGAAGATTTGAATAGGATTATAAAGTAGGATAAACCTTTTCTTGACAGATAAAACCAAATCTAACTGAACCAACACTTAATTTGGTTTATGACAAAGTGTACATAACGTAACTAAAACATTCACTAAGTAATCCAACACTTATCCAAAGCAATGCTATTTCTATGTTGGCTGAGCCATTGAGATTAGCATGCAAAATTTACAAACTATAATTTCATAATTTGTGTGAAACTTTAAAAGTAATGACATGGTACTGATACAATCAATTACAAATTTACCGATCTCTTGTTTTAATTTTAATTCCTCCAGTACTAATTCTCAATATTGGGATGAAAAAATTAATTTTTATCACAGGACTCACCATTCTTTCATTCAGGTATGTTTATACTTTTGTATGTAATAAGTGGTTTGTTTGGTAATCGCTCAATTGTTCTAAGAACCTATCATTGCCAAAATACAATCAAGGATTAATATTTAAACTAAACTTATCGTATTACAGTATTACTTACTAACTTGTTTGATAATTGCCAATGTAAACAAATTGTTTTCATCCTTTATCACATTTAACTAAACACTATGGTAGCTGACCATCCCTAGTGAACGGCTGCTACTTCATGAGTTTGTAACTGGTGCAAAATATAAGCTGTAGCATTTTATAACTTTGAGCAAAGTTAGTAGCATCACCACACAAATGCCACACTATAATTATGTATACATGTACATGTAATTATTATTATATATTAAGCTAACTATTAAATAATAAAAACAATTTAATGCATGCATGAAAGAACATGTAGAGATTGGAATGGTACATTAGCAATAAAATTCAACTTAACACTTTGCATATAACAACCCTACATAAGTATAGATTCTTTGTGGTTTGGTTTTATACTCTTAGGTAAGGTTATTATGTTGAAGTATTAGTTTAATTTTGTTGCTAAAGTACGTTTTGTTTTAGTTTGATATCATTACATCCTCTTTCATTAAAAAAATGAATATTGTGCTGCCATTTTATCTTTTGTAGTGAATGTGTTTAGCATTTTACATCAACCACTACATATACTGATAAGTAGTAGTAACCAGTCCTATAGGCAGGATGGTAGGTATTCAATGGAACCACTTTTGGTGAAATTAAATATTTAGTGTAGGCTCCAATTTGCTGCACTTTTCAATAAAACAGTAATGCATTTCATCCCCTCTAATTTTCTTGTTTTGTATTTTAGATGTTGATGAACCAATCATGAACTCCACTACAACATGGTATGTAATAAGTTTAGTATTCTGCTTCACTAAATGCAAATCCAATAGCATAAACATCTTTGAATTAGACCATTAAATTAAAAAAATAGTGTTTGCAGCCTATTGCTAAACTAATAGTAATAACTTAAATTTTTTCACTATCGAATCTCATTCTAGTTTATGCATAGCAGCATAATTATACAATACACCATACATCTAAATTTCTAAGATACACTTCCCGTAAACTAGTTTTGATCAAATACTTACCTTAATTGCTCGCCATTTTGTACAGGAAATTAAAAAAATTGGTATCTAGTAGCTTATTAATAACTTTCCTGGATATTAAATTTATTTGCTTCTGTACAAAATAGTGAAATGGCGACCAAATAAAGGGAAAACATTGGATCAATATTATTATTCAGTAAAGTGTCATTTTTTGAAAATTAGGTCACACCTCAGCAATTGCAAAATAAATGCCACATGTTCTGAACCACAAACAATGATTTGATGATCAAGCGATATAACACATGTCTATAATTATCTTATCGTGAAAAGATAAGGCAGTGTATATTCTAAAATGGAATATAATATAAATTATATAATTTTAGTGTTTCACACATTATATGCATTTTTCATTTAACAGGACAGAAGGTATACTAAATTCTGAGCTACACATGTAAGATTATAGTTGTAATTAATGTTGTTTTAGTTAACTATAACTAAAATCTGTTTTAGTAAGGCATTATGACATTTAGTCAACTAAACTAAAACTAAATTGCAAGTCTACTGCAATAGCTATAACTAACTAAAATGAAAAATAGTTAATAGTGAGCGCTTTTAGTAAGTCTAATAATATTTTATTTAGTCAACTATAACTATAACTAAATGTGGTCATTATTGCCATACTAGAACACTAATAGTAATCATACGATACTATAACCATAGTCATATAATGCATTTTCAGTGATAACTTCTCAACATAGTTATGAATTCTTGTATGGAATGAGATAATCCACTTACTGTTTTTAGCCCTAAAGCTCGGCTAATTAATTGGAATAACTTGTCCAGAACAACCAAAAATTGTATGTACAAACTGCTCACTCTGCTAAACTTTATTTATAAGATAATATGTGTAGTGTAACAAATAACCTTCGACAGAATTAGGTAATAGGATTTCTAGTAGCAAATGAGAAATAATCAACACTACCATAATATATATGCTATAAGTCTACATTTATATTTCCAGATGCATGTATTGCTATTTTTTAAACACACTGTCATAATTAATTAAGCATCACAAACATCAAAAGTCAGTATTTCCTCTTGTAAAAAAAGTAATGACCTACTGTATTATTCATTAAAGTTTCTCCAATAACAGGAGTGATTCTGCTAACTTTCAGCTAAAATCAGTTGAAGAGCTTAATGATCTTTTCAGGTAATTATTATTATTTATGTATGATTATTACTATTGCAAATGATTTAAATTTATCCTATGCTGTAGCATCAGTTTATTTGTTTAAAATAGTAAACATAGATTATACATTCATTATGTGGGCTGCGTTTTTCATGTAGTATTATGATAATATACACAGTTCCTCAGTTTCTGTTGGATGATTCATTCCTGCTTGGTTTTATCATGTAAATCAATAATATTATTTTTAATAATTATTTATCACTATGGATAGGTTGACTGTTTTCAGCAGTTATACTTATTTCAGCAAAAGGATGTTTTCCGATTTTTCTACATTAGTATCATAGCAATAACTCTCTTTACCATGTTCTACAACTATTGTAATTATATAGCAATGATTTATACATAGTCATCACAAAGCAATCATAGGGATAGCTACTGTTTTTCTCAATATATCTTGTAATATAAGTGTAGGTTATACCCTGCCTACCAGGGGTGTATATGTGATATACCCGAGGTAATAGTTAATAAGCCCGAGGGCATAGCCCGAGGGTTTATTAACTATTACCGAGCTTGTTTATACTATAGAAGCCATACTTTCGCATGCGTACTAGAAACTTTAGTAGAAAGGTGAAGGCCACTATGGCGAAGAGGCTAGCTAGGGGAAGCGACGATAAAGAGAACGACCCTGATTTGTATGATTTTAAATCTTCAAAGAACTCTAAGACAGTAAAACGCTTTGGTTCCCCGACGAGTGAGTCTAGAATGGCGGAAATTACTAAAGGTTTCGTTCCTTTTAATACCAAGAAAAGCACTGACTGGTCTACACGTGTATGGCATGATTGGGTGTCGGAAAGAAATGTGACCAATGAAGAAAAGTGTCCGGCAGATTTGCTAGAGAATCCTAAATCTTCAGAGCTTAATTATTGGCTGTGTAGATTTGTGGCTGAAGTAAGGAAAAAGGATGAAACGGCTTACCCCCCTTGCTCTATTCACTTAATATTGGCTGGTATCCAAAGGAACATCCTCGAAGTGACTCCTGATTCACCGAGATTCTTTGACCAGTCAAATAACGCTTTTCGAGAGTTACGACAGTCGTGCGATACTGTGTATCGAGAACTAAGGAGTCAAGGGATTGGGACGGAGGTAAATCACACACCAATAATTAATATGAATGAAGAACAAAAATTGTGGGACACTGGTGTTCTTTCCGTGAACAGTCCTGTTGGGTTACAACGAGCCGTTTTCTTTTATGTAGGTAAAAGGTTTCGTATACGAGGAGGGGAGGAGCAGAGAAAGCTTGAGCCTTCTCAATTTAAACGTTCGTTTAACCCTGATTGCTATACTTTCATTGAACATGGTTCAAACAATCAATCTGGAGGTCTGGAGCAGTTGAAAATTGATAACAAGTGTGTACCATGCTATGCAGTGCCTGAGGAGTCTCCCAGGTGTTTGGTGTACTTGTTAGATTTGTACCTGGATAAGTTACCTCTTGCTGCTTTTGAAAAAGATGTATTGTACTGCCACCCGAAAAAATGTAGTGCTTCCAGTAGTACATGGTATGAGATTGTTCAGTGGGAAAGAACAAGTTGGGTAGCATGGTGAAAGACATGTGCCGAGAGGTGGGAATTGAAATCAGGACAAATCACTCATTGCGAGCAACTGGTGTTACCTCCATGTTTCGTGGTAATGTTCCAGAAAACATTATCCAGAATGTCACCGGTCATAGGTCATTGGAGGCTCTTAGGAAATACGAGCACATTTCCACAGAGCAGCATCAAGTCGTATCTAAGGTGATGACATCAACAAAGCCAGTTGATTATGAGACGGAGATTAAAGTTGCATCAAGCAGTGAATGTTCTACAACAGTTACCACTGCTGAAGATCAAGTACGATCGATTTTCGGAAACGTGTCCAACTGTTCAATTGGTTCAATCACTTTGAATCTATCCCGTAAATGATTTCCTTGGCGATTGGTACTGAAACTAATAAACAATTACTTTTCTTGTGATATTTTGCTTCATTGTTTAATCAAATTCAATTGAAATTACAATCACTTTCTTAACTTGATTTCCTGTATATTCACTGGTGAATATAGAGGATTTTGTGTATATTTACTAGTGAATATACAGGAACTCCTGTGTGTATACAATATATACTGTGGTCGGTGCCTTTGAAGAGTGTGGCTTCTATAGTATAACTGAAATATACACATGAATATCACATACATGTACAAGGTCACATGATATATTATATAAAAATGTCCCCTTTTCGCTGTAGCTTCTGATATAGATAGAATACTACTTTGTTGTAATATTTAATAATTATAATTGTTATATGACTGATGAGTCATCTTAATTACATAATATTATTATATTCTAGCATTGTCCAAAATTATTTTTGTCAATATCAATTTGGAATGGATTTTTCCCAATTTCTATCACCAAATGTATACCTAAGAAAATGATTTGTACTAACTGCTCTTAATAGTTTTCCCAACACTGCCAGAGCTATACTAAATTTTGTATATAAAGGGTAGAAGAGAGATATCAAAATGTAAGTAATTGATTATCTACCAAATGAGAAAAGTAATATATGTTTGACACTGAGCACTCGATGGGTTTCTAAGGGAAGCCACATTAGCAATAGCTTGGTGGTAGCAGTTAATAATGATTTACTATATATGTGATGCTATGGCGAAATGTGGACCCCTAAACCAACTTTCTGGGTGTCCAAAAGCATCACAGTGCTGATGCAGGAAGCAGCGTATTATGTATAATTACATGCATCATCTCACTGTACACATTTAATCATATCAGCAGTTCTGTACTATGAATCTACTTTTAAATTAAATTTAACATGTATACAAATATTTTGAACACACTATCATACCTCTACAAATATCAGAAACATCACCATGTTAGTACTTTCCTGTAGTAAAACTAGTGATGACATATTTATTAATCTTTCTCCCAATTTATTAATATAGTATTAATGTTAAAAATTAACGCTCAGTGTCACTATACTTCTTCCTTTGGCATATCTTTTGGAGTTTAGTTTGGATTTCTAGCAACAAAGAAGGCTATAAAAGCCAAAATGTCATGTGGAACATGATCTACTCACCCTAACTATGAATCAAATCAGAAAACTAAAATGTGTTTCACACTGTCATACTATATATGACAAATAATTTTGTTAAGGTTTCTCATATACATAATTTCTCATCTAAATTTTCTTTGTTAAGGTTTCTCATATCATTTTCATAATTGTACATTATGATAACTATACGAAAGTCTACATGCTGTCTTAGTTTTATTTTGCGTGATTTATCAATAATTGTTATAGTTTGAACATTTATTACTATGACTGTTTTGAGTGGATAAGAATAATTTTATAATTCTTTATACCACTCAAAACCTCATGATGTGTTCATAGTTAGCAATGATGCATCTGTCAATTAACCAACAAATCAGAATGCATATAGCCAAGTAAATCAGAAGTGGCTGTACCTAGAAATTACAATCTGCTTCCATAATTGATTGCATAATATAGAGATAGGTTGACTGTTCTCAGCAGTTACACTTATATCAGCAACAAGATATGTATATGGAGAACAAGATATATTGAGAAAACGTATCCCTTTAATGGGTTTGCGATGACTATGTATCCATTATTTCTGATGGCACTAGTGTTCTTATCTTTCTGTGTACTTGAAAACTGTGCTCAGAAGAAGTAATTGTAAACTGCAGTCTAAGGGAATGAAACTGAAGTACTCCTTCAAGGTTCTAAATAATGACTTCCTCATGTTTGAAACTCAACAACTTGTTATCCTTAAAGTCTCTAGCTTGCATCACCTCTATTCTGTTTCTCTGATATATACAACAGTTATTAATATTAGTTTCACTTTTACACTGGTCGGTAACTTGAGTATGCGTTCTTTTACATACCATGCCTAGAGCACCACCATCCCTCTCCCATCCCCACCAACCCTCAGAATGATGCAACTCCCTTAAATTACATAGATACTCACATAAATGACATAAGAATATAATACATTTAAATCCTGTAGAAAACAATGATAGGGATGGCCCTGTGGGCCATAAAAAGATGATTCCAGATTTTTTCCATGAGTTTTATTAACTTTTATAGCAATAATAGTGTCTATCGCTACAGTTGATATGTGGAAGTCATATTTAATTTTAATGCTAAGGTATCATCCCAATCCTGTTCCTGTGCTTTTTTGGTTTTGATATGTATCTCTACATACTACATTTTTAAAATGTTTTTTATATTTCTTATATATATATATATATATATATACAAACAGTTACATATTTGAATTCTTTGGACACATGACAAGAACCCTTACTTTACTGCAGTCCACATGTTATATTATTCATGTTTATGCTTGGTCTCACTGGCCTGTCTGTATTTGGGAGGCCCCAAGATAATAGTCTGATGACTCTCGTTGACTTTCCATTGCAAGTAAAAATGTGGAAATATAATGCATGCAGAAAACTATAATCTAACACTCACAAAAGCGTCATATCCCTGCAAAAGCTCTGTAATGCTTCTTTCTAGTTGGGCCTCAGTTCCTTAACCCTTACAGGTCTGAGTTTGTTTTTCTAATTTCTTCCATTTCCAACACTGGCGACTCTATTGCATATATTTTAGCCACTGTTCACTTTCTTTGCCCCAAACTTAGCTCCTTTTCCGACATGGAGTACTACTTTTCCCACCTTGCTTACCGGGACTCGAAAGTCCCCAAGCACTTAGTAGGATTAAATCAAATGCAGTGCTCTCGCTCTTTTGACTGGAACTGTGGCAAACAAAATGACCCCACTGCATGTTGGTACCAGCTACACCCACGATTTCAGGTTTTACAGCAAGGGAAAAGCCTCAGATACCAACCAGAGTGCGTGGGCGGGGTCACTGAAACCACAATTTGCGTGGACGGCGAGAGGGCTGCGCCCCCTTCGAACCCCAGTTAACGGGGGGACACCCCCCTTTAAAGTTTCCCCTGTAGTTGTTATTTAGGCCAAAGGGCGGCCGAAAAACCATTAACTTTTTTAGCCATTTTCATGGGTTTGTGCCTGACGCCAATTACAAGCATTTGGAGAGCTTTGTAAAGCTAGGAACACACTCCGAACCACGTAGAGGTGAAATGTCACATATATGTGACATCAGTCTTCTAAGGGTTAAGGTTCAAAATTTCATTGAGTCCAACATAACTCCATAGACACAGTTTTAGGAATATGTACCCATATTGAGGCGATCAGTAACTAACATTCCTTTTGGCTTCAAGTGACAGCTGCAATCTCATTGGTGCGGTACACTTTCTTGCAGCAGTCACAGAAAGTTGACAAGAGTCACCAGGCTCATATTTCGAGCCTTCCCAAATACAAGCTGGCTAGCAAGGCTAGGTTTGCTCTAGAAAAGTGAGTATGTTTTAGGCCACAACAAGATAAAACAGTGGACACATAAGAGGATTAATTGTAATGAAATTAATCCACACAGGAATTCTAACAATTCAGAAAATATATAATTGTGAGTATGTTGAAGAATTAGTGCTGCAAAAAAAGGATGAAGTGGCTATGGTTATAGTAGAGTTATAGATGTATGGTTATAGTTGTGATATCTTTACTTGTGATTAAAATGGATTAAACAGTAACAAGAGGTACAGCAACTCAAAGGTCAACTCATGCATCAATCAAAACATGTTCTAACTGAGCATGCTCAGAAACTCCCATAAACTAATCAACGTACTACATTCCTTCTCGTTCGTATTTCGGTCTGTGTCGTACACAAATCTTCCATATTCGTTTTGATACTCTCATTCTGTGTGATTTCTTGATTGTGATTCGTTAAATCAATATCAGGGTCAACTGAGCTAACATTCTCTTTCAGGTACATTTGATCTTTGTGTTACCTACAATATGATCCATCCACTAGTCTCACTACAAATGACAAATCTCCCTTCTTAGTGGTAATTACGTACTCCTTCTATCCATTTGTCTTCATGCCTTTGATAATCTCCTACCATTACCACCTGTCCTACTTCCAACTCTCTTACTTTGCTTCTTCTATCGTGATTCATTTTCTGGTCTGCTCGCTTGTTTTGAATTTTAACTTGACTGTTTGGTTTAACGAGATCTAATACTGATACATCACGTTTCAACATCAATGAACATGGGTTCAAGCCAGTAACTGAATGAGGTGTTGAACGATATTTAAGCAGCAAATTAGATACAACATATTGTATGTAAAGGTTTCCCCTCCTTCCTTTCTGACTTTAAGGATTTTTTAAATGTCTGAACAAATCTCTCAATAGTTCAATTGGTGGAAGGATGATATGGTACTGATCAGATGTGCTTGACTCCATTCTCTTTGCAGAACTGTCTAAACTCCTCTGCTATGAACTGTGGTCCATTATCTGTAACTAATTGTTGAGATAACCCAAATATGGAAGTTATATGTCTTAGAATAGATGTTTGACTCATTTCCCACACCTCTAACCACTTTGAGTGCGCGTCTATAGCAAGTAAGTACATTCGACCAAAGATTGGGCCAGCTAAATAAACATGGACCCGCTGCCATGGGTTTGCAGGCCAAGACCAAGGTTGTAATGGTGAAATGGAAGGCTTATTTTTCAGTGATAAACATATTTCACATGACTTGGCAATAGAATCGGTATCTGTATCAATACCAGGCCACCACCATATATGATTCCTCGCAAGCACTTTCATTTTGCAAATCCCCATGTGGCTTTCATTGGAGCTCTTCCTGTATCGACTTCCATAATCACCTTCTTTCCATTTATTAGCATGTCTGTTGTTATAGGTGAAGATGTACTGTTCCACATTGATACATGATCACTGCTTGATTGGCTGGATTGGCTAGATTGGCTAGAATGCGGGCCACTTTCTTCTCCATTGTTATTCCATTTCAGCTTTCCTATAACGTTTGTATGATTTACGTTCGTCTCTTCCTGGTTTAGGACGATCTGTGACTTTACTACTTCTGCCAACTGCTTTAATGTGTCCATGTTTACCACAGTTGTGGCACTCTGCCTCTTTAAATCAGCATTGACTGGCATTGTGGTTCGTCTTACCACATCTATAACATGAATTGTTGTCATTGTAACAGGATCGAGTTCCTTTCCACGTCTTTGTCTTCGAAGAGACCTTTTTTATCGTTGAATCAGAAAATTCTGTCGTAGTTTTCGTTGACTTATCATTTAATTTGGTCTACAGCCCGTGCAATTTCAACGGATTTACAAAATGTCAAGTTCTTTTCTGAGAGTAAACGTTTTCAAACGTTTTCACTTCTTAGACCACAAACGAACCTATCTTGAAGAGCTTCGTCTAAGTGCATGCCAAATTTACAATTGATAGACAGTTCCTTTAATTCTGCCTAAAATCCTAATGGATTCCCCCGCCTTTTGCTCACGGCAATAAAAGGTAAATCTCTCTGCAATAACAGATGGAGTAGGATCAAAATGTGCTTTAAGAACGTCTATGATTGCATCTAGTCCTTTCTCCTTTGGTTTGTCGGGTGAAGTTAGATCACGTAGCAGAGCATAATTTTTGGCCCCAATTGTGCTCAGAAAAACAGCTACCTACTTTTCAGGTACTACATCGTTTGCTTCGAAGTAGAGTTTCAGGCATTCTTCATACGTTTCGAATGACTCTAACTCCGGATTACATGCATTCTTGCATGCATCCAAATTTCCCTGCTACTGCCATCCTTGTCGCCAATATGATATCTTTACTTGTGATTAAAATGGATTAAACAGTAACAAGAGGTACAGAAATCAACTCATGCATCAATCGAAACATGTGTTCTAACATGCTCAGAAACTCACACAAAATAAACATACTACAATAGTATTGTTATAGTATGGTTATAGTATGGTTATAGTATGGTTATACAGTGTAGTAGTATGGTTATAGTATTGTTATAGTATAGTTATACAATGTAGTAGTATGGTTATAGTATTGTTATAGTATGGTTATAGTATGGTATGGTATGATTACTATACAAATTTGCATCAACTTCACTATTTTTATTAAAAGAAAGACAGTGCTAATAGATATTTAACCCTATTACCGCACTAGAAGCTTTTACAGCTGGAACTTCCAACCTTCTTGAATAATAAAATATCTTTTTTTCTATGAGGTTTCTGATTAGTGAGATTCAGATTAGTACTGTAGTACTGTAGGATCTTTATAGATAGATTCTCAGTAGCAATCATACTTATGTCACTTCTTCATGTATCCTCTAAATTCAACATTGCAAGTTTGAAATAAAATAATATTAAAATCTTTTTTGGCTTTGTTTCTTATTAGAATATGAATAGTACATTAATAGGTATGTTTATAATAAAATTATTTTGTGATGTAAAAAATAATAACGAATACATAACTAAGTAGCTTGGTGTGAACATAGAAACTGTTGACAATATTCTTTTTTTCAGGCAAAAAGACACTAGCTATTTTAGCTATTTTTAAAACACAATTAATTATTGGCAGAATGTAAGTAATTAGGTTCCTAGCAAATAAGAAAACTAGCATTTGCCATACTGTGAATCTACATTAAAATTTAAGATTTATTGACAAACTATCATAATTTTGCAATTGAAAACATTGATAACCAATACTATTTATCCACAAATAGGAATGAAATTCCTGAACTTCGGCCAAAAACAGAAAAATAAATGGGAGCAGCTTTTATGAGGTAAATACATATGTATGATTATAATTCTTTCATTCCTTTGTGTCACTCAAAAGCTCTCAATTCATTTGTAGTTAGGAATAAGAAATGTGTGAATGAACCACCAATACATACATGTAGGTTTGGCCACAAATGCTGTAATGAAGTAAACAAGTAGCTGTTACAGCTAGAACTTCCAACCTTCTTGAATAATAAAATATCATTAATGCCTATCGAATTTGCAAGGATTCTGATGAACGAGATTCAGATTGGTAAGGGTTTACTGTAGTGGTTGGGTCTTTGTAGATAGATTCTCAGTAGCAATCATACCTATGTCACTTCTTCATATATCATCTATATTGAATTTTTAATTCAACATTGCAAGCTTGAAATAAATAATATTAGAATTTTTTTTTTGGCTTTGTTTCTTATTAGAATAGTACATTAATGGATATGTTTATATTAAATTTTTTTTATGATGTAGAAAATAATAATGAATACATAACTAACTAGCTTGATGTGAACATAGAAACTGTTGACAATATTGTTTTTTTCTGGTGGAAAGACACTGCCAAAAGTATTTATTTATGTACACTAGTAAGAAGAGGGGAAACAATTAACTATTGGGAGAATGTAAGTAATTAGATTCCTATGCAAATAAGAAAACTAGCATGTTTCATACTTCCATACTGTGAAGCTACATCGAATCTTCATTAGTTTTTGAACACACTATCACAATATTGCTAATTGAGCTGAGAATCATAAACATCATTGTGTTAGTATTCCTGTAGTAAAATATTAATGACCTACATGTATATACAGTGGCATTTATTATTCTCTCCCAACCAACAGGCTAAAAACACAAGAACCTCATGACCTTTTCCATTCAAGGTAAATAACTATTAACATCCACACTGCCCTCAATAGGTGTATACACTACATGTATACTAACATTGCTATACTGGTTAATGTAGTGGAGGTAGAGCTGGTTAGAGAGCTGTGGGAGCACCTGTGCCAGTGCCCAGAGAAGGTAACACATTAGCCTTCCTAGACCTCTGAGTTAACTAATCGTATCAGGCTAACCTTGTACAAAGAATGCAGTGAATACTTACTTAATCACAAAGAGTCCTCTAGCCTCAGGGGTCATTACATATTCAGGCTTGGGGGAACATGCTACTGGGTACACCTTCCCAGCTAATGCCAAAGGAGACAAGGAGCAACACACTCTGACGACTTCCCCCAAGCAAATTAATATATATGTATAACTATATACTTTCTAATGACATTATACTTTTATTCTGCATTGCATCGTGTGTTCTTTGACAATACTTTATATAGTGCAGGCCCAATGGCGGCCACAGAGAGATCAAAGTTATACATACACTTATATAATTATATATACTACAATGAAACTAAATTGAGAAATTGTCCAAATGTACACCAGTACATACAGTAGTCCAGTAAATTCTTATATATGACATAAATGTTCAACAACACACACCATCAGAATACCAGTTTCACAGGAACTAAGTGATATAAAGCAGGTTACACCAGATTTACCTTCGATAATGAGCTAGAGACTGTTTTTAAGTGGTGTTTAGGTATGCGGATATATAGCTGGTAAGCAGAGCTCTCCCATCTGCCATGTGTTTTGATTGTAGAGTCTTCAAGGCCTGCTGCTGCTGTTGTAGCTGCCCCTGCCCTGAAGCTGTGACCGGCGTATTTTGATGGGTCTAGGCCAATGGTTTTGAATGCCATTTTTACCTCATTTACAAACTGGCGATGGGTGAGGGGAAATTGAATCTAGCTGCCACAAAAAATAATGTGCGCAAGAGATGCATCATCCCTTTGTCGCGAGAATATCCTGACTTCAATACCTCAACTACAACCATGTTATCACATTCAAACCCAACTATTTGGCCAGACCACTGACGGCCACATACCATTGAAGCAATGATTATAGGCATAAGCTCTTTGGAATGAATTGGTTCCTCTTTGAATTGATCAGACCATTCAACCTGAAACCACTGTGTCTTGTGTAAAGCGCCACAACCCCAGGAGCCTGATGCATCACTGGTCACAATATAGGTGGGGACATTGCATGCTCTTGACTAGAGCATTGACACCCCATTCCAGTCTACGAGGTATGTATGCCACCAAATCAGATCGGAGTGAAAGGTGGAATTCAGGCACACCCAGTGGTCTGAATGTTTAGCTGTCTCCATAGTTTCTATAAGGCGTCTCAGAAATGTGCAACCTGGGTGGACCACCTTGCTGGCATGCTGTAACACACCAACTAGGGATTGCAGCTCCCGCTTCCTGCACGCTTTCTGTCGTTCGAGCCACTGGTTGACTAATAGCTTTACCTTCACCAATCTTCAATCAGGTAATAAATCTGCATAGCGTTTGAATTGAGCTCAATTCCTAAGAATACCAGGCAAGAGGCAGGACCCTCCACCTTTGCTGAAGCAAGAGGCACTCCTAATTCTTCACACACTTGCAACATTGTGTCAAGGGACCTCCTACAAGTGTTCTTCCCTGGAGGGGCCTATACATAGAAAATCATCTAGATAAAGATGGATGAACTCTGTGCCCTTGTGACGTAAACACCATTGTAGGCCATCGGCAACAGCATTGAAGATTTTGGGGGTGGATCTCAAGCCAAAAGCAATCTACATAGATACTTCCAGACCACTGCATCCTGAGCAGATGTCGATCAGGATGAACTGGGATGATCCGGAATGCATTCTTCACTTCAATTTTTGCCAATTGGGACCCCTGGCCTAGCTGAAGCACAGTGTCCACAATTTGATCAACTGACACATATACTAAGGAAGCCCATTTGAAAGAAATCCTGTCATTTACGCTGGCCCCTTAGGGAGACGACAAGTCTATGATTAGACGCCACTGTCCTGGTTTACTTGGTTTAGGGATAACCCTGAATGGGCTCACTTGAATTGTTGAGCATAAGTATGAGGGGAGAGGACCAAGCACTCTCCCAAGCGGCACTCGTCTTGTAGGTACTGTTGGACAATTTCAGAGTTGTTGGAGACTGAAGGCAGATTCGTTCTTGCTGGGGTACACGAACAATTTGAGTAATTGAAACCAATCCGAAAACCGACTGAGAGTCTGTTTATGATGTAGTGTGCGAAATACTGGTCAGGGTGATTTGTAAGGGCAGACCTCTAACAATGTAGCTTATTGTGCAAGGGGGATACAATTGAACCAAGGACTATGCACTGTTTCGGTTGTCTGCAGGCCTGCAGACCCAGCAGGTCCTTCAGGTAAATGTATTTGTTCTCCATGACATTGGCATCACTGTGCTTGTCCACTTCGATGCTGGGACCTAGCGAAAGAAGAGAAGTACATACAGTTTATGATTTGCCTTTGCACATGTGCACCTGTCAGTGGTTTCCATGTACCACTGGGGGTTGACCTGTGGGTTATCACTGTCATGGTGTATTAGTGTAATATTGCAGTGCATTGGAGGTGGTTTGGAGTTTGTTTGCAGCATTGGGGGTGGGGTGGGGGGTGGGTGTGGTGTAGTGTAGTGTTTAGTGTATTTGATTTCTATTTCATTAATTTTGGATAATAATTGGCAATTACAGTATAATATTAATAGATCATGCATCATAACTTTTAAATCAATGTTTTAACTATGGTTCGGCATGATAACAGAAGCATGGTATGAGACTCTTAGTGCATGGCCGAATGAAGCTACCCACAGGGGGAATTAGATCACATACAGAAACTGATATGGAGAGGGGGATCAGGAAATTAAGGAACACTATCCACTGTGAGTCTTATCCATGATACCATGGTTAGAGAGGAAGCAGATATATAGTATTAACAAAAACACTCCCATAAGTGATATCGTAATTGGATTAGCGAATATATGACAACTATAACTGTGGACGAACCAAACTTCATTTATCTTTTTACTTTATTTTGTTTGATTATTTTGATTTTGTGTTATTGTTTAGTTTGTGAAGTGAGTTACCAGTCTTGTTTGGAAGACTTGCCATTTGGGCAGGTTGATGTTTTATGATTGCCCTGTCCACATGTGTAGCAGATGTGTGTGAAATGACAAGGCAATCCATTCCCTACACGGGCACACACGGGGTCAAAATTATGGCTATAGCATACTTTCTTCTTCCACACATTAGTGGCTATGGTACTACTGCCCGACTGAGTGCTGCCACTCCTTTTTTGTGGTCGCTGGTATGGGAAGGAACGACGGCCTGAAGAGGCTGGATAAGAGATCACTGGCTCCACTGGCTGAGAGGGGGATACGATACAATGATAAGTCGTGGAGATTGACAAATTGCCAATCTTTGATTTTTTTGATACAATTTTTTAGGTATTGGGGGGAGGCCATATGTGATGTAGACCAGATCCAACAAATCTGACTGCACCGATGACTGGACTGAGGTTTGGGGCATATCCCCCAACTGGCTCAACAGTGCACACTGGTCGTTACCAGTGGAGCTTAGTAGTGCTGCATCTGATAGATATTGACTGTCGGGATAAAAGCATCTGGAGGTAATTGACCCATTTGGATGGACCCTGTGGGGGGTGGGATTGGGATGCTCATATTGTGTACTTGTTGCCTATATTAAATACTGTGCATCCATGATTGGGGCTCTATATGATTGAAGCTATCCTTACTATATAATTGTGAATAACTCTTTACTATAATGCATATCAGCAAGCAATCACCTAGGCACTACAAGTAGTAACTGTAAAACTGCTTGATAGTTGGTTTTTGTATTTTTAATTTTAATGTAATTTAATTCATTATTATTATTATTATTATTATTATTTACTTATTTATTATTATTAATGTTATTATTTTTTATTTTTTTATTTTTTTATACATCACACTGACCCATACTTATCGTGCATAAGCCCCTCATGGGCACTACAGGGTATGTACCACCCATCCTGATTATTTCAGGATGATTCACAATCATCTTTACACTGGCATACCAAGTCTATATATATAATTATGTATGCACGCTTAATCCTGGACACGACACAGGTATGATGTAGCATGTCGGGACATGCCTGACACCAAGTGAATGGTGTCCCTAACACATAATGTTGCCTACCGATGCAGGATATCAAGGCAACTAATGTGTATAATATGCTTCCATGCCGATGCATGCCAGAAGATATAAATGTTAATGAAACACTCCACTCCAAAGCAGAACATCAAGGTGCTATCCAAATAGCGCGACTGCCACAAGACAAGTACCCCTTCTGTTAAGGGGTTCAGTGAGCACGATTGCTCTGTTTGGTTGCAGCTAGAGCTTGCACAACAGCAAGTGAATCAGGCACGACTGCCCCGGCACCAATATCGAGCAAACTTGTCCCACCCCCATGTGTCTATTAACAATCTAACTAACCATGGTCTGGTGTTCCTTGGCCAGTGCTTTAACAAACAGGGTTATCCGAGGATGGAGATTGGTTCTGCTTAAGGATGGCAGCTACTGAAGCTGCGATGTAAGAAAGATCTTCTTTAGATAGAGAGAGAGGTACTAGACCCTTGTTGTGCGTTTTCACTAGTGTTAGAAGGATCCATCGACATGGTAAGGAAATCAGAGAAGCGGTTGTGGTTAACAGTTGCTCACTAGTTCACTGCACGCATGCGTGACCACTCCCCTTGCTATCCTAGACTGTACTGCTGATTGACCACATCTATGTCTTCTACTGCACCAGCCATGGCATGGGACATTAACTTTGTTTATGCAGGTTAAACGTCATTGTATGAATACACTCTTTCCTTATAACTGGTTTGATTGAATGCTTGTTAATCTTCACCCGCTATGGGTGGAGCAGAGGGGTACTATAATTGATTTGTGTGTCTGTGTAGAGAATATTGATCGAGCTACCACATCGAATTATATCGGAATCAAATTAAAGAAAAACAAGATTTTTCTAAACCTTTTGGTTACAAAGTTATAACTGATACATTGTGAACTGATTGGTTGTTTTAACTGATCGATTGGTTACATGAGTTTTATTTGCTTAATAGTGCTTTTAATTAATAATTATATTAATAATGAAGCATCTATAGGAATATAGGAAGCTAATATTATCATGTTTTTAATGGAAAAGCGATTTTTACTTTTCGTTATAAACATAATTATTATGTTCCTAATTGAAACCACATAATTATGTATTATCCATAAGGAACATATTATTGTTTTACTTTCCATAATAAACATGTTAATTATGTTTCTAATGGAAAGTACAGTGTACTATCCAATTAGCAAAATAGTTATTATTATTCCTGTACAGCGGCACATACAAAATATGCAACTGATATTAACCAAACCAATTGGTTGAAACAAGCACTAATATTTTACAGTGTAGTTACCATTTCATCACTTTTAGAAAACTTATGACAGCAAAAGAATACATTAAATGCAACTCATCTTTTCAAAAACTATCTCTATCGAAGCACTGCTTGAAAACAAGTACAATTGAAGTAATAGCCACTACAACATCGAGAACTGGCTCTACGCTTACTGCTATGATGACATCAGTTTCTAGCTTCATCATTTTTATTTCATGCATGTAATTAAAGCCAACAATACAGCAAACCGGTGTAAGAACTAAAAATGTATGCATATCTTGAAGGAGCTAATAACACATTCACAGTTATCTACTCCGCCCCCACCCCCACCCCCACCCCCATTCCAAACAAAAAAGAATGAAATGTTTAGATAGAGCTTCGCTAGCGAAATTGTGGTCTACAAGTATCAAGATGATAACTTCGGCTAAGGAATCTCAGAGAATTCAAATTTTATGTCTGGCAGGGGCGGATCCAGAAAACTGAGAGGGTGGTTCATGCCAACATTTTTTTCATAGCTGATTAATTATTTATGAAAGTTGTGGTCGTTAATTATTATTGAGATTTGGTGTGGTCAAGAGTGTAAAACAGGGGCATATGTTGACAAGAGTGTACAACTAATATTGTATTGAATATCTTCTAGCACATATCGATGGATTTTCACTATGAAAGTCCTTCCTTGGTCGTGGTTGCTATGATGTACATTGTATCTCTTCAAAAACTTTAGCTAACTCGTGTTGGTTTATGGGCATGCCCCCAGACCCCCCTAAGTCGTAATAAAGACTGGCAGAAAATCAGATACCATAAATATTCTAACATGAAATAGTGATGCATGCAAGTATAAATAACATGTACATGTATATTATACTATTACATTTATTTATATAGGCCATCCCTATTATTGCTTTCCCTTGAGTTCCATCTATAATTCATTTTATAGTAATTATTATAGTAGTTAAGGCTACAACGAATATTCACTCCATTCAGATATTTGCTCATTATTTTGGTATTCCAATAGAATTTTTGCATCTAAATATTCGTTTAATGTTTGTGCATGTGCAGAAATTGAACACGTGAAATTATAAAGGCAATAAAATGGTCGCGGGAGAAGTTTCTTCTTTGTGTTACCAGCTTTCTACACCTGTAGAGTACTAAATAGATGTTTAAAAGCTTTGGGTGTTGTTATAAACATCTATAGTAGTTGGTTACAGCAAAATGGTGAGCTATTATTTGATATTTCACTAGAGACAAGTTATAACAACATATTTCTGAAAGCAAGCAAATATCCTGATATCCATTTGTTAAACTAAGTGAATATCCGAATACCAAAAACTACTATCTATTGCAGCCCTAATAATTATTATTAAGGCATCAAATGTGTAGTTAAGGAAGTAACATCATTATTGGAAACTTGGTCAATTAATGAGTGTGACCTGTAAATGAACACATGCTTGAACTACAGCTTGTAGAAACTGCTGTCTAGCTGAAATAATAATTGCAAATAATATATAAAAACCTTAGATAGTAAAAAATAGTGGAAACAATTGTTGTTGAATCAATAAAACATGTTTTTCTCCACCAATTATCTTGTTTGTAATAATTATTTTTAAGCATGTAACCATTTTCATTGCTCTAGTACTAATGAACATGATATTTATCCTACTGATCAACACGATGACAAAACAAAACAGTCAGGTTAGTTTCAGTATATTATTAGTGTCATAGTTATGTACTTGTTATAGTTATAATTGCATTGAAGCCAGTGCTTCAATGAAACTGGAATTGCAAATAGCTGATAATATATATATATATATATATTTAATTTCCTTACATATGGAAGGTGATGCAGCCCATATGCCCCACCCAGAGTTTTTTGATACGTTTTGAAGCATGGGTCAAGTTGGCTCAACAGTATTAAGTGTGTGAGCCATTGCGGATTCATCTTGAGCCAATTAAAAAGAGTTAATGCTGTTAGTGATAATATAATCATAATTATCCACACCATTTTGGCCTAAAGAGAGAATTGTTCTGTGCCAAAAAAGAACCTCTTAGGACCAATGATTCAGCATATGTCCCACCCCTCTCAATGTAATTTCAGATTTAGAAATTCTTATATAATTATAATGCTCATATTTTCTTGTACTCGTATGATTATCACATTCTAGCACTGATCCTAATCCCCCATTTGTAATGAATAATTCTTGTATGATCATTAAAATTATCCTTTTTGTGTTTCTAAAGTAAAGTCCATTTAATTTGTTATTAATTATTGCTCATTCATATTTGCAATAATTCATCACAGAAAATGGAAAATGACAAGAATCCTATAGTGTGATGAAGTGACTATTGTTAAGTAATTAGTGTACTTTGACCTGTGTGGTCTTAACAGCTACTATAACGATTTATCTGTTGATTTCTGTATGTTTCTGTATGTTCTAGAATATTCTTTTATTTTCTTGTACTTTCTTTTGTGTAGTTATATAAGTAGGGAGTTTGTAGTTGCGAAGTAGATTGAGTAGATTGAGTAGTGTTCAAAATAATTGTTTGTTATTGTTTAACAAAAGATTTGAACCTACGTGGCATAACATATAGCATGTAAAACAACTTATGAATCATACACAGTACAAGGTAATAATAGTTTAGGTTAATCCCATATATAAGAAGAAGTGGGATACACTATTGCTGAAGTCTACGCCGACTACACATCAGCCATTTTGGTATCACTAAAATGATACAGTTGGCAAGAGAATATATTTGGTGGTCTTCCATTGACCATGACATCGAAAAGTTAGCTAAAGCTTGTGAAGCATGTATGTCTGCCCCAACAATGCATCCCCGGTATCACCATTGAGTCTCTGGGTATGGCCTAGTAAACCTTGGCAAAGGTTACACATTGACTTTGCAGGCCCCTTATGTGGAAAAATGTACTTTATTTCGATTGATGCCCATTCTAAATGGCTGGAAATTTGGGAAAAGTCTTCAACTTCTACCTATAAGACAAGGACTTCCAGAACAGGTAGTGTCCAATAATGGACCCTAATTTAGTTTTCGTCATTTCTTCATATTAGTGGCATTTTAAGTCAGCACCTAAAATGTTCAAACATTTAAGAACACTATAAAGAAAGGGAAGCGATGGTTTTTCTAATCAATATACTCTTTCTGATTTTTTTCTCTCATCGCTCCACTCCAAACTCTACCACTGGAAGAAGCCCTTGTGAACTAATGCTAAAACTACCAATCCGGACTGTGTTGGATCTTCTTAAACCGAATAGTGAAAGTAATGTTTTGAATAAACAGACAACTCAGAAGGAAAATCATGACTCTACCTCTTGTTCTAGATGTTTTTGTGTCGATCAACCTGTCACATGGTACACAGTTATCGTAACAGCAAGCCTAAGTGGATCATTGGGATCACACTTAAAAAGAAAGGAAATCTAACTTACATAGTAAAGTTACAAGATGGAATTGTTTGGAAGCGACATAGTGATCAATTGCAGGAATTTAATGGTACACAGGACACAGGCAATTGCATATATCCAGGTCACAATCATCTTGGCAGTAATGTTACTAATTCAAACTCTAATACTGACAAAGTTCCAGTGTTGCTGTGAGGGCAGTGGAACAGCCTGCACCCCTTGGGGAGCCAAACAACAGATAGTCATCAAGGTAGTGTAGCTGGTGTCAAACTCCCTGCCTCCACATCCCCATGCTAGTGCATCAAAAATGGCGGAGAACAACTTTGGGCCTGATCGCAGACCAAATAGGAGGGTCGTATCAAGATAGGTATCTGACTTCCACTACAACACTGACCACCATACCCATGAACTTCCCTGATCACTAGACGGACATATGTTAGCATGTCCCTAGTTAGTGAATCTGATGTTATAATAGCACAGTAGGCCAAAAAACGATAGACTGAAGTCATAAAGGCTGTTATTTTTTTGGGGGCGAGCTGGACATTACCCGATGTAGTTTGCTGGCTGTCTGGCTGAAGGGACCGCATCCAGATACTCGAAGAGAGTAAAGTTATCAGTCAAAAGGTCCCTCATCTCCTTGAACTGACACCCTCTGATCCTTTCCACCAGCTTTGCTGGAAAAGGTGAGCTGAAGATGTCCAACACCAGTGACATAGGTAGAGTGGGTGTCACAGGTGCTGCGGTGGGAGGTACTACCACTGAAGTCCAGGTGATAGTTACCTGTTTGTCAATTGAGATGGCTGCGGCATGGCACCCAGTTGTAACCACTGAAGAGACGGTTAAACTGTCTAACTTAGTGTTGCCTACATGTAGGGCATTAACTTGTCTTTCCTAATCTTGCCAACTTATTGTACTATATGCTCTTGACCAATGATCACAAGAACGGGGATGGAATCACTTTCACTGATAGTTCATGAAGAGTACAGTAACATTTATACAAAGAATAAGCACTCTTCATTTCACGCATTAGTAAGTATCACACAAGTTGACATGCCCACAGGGGGCCATCTTTCACTGTCCTCCTTGACCTCATGGGCTGGGCATAATTGTTATAATACAATTTATTATTAATATTTGGAAGATAATGTATACTGATCTTATTTTCATCTTAAAAATATACTTTTCTGAGTGTGCCAATTGCCCCTGGTTGAAGCTGTCTCACCACAAACATTATTTAAGCATGGTTTTCTCTGGCCATGGTTGACTACCTCATGTGCTGGCCTGTCCCAACGACTGTAGGAGCCAGTTGTCATGTGTAGCTCAACTCACCTATGTACAACCATATTTGTATACCAAGATAGACCATCTCGGACGACTCATAGTAAGCTCCCACTGACTGTGGGGACACCCTGCACATCAAATACACAGGTTAACCAGACCAACTATACATTCATCTGGCAACAATACTGAGTGACTTGAAACTGGCAATGATGATTGGCCAGGCACTAAGGTGTCCACTAACTGACTCAGACCTCATCCTGTATAACAGTCCTTAGCGAAACGAGTACAGAGGTCATCAGCGAGGCAACACCCTTGCCTGCATCCTTGTTAGAATTGCCAGCAGTATTCTCTTCGTTTGAAGTCATCATATGAAAAATACTAGTTGTCTTTTTTTCGCTACTGACTGACTGACTGCCCTATGTATGAGCGCATGCATCATACCCAATTGTGCTTAACTAGCATTTGGTCTCTTAGAAAGATCAGAATTTGAGATTGCCTAGAAAGGTAAATTTTATGGTTTCACTTACAAGCTACAGAAATCAGCTTTCTTCAGTCCCTTGTAACTATAAAACTAGTGTTGGGCGATTATTGATGAAATGATAATCATACAGTATATAATCACGATTATCACAGTTATAATCAAAGAGATTTGTAGTATTCCCACCTTTGGCTTGGACTGATTTTTTACACTTGTAACAAACGGGCCTCTCTTGCTCTGACTCAATCACAATACCATCTTCTGTTGCCTGTAGTCCAAACACAACTTTTTGTGTTTTTTTTCTTTACAACGTTCATTCCCTGAGCTTGATGTAAAGCCATCTTTTCACTTTTGTGGTCTGACACGAAGGAGAATAATCGCGCATGCGCGATAATCACCTCAAACAAAAATGTAACAGTTTGATTATTGTTTATTATAAACACCATGATTTAATGTCAAACCGGTTAATCACCCAACACTATATCAGAAAATGGCTTCATAACTTGGTGCATGCCATGTTTGGTGGCTGTGGCTTTTGTGGCTTTGTACTTGCTGAAAAATGGAGATTTTAGCTACATTTGCTCTCTTACAGCAAGAAATACATGGCATCAGATGATATGAAGGTTGGTATTGCCACAAAATTACAGTTATTCGTTGTCATGTTCTATTTAGAAACGCATCTGAGTCCACTCCCGGGTCCATCCTTTTCAAAGTGAAGCATTATGATCGTATAGACAGATGGCACAATGGTTTCAAGCCTTGTACCAAGACACTTACGATGGCGGAGAGAAAATCCTGGATTCAACTGTTTCTAAAATGCGTTCTAATTAGCAAGCAAACAACACATGGTCATTATTGGGTGTCAGTTTGTAGTATACAATAACATATCTGCTCCTGGTATGAAACAAGATCAGGTGCTACACAGAAACAAAGATCGCTTGATTGAAACTATTACCTAAAATGGAAGACCACAATAGTGATTCAGATCAGATATTAGCACATGTGTAACACAAGCTTTTTTTTCTCTGACATCTTAAAAGCCTGGGTATGAGGCTAAACAGTTTCATGCTACAAGTAAATTTGTATAGAAGAAGATACAATGAAATTGTCTTTCCATAGTAAATCAGTATTAAACTAGACAAATACATGTAATCAGTTACTATAGTATACAACCAACAAACAATCTAACAATTTACATTCAAAAGCAAATAATATCATTAATGTTATTATCATTGAAAAGTAACATGGTTAGGAAAGATAACAATCATTAGTCAATATTGTAGTGGAATTACAGGAATCAAAATGATCAACTGGACCAGCATCACTACAGCTACAAGAAGTCATGAAAATGACATTGAAAGGGTAGGCTGAGTCACGTGACATCTTGTGTCATTTCCCAAGTGATTTGCCAGTTTTGAAGTTTTTCTGCAACTTATGACCACTCTAGGGGCCCTTGCAACATATGTTCTAGGGTCTAGGGCCACAAATTCACCGAATCATAGTGTCTCATCATTAGGATTGAAATTTGAACAAAATGTCACATGACCTGCCCACCATGTCCATGTCATTTCCATGGCTACTTGTAGCCGCAGTGGCGCTGGTCCCCTTACAGATTTCTCTGCCCTAGTTTTCAACCCCTCTTCCAGCCATGATATATATGAACGTCGAACTCCACGTGTTGACTGTCCTGGTTGTATATATATATATATATAAATTATATATATATATATATATATATATATATATATAATTATATATATATATGTATATATATATATATATATATATATATATACATGTACAGCTGTATATATATATGTATATGTATATATATATATATATACAATAACTAGCAGAAACATCAAAGGGCCACTGGGTTGTATATATGTGATATACCACCCGGTTTGATAACCGCAGGTGTATAATTATACTCACCTCCATGTGACAATTGCATCATACAGAGCATGCGCATTACCATCTGCCATCTGTGGTTACAGCTGAAAAATGGGCCAAAGAGGAAGCGGCTCTCATTATTGAGGAAGAAAAAAGTTGATACCATGTCTGCTTCACGATTTAAATTCACTACATCACCCAAGATAGATGAAATGAAGCATAAGGTTATACCTAAGAACACAGATAAGTGTACGCAGTGGCTCTGAACATGGCACTTATCGTCGTGTATTTGGCATGTTTGACGTTTCTGCAAGTTACTGAATATATTATATGTACCATGTCTTCTTGGTGTATATGGTGAATAAGACCTTCGCCCCTCGATTTCACCCCTCAGCTTCGCCTCGAGGCTGATATCTCAGGGCTCAGGTCTATTCGCCATATACACCTCAAAGCCACGGTATATATATTACATATACATATATAATTATGTATATGTATAATGGTGAGTTCACAGTTTTGCCACTAAAACCAACCTGACCCACCATGAATATAATAATTATCTACACTGATTGCGAGATGTAGCTCAGTATCTCATCAAAGTCAAAGCAACTGAACTGCAACAGGACTGCCCCAAGGGCTAGGATAACCGTGTGTCTGGAGGATCTTTTAAGGGAAGTACTACATAAGGAAAGAGAAGGCCTTTTTTTCTTGTTAGACAATATTTCAACTTCTTTACACTGAGTCATTGATAGAAGAATACCAACAGAGAAGACAAAAAGAGCAACTTCCTAACGAGGCAATGATGGCAAATGCAAGTGATGATTGTGCACATGTGCTGACACACCTCCAATAAATAATTGAAAAATGGGTGAGTAACTAAATAGAATGCTACTGCTGGGAAATATAATCATAATATATATCCGATATATAATGATTATTTAGTGTATATGCGATATATATGATATATACAGCTGTCCTCATATGTTTTGTATTGTATAAGAAGATATTGTATATATTATATCTGTTTAGTTACTCACCCATTTTTCAATTATTTATTGGAGGTGTGTCAGCACATGTGCACAATCATCACTTGCATTTGCCATCATTGCCTCGTTAGGAAGTTGCTCTTTTTGTCTTCTCTGTTGGTATTCTTCTATCAATGACTCAGTGTAAAGAAGTTGAAATATTTCTACAAAACTTTTTTGGACAGCCGTATACATGTGTATATTGTATATACACCTAATAATCATTATATATATTACATCCGGAAAATATAGAACAGGATGTGGTAAAAAAAAGTGTGCTATATGGAAAATATAGAACAGTCGGTACCTTTGATGTTAGGCGTGAAAGTGCTATAAATATAATTATTATATATGTATATAATTATATATATATATATATATACTTATAATTATATATATATATATATAGATCATTACTTTATGCTGCCATAAAATTAAAGTTTAAAATGTTTATTAATCAAAAAATAAATTAAGGACAAGTTAACTTTCAGATAAAGAACTTTTTCAATGTTTTTAGGCTGTAAACAACAATGACGTCACCAGTGAATTAGTGATTGATGAATAATTCATAGCTTCTATATAAAATTGATGATGTTACTATTACCATTACCATTTCCAAAAAATAGTAATCAATGGGTAATTAATACATTACAAATACGATTACCACATTCCTGATACAGATAGATAGTAGAGTTGTTTTAGTTAACTAAAACTAATACTAAATCTATTTTAGTATAACCTTTTTCTATTTTAGTTTTTAACTATAGCTAAAATATATTATTGATGGCCTTTTAGTTATAGAACTATAACTAATATACTTATAATGGATGTTTTGGTTAACTAAATGTACTTGCAATGGAGTTTGGTTAACTGCTAATGTACTTATAATTACACTAAGAAGCAGTGTAAATGGATGTACACATTGACAGTTTTAATTTCATGATTGTACTGTAGGTAAAATTTCTAACTGACATATTAGTATTTGCTGTTATAATTTAGTTAACTGAAACAGCACTATGAAAACTACTAGTTAACTATAACTAAAATCAAGAGTATATAATAGAAAGAGAGGGAGAGTATCGCACTTCCGTATAAGCGTGTAGCACAATCCTGCGAAAAGTACATGACCTTTATAATAATATTCACGATGTAATCATCACATGTGAAGTAGGTGTTAAGGCATTGTGTGACCACATTGTAAACAAAGATGGATGATGCAGCAACCACACCATAACGGATCCCATCTGTGCAGCGTTCGCCTCATTTATCAAGTCGTGTTGCTGGTTCTACAATTAGGGTAGGTGATAGGTTCTTAAAACTTCAGGATTTGTGGCATCTCTCCAGAAAGTTGCAAAGGAATAGTTGGATTTCACTTTGTAAGGTAAGGTAGCTCGGACTGCTCCAAGTCAGCTTCCTCGTCACTGTCGATCTCAAAATCACTGTCTTCGTATAGAATATCCCTCTCGAGCTCGGGTATGTAAGCGTATAGTACACTATTCACATGATTATTAAACATGCTTGGGGTTTGTGCACCGCCTTGTGGTCTAGCACGTACTTTTCACCATCTTCTCAACTCAAGTACTTTTCGCAAGGTTGTGCTATAAGTGCGATACTCTCCCGCTCTAATTATATAATTGAAAATATTAGTTAACTATTACTAAAACATCATTGAAATTAAGAAATTTTAGTTAACTATAACTAAAACAAAGTCTCAAAAATGAAACTAAAACAACACTAATAGATAGATAGATAGATAGATAAATAAATAGATAGATAGCTTTTTATTTGGCACTGCACAGTTCTCACTATGGGCCAGATAGTGCAGTTAACTATGATTAGTCGTCACTAACAGCACTAACTCTTTGTTAACTGGCACAAAACATATTCCCAATAGCACACATACGTACAGGTACTGACTATTGTTGAGCCAATTTGGCTAATACTTCAAAATGTGTCAAAAACTATATATAATATATATATATATATATATACCAAAACTAACAGAAACATCAAAGGGCCACCAGGTTGTAAATATGTGATATACCACCCGGTTCGATAACCGCAGGTGTATATTACTGATATACTCACCTCCACATAACAATTGCCTCATACCGAGCATGCGCATTACCATCTGACAGCTGAAAAATGGAACCAACACCAAAGAGGAAGAGGTTCTCGTTATTGAGAAAGAAAAACATTGATACCATGTCTGCTTCACATTTACATTCACTATATCACCCAAGGTAGATGAAATGAAGTGCAAGGTTATACCTAAGAACACAGATAAGTGTACGCAGTGGGTATAACCTTTTGGCATGTTTGATGTTTCTGTAAGTTACTGAATATATTATATGTACCATGTCTTCTTGGTGTATATGGCGAAAATAAGACCTTTGCCCCTCAATATCAGCCCTCGGCTTCGCCATATACACCTAGACGCCATGGTATATATATTACATATATATATATAATATTATGTACACGTATGTACATGTATATATATATATATATACATCTACATGAAAGAGATCTCCTATACCAGCTGGGATTTGGCCCAGGATCCTATAATAACTGATTTTAGCACAGCATTACAATAAAGCAAAAACAATTGATATTTGAACTACACATGTAGTACATGTATCTGCCTAGCGGTTTAGAGCTCTTGTAACTTCTTGCACACGTAGCAGATACAATGTACATATACATGTGTTAAAGTACAGGTTCAAGAGATTAGTTTGTTTGTCAGTGAGTGTGTCATACCTTTTGTAAAACATATATAATTATCCATTTATTGACAAGTTATTACTTACTTACCTTTATAAAAGTATTAGTGTAGTCTCCATAACTGGACCAGGATCTGAAATTCTCACCAAGATGTTCAACACTTGATAATGAACACAAGTAGAAATTATGTAATATAAGATCTGAGTAGAGAAGTCAAAATAATCAGCAAATTATAATTAATTATGCCCACAATAAAAAGACACCTATGTCAACTTTCAAAAACATCAATTATAAAAACAACTCGAGTCCACACATTAACAACTTACCCAGTGATATTAATTCTTTGTTCATCCAATATTATCCTGTGTAAAATAAACACGAAGATTCCAAAGTTATGAAACACTACTATATACTTATAATGTATAAGCTCATAATTATACATGTACATGTAACATGCTAATAATCAGGGCTACATTTTTATGGCCCATAGAGCAATTCCCATAATTGTTTTCCACAGAGTTTAATGTATATATATATATATTATACGTGAGTATAAGTTAAGGAAGTCGTGTCATTCCGAAAGGCTCAAAAAAATTAATAGGTATGGTACGTAAAAAAATGTGCACTCGAGCTACAGACCAGCAGGAAGAAAGCTGCATTGCTATAGCTCATGTAGAAACTCGAACTATAATAGCTGTTCTATCTGACAAGATAAGGAGAATAGGTAATCAAAGTAATAAGGAGTCAATTGGTATAATAGTTGTTCTATCAGAAATATATTCCTAACGTTCTACAAATATCCTTTAAAAAGTAAGATAATCAAAATAATAACAATAATAGGCTATTGTCTTCAGGCATGAGACTTGAAAGTGTTGTTCAATGTTGAACACTACAAAATAATTATAGGAATACCTTCTCTCCATATATTTTGTTGACACTACACTATATATGAAACGAAGTATAAATGCAACATCATCAAAAATGCTGCAATACTAATGATGGCAAATTGTTTAGTAAAATATTATAGACAAGTTAATTGATTATCGTACACATATGTACTGACATGATATGATGAATTGTAAAATTATTCATAAACAATAACAAAAGAGATCTCTTGAGACCCTAGAGGACAATCAGATTATATTCATTGGTAGATAAGTAAAGGCATTACACCAAAAGTACACATTATTCATCTCTAGCAACATCATCAAAAATGCTGCATAATATTGACGGCAAATGTTATAATTGATTATCAAAACTGCTGATCAACATTAAAGTGTAAATGGTACATGTATGTACTGACATGATAATGATGAATTGTAAAATTATTCATAAACAATAACAAAAGAGATCTCTTGAGACCCTAGAGGACAATCAGATTATATTCATTGGTAGATAAGTAAAGGCATTACACCAAAAGTACACATTATTCATCTCTAGCAACATCATCAAAAATGCTGCATAATATTGACGGCAAATGTTATAATTGATTATCAAAACTGCTGATCAACATTAAAGTGTAAATGGTACATGTATGTACTGACATGATAATGATGAATTGTAAAATTATTCATAAACAATAACAAAAGAGATCTCTTGAGACCCTAGAGGACAATTAGATTATATTCATTGGTAGATAAGTAAAGGCGTGATACCAAAAGTACACATTATTCATCTCTAGTTGAACAAGGGTGGGGCAGTAAAGGTGTGTTCAATTGTATTCATCAGCAAACACAGCAGTGTATGTGTGGTATAACAAATAATATTTATGCTGACAGAACATCACCTGACCACAAGCCAATCAGATTATCAATCGGGTGATCGTAATTTAATCAGATATGCTTAATGCTTAATGAATATTTAGTCAAGGTCAGGTGATGCACTGAGTGCATCATTCACTTTATTTGTATCTTTTTAGCAACAAGAATTATTATAAATTAAGCAAATAGACTAACACACATACACAGATGGCTTATATATCTAACTCTGTTTAAACCAAAGCCACAGTACAATGTCTACTTTTTTTTATAAATGTTGTATGAACATTTTTTTAGCATTCTGTTTTCTTGAAGATTTATTATTTGTGAATTATACTGGACTACTGCACTGTACTACTGAACTGCAATATTAGTGTGGGTGTTCATTTGCCACACCCAAAATAATGTGGGGGTGTTTTGTGTCACTCCCAAAAACTTGTGGCCATTCTATTTTCTGCTTGGATGTAAATGACTGTTCCAGATAAATTCTCATATACATGTAGTTTAATACTTGAAAGACAGAATGCAAAAACTGACTTCAATTTTCTGAATTTTGAAAAGAAAAATTGGCATTTGTTTTTTTATTTCTGCTTTTGTTTTTTGTTAACTTAATTCTCACTTCACTAGAGGATAGATATATCTGTCGGTTCATTAGTACATAGAATTCTTTTAATTAGGATAATGTATAACTATTAGATCACCATGCTGTGGGATACTATATAGTTCCCCAGGAAAGCATCATGCTAGTGTAGTGGACATGTACATGGTGAAAGAGCTCATGCATCATAAAAACTGAATGGTTGAATCAATATCACGTAATTAAATGAAGGGGTGCACTGTAACTATTGTTCAACCAATTATATCAGGTCATTAGGTGCATTTGTTCCATTCATCTTAACATCTATCAAATATTATGTTGGCACTGCAAACTATGTCAGTTCCCTGTACATTTATACTTTCAATTAAAAACACGATAACCATGTTTACATGTACAATGGAAAGTGAATATTGTATTTTCTATTAGAAACATAACAATATTGGCTTACTAGAGATACATATTATCTATACCGAGTGTCCACTTGCTAAAGTTCATTATTAACTAGTAACTACACATTGAAACTACAATAAATGATATTTGTGGATACTACACATAAATGAGTCCCACGATGTATATAAGTTAGTCCCTATAGTTACACACGATGTATAGGAATGAGTCCCTCTAGTTGCACACAATATATTTAAATGTATCCCTCTAGTTGCACACACTAGTTGCTTACAATGTATATAGGAATGAGTCCCTCTAGTTGCACACAATATATTAAAATGTATCCCTCTAGTTGCACACAATGTATACCTCTAGTTGCTTACAATGTATATAGGAATGTGTCCCTCTAGTTGCACACAATGTATCGGAATGTGTCCCTCTAGTTGCACACAATGTATAGAAATGAATATCTGTAAGTGGAGATTAGAGAAGAGACAGAGGTGAAACATCATTTATAGTATTATACAAACCTATTCATTTACAATCAATGAACAAATAAAAATGTGTACATGGTAGGAGACCAATCCAATAAATTACATAGCTTGGAATAGTCAATTTTAAAGGCAAATACTATAATTATTTTAATGTTGTTTTGGTAGCAACACACATACACACACAGTCGAGGTGTAGTTAAAACCTAATGGAATTAATTGAGATAAAGTCACTCACATAAAACCATTTATTAATTTGTGGGCTGAGCTGTTAGGATTTTATTACCGACACCATCAAATTAAAATCACAAATAAACCTATTCATAGCTTAATCACAAAGTTATTAGGTGCTTAATAGACAACTCCCTACTGCAGGCTGTATATGAAACATAACATAGTCTAGATAATACGTTTCACATGGGTGATTACAAACAAAATAAATCACCTTTGAGCAGGCTCAAAAATTAAAAAAAAAAAAAACTTGTATCAGACAAAGAGGGGAGAGCTGGGCCCATAAAAACGTTTTAACTCCTATTAATGGTTCTCAAGGCCAGACTGTCTCACTATCACCTTCATGTGTTGCCAATACAATAATGACATTAAATTAACTATAATATATGCATGGGTGTAGGCCACTGCATGCTGGACTGGGACAAACGATAAACCATAAGAATGTGAGTGGGTGATTGGGCTGACCAGCAGCAATTGTTCCAATAGAATTGATAAGTGAGGTTGTCTAAAAGCAGGCCAATCATTCCAATCGAGGTGCAAGCCTTGTCTCCAGACGTTTCGGTTAGGGCTGGCCAGGTCTTTGAGAATTAACTGAGGTTACATTTCCACACCTAACACACACAAACTCACTCACACACATGATCAGAGGCACATATAATAGAAAAATTCTGAGGTATTATGAACCATTCTGAAACACTACACTTAAAAGTATAGGCACTGTAGTGTCATGTCCATATACGTCTATAATAATAAAATACGTAATTATAATACTGATATGAACAGTCATCAAAAAACAATTGACTGACATTATCAACAATGTTATAATATCACTGATGATGATAATAATACAAATACAAGCTCAATTATTGTGCAAGATAATCATGTTGATGTAAAAGTATATATTTGTTAGAATCAATGTAAGACTATTCATAGACAATAATACAACTATTGGATAATAGAATAATTAATAAAAGTACATCTTCAGTTGAACAAGGATGAGGTAGTAAAGGTATTTTGTTCAATTGTATTCATCGTGTGGGTGGTATAACAAATAATGTCTTAAGCTGCAGAGCACATGACTTTCAACTAGGGATGGGCAATATTTTGATTATCGTGATAATCGTGATTAAAATTTCCCGTGATAATCGTATCGTCTAAATATTGCCATATTGTGGTCACAAAAATAACAATTATTGTGCCATTATTGTGCCATAACTTCAGGTTTTCAGTACTATCACATCTAAATCAGTTTTTCAACATTGTTTACTCAACAAATAAAAGGTATCAATTTGATTGTTGAATGAAATCTACATACATATATAAGGTAGCCAATAATTGCAATAATCGTGATACTTGCAAAAACAATAATCGTTGACTCATATTTTCATAATCGCCCATCCCTACTTTCAACCAATCCAATTCTCAATCAATCTGATGATATGAGAGCATTGTAATTTCATTCAAGGTCTCTGAGTGCATCCTTTGCTTTATTTGTGCCTTTCCAGTAACAAAATTTATTATACACTAATATATTATATCTTAACATACATTACATTAGCTTTAGTGTTATATTTTCTTCTTGATTGTTATCAATCTGTCATCAGCAAAGTTATGACATAGCTACAGGTACATTATTGACACCTGTGGCAAACGCTTCTGCAGAGCAGTACTCATCTGTGTTTCCGAAATGGTCGATAGACTAAAAGCACTGATTGTTAGACTTTAAGATCAGATACAGTAAAGATAGTGTAACAATAATAGTAATATAAATTGGTAATAAAATTAATAATTTTGGTATACTGTCCGCAATATAAAGTGGTTTTTGTATGTTATAAGATCAATGTGGGCGTGATATGTGTCCAGTATACGGAATAGCGGGGTCTCCGTATTTCAGAAGGTTCCAATCTATGGGCGTCAATGGAAGTGTGTTTGGGACTGCAAGAAAGTGTCCAGCATAGAGAGGTGTCCACTATTGGGAGGCGTCCGCTAAGGGAGGTTTCAGTGTATCCTGTTTGTTACTATAAATAGTCCTGTATCACATGATGATAAAATAGCTACTTCTTGATTTTATTTTTTCTCCTGAATTTCAATGAGTTTAAGTGTTTCAAAGATTCTGGTGATGCTTCACTACTATTATTAGTGAAAACTCTTAATATCTATGTAGTGTTATGATTATTAATTACTTACAATTTTAAGTGTGCTTTGTGAAGTAGCATCAACCCACCAGCACAAAACAGAAAACATATCTTCCATTGAAGAACACATCACGATTAATGTACACCTCCATTAGTAAATTCACGTTTCATTCTTTTGGCTTTCACATTCATCCATATCTGATGGAGATAGTTAGTTAGATCTACTTTTCTCTTTTTCAGAAGTGGGATAGACTAAGGAGTTAATTAGCTAGCTCATTTGAAGTTTTGTAGTTCAAGAAACCTAGAATTAATGTGTATATAATTATATGTATATTATAGAGTTTGCTATATACATTATATTATATGATGGCGACAACACTTGCATAGTGTGCACATGGAGTGATTAGACAGGTCTATATTAACAAATATAGACCTCCTCTCACATATATATATATATATCCCGATTTGGTGAAACATCAAAGTAAACCACAGGTGTGTAAATCAGATATAGCACCCTGTGGTCAGATATAGCACCTGCCGTCGAAACAGACTACAAGAAAACAACGCTTACCTTTACCAAAGTGCCAACAAAAAGGTAGGAGAAGCATCAGACATCAACAAAGGTTTAGTCTTTCGTGAAATATATTATTTATAACACGCCTACTCGTGCTATATTGGATTTATATGCACCTTGCCCTCAGGCTCGGTGCATATACATTAAAATCCAATATAGCACTCGTAGGGTGTTATACATATTACATATATATATATATATAGACCTCACCACATCAAAAGGGATGATCATACTCTCTCTCTCTATATATATATATAGTATGATGTCGACATCATCCCTTTGATGTGGTGAGTTCTATATAATGTATAAAGGCCTTCCATGTGCACACTATGCAGGAGATGTCACCGTCAGGCAATATATTGTATATAGTATCCTAATAGATTCTATTATACTGCATACAGGACCCTTGTTTTGTGCCCTCGGATGTGATATATCACATCAAACTCAGGTCCTATATTTTGTACATAGGAACTACTGGCATACTATATGTACTACATATATATATACATATATAATATATATATATACATATATATATATAGTATGATCATCCCTTATATGTATATAAAACATAATAATTATGCACCAAATCACTTAGTCTAGCATAGCCAGACCCTCGCGATAAAAGATGATGTTATTCACACTAACCTATATAGGACAGATGACTGGACTTCCATTTTTTTCCTTATTACCTGTTCAGGATATAACACCTGGAAGATAATTGGTCGAGGGCGTAGCTCGAACTCAAGGGTGTTATAACTGTTTATACCATGGTAACACAAAAGTATGCAATTAAATCAATCAAGTAGAAGACATAGCACTACATTAATGAGTATTACTGTAAAACTGTGATTAGTGGTTATAGGATATATCAGCCGCAGTATATACATCAATGGTTACTACGGCTATCACTCACGCAAAAAACGTACAATAAAATGCTGTAATAGAACATTAACATATCTCAAAATAGAGGTACGAAAGTTCATTCATTTGAAATGAAGCAGAGTATCTTTGTTTTTGGCCTACGAAGATCAGACATCCATGTATTATTTGCAGTGGCATAACTGAGTGTTTAGTGGTGGCCAAGAAATTAAGAGTTGTAAAGCAGAGGGTCTGGGGAGCTGCGCCCCTCAAAAGCTGAGGGTTTTTCAGAGTCAAAAGACCAAACTGAGGGGGAATTTTGGCTAGTGGCTTTATTCCTGTTACATTATACTGGTGGAAAGAGTACTCAAAAGCAGTGAACAAACACTGATCATGAATTGAAATGACAAACCAAGTGAAATAATAAAAATACATAAAATCAGATATTGCTTGCCTGTGTACTAGCTTATTTTCTTAAAGAGTGTGAAACAATCGCCTACGCAGATTGTGCCACACCTATCTCGCTTATATATAATTATGTTATTATAATTACATATATTACAACGATCATTACATATTGAGTTCGCTGTAGACGAAGATGCCACAGTATCGCTGTTATGCATGTAGAAAATTACTACAAAGGAATGTAACAGAATGTAGCGATTGCAGTATAAAACGTCAGCGAAAACAGGAAGCCGATATTTTGCAGAAGGAAATAGAAGAAAGGCAACTAGAATATTTGAAAACAGAACTAGGCAAGGCAAAGATAATGAAAGACTTAGAAATTGAAAAGGTTACATTGTCGAAGGATGTGGAAGAAAAGAAGATAGCATTAGATAGGGAAAAACAAGAACATGTCAGAAAAACAGATCACGAAAACGCCATAATAGAAGAAAAGAAGATAGAAGTAGAGAAAGAAAGAATACAAAAGCTGAAAGAAACAGAAGTTGAAAGGGCTAGAATGTTGAAGCGAATAGAAGTAATGAAGATAGAAGCAGAGAAGGAAAGAGTAGAAAATTTGAGGAAAACAGATCTAGAAAAAGCAGAGAAATTTGGAAAAGTAGAAATGGAAAAGGCTAGAATGAAGCAAGAATTGGACGAAAAGAAGCTTGAAGAAGAAAAGAACAGAGTGGAAAAAATGCACTTGGCAGAGCTTAACAAGGCACAGAAAGCTAAGGAAGCTGAAATCGAGAAAGCAAAACAAATAAAAGAAATAGAACTGCAAAAACAAGAGAATGAGAAGCAAATGCATAAAGATAAGTTAGTGTTGGCCGAAAAGGAATTGCAAGCACAAAAAGAGAAAGTAGAAAAATTGGCAAAAACTGATCTTGAAAAAACAGAAAAAATGAAGGAGGTAGAGTTAGCAAATATAAAACAAATGAAAGAAGTAGAATCAGAAAGAATAGAAAAAATAAAGGAAGTTGAGTTGGAAAAACTAAGAAAAATAGAACAATCAGAGAAGGAGAGAAAAGAGGTAGAACTAGAAAAAGCAAGGATGAAAAAGGAAACAGACACTGAATTACAAGAAAAAGAGGTGAAGATAGTACAAATTGAGATGGATGCAAAGGTTAAGATTGCAGAAATTACAAGAATTGGGGAGGAAAACAAAAAAAAGCTGGAAACAGAGGCGGAAATTATAAAAGCACAAATAAAAAGGGATATATTTCTTGAATCTATGAATGTAACAATGAAAATGCTCCTTGAGGCAGCAAAAGATGAAAAAGACAAAAAAGCTAAAATGGAGATTCTGAGAATGCTAGAAGAAGTTGTGAACCGTCCCACCAATGAAGCGATCACAGACGGGAGGAAAAGTGATCAGGAAATGCATACATAACATGCATGCAAGCATATATAAGTACAGTGTATATAAATCTATAAATAATAACCACTTTTATGTAATCACAATATTGCTATATAGCGCTGCATAGCTAACTAATTAATATTAATTTTATACTCTTAATATTATATTCAACCAATGTACTGTTCTAGAAAAAATTTTGTAGCCATATCATTGAAATATGTAAGAAGGATACATAGAGTTCCAGATGTCAATGCAAATGGCCAAAGATGGGTAAACTTGTGCTAAGAGACAATTTTTGTGGACAGAAAACGGTGATAAAACAAGTATTATAATTAATTAATTTTTACACCAATGTACATACTGTTCTAGAAAACCATAATTATCATTCCAATAAGTAACAAGGATGCATAGAGTTCCAGATGTCTAGCGCTATCTGTCAATGCAAATGGCCAAAGGTGGCTTGTGTTAATTAAAAGAAAATTGTTAATGGTTGTGCTAAGAGACAATATTTTGTGAACAGAAAATGGCGATGGAACAAGTACAAAAGCCGAAATACGAAAAGGAAGAAGATGAAAGCAGGGAAACAATATTTTATCTAATTTTATCTATGTTTTTAGAATAATACTTTATATATAATTTATTATGTAATTATTTTTCGGCTGAGAGACTGATTGCTCCACCCAATTTCATTTATCACGATAGTTTGAATAATGGCTAAAACCAATCCTGTCTCTCTCCCTTGTTATTACGATGTGCTAGGTATAGAAAAAGATGCTACAAACACGGACATCAAGAAAGCGTAAGTTTATTGTCACTGTAATGACCACTATTTGTTATAATAACAATGATATAATATAGAATATAATTTTAACATATATATATATATATAATTATATATGTTAAAATTATAAGACGAGGTGATGCTGAAACCAGTTAGAGTACTGACTTGACCATAGATTTCAGACCAACTTTATTCAACATGTCAGCTACAAGCTTTCTGAGACACCAGAAGCTACCAGAAGGAACCTCAGAGGGCCTAAAATGAGCATAACCACCACACCCCAACCGAAGGAGCTGTCTGCTTCACATTCTATACATTTTCAATGGGAAGGATTGTTTTATTCAAAAATTACCAGAATGCTACAGAAAACTTGCGTTAATTTAATGAATAACTCTGGTGGGTCTATCCACTCAAACAAAGTCAAGGAGTGGTGCAAGTTGTTTAACAATTTACACTTCTTGCCCACTGTATTGCATACATAAAGTATTCATAATGCATTGTGTAACCATTAATTGTATTCATAATCCAAGTTTATCTAATGAAGCCTTTCTTTAAATAAAGTTAGAGTTTAAATACAGTGGCAGTGGAGTCTAAGATGTACATATGTGTGGGTATTTTTGTTCATGTACATGTACATGTGTGTGTGTGTGCTAAGTAACTTGTGTGTGTGTAATAGTGTAGTACATGTATATTATTGCGCTCTAATATATCATCTGAGACAGTGATCAGAGGAAGCTACGAGGGTGAAGGTCATACGCGACAGCAGCGCAACATATACTTTATATATATTATTAATGTAATTATCGTATGTATTGATGGCATCAAAGACAAGAATATGGCAGAGCCTTCTCTATGTGTAACTGTCTAGCAATAGATTCATCAAGATCCTTGGTCACTAAGTATGTGTCTTTAAGGAAGAGTAATGATTATCAGTGTTCCGCCAATATGTGTATCGGAATCGATGTTTCTCCCGATGCTATGTTTTTCTATTATATCGATATTGGTAGCACCTAAATAACCAAGACTGATTCGCATGACTATTAATTGAAGTTGAAGAGAGTTATGCATGTGAGAAGATGATGCTACAGATAGTAGCATCAGAGTATTGTGTTCTTCCTGAGCAGAAATTGTTTATTACTACCAACTTGCAGAGACACCTACAAATCAGAATCATATTGTGGATGTCTTCGAGCTTCAGAAAGTTTTCGTTTTAAACAGGCTTTCGTATTAACAGTGTTCGTTTTAATGTGACTCCACTATATATGCGTATATATAATTATATATATTTATAATATTATATATAATATATTATATATCATTGGTAGATGGCTTGCTAGGATTATAACACGTTTTTAAATCCATATATGCGTATTGGTTAAAGTGCCAATATATATATATATTTTTAAAATAATATTATATATAATATATTATATATCATTGGTAGGTGGCTTGCTAGGATTATAACACGTTTTTAAATCCATAACTTCATGTACAATGTGCTGACTCAGCTATAACTAGGTGTGTGAAAGGTGTTATAACTAGGCAATTATTATATCTGGGAATTATTTCATTTAAGAAAAATAATACAAAGATAAATAATGAACTTCGAAAATAAATCTTGGACTAATAGCTACATTCTTCTGACAAGAATTACTTGGCCAAATGAAATCAGTTTATTCATGAAAGATACTGAAAAAAACACATTCAAAGGTCATTAATATAACAATTTCATTTCTGCAACATGGATAGAAGACTTAGGAAACTTAGAAGACTTGTTTTCATTTATACTAATAATCAAAATTAATAATTTGTATTCATGTGCTTTTTTATTGTCTTAGGTATCGCAAAAAGGCACTACAATTCCATCCTGATAAAAACCCAAACAATGTTTCTCAAGCACAAGAAATGTTTCAAGAAGTTTTGGAAGCGTATGGTGTTCTGTCTAACTGTAAGTAAATAACTAAACTAACCCTCCACTCCACCCCTTGTGGGTGTGAGTTAATTATGCCATAATTATAATATATATATAATTACAAAATTGACCCAGTAATTCATTTCAGTGCAATCCAGACTCACACATGCATGGACCTGTGTAGGCTGGAAAGATTATTATAATCATATGCAGTCAATTAACGTACCCTAGTTGAAAGTGAATGCTTTAGCAGTGATTCAAAAAAGTTCACATTTTGTTTTTAGGAATAGTACATATATGCATGTTTTATATTGAAATTAGTCATGGGTAATGTATCAACAAATTGTTGTGATTTTAACAATATTTAATCAGGACAGAGCCTTCAAACACTTGCCTTGGTATATATGGCTTTGAGTACAAAACAGATTGTTTCTTGCTTTACAAACTTCGAAAATGAAGCATAAATGGCCAATCCTCGTGTTTTCCGGAGTTTCGACTCACCTTAGAAGCACTTATAGACAACATGACAAAGGCAAACAAAGTCTTCATAAAGAATCCTGATGATCCTATGAACTTGGGAGAATCACAGAATTCACATGCCAGAACAGTAGCTGAAAAGAAGGAATGTTTAAAACTTGTTTATTTACACATGGTACAATATACGTGTACATACATACATTGTACATGTAGATCAGTGTTTTTGATAAGCTCATATGGCGCACCATTGGCCCAAAGAGCTTCTTATTTGGCGCTGCACAGTTCTCTCTTTGGACCAGATGGCGCAGTTATTTATGATTATATTGTCACTAACAGCATTAACTCTTAGTTAATTGGCTCAAGATGTATTCTAAATGGCGCACACACTAACCATTTTTGAGCCAATTTGGCCCAAGCTTCAAAACTTATCAAAAACTCTGATGTAGATTATGAAAGCTCATGCAGACATCTCCAAAATATTTATATACTAAGTTCTTATGAATTTTATAAGCTTTAGTAAAGAACTAACTATAAAATGAACACAACAGCTCCAAACCGCTCGCATTAAATTTTCATCTTATGCTAGAAATCAAATCAACCCAGTTCTCCTTCAGTCACTTGTTAGTGAGATCTATACACAACATGCTCCTTATAGATTGTAGTCCACACAAAAGGGACATGCTTTTTTGTCAATTAATGTATGATACTGAGAGAGAGCTTCAACAGAAACATTTGGCACAACACATCAATAATAAGTGAAGTTGAAGATCCATTGAAGTTTGGAATAGCTGCACAGCTTCCAGTGAAATACTATATAATTAGATATTAAATTCACTCTTGATGCTGAATCTTTGCCCACAAGTGATGTATGATCGGTATGTATGTATGCATATTACTGACAAATACAATATATATGATATTATATTGAAATTAAAGATAATAGATTAGTGATTTATAACAAGGTATATTAAGAAAAAGGTATCCCTATAATTGCTTTGCAATGACTATATATTAACTATTGCTGATGGCACTAGTGTCTCTACCTTTTTGTGTACTCAAAAACTGGGGCGTGAAGAAGTAATTCAGTGTAACTGCATTCCAGCTAAGTGCACAGAAACTGAAGTACTCCTTCAAGGTTTAAGTGATGACTTCCCCAAGTCTGAAACTCAACAACTTATTACACTTACTTGTTGATTCTTGCATCATTTTTATACTTGTTCTCTGCTATATATGACAGTTTAGATTTTTCTTGAATCATCCTGAATCTTCTTGCTGGTCTGTAGCTCAAGTATGTGTTTTACGTACCACGCCCATTATTTGAATGAGTGCCCTGGAATGACACAACTTACGTAACTACATATAAACACATACTCGCTTAAGTGGCCAAAAATATATAAATATATATACATTAAATGCCATAAAAAGTACCCAACCTATCTGTAATTCTTTTGCTGTTTGCATCTGTAGTAGTCACTATAGATGTTTATAATAGTAACCTTTTTGTTTTTTACTGTCCATTCTGTCATCTACAAGCCTAGAAAACCAGTAACATGATGTAAAAAGCTTATCTGGCGTCTTTTTATTTCAAAAATAACTGCAAGTATTTTGTTTCTGAACAACTGAATACAAATAAATACATTTAAATACCAAAGTACGGTAGCACTCTATGTAGGGATGGGCCAAAAAAAAGTTGCCATTCATTATTTCAATAGCAAGTGATCAGCTGAAATCTGTATTAATAAATACAGATAAGTGTTGATACACACATACAATTTTATATCAACTGTTTCTACCACTAACAATACCTCGATGGCTAGAGATCGTCTTTAAAGTAGAGTAGCAAAACTGCAAGATTGTTGATCTCATAATACTATATCTATTACACGAAAATACACTTCTACATTTCAGGGGCTATCAAAGTAGTTTTAGCATGAATACTAATCTTTTAAAGTTAAATTAGCTGGGACAATTGTTGTACTGTTTTGTTTCTTGACCAAGTCAATGAATATTTTATCCACTTTGCAACAATTCCTGATGAATGGATGCCATTTTGTACGTAACCACACTCTTTATGAACATAATAGTGATCAGTGACTAATTAATGTAATAGTGAAGAACAATAACCTTTGGGTACAGTCTCCTTCTTCCGGCCACCATATTCCTATGGAAAATATTAATGCTGTTAGTGAAAGAGAATAGTCATCACATATATTTGATACTGAAACACAAACACAAATGACTGATATTGATTCAGTATAGTGCTCTAGCAACAAAATTAAACCTCACTTCCACATAACAATCCTAGATAAGTACAAGGGCACCGGAATCACAGCCCCATGGAGTCTCTTACAGAGAAATAAATATTACAAATCAACAGTTTTTACTGAAATAAACTTTCTTATTTCACTGTGACAGTCAATCAATCGTACATGTAAAGTAATTGTTTTAGATGACCACACTCCTCATGAATAATTATCTAAGTATGCTAAGGTTTCTGGTGCACCTTTGTCATTACATTGCTAAGCTTCCCACAATTATAACAGCCTGAAGCCATACTTTTTAAGGTTGTCCTGTGCAAAGGTTTTTGTTTCTAAGGTACCATCCCAATCTTGATTTGGTGTTTTCATATCCCTACATACGCTTTATTTTTTAAATGTTTTTAAAATTTATTAATCTTCACATATTATTGCAAAGGACACTGCATATAATTTACTTAGGGAACATTAAACTTTTAAAGGAACTGCCCTTTATCTTAAAAAAATTCTCTCAGTAAACTAATTACAACCACATGATTTTATATTCCATGATGTCTACACAAGGCATACATGCAAATGCAAAATTGTTAAAGAACTCATTTATTGGTTAGCACAGTTGCAAGGATTTAACAAATAGTTGGTTGCTGAGATATTTATGAATGCTAATGTTGTTATGGCTGTTCAAATTCAATACCTGTCAAAATTACATTGGTGTCAAAATTCGATTTTTCTGTTGGCCAAGAGTTGCACAACAACTTGGCAAGGGAATATAATGATTTGTTAGTTTTAGTCTCTGAAGATCAGAATCAACAAACAGTACAAAACAGGATATCAAATATCGACCAAACAGTAATCATTCTCTGCCAGGTTCATATTCTCCTAATATCAACCTGCGATTTGCACGATAGTACTCTTTATGTAGGGATGGCATGAAAAAATGGCTGCTGCCCATACATTTCAATAATATTATTGCGAAGGAAAGTGATGAGCTGAAATCTCTTCTGATATACATGTATAGAGATAGGTCTTAACACACACATACATTTTTCACTACCAATACTTTCTAGATTGCTAGAGAGCGTAGTTAAGCCAGCGAACTGATGAGTAGCACAACTGACAAAAAATTTTGCTGTTTGTTGAACTATTGCGATGATTAAAGCACCATTGCAATTGCATTTATAGTAAAACTCTGGTATGTGAAATATTAATTTCCACAATAAATTGAAATATATAATCTATTATAATAATTATATATCTCAAATTGAAACTGTTTGCTCAATATTTGACATCCTGTTTTCTACTACCTGTTGTTATGAAATACAGGTATGAGCTAACTATTTGTATAAGAAGGGTATCAGCTACTTTGTACTAACTATTTTTTACTACGTATACTTGAACCACTATAATTTTGGGGTGTTGTCTGCTCATATTTCAAGCGGACAATTTAGTAATTTTACCACTATAGTCTGACCCTTTGGAAAAGTGCAAACACAGTATACTATATAGTATACCTTTATAATTGGTTCGCAATATGTCATAGTGACAGCATACATGTAGCAATAGCAACTTGTATGACAAACTAAATTTGAAATTCATGCTACTAACCAATATACACAATGTATATATAGGGATTTTAATAATTAAATGTTTGCAATTTATACCAGCAACATTTTCACTTAATGCATTTATTGGACTGATATTTTCAAAAACAAAAAGTCAAATAAGTGTATCTTCTAACACAGACTAGTATAAGATATAATACAATTTTACTATTCCTTTTGTGATGTAGCTGCAAAGAGAAAGATGTATGATCTCTATGGAAGAGAAAGTCAAAACATTTCCAGTGAGTCAAGTTAGTATAAGAGTTTGTATATATATTAAAATTCTAGTATGGCTGATGCAACTAGTATGGCTGTTGTGACTATTATGGTTGTACCACATTTCAGCAATGAAAATAATCTTTGATGAACACAATAAAATAAAACTGTTACTATAGATATAATGCTGAATTTGTCACAGGGCATTGTAGTCTATTACACAGCTTTTTAATGAAACTGAAGTACTCCTTCAAGGTTCTAATCAATGACTTCTCGTGTCTGAAACTCAACTACTTATTATACTTACCTGTACTTGCTAAAGATTGTTGCATCATCTGTATTATGTTCTCTGCTATATACAACAGTTATTAGTATTAGTTGCAGTTTTACAATTTTTCTGAATCTTTCTTGCTAGTCTGTAGCTCGAGTGCGTGTTCTTTTATGTGTCGAGCCCCCCCCCCGAATGACATGACTTACTTAACTATGTTTACAACACATACTTGCGCAAATATGTATATAATTATAGTTTGAACCCGTAAGAAAGCAATAATAGGGATGGCCCTATAGGCCATGAAAAATACAATTTGATTTTTTGTTATTAAACTTTCGAAATTGAAATTTTATTAAAAACATTGTAGTATACTAACTAAAAATAAACTACTCTAAACTAACATTATTTGTGCTTGTCTGAACTAAAATCAAAACTAAAATGTCAGTTTGAATTGACTGCAAAACATAACATGTATCCTTTATTCCTCATGCAAGTCTCTCTGTGCTGGCTAGCTAATTATGCACACTCAGTTCCACATCACAGCCTCTGCTTTATCCTATAGTCAGATATCATTTCATCTGTAGGGTGTTAATAACATATCAACCATACAGTAGATTTTTACTGTTGTGTAGGATCCCTGCTTTTGCATTAAATCAGTTTCAATCCCATGGGAAGATGCATCAACTTATTTTTTATCCAGTAATTTTATTGTTTTTGACATGTAATATATATATGATTTTTGAAAAGCTTGACCATGTGCCAGGAATGTACCCGACTGCCAGGAATAGGCTTCTTACTAAGGTTAAAAGAATGGTTGTGGAGTTCTGCCAGTTTGGTTGGCAGGCTTAGCAATTTACCCAGCTGATTCTAAATCATTGTTCTTATGAATTTAATGTTTGAGGCATTGGTTGGTTGGTCCAGTGATGTAGAAAATTGTTCACTAAATCTGGAAAACTCACATAGATATGAAACCAAACTATATTTGAAGCCCAGAACATGGAAATAAACCAAAATGTTCTTTAGGTGGCTAAATATTTCCACACTCTTATCCTATTCCTGATAAATCAAATGATATTAAATATTGATGATGTCTTAAATTGTCTTTATTCTCTTGTAGATAACAAATATCAATTCAGTGAAGCCACCAGGTAAAATAATTCATTGTTATAATTAAGTATTAATATTGAAATTTTAAAGAAAGAATCGTTAGAGTAACTATTTTGAACTCAGGACGTTTCTTACATTTACTTTTGAAGAGTTTGAGAAATGGTTTGATGAATATGAACATGATACAACTAGAGAAGATGAAGTAAGTCTGAAAGACAAAATTGATGCTGAAATTGCCAAAATTCATCAAGGTCAGTTATTTTATACTAATCTTAATTCATAATTCCTCAAATGTTAGTGGTGTACATATACAAACACAATGTGTGATTGGCATTCAAAAATAGCAATCATTTATATATTTGTAACAGACAAGCCAGATGATATGGAGGAAATAAACAGTGAAAACACACCAAGTAAATTTGGAAGTGTGGACCCTCCAAACAAGAGTAGAAATAACGTATCAATGAGGTGAGTACAACATTTGGTAATATATAGGCCTTTTTAGTTTTAACAGCCAAAGAATTCAATAATCGAGAAAAAGATATAATTATTGTAATCTTGGTTACTTCCTAGGAATGTTTAGGCTGCAACCACTGATTCCTTAGAAACTAATATAAAATACAGTAAATGCATGGTCTTGTTGTGCCAAATATTCCTGTTCCAAGTGCATCTAACGTTCAAGCAGGAGCTGCAGTGGTGCAACCCTTTACATCCCATAATTAAACTGACCATGTATGTTTACATTCATTAAGGACTTGCAGGCTTGCAACCCCTCACAAAATAGCTTTCCATAAAACATTTCGATAGGTAATACAGTACTATTTTCATTGCAACTATAATTTCTATGTAAGTACAAATGTTTACCTTATTTATGTTGGTTACATTTATTCAGTCAAAGGAAAAAGAAGTATGGTATTGATGGTAAAAGTTCACTTCACAGTGTTAATACTTCACCAGATGCAAAAGGTCTGTGAAACAACATGCATCCATGATAGAAAATTACATACATTTGATTTAATACATGACTTATAATCAGACTTGGAGTCAAATACATGTTACAGCATTTGAAGGTTTCTGTACTTAACAAAGAATATTATCATTGTATCTTACAAACACAAGTGTCTCAAACCTATTGCCTGTTACATGACATCTTTCAGGATTAAAAACATTACCTGCAATACGAAAAAGTCATTTTAGCTTTTTGAAATACATTTTCAGGGTATTTCAATTACAAATACAAATACTTGTTATTTCTAAACTCATACTTTTTAAACGTATTTAAATACAACTGAATGCAAAGTCTTAGATCCCAAGCCTGCTTATAATAGACATTATTTGAGCACCATTGATAAAGGATTATTGTAAATGCAAACTTAAAATAGTGATAAACCTTTAACATCACAGTCTTAACAAATATATTAATAAATTTATTTAATACTTTAGATGACAATGAACAGACATGGAATTCCACTGTAACATGGTATGTAATTATATTCAAAGGTTAACGAAATAAAAGTATGAACTAGATTACAAGTTGCTCATACCCATTTTTGTACTCAGTCTAATAGCAGCAATACACAAATAATTTATTGCCCTCTGTATAAGAGGTAGTGCAAGGTGTTGTTAGCAGATATATAGATTGTTGTCAATAGTAATACTGCTCAATAGCAATAACCATTTTATGGCTCACAGGGCCATCCCTATATTTGCTTACCCACAGGTTCGATGTACATGTATGTTTACAGTACAGGCTTGTGTCACAATCACATTGTATATGTTAAGGAAGTTGTGTTATTCTGAACGGGCTTGGTTAATTAATGGCATGGCACGCCCGCTTGAGCTCTACAGGCCAGCAGGAAGAACACTGCTTGTAGCTTACATAGAAACTAGTTGTTCGGCCTGAAACATATTCATAAAGTTATACAAGATCCTTTAAGAGAGTAGATAATCAAAATTATAAGTATAATAGAAAAAAGTCAGCTGTGATTAATGAATGTCGGACACCAGAAAGCAATGATAAGAATACGTTTTTTCTGTATCTTGTTTTCAATACAATGTCACCAAATATTTCAGTTACAATCTCAATAATACTTTAAAAGTTGAAATGAATCTTTTCATACTTTTTAATAGTATCCAAATGCTACCAAATACATTAAATATCTGACAAGTGATACATTATTGTTTTGTTGCTTCATCTTTCATGTCTTCACTAATGCTTGAGTCTACTCATGCTGCACCATTTGGTCAAACCTTGTTAGATATTGCCACTTCCTTCTCTACGTACAGGCTATAAATGTTTTGTCATTTGCTGTGTTGTTTAAGTATAGCAAAACTAAAGCTAAAATCTCTTTTAGTATGGGGATTAAACATTTTAGTATACTAACTAAAACTAAACTAAAATTAATAAACTGCCCCAATAATACTAAATTTAAAACTTAACTGCATGTAATGTATAAACATTAAGTAGGCTACCAAAACTAAACTAACTTAAGCCTACTATTAATTTAGTTAATTTTAGCGAATTTCTGAGCCATGTCTAATTTGCCTAATAAATTGATCGCGAAATATAATTATTTTAAGTGTGTACTAATTTTAGTGATTATTACATTAGTCGCTAAATTTGCTTAAATTAGTACACACAATTAAAAGTAGACCTAAGGTAAATCTATATGGTTTCACAAATTGAAAAGAAAGCTAAACTATGATTAAACTCGATCCCTAATTAAAATAACACTAATCGATTATTTATCCCTTGTTCTTCTCCTTTGTACTGTATTAATATTATCTTTTTCAACAAACAGGGATACGTCTACTGAAATGCAGTTTAGAACACCAGAACAACTTCATGATCTTTTCAGGTTCATTATCTGCATAATAATTATTATGATTGTAATATTTATGAACTGATAGTATGGCACTATTAGAAAACAGACTGCACTGTGATATTAATCCATTGTATAAATATTTTAGAGCAAAAGTGGTATACAGAATACTTAGAAAAGCCACGGAAGAATGTTGAATAAGAATAAAGGTTCACAAGAATAATAAAAGTATAAAAGTATTTGTTCACTGGGTTAATAAACAAAATGTCTTTGTTAAGAATCTCCTTTAATGACAACAGTCCTTTGTGATCTTTTTCTGTTCTACTATACTGTAGTAGACTTATAATTATGTTGAGTGGGTCATATTCCAAAGTTTTAATGAAAGAAAAACGGCTCCACATGATATTTAAGCCTTTTTTTTTAGCCTTCTTGAGGGAGACAGCTCCACACGATGTTTCGGCTTTTTGAAATGAGACACCCGAAGATTGCTATAAAGCCAAAACATGTTGAGCTGTTATTCATTAATTAAAACTTTGGAATAAATATGATCCAGTCCACAGAACTATAAGAACAAATTATTACATAGAATTTAACTAATAATGGATTTGTATTTGTGCTAAACCCATTTTGATGCCTCTTGAAATGTAGAAATGTATTTTAGTGAAAACGATACAAGATGAACCATCTTGCAGCTTTGGCAATCTATGGTTTTATATCAAATAAGTTCTATCAAAGCAGGAACAACACCTGATCAATGTAATAATAAGAGTGCATCAAATTATGGGATTAATGACACGAGTGGTTGGTTCTAGTAAATTTAAATGTTTCAAATTCAAAATGAATGAAACCAAGTGAAATATACCACTCTAGAGACATATGTAGGTGCCTACAAGCCCAAATATTGCCAGGTACTTTTTTGCGACTTTTGCGTTCATAACAAAACAAATTATGAAATAAAATATGTGAGCAGAGTGCTTAAACTAATTAAATTATTGAAATGTATCTCTCACAGTATTCATGCTGGAAAGAAAAGTTACTAAGTAAACCATTTGTGTAAAATTATGTAGCAGGAAGACAGCAATGAAAGTTTAATAGTCCAGACAGCCAACCCCTACATCTTTATTTTTTCGCATTTTAAGTATCAGTGCCTTTTAACTTATTTAGTTTGACAGAAGCCCTTCTAAGAAAACCATACTTACAAAAGCATGTTTCGTTAGCTACGGGTAAGTCAGTAGCAACGCATACATTTAGTGTCTGTACAGCTGTAGCTATCAACTTTGTGCTACTTTTAACCTTAATTAACGGCAAAGCAATTAATATTATTGACCACAGCCATCATTAAACAGCATAAAATTTTCGGTGCTCTTTGTGAACAAACATTGCCCAGGAACAATGTTCTTCTGTAGCTGCCTATGCCTAGAGACAACATCAATTTCACTCACATCCCATTTTGGATCAGGTTGTGCTCATCATGATGAAGGTCTCTCTCCTTCTGAGAGAGAACATCGGTAGATTTTATTGAGTGGTGGAAATAGCTTACCAAACACTTTGAATGAATAAGAATCATGCCCCTGAGATTTTTGCGGCAGCAGATAAATCATGAACCATGAGCAGGGCAGGGTTTTATTTAAAGTGGAGGGGCATTTGCCCCCCTCCTCTTGGAAGTTGTTTGGCAATATACCATGATACCCTGTAAGCCTGTATGAAGTTTTTCAAGTTTAAGTTGTGCCCCAGTTTCCTCAGCAAACTTTGTTAATGAAAGCCTCACCAATTATATAGCTGGAATTGCTTCTTCTTAACGTGGACAATGGCTGCTATTTTCTCTGGTTTTTGTCTGATGCCATCTTGGTCAATTAAATGGCCATTGAAATTAACTTAACTCTGGTTCAATATTCATTTCTCTGAGTTCAGTGTTACTCCAGCTTTCTCAAGTCCACATAGTACTCCATTATTATACTTGTCTTCATTGGTATTTACCAAACAGATTTTTCTTACAATAAAACCACTAACCAGGGTCAGTGTCTTTATAATATGAACCATAACACTCCATCCAATTTTAAAATTGTTATATCAAACTTTCAGATGACATAACATTTGAATTATTAAATGAGTGTAGCAATTTAAAATGATCGTGTGATTTGAATGTCACCATGGATCATATTGAACAATCAAATGAAAAACCTCATAATCGAGACTTTTGGCTGAAGTCAGTGAATATCGTGTATAATGAATAATTAATACTGTTTATGATAATTGCGAATAGTGTGAAATGTTGAATAGGGAGGATTGTGGTCAATATTGTCATCATGATTATTCTTGTTGTGAATACACTCAGTAGTAAACACATGTACATAGTAAATACTTCATGTTAATGTACACTTCCCTTTGTTATCTGATATTTGTCATTGATCATTATTTGAACTCACAAAAGCAATATACTTACTCTATTATCAGACCTGTAGACAGTAGTATAAAGAGGGTGTTCAAGATTATTGTTTGTGGAGGATTGCATTGGCACACACAACTGTTTTAGTTGATCATGCACAGTTCACATGACCACACCAAAAGTATCACTGTGCATTTTATTTAATACATGTACATGTACATGTACATGTAGGAGAAAATTAGTATTATCTTTTCAAAAAGGGGGGTTTGGCTGAAACTTCTTGAACCCAACCCCTCCCTCTCTATCTACCTACAGTCCTGATTATATAATGGCTTGGTTTTTTGTGTGTTACATATAATTTAATTACTTTCTTCTTAATACTTATTCAATGCTTATCAATTTTAATTCCTCCAGCACTAACACTGTTTCTGATCAGTTTAAAGACATCTGCGATAATAAAACAGTAATCCCCGAAGCAGCAAAGGTTCAGTTTGGTAAGTGATAATATTAATTTGTAAAGTATATAATTACATAATATAGCACTATGACGCTTAACAACAAAGGTACTGACAGTGACGAGGCTATATTTTCCATATAGAGCACAGTTAGTACCACATCTGGTGCTATATTTTCCACATTATTCACAGCACTAGAAAACAACACACTTATTTAAAGAATATCAAGTACTTCATTGTTTTTCTCAATCACTAGTGGTATCCATCATTTCAAATTAGTTCTGGTATTGCTCATGCTACTCAGGAGAATACTGGAAGTGGGATGGAGTAGCTATTACACTCTGTGCAGTATGAGCTATTCAAGCCAACCCTCATGCTATATGTATACGTTTTATCACGCAACGAGTGCTGTATGACATTTATAATCACCAAGTCCGAGGGCCGTAGGGCCGAGGGCGAGGTGATTTTAAATGTCATACAGCACGAGTGGGCGTGATATAACAAATATATGTCATGATGAAGCCACACTATAGCACACTGCGCATGGTCAGAACATACAGTACTACAAGGCTTGAATATTTAGGCAACACTTGAAGAGATGGAAGAAGCCAAGTCTACATCTGGTAAACAGAAACTGTCGCTTTCTTTAAAAAAATCGGTTTAAGAAGACTTTCAAAGAGGAATTAAGAGAGATGACATTGCCACAAGTGCCAAATAACACTTCAGCGAACACTCGTTGGGCAATTAAAACTTTTACTGACTGGTTTGCTGCTCACAATAGCGATGCTATTGATGATGATCTTTGCCCAGAAGAAGTCCTGTCTCCCTCCTGTACCGCTGATTTGCTTAATAGATTGTTGTGTGTATTTACATCAGAAACTAGGGCAAGAGTGTCTGCCAAGAACTTTATATTCTATTTTAACAGGAATTCTGTATAATACTCTGTTTTATTCAGGTTCAATAATCATCTTATGTTGTTTATTCAATTCATTTACTCACTTATGATGGCTTCAAAGGTGTTAACTAACCACAGTGCGTATCAAACATCAAAGGGTTATACATGCACTGCACTGAGTGCAATGTATCACATTCATATCCCAGTGAGAAGCTTTGAAGTGTGGCTTCATCATGATATATATGTATATATGGGTTATACGCCTATTTGGAGGGATTCATGCTATATAGATCCCTAGGGATAAGCCAGAGGGATGCAAAATAGCATGAATCCTGTCAAATTATAACTCGTATTCTCTTTTGCTGACTCATGGTATTTAAATCATATTCATACCAATTATTTATATCACATACTGTATTGTGTTTTCAATATTCTGGCATTGATTTCATAATGCTAACAGAAGTGTGTACATGTATTAAAGTTTTTAAAAGTATTATGCTTTTAGATCACAGTGGCTTAGTCAGAAAACCATTGTTGCATTTTGAAGTACTTCATGGTCTTATTGGGGTATGCATCATGTAACGTAGAGCCTTTAATTGGAGTATATATGGTTAGGGGTGGGGTTTCTATATTGTATGTATGGTGTTATATATGCTCTAACTATTTCATGCTAGGTCACATCACACAAGGGCCGTCTTATTGAACTTTGGCAATTTAAACTTTATAGAATTACAACATCGCACCACAATAAAAAATATGTGATTAGTCCTGTAGGTTTTGGGTTTTTTTTCCTGGAGATTAAGATGTTCGATTTTTTGAAATTCACTATGCAAAGACATACACTTTTCTGGCTCAAAAGCTACAGATTTCCTATCCAGCATAAATAGAAGTACAACCTAGGTTTGTGCATGGTATGTTTTTGTAGGTGAGCTAGAAATTTCATCAGAGAGGAACAGAGTTACAAAAGAGTGGGGTAGTTTTACATTTCCCTTGTTTGAACTCATTGAAACCATGGACCAAAATTACGTTCAAAATTTGATACATAATGTTAAACACACCCTACACACTTCTTTTCTGGGGACTAACATGTTCCAAAATACACCTTTCAAAAATACACAAAAACTCGTAAAATGTCAGTATTATGTATGTCAGTATGTTAGGGCAAGTACAATAATTATGGAATAAATTTTGCCACTCCAGAAGCACTAGTTCAATTAACTAGAATTATTCATTATAAAGTAATCATAATTATCATTTCAACTCAATGCAATGCATTTATATATAATTGACTATTCCAATAACAGTATGCTATTTTATCTTTGTTTCAGATACTAGTGAAAAGTTCTCAAACTCTGGTAGATCCACTATAATAGGGTATGTAAGGAATTCAATGCTACAAAGTATAATAAGAATTATTTATTGCAGTGATTCTAATATAGTTATATATATAATTACATAATTATATATATATATATTATATATATATATATATAATCATATATACATGTATATATATATATATAGATATATACCATAGCTAACAGCCACATCAAAGTTACCGACAGGTGTTATATACGCGATTTACACCCAACAACAGGGCTGATATAAGGCCTGTAATGAATTCATAATAGATTGCATCAGTCTGAGCATGCACGGTCAAGTTGTAAATTTGAAAAGAGTTAGAGACAAATGGAAAAAAGGAGCATAGAGCCATAGATGTCAGAATATATTATATATAGCATGGCTTCTCGGTATGTATCAGCAATATCAGCCCTTCACTCCTCGATAGCAGCCCTCGGCTTCGCCTCAGGCTGCTACATTTGTATTTCGGGGTTGAGGTCTGATATTGCTGATACACACCTCGAAGCCATATTATATATATTACATATAGCTATATATATACATGTATATATATATATATGTATATAACATTCGTAATTCAACAAGCTTAAACATCAAGTTAGAAGAGTACAACAAGAACACATGCAATGCATGGCTAGCACATACATTGTCTGCATTAATGTTATAGAACAATTAGCAAATTCAGATGGCAATAAAAATTTAAAATTCACACATAAAGTCCGCTAACATCACTTGCTGGAAATAGTGTCATTCTTTTATGATCCTATAGATCTTTGCACTGTAAGTATAGCAATGCTGTTTATACAAGTTGCTGTCTCCCTGCCAGCCTGTATATAATATATATATCAGGGCGGGAAATAAGCTTACAACATCTGGTTAGCAATTCCATCACCAGTGCTCACCACAGTACAACTCGCATGTATTGTCATGTCAAAATCTGGTGCTCCTTTAGCTAATTTTGGTGCTCAAATGAGCTCTGGAGCACTGTTATTTCCCACTCTGAATTATACACAATGTATATATATATATATATATGTACATACACATATATATATATATATATATATATATATATAATCATATATACGTACATGTATATATTCAACATGAGCATGTAGTCATTTACTCAATATGCCCATTAATGGTCCTTTCGTATAAGATGCTCAAGTATGTAATTATTACTAACGAATATTAATAACATACAGAGCGCATTCCAGACTCCATTATCTGTACTTCAATCAATGGGAATATGGCATCACTTAAACTACCATATTATGTATAATTGTATATTGGACTCTGAATCTTGACAAGCTTCATAAATTTTATTTTTCAAGATGTACAGTATCTGACTTTCAAAACAAGAGGTACAGTGTGAGAAAGGGAGTTTACCAAGTGACTGTTCGTTAGCTACTAAACTTTTAAAATTAGAAGATAATTTGAAGTCCCTTATATATTCTGACAGTAAAATATTGTCTTGCCTGAGAAAATCAGACTTGTTTATGTTGGCAGTGTTTGCAGAATTTTAGTTCATGTTAATCCTTCCTAGATCCTGTTCTGGCGCCATTACACCTCTCCACTCTAGTTTTACTTTTAAAAATTTATTTATTTATGACATTTGCGCTTGTACACTTTTATTGTACTTCCTATTTCTACCAGTCAATCAATGTTAGGTGTATATTATGTCTGTGATAATAATAGTGATAACCATAATTATAATGTAGTGTTGATAATAGAATTGTAATGACAAAATGATTGATTAATTTATCATTCTTTACATTAGGAAACCTGAACAGACAAACCGAGAATCCTTTCATGATATCCTGAGGTTAAATGTTTACTCTGTTTATTGTTATTACAAACTATGCACTAGTAATCAGATAATAATAACTATTGTGACACTTTTTTAGAATTTAAATCTATGCCCTTCTTAGTTTATTGTAAACATTTATAGACCAGCATTACAATCAAAATTTGTCTTCCTGCACATTGAAATCTGCAAATCTATTACTTGTTAGATTCTCACTGCTTATATTTGTTTTCGTTGATATGATTTTTCATTACTAACTGCATCATGCAAGGATTAATTACGTTTTTACCACTGCCGTCACAAATCATTTTGATCATTTACACTGTTGCTCAATGTGTTTTGTGGCAATAATTGTGTATATAATTTATGACCATTGTAATTACATAATGAAGATTGCTAAAAAGTATAAAAATACACTTTTGTGGCATTATAGACATTTTGTTTCCACAAGTTGGAAAAAGTTTTAAAATTGAACTAATTATAACTGTTAGGAACAGACAATGTCTTCAGAAATTAGGGAATACTACTTCAGTTGTTTGTTGAAAGAAATGTTGAAGTTTTAGCATACATAGTTCCTTTGAAGATTTGAATAGGATTATAAAGTAGGATAAACCTTTTCTTGACAGATAAAACCAAATCTACCTGAACCAACACTTAATTTGGTTTATGACGAAGTGTACATGACATAACTAAAACATTCATTAAGTAATTCAACACTTATCCAAAGCAATGCTATTTCTATGTTGGCTGAGCCAATGAGATTAGCATGCAAAATTTACAAACTATAATTTCAAAATTTGTGTGAAACTTTAAAAGTAATGACATGGTACTGATACAATCAGCTACAAATATACTATTCTATATGATTATATTCTTGTTTTAATTCTAATTCCTCCAGTACTAATCCTGAATATTGGGATGAAAAAATTAATTTTGTCTCACAGGACTCACCATTCTTTCACTCAGGTATGGCTATACTTTTGTATGTAATTAGTGGTTTGTTTTTTGTAATTGCTAAATGGTTCTAAGAACCTATCATTGCCAAAATACAATGAATGATTTATACTGAACTTATCGTATTATGGTATTATTTGATAATTGCCAAACTGTTTTCATCCTTTATCACATTTAACTAAACACTATGGTAGTTTGTATGACCATAATAGGACTTAGTAGATTTCTCATTTATGTTAGCTGACCATCCCTAATGAACGACTAGTTCATAACTTGTGCAAATTGTAAGCTGTAGCATTTTATAACCTTGAGCAAAGTTAGTGCCATACTATATTTATGTATACATGTAATTATTATTATATATTAAGCGCTAAATATTAAATAATAAAAACAATTTAATGCATGCATGAAAGAACATCTAGAGATTGGAATGGTACATTAGCAATAAAATTCAACTTAACACTTTTATATATGACAACCATACATAAGTATAGATTCATTGTGGTTTGGTTTTATACTCTTAGGTAAGGTTGTTATGTTGAAGTATATACTTAGTTTAATTTTGTTGCTAAATTACCATCTTTCTGTGTTGTTTTAGTTTTGATACGTATCATTACATCCTCTTTCTTTAAAAAAAAAAAACCACCCATACATTTCAATTGCAAGTGATGAGCTGAAATCTCTGGAGGGTTATAGTAATCGGTTTGTGTGTGTGTGTGTGTGTGTGTGTGTGTGTGTCTGTCTGTCTGTCTGTGTGTTACCATGTAATCTTTGCAAATACCTGGTGTTACTGGTTCATTGACACTGCTTTCCAAACGCTAGAGTCTGATAAATCCGAGAGTTAAACAATTTGTGATAATCTCGTTGACAAATCAAATGACGATCTCCAGCTTTCATGTAATCGATGGACTTTCCTCAGTTGCCATTTTCACTCACTCTGTACGTTGCGCATGTGCATTGGTGTATATAGTTTTGCAACAAAAAACAAAACTATATTATAAAGGATGCTACTGGAACATGTACAGTCACTCTCTGGGAAGACAATATCAATACTTTAAAAGTGGGCAAGACCTATAGTTTGAACAGATTTATTGTGAAAGAATTCAACGAAAAACTCCATCTCTCAACATTGTTCAATGATTCAACCATAGAAGAAATTTCTGACATTAACATTGGATATGTTGCAGAAGTTAGTTCTGATACAGATACATTTAGTCACCATCAATTACACAATGTACGGATTTTAGGAGTGAAGTACCTCGATGAACTCAAGAAATGACTTAACTTTAACAGTAAGGTAGTGGTCGGAATCGACAGTACATACCTGAAATTGGTGAGTGCATGTACAAAATGTCGAATGATGCAAAATACCGAGTCCTGTGAAATACTTCTCACTACTCATATTCTTTTCAAATCTTCTGAAATGCCATCACCAATGTCATTAACAGCAACTGGTGACATGGTACATAAACTGTGCTGTAATGAAGACACCAAGATTACCAAGATGGCATTACTAACTTGTCCACCTTTTAGCCTTACATGTAAGGATGACATGATAAGTTCCATCTCAAGATCATGAACTACTGACTCAGGGCTGTCTTTCGTGTTCATTTGATTCAACTATTAATTATGGTTAAAATCATTTTTGTTATTTTTTACTGAAACAAACATGTGCTTAATTGCATGTTGTGAACAAGTTCAATGAATGCACTGAAGTGCAGAACCCTCAGTGTAAAAATTTACATTAATAAACATTTAAAGTTCACATTCTTCTCAACTCAGCTTAGACTCATATCACATACATGTACATGCACAACAAACCAATCTGTCGCACAATTTTTTGTCCTCCGCAATATTTTGTCCTAGGGATAAAAAATTTTATTAATGTAAATTTTTACAGCGAGGGTTCTGCACTTCAGTGCATTCATTATAATTTTTATTTTCCAGACAAATCATTATTATGGCCTGTATGGCCATCCCTATAATTGCTTTCCACGGGGTTGAATCTATATTATATATATATATATATATATATATATATATATATATATATATATAATTACATATATATATATATATATATAATGTTTGTGTCACTTGTGTAACTATGGGTTGTATATGTACATGTAGTTAAGAATGTTGCATCATTCCCGGGGGGCTCGGTCAATTAATTGGCGTGGCACAAAACAGAACGTGCGTTTGAGCTACAGACCAGCCAGGAAAATTTTGATTTTGGACCCCTAGAAATGGTAATATGGTGCAATCTGGGAGTAATTTGTGTGTGCATGGATGGTATCAGGTGGAATACACACATGTCAGCATGCACTTGATGAAATCCATGACTTGCTGATCAATACTATAGAGATGATATGCACATGGCTTGGAATGCTGACTTGACTCAATTACATACCATTATGAATCACTTTTTTGAAAACAAATAATCATATATCACAAGATAAAGGATTAATAAAACACATTCTTCTGGGATGTCTTTGAGCATATACATTGACGATTTTATTGATGTTTAATTTAATATCTTTGAGCACAAACATTAGCACAAGAGCATTAAATCGATCCTCTCCCATAGAACCACTGTATGAATGTTTGATGAATCTAAGGGATAGATTTGCTCTCTCCACTGTTCTTGCTGTCACTAATGTCAGAAGGAGTAGATTAATAATTTTGATGATGTTTGGATACATGGCTGAGCATGCTCTACTATCAACTATAGTACCAGAGAGAGTACAGTGTACTAGGTTTGTCATCTTGACTGTCCCACATATGATTCCAAAGCTTCACCTCCTGTACAAATGAATCTGGATAAGGCATATCTTCCTTGTAATGTTCAAATATAGTGTCTACTGCAGACTCACTCGGTAATGAAGTGTGCATAGGAATCATGCTCATGACTTTAATCGCTTTTTGAGCCATATCTCCAAACCGCATATTAAATTGTGGAATCTAAAAATGGAAGAAATATGGCTCATTTGAAATACTGCTTAGACCTTTCTGCAGGTACATTACTTTGTTGAGTCTGTCTACCACATCGCCTTGGAGGCTCGAGAGATGAAACACCTGCTACCTGTGCCGTTCTTAACATCTTTTTCCAAACTATGTCAAACTCACTTTCATCTGCAGTCCTCATTGTTGAAAAAAGAGACCTTACATAACTGACCAATTCATATCCTTGAACTATGCCTAAGACGAAACCTTGTAGTTTGCTGCTTAGTCCCTTGGTATAGCCAAAAAAATGAAGGACTGTCTAAAACTACTATAAATGTCGAGTATGTTATCCGCTTCATAAGTCCATATGCCTCACAAACCACCTTACTATCCCAAGAAGATGCAAGGGAGCCTATTGCTTCAAGACAAACAAGTAAAGGCTCATACATAAGATCAAAATCATTAAGAGTTGTGTGCTTCTCAACCCATCTTGTTTCACAAAAAACGCCAAGCTTGGGTTTCTGGATATAATCTTCCTTGATTCTCCCCTTATTTACCTCCTCTACAGCAGCTACTTCTTTTAGGAGAATACTTAAAAAAATAATCCGAGTTGTTTTAGAGTATCTGACATAATATAAACTTCTTTTAATTGACAGCACTTACAAAGTGCCAAATTAAGATCGGGGCTGGAACAGTAATGGTATACAGCTTTACGAGACTGTTTTGTAAATCGGGCTGCACATCCTGCTTGCTTTCCATCCATATTTCCAGCTCCATCCATTGTTTGGGATCGGCACAACTGAATATCAAGTAAGGCATCTTCTTCGACAGCATCCTTCCAATTTTGATATGGTTCAATGATAAGTTTATTTGGCCATCGATGTGTCAAATCAGGAAATAATACACATGCAAGACAGTAAAACCCATCAGTGCCTTTAGAATAACAGGTATAATCAAATCTTTTTAACCAGCTTCGACAACAAAATCGATTCATATAGCCACTCTTTGATCTCTTATCCTTATACTGGTTAGCAGGAAACTTAAAGTTGACATCTGGCTCTCTGTTCAGGATGAGCTGATACTTGATATGATCGCTGCAGCTTTGTAATGGGTAATCTTTTATATCGATGGCTGAATCGACAGCCTTAGGCTCTTCATCATTACTACTGTAATTAAAACTATCATCTCCATAATTATCTGTATTATTGAACCAAGTTGATAACATTTATGTGATACATTGTCTCTTACCTGCTATGCTCATACCTTAATCATCATACTCATTTCTGTCGTCAATATGTTTTTCCAACTGACTTCTTCTCATATCTATGAAATTTTTTTTTCTTAAGTATACACCAATAAACACTGTTTAGTTTTCACCTGCTACCTCATCATCTTCACTTTCCTCACTGTCAGAGCTATCTACCAGCTGCTTAGCTATATAAATTATTACATATACTGTGTATTCAAAATACTATATCGCCTTTTTTGCTAGAGCCTGAAAAGGATTCTAAAATTGATGCTTGTCTTTTAGCCATCACATGTGGTATATATAATTATTATTATTGGGTATGTGCAATTTAGGGGGGGGAGGGAAACGAGCACCGGCTCTGACAACCACCCCCACCCCCCCTAGATCCGCCACTGATAACTGTTGTATTTTGCAGAGAAACAGTATAAATAATATGCAAAAATCTTTAACAAGTAAGTGTGATAAGTTGTTGCGTTTCATCATTTAGAACCTTGAAGGAGTACACTCAGCTTATCAGAGATCTGTGTACTTAGACTGTAATCAGGCCTACACTACTTCTTTAGGCCACCATTCACTTTCTCTACTCCAAACTTGGCTCCTTTTCCAACATGGAGTACTACTTTTACCAACTTGCTTCCCGGGACTTGAAAGTGTGCCCAGCTTTTGAGTATTCAGAAAGGTAGAGACACTAGTGCCATCAGCAATGCTTGATACATTGTCATGACAAAGCAAATACGTATAGTGATACTTTTTTCTCAATATATCTTGTTTTGTTTTTTGAAATATCCCAATGATTCTAGCACCATTCCAATCGCATTCGTTGTAAAATTCTGGTCTACAAGTATTGAGATGATACTATGAAAGAAGACAGTCTCAATGACGGCAAAGATTTGATCACGAATTGAACGCCATTTTCATAAATGTATTAGTTAATTTAGCCACATGGGATTAATTGCGCGTGCAGCCGTGCGTATTTGTGTCCTCAGAACACGAAAGCTGTTTACTGAAACTGCCTGCTATTTTTGGAATCATAAGCATAGTAATAAAGTTTGTGAGCAAATACATTCTTAAAATAATGAGCATAATAATTATTCATATTAAAACCATGGTATACTGATAATATAATATTATATACTATGATGAGCACTGCATGAAATGCAGAACAGTTGACACAGAGACTACCACTACTTCTAGTGGCAAAGCTGTAAGTGAAATAGAAAATAGGCAGCGTCATTTGTAAGTGAAAGAGAATGATAACCAATTCAATAATAATGGATGTAATTATACAAAAGGTTGACCTTCAATGATGAACAAGCCTCATAGCAATCTACATAAAATATTCAAAAATCTTCTACCATTCAGAAAAAATCACTAGAAACAAGAATAATAAAAGCACTTTCAATAAAAATGGAGGAAGATTTAGGGATGTCAAAACCCAAAAAGCATGTGAACAGGACGTTAACATAGGACCTGAAATTAAACAAACCACTTCCATATAAACCTACATAAGTACAGCTCTTTGTATTTTGCTTTGTAGCGGTGTAAGTACTTATGTTTTTATTATTATAATAATTTTTGGATATTTTGGTGAAATTAAATATTCAGTGTAGGCTCAAATTTACTACACTTTTCAATAAAACAGTAATGCATTTCATCCCCTTTAATTTTCTTGTTTTGTATTTTAGATGTTGATGAACCAACTATGAACTCCACTACAACATGGTATGTAATAAGTTTAGTATTCTGCTTCACTAAATGCAAATCCAATAGCATAAACATGTTTGAATTAGACCATTCATTTAAAAAAAAAAAAAGTGTATAGGCAGTCTATTGCTAAACTAATAGAAATAACTTAAATTTTTTCACTATCGAATCTCATTATTTGCATTTTAGTTTATGCGTAGCAGCATAATTATACAATACACCATACATTAGTCAATCAAAAAATAAGTCACCTAAATTTGACATTTCCCACAAACTAATTATGTTCAAATACATGTACGTACTTACCTTGATCGCTCACCATTTTGTACAGGAAGTTAATAAAATTTGGTATCTAGAAGCTTATTAATAACTGTTCCTGGATATAAAATATATTTGCTTCCTGTAGAAAATAGTGAAATGGTGTCCAATTACAGGGAAAACATTGGATCCCAAAAAATTATTTTTCACGAAAGTGTCATTTTTTGAAAATTAGGTCACACCTCAACAATTGCAGCACATGTTTTGGAACACAAATAATGAGTCTATGATTATCTTACCGTGAAAAGCTAAGGCAGTGTATATTCCAAAATGGAATATAATATACCGTATTTCCACGAAGAATACCCACACGTCGAATAGTACCTGCCCTCAAATAGTGCCCGCACTATTGTAGTGATTGAATGAAAATAGTATCCACCCTCAAATAGTACCTGCACCGCCCACATAGGCAATGTGTTCACATTGAAAGGCATACATGTTCAAGTTGAAAGGCATGTTCCGCCCCTCCTAACGCATGCATTTAATTAATAGTACCTGCCCTCAAATAGAACCCGCCCTCAATTACTACCCACATCATCCCTGGGCCTGAAATTAATAATACCCACGGGTACTATTCGAGGAAACACGGTAGATTATGTAATGTTAGGGTTTCACACATTGTATGCATTTTTCATTTAACAGGACAGAAGGTGTACACAATTCTGAGCTACACATGTAAGATTATAGTTGTGAATTTATATTTAGTGTTGTTTTAGTTGACTATAACTAAAATCTGTTTTAGTAAGGCATTATGACAACTAAACTAAAACTAAATTGCAAGTCTACTGCAGTAGCTATAACTAACTGCAGTAGCTATAATCTTATTTAGTCAACTATAGCTATAACTGTGGTCATTATTGTCATACTAGAACACTAATAGTAATCATACTTTAACCATGATACTACTGTATTAACCATAGCTACTTAATCCATTTGCAGTGCTAAATTCTCAACATAGTTATTTTTTTACGAATTGTTTGAATTTCTATATGGATGGGATAATCCACCCACTGTTTTCAAGCCAAGTAATATTTGGTCCTAAAGCTTGCTTTATCTTCTTTTGAGCCTAAGGCTTGGTTAATTGATTAGAATGACTTGTCCAGAACAACAAAAAATTTCATTTACAAACTGCTCACTCTGGCAAACTGCTAACTCTGCTAAACTTTATTTATAAGATAAGAGATGGAGTATAACAAATAACCTTCGACAGAATTACATGTAGGTAATAGGATTTCTTGTAGCAAATGAGAAAAATGATTGACGCTACCATAATATGCAATGAATCTACATTTACATTTCCAGATGCACGTATTGCTATTATTTAAACACACTGTCATAATTAGCTTGTTTAGTTAAGCATCACAAACATCAGTATTTACTCTTGTAGAAATAGTGATGACCTACGTGCATGTATATACTGTATTATTCATTAAATTTTCTCCAATAACAGGAGTGATTCTGCTAACTTTCAACTAAAATCAGTTGAAGAGCTTAATGATCTTTTCAGGTAATTATTATTATTTATGTATGATTATTACTATTGCAAATGATTTAAATTTTATCCTATGCTATAGCATCAGTTTATTTCTTTAAAATAATAAGAATAGATTATACTTGTCATTGTGTATGAGCTAAGCATTTCATGTAGTAATATGATAATATACATAGTCCCTCAGTTTCTGTCGTTCCTGGTTGCTTTTATCATGTACATCAATAATATTATTGTTAATATTATTGTTAATAATTATTTATCACTAATTGTATCATTCCTTTTGTCACTAAAAACCTCAACTTTCATCAATAGTTAGGAATGATGAATGAACCAACAAAAATGGGTTGTACATGAATGCATATAGCGAAATAGACAAGAAGTGGCTGTAGCTAGAACTTACAAGCTGCTTCCATAGGTTGACTGTTTTCAGCAATTACAATTATATCAGCAACAAGATTAGTATATGGAGAACAAGACATATGTATCCCTATAATTGCTTTGCGATGACTGTGTATCCATTATTGCTGATGGCACTAGTGTCTTTATCTTTCTGTATACTTGAAAACTGTGCCCTGAAGTACGTAACTGCAGTCTATTTTAATGAAAGAAACTGAAGTACTCCTTCAAAGTTCTAAATAATGACTTCCTCAATCTGGAACAATTTGTTATGATGACCTTATTAGGAAATACATTATTTCAAATGTTTCTTCTTGTATTAAGAGTATAACTCCTTTTGTCATGCTTTAACTTATATAAATATAATGGAATTTAGTTATTCATATCGGAGAGTACTTAGTAATCTCTATGTAGGAATGGCCTGAAAAACATGGCCGCTCCAGCAAGCATTTCAATTGCAAGTGCTAAGCTGAAACCAGCTATTATGCACAGATAAGTTTAAATATACATACAACTTTTGATATTGAGTAATTGTATGACTAACAATACCTTTTAGATGGCCTGAGAGATCGTCATTTAAGTAGAGAACTGGGGAGTAGCAAAATTGACAAAATCTTCATAGCTATAATTATCATTCAATATTATTCACTATTATTTTTATTTTTGTTAAAAATAGAATTCTACGTTTCTGAAGCTATTAAAGTAGTTTTAGCACAAATATAAATTTATTTAAAGTTAAATTTAGGGAACAATTGTTGTGTACATAAGTATATATAGCTAGAGTAAAGGCAAAACACAAAGAAGTGATACTTATGTACAGTTGTTATGTGGAAGTGGTGTCTAATTTTGTTACTAAGGTACAATCCCTATCCTGTTCCTGTTCTTTTTCAGTTTTGATATACACGTATATCCCTACATACTTTACATACTACATACTACATTTAAAAAAATATTTCTTGTATGTACATGTATGTATGTATATATATATATATATAATATATGACACTGCCAAATTATTTATTTTAAAAACACAATTAACTATATGTAGAATGTTAAGTAATTAGATTTCTAGCAAATAATAAAACTAGCATGTTTCATACTGCCATACTGTGAAGCTACATTCATTAGTTTTTGAACACATAATATTGCTAGTTGAGCTGAAAATCATAAACATCATCATGTTAGTATTCCTGTAGTAAAATATTAATGACCTATATACAGTGGCATTTATTATTCTTTCACAACCAACAGGACAAAAACACAAGAACCTCATGACATTTTCCATTCGAGGTAAATATCTATGTATGTATGAATACACTGTTTCCCTATAACTGGTTTGAGTGAATGCTTGTTAATCTTCACCCGCTATGAGCCGAGCTTAGGGGTACTATAATTTATTTGTGTGTCTGTGTAACGAATATTGTCACTTTGATTGAGCTACCAGCAGGCTTTGAATCATACTGTAATCAAAATAAAAGAAAAAAGGCTTTTTCTAAAGCTTTCGGTTACAAAGTTATAACTGATACACTGTAAGAACTGATTGGCTGATTGATTGGTTAGATGAGTTTTATTTGCTTAATAGTGCTTTTAAATAATTATATTAATAACAAAGCATCTATAGGAACATAGAAAACCAATACTATCATGTTTATAATGGAAAACATTTTTTACTTTTCGTTATAAACATAATTATTATAATTATGTTTGAATAATGTATGAATATAATTCTTTCATTTCTTTGTGTCGCTCAAAAGCTCTCAATTTATTTGTAGTTAAGAATAAGAAATGTGTGAATGAACCACCAATACATACATGTAGGTTTGGCCACAAATGCGTGTAATAAAGTAAACAAGAAGCTTTTACAGCTAGAACTTCCAACCATTTTGAATATCATTAACGCCAGTTTTTCCTGCAAGGGTTCTGATTAATGAGATTCAGATTAGTAAGGGTTTAGTGTAGCGGTTGAGTCTTTATGGATATTTTCTCAGTTCTTCATGTATGATGTATATTGAATTTTTAATTCAACATTGCAACTTTGAAATACAATATTGGCTTTGTAGAATATATGAATAGTACATTAATAGGTATGTTTACAATATAACTAAGTAGGTGTCAACTTGACGTGAATGTAGAAACTGTTGACAATATCCTTATTTTCTGGTTGAATGACACTGCCAAATTATTTATTTTTAAAACACAATTAACTATATGTAGAATGTTAAGTAATTAGATTTCTAGCAAATGCTAAAACTAGCATGTTTCATACTGCCATACTGTGAAGCTACATTCATTAGTTTTTGAACACATAATATTGCTAGTTGAGCTGAAAATCATAAACATCATCATGTTAGTATTCCTGTAGTAAAATATTAATGACCTATATACAGTGGCATTTATTATTCTTTCACAACCAACAGGACAAAAACACAAGAACCTCATGAAGTTTTCCATTCGAGGTAAATATCTATGTATGTATGAATACACTGTTTCCCTATAACTGGTTTGAGTGAATGCTTGTTAATCTTCACCCACTATGAGCCGAGCTTAGGGGTACTATAATTTATTTGTGTGTCTGTGTAAAGAATATTGTCACTTTGATTGAGCTACCAGCAGGCTTTGAATCATACTGGAATCAAAATAAAAGAAAAAAGGCTTTTTCTAAAGCTTTTGGTTACAAAGTTATAACTGATACACTGTAAGAACTGATTGGCTGATTGATTGGTTAGATGAGTTTTATTTGCTTAATAGCGCTTTTAAATAATTATATTAATAACAAAGCATCTATAGGAACATAGAAAACCAATACTATCATGTTTTTAATGGAAAACATTTTTTACTTTTCGTTATAAACATAATTATTATAATTATGTTTGAATAATTATGAATATAATTCTTTCATTTCTTTGTGTTGCTCAAAAGCTCTCAATTTATTTGTAGTTAAGAATACGAAATGTGTGAATGAACCACCAATACATACATGTAGGTTTGGCCACAAATGCATGTAATGAAGTAAACAAGAAGCTTTTACAGCTAGAACTTCCAACCATTTTGAATATCATTAACGCAAATTTTCCTGCAAGATTTCTGATTAATGAGATTCAGATTAGTAAGGATTTAGTGTAGCGGTTGAGTCTTTATGGATATTTTCTCAGTTCTTCATGTATGATGTATATTGAATTTTTAATTCAACATTGCAACTTTGAAATACAATATTTGGCTTTGTAGAATATATGAATAGTACATTAATAGGTATGTTTACAATATAACTAAGTAGGTGTCAACTTGACGTGAATGTAGAAACTGTTGACAATATCCTTATTTTCTGGTTGAATGACACTGCCAAATTATTTATTTATAAAACACAATTAACTATATGTAGAATGTTAAGTAATTAGATTTCTAGCAAATGCTAAAACTAGCATGTTTCATCCTGCCATACTGTGAAGTTACATTCATTAGTTTTTGAACACACTATCATAATATTGCTAGTTGAGCTGAAAATCATAAACATCATCATGTTAGTATTCCTGTAGTAAAATATTAATGACCTATATACAGTGGCATTTATTATTCTCTCCCAACCAACAGGACAAAAATACAAGAACCTCATGAAGTTTTCCATTCGAGGTAAATATCTATGTATGTATGAATACACTGTTTCCCTATAACTGGTTTGAGTGAATGCTTGTTAGTATTCCTGTAGTAAAATATTAATGACCTATATACAGTTGCATTTATTATTCTCTCCCAACCAACAGGACAAAAACACAAGAACCTCATGAAGTTTTCCATTCGAGGTAAATATCTATGTATGTATGAATACACTGTTTCCCAATAACTGGTTTGAGTGAATGCTTGTTAATCTTCACCCACTATGAGCCGAGCTTAGGAGTACTATAATTTATTTGTGTGTCTGTGTAAAGAATATTGTCACTTTGATTGAGCTACCAGCAGGCTTTGAATCATACTGGAATCAAAATAAAAGTAAAAAAGGCTTTTTCTAAAGCTTTTGGTTACAAAGTTATAACTGATACACTGTAAGAACTGATTGGCTGATTGATTGGTTAGATGAGTTTTATTTGCTTAATAGCGCTTTTAAATAATTATATTAATAACAAAGCATCTATAGGAACATAGAAAACCAATACTATCATGTTTATAATGGAAAACATTTTTTACTTTTCGTTATAAACATAATTTTTAATATGCTTCTACACAGATGTATTATCCATAAGGAACATATTAATTGTTTTACTTTCCATAATATATAAACATGTCTATTATGTTTGCAATGGAAAGTACAGTGTACTATCCAATTAGCAACATAGTTCTTCTCTGTTATCAGAGAGTACGGTAGTACTCTCTATGTAGGGATAGCCCGAAAAAAAAATGGCTGCCCATACATTTCAATTGCAAATGAAATCTCTGGTAATATATACAAGTAAGTTAAAATATACATAACTTACAATATATTGAGTATTTTCATAACTAACAATACCTTTTAGATGCCCACAGATCTTCGTTAAAGTAGAGAACTGCGAGTAGCAAAATCTTCATATTATTATTATTATTCCTCTTTTTCTGAAAAATAGATTTCTACGTTTCTGGAGCTACTAAAGTAGTTTTAGCACAAATACAATTTATTTTTTAAGTTAAATTCAGGGGAACAAACTTCGTAATGTTCTGTTTCTTGACCTAGACAACGAATACTTTCAGCCACTAATGGCAACCTACTTACAAAAAGACGCCATATGTAATAAACTACACCCATAAAACACACTTATTAATTTTAAGTTAATGGATATCAGATGGTTTCTACAAAACAGATAAGTTGTATAAAATATTAGATGTATTTACTTAGCCAATATACGTAGAATAAACACTAAAATTATAGTAACACTTCCACAAATAGAATATGTAAGCAAAATTTTGTAAACCTTACCTAGATGATACTGAACTGTCCATGTACAAATAGTACTATGATAACTGAATGTGCTTCTGTACTGATGTGTTAGTTGATTACTCTCAGATAAGAAATTTCATCACAATTATGCCACTAACTCATTGTATGTAATAATTATTTTTTATTAAGTTGATTAATCAGTGTACTAGATATATATATATATAATATTATAATTATATATATTAATGCTGTCAATGAAACAGAATAGTCATCACGTTTTTGATCAACAATTTACCAACAAATTATTATATGGAGTCATTTAAAAATAGAATCGAAGCAAGAATAATATAGAAACATGTTCAAAAATTAAAGAGGATGTAGGAATTTTATAACGGATAATTATAATATTGCAGTAAATTTTGAGTACTGTCTTCTTCTGGACACCATTCCTGCAGAAAATATCAATACTGTAAATGAAACAGAATAGTCATCATGTATTTGATCAACAATTTTACCAAGTTATTTAAAAACAGAATCGAAACAAGAATAATAAAAAACAATTTGGAAATTGAAAGAGTATGTAGAGATATATATCAAAACCGAAAAAGCACAGGAACAAGATGGCTTTAACAACAAAATAAAATACCACTTCCACATAACAACCCTACATCAGTATATATAGCTAGAGTAAAGGCAAAACACAAAGAAGTGATACTTATGTACAGTTGTTATGTGGAAATGGTGTTTAATTTTGTTGCTAAGGTAAAATCCCTTTCTGTGATTTACTGTTATATTTTGACAAACTATCATAATTTTGCTAATGTGATAATTGACTATGTTATACTCCATGCATTTATCAATAAATAGGAATGAAATTCCTGAACTTCAGCCGAAAACAGAAAAAGAAATGAATACTTTTATAAGGTAGATACATTGTACATATGTATGAATATAATACTTTCATTTCTTTGTGTCACTTAAAAGTTCTCAGTTCATTTGTAGTTAGGAATAAGAAACATGTGAATGAACCACTAATACAAACATGTAGGTTTGGCCACAAATGCATGTAACGAAGTAAACAAGAAGTTTTTACAGCTAGAACTTCAAACTGACTGTTTTGAATAAAGAATATCACTAATTCCAATTTTCCTGCAAGAGTTCTGATTAATGAGATTCAGATTAGTAAGGGTTTAGTGTAGTGGTTGGGTCTTTATGGATACTTTCTCAGTTCTTCATGTATCATCTATATTGAATTTTTAACCCTTAGAAGACTGAGCTTGTTTTTCAATATTCTTCCCATTTCCGACACTGGCAACTCTATTGCATATATTTTGGCCAGTGTTCACTTCCTCTACACCAAACTTGGCTCCTTTTCCGACATGGAGTACTACTTGCTTACCGGGACTCAAAAGTCCCCAAGCACTTCGTAGGATCAAATCAAATGCAGTGCTCTCTCTCTTTTGACTGGAACTGGGGCGAACAAAATGACCCCACTGCATGTTGGCACCAGCTACACCCATGATCAGTTTTCTAGGGGTTAATTCAACATTGCAAGTTTGAAATATGTGACCTAATTTGCGAAAACCACACACTTTGCGCAAAACAAAATTATTGAGTATAATGAAAAATATGTCAAAAATACTTCCAGGGGCGAATACCATATTATTTGATATTATGAATGTATATTGTCATACCTTTCTGTTGGTACTAATTTTACTATGAAATCTGGCAAGATTGTCATACTACAAGCTTTGGAATCACTCCATGGCGTCAGTAAACGGATGAAATGAAACGATTTAAACAACGGTAAAAAAACGGGAAACGTTCTATGATGTCATTATTTTTACATTACTATGGCAACGAGTAAACAATGATGTCATTATTTTACATTACTATGGCAACTAGTAAACACAGCAGGTAATTAATATTCAAAAATCTAAAATGTCTTTGAGAACAGAGGATAGTATTGCGCGATTGTTAAACCTCGAAAGGCCTCCAGAGGATAACCAAAGTGGTCTACTAAACCTTCTGGAGGATTATTTTCTTGATGATTTTCCAGGTAAGGAAAGAGATATAATTTAATGAGATAATGAATTTAATTTAACCATGCATCATGAATAAAAGGCTCTGTTGATAATGAAATTCATAGTGATGATAGTGGAGATGATACACAGGAAGAGCAAGAGGAGGCAGAAGACTTGAATCCAGGTATTCCAGATCTTTACCCATCAATGAATAGATAGATGATGAAGCTCTTTTCAGTTGTAGAACCAATAATTTCTCCACCAATAACAGTGACACCCACTACAGAGGTACAAATAGAATTAAGAGAAATTGATAAAAAGGAAGAAGAAGAGTTACAAACCTTTTTCAGAGTGGGCTGTGAATGCCAACATCAGTGTTCGAAACAGTTCCCTCAACACTACATACGGATGATTCGTAATGACATGGCAGAGCTGTCAAGAGAAGAACTGGATCTTCTAATTATGGGAGAACTGATGACGAGCCTTCATGATGGAGAGACAACTACAGCATCTAAACATGTTCCGAAGAAGAGGAGCTATTCCCATACTTACTTTTATCACAAAGGGGAGAAGGTACATAAGTCTAACTTATTTAAATTTCACGTGGTATTTTCAATGGCTGTGCTTTTAGATCTGTCAAAAGACTTTCTTGTTCCTCCATGGTATCGGGAGATTTCGATTTGATGCCATTAAATCAAGCTATATAAAAGATGGAATAAAACCAAGGTAAGTTACGATTAATTGCCATGAAAATTGATAATTTAAAATTAATCACAAATTCTAAATTTAGGAGACATGGAAACACTGGCAGGCAGCCTAAAAATGCATTTACACATGAAGAAGAAAATCATGTGGTTTCCTTCATACAAAATTATAGTGAAGCAAATGCAATTTTATTACCAGGACGTATTCCAGGATATAAGCAATTTAACATCCAGTTGTTGCCATCCAGTACTTCAAAGAGAGCTGTATATAAGGAGTTTATTAAAGTTAACACAGAAACTCACTTTAGAACTGTATCAGAGAGTGCTTTCAACAGTGTGTGGAGGAAGTATCTACCGCACATAGTGATTACAAAACCAATGTCAGATCTTTGTTTGCAGTGCCAAAAAAACAGTTCCGCGATTGTTAGAAGCACAAATACTTCAGTTGAAAACCAATCTCTTGTAAGTTTGCTATAAGAAGTAACAAAAAGCATTAACACCAATTAAAAACTGTTTATAATTATAGGTATTACAGAAAGCAAGACAACACGTTGAGCTAGTAAAAATGGAACGAGATTACTACAGATCAATACTTGGGGAGACTAGCAAAGCACTCAAGGAGCTCTTTACACAGAATGAGACCTTCCTTCCCCCATTATCTAGACCCATTAACGAGCTTAATATTACAGCTCACTACAGCTTTGACTATGCACAACAGGTTAAAATAACCCCATTTATGTAATAAACACTAAATTAATACCACTCATTATAGGTGCACTACCCAAGTAACCCTTTACAACCTGGCCCTATTTACTTTTTAACTCCACGCAAGTGTGGAATCTTCGGTATTTGCTGTGAGGCTATTCCTCTCCAAACCAACTTTCTAATAGATGAATCATTTGACACAGGTAAATGATTTTCAGATTATTACCCTGTTCATGTTACTGTCAAAATTTCATTTAGGTAAAGGGGCAAACTCCGTTATAAGCATGCTTAATTATTACATTGAAAAACATGGTCTGCATGCTACAAATATTCATTTGAATGCTGATAATTGCTCAGGGCAAAACAAAAATAATGCAGTCATTCAGGTATGGCTTTCTTGCTCATACTACATGCACATTGACTCTTCTCTAATCTAAAATTTAGTACCTCATGTGGAGAGTCCTAACAGGAAGAAACAAGACCATCACTATCTCTTTTTTACCAACTGGGCACACCAAATTCTCCCCAGACTGGTGCTTTGGCTTGATTAAGCAAAGATTCCGCCGAACAGAAGTAGGCTGCTTAAATGACATTGCTGATGTAGTGGAACAGTCAGCATCAGTTAATACTGTTCAACTAGTTGGCACACAGGAGGGAGAACAACTAGTGGAATTTCACGACTGGACAGGATTCCTCGCACCATTCTTTAATAGGATAAAATCTATCAAAAAGCTCCATCACTTTATTATAGACAGTTCCTACCAAGGAATCGTAAAAGTGAAGGAGACATCTGGTAGTTCAGTGACAGATTTGAATCTCCTTAAAAACGATAAACCCTCTCGAAATGACCTCCCACCTCTAGTTGCTCCACGAGGCTTATCAGCTGAAAGACAGTGGTACTTGTATGATAGAATCAGACAATTTTGTCCTGAAAGCTGCAAGAACACTACATGCCCATTACCTGTTGTACCACGTTTATTCACACCAAATGTGTCTCCAGAGCCTTCCACTACTGCTGATACAACAATTAGCCAAGTAAGACGTCGAATTTGTGGAAAATGTGGACAAACAGGACACAATCGTCGCTCCTGTAAAAATTACGAAAGAAACTATCAAACAGAAATCTAGAATTACATGCACCATTACAATTATATTTAAATACTTCAAAGCGAAATTAGATAACATTATTATGTATAAACAATTATTGTGAATTTGATATTATTCTACACATACCTTCCTGCAAACTTGAGTGTATCATACTTCCAACTGGTAATCATCACCTTCCATACACTTTAAGACACTATAGAATAACTATAAAGTACAGCAAAACAAGCCTTCTTTCTCTATCAAATTTTCAGACATGAGGTGGAACGTCGGAAACGGAAAATTACGGGAAAATTTACTTAATTACATTTTTGCGTTTTTCTCAAAAATTAAATTCCTCAGACTATGATGTTTGACAGCTCGTAACTCAGCAACGGAAGCTCTGATTGAGACGAAACAAAAAGGGAAATACACATCAATGCGCCCTCTTTCTGCGGCATACAAAAACTCATTTTCGGTTTTCCGCTCAAAGTGTGTGGTTTTTCCAAATTAGGTCACATATTAGAATTGTTTTTGGGTTTGTTCCTTATTGAATAGTACATTAATAGGTATGTTTATAATAAAATTATTTTGTGATGTAGAAAATAATAACGAATACATAGCTACATAGGTGTCAACTGGACGTGAAGGTAGAAACTGTTGACAATATTTTTTTTTTCTGGCGGAAAGACACTACCAAAATTATTTGTTTTTAAACTTTATTTATAAACGAAAGAAGAGGGGAAACACAATTAATAATATTATTATTGGCAGAATGTTGAAGTCCTAAGTAAGTAATTAGATTCCTAGCAAATGAGAAAAGTAGCATGTTTCATACTGCCATCCTGTGAAGCTACATTCATTAGTTTTTGAACACACTATCATAATATTGCTAGTTGAGCTGAAAATCATAAACATCATCATGTTAGTATTCCTGTAGTAAAATATTAATGACCTATATACAGTGGCATTTATTATTCTTTCACAACCAACAGGACAAAAACACAAGAACCTCATGACATTTTCCATTCGAGGTAAATATCTATGTATGTATGAATACACTGTTTCCCTATAACTGGTTTGAGTGAATGCTTGTTAATCTTCACCCGCTATGAGCCGAGCTTAGGGGTACTATAGTTTATTTGTGTGTCTGTGTAACGAATATTGTCACTTTGATTGAGCTACCAGCAGGCTTTGAATCATACTGGAATCAAAATAAAAGAAAAAAGGTTTTTTCTAAAGCTTTCGGTTACAAAGTTATAACTGATACACTGTAAGAACTGATTGGCTGATTGATTGGTTAGATGAGTTTTATTTGCTTAATAGCGCTTTTAAATAATTATATTAATAACAAAGCATCTATAGGAACATAGAAAACCAATACTATCATGTTTTTAATGGAAAACATTTTTTACTTTTCGTTATAAACATAATTATTATAATTATGCTTCCACACAGATAAGGAACATATTAATTGTTTTACTTTCCATAATATATAAACATGTCTATTATGTTTGCAATGGAAAGTACAGTGTACTATCCAATTAGCAACATAGTTCTTCTCTGTTATCAGAGAGTACGGTAGTACTCTCTATGTAGGGATAGCCCGAAAAAAAAAATAGCTGCCCATACATTTCAATTGCAAATGAAATCTCTGGTAATATATACAAATAAGTTAAAATATACATAACTTACAATATATTGAGTATTTTCATAACTAACAATACCTTTTAGATGCCCACAGATCTTCGTTAAAGTAGAGAACTGCGAGTAGCAAAATCTTCATATTATTATTATTATTCCTCTTTTTCTGAAAAATAGATTTCTAATTTTCTGGAGCTACTAAAGTAGTTTTAGCACAAATACAATTTATTTTTTAAGTTAAATTCAGGGGAACAAACTTCGTAATGTTCTGTTTCTTGACCTAGACAACGAATACTTTCAGCCACTAACGGCAACCTACTTACAAAAAGACGCCATATGTAATAAACTACACACTTAAACACACTTTTGTAAATCTTACCTAGATGATACTGAACTGTCCATGTACAAATAGTACTATGATAACTGAATGTGCTTCTGTACTGATGTGTTAGTTGATTACTCTCAGATAAGAAATTTCATCACAATTATGCCACTAACTCATTGTATGTAATAACTATTTTTTTATTAAGTTGATTAATCAGTGTACTAGATATATATATATATATAATATTATAATTATATATATTAATGCTGTCAATGAAACAGAATAGTCATCATGTTTTTGATCAACAATTTACCAACAAATTATTATATGGAGTCATTTAAAAATAGAATCGAAGCAAGAATAATATAGAAACATGTTCAAAAATTAAAGAGGATGTAGGAATTTTATAACGAATAATTATAATATTGCAGTAAATTTTGAGTACTGTCTTCTTCTGGACACCATTCCTGCAGAAAATATCAATACTGTAAATGAAACAGAATAGTCATCATGTATTTGATCAACAATTTTACCAAGTTATTTAAAAACAGAATCGAAACAAGAATAATAAAAAACAATTGAAAAATGAAAGAGTATGTAGGGATCGGCAACAAAATAAAATACCACTTCCACATAACAACCCTACATAAGTATATATAGCTAGAGTAAAGGCAAAACACAAAGAAGTGATACTTATGTACAGTTGTTATGTGGAAGTGGTGTTTAATTTTGTTGCTAAGGTAAAATCCCTATCCTGTGATTTACTGTTATATTTTGACAAACTATCATAATTTTGCTAATGTGATAATTGACTATGTTATACTCCATGCATTTATCAATAAATAGGAATGAAATTCCTGAACTTCAGCCGAAAACAGCAAAAGAAATGGATGCTTTTATAAGGTAGATACATATGTATGAATATAATTCTTTCATTTCTTTGTGTCACTCAAAAGCTCTCAATTTATTTGTAGTTAGGAATAAGAAATGTGTAAATGAACCACCAATACATACATGTAGGTTTGGTAACAAATGCATGTAATGAAGTAAACAAGAAGCTTTTACAACTAGAACTTCCAACCTTTTTGAATAATAGTATAACGTTCTCTTTGATTGAGAAGTATTTATTATTATCAAAAGGTTGCAATTACTTATATACAAAACAGAAACATGATACGGCTCCATAAGAACAATAAATACAAGACACACACAGACAGTAAATGTTTTTTCAGGGCTGTTACAATAGAATATCACTTTCCTGCAAGAGTTCTGATTACTGAGATTCAGATTAGTAAGGGTTTAGTGTAGTGGTTGGGTCTTTATGGATACTTCTCAGTTCTTCATGTATCATCTGTATTGAATTTTTAACCATTAGAGGACTGAGCTTATTGCATATACAGTATTTTGGCCAGCGTTCACTTCCTTTACCCCAAACTTGGCTCCTTTTCTGACATGGAGTACTACTTCTACCAACTTGCTTACCGGGACTCGAAAGTCTCCAAGCACTTCGTAGAATCAAATCAAATGCAGTGCTCTCTCTCTTTTGACTGGAACTAGGGCAAACAAAATGACTCTACTGCATGTTGGCACCAGCTACACCCGAGATTTCAGGTTTTACAGCAAGGGAAATGCCCACCAGAGCGCTTGAGCTGGTTCACTGAAACCACAATTTGCGTGGGCGGCGAGGGGGCTGCACCCCTTTTAACCCCCTCTAACGAGGGGACACCCCCCTTTAAAATTCCCCCCATAGTCGTTATTTAGGCCAAAGGGCGGCCAAATAACCACCAATTTTTTTGGCCATTTTCATGGGCTTGTGCCTGACAACAATTACAATCATTTGCAGAGCTTCATAATGCTAGGAACACACTCCGAACCACATGGGGGTGAAATGTCACATTTTTGTGACATCAGTTTTCTAGGGGTTAATTCAACATTGCAAGTTTGAAATATTAGAATTGTTTTTGGCTTTGTTCCTTATTAGAATATATGAATAGTACATTAATAGGTATGTTTATAATAAAATTATTTTGTAATGTAGAAAATAATAACGAATACATAGCTAAGTAGGTGTCAACTGGACGTGAATGTAGAAACTGTTGACGATATTCTTTTTTTTCCAGCGGAAAGACACTACCAAAATTATTTGTTTTTAAACTTTATTTATAAACGAAAGAAGAGGAGAAACAATTAATAATATTATTATTAGCAGAATGTTGAAGTCTTAAGTAATTAGATTCCTAGCAAATGAGAAAAGTAGCATGTTTCATACGGCCATTCTATGAAGCTACATTTAAAATTTCGTTAGTTTTTGAACACACTATCATAATATTACTAGTTGAGCTGAAAATCATAAACATCATCGTGTTAGTATTCCTGTAGTAAAATATTAATGACCTATATACAGTGGCATTTATTATTCTTTCACAACCAACAGTGCAAACACACAAGAACCTCATGACATTTTCCATTCGAGGTAAATATCTATGTATGTATGAATACACTGTTTCCCTATAGCTGGTTTGAGTGAATGCTTGTTAATCTTCACCCGCTATGGGGCGAGCTTAGGGGTACTATAATTTATTTGTGTGTCTGTGTAAAGAATATTGTCACTTTGATTGAGCTACCAGCAGGCTTTGAATCATACTGGAATCAAAATTTAAAAAAAAACAGGTTTTTTCTAAAGCTTTTGGTTACAAAGTTATAACTGATACACTGTAAAAACTGATTGGCTGTTTTAACCAATTGATTGGTTAGATGAGTTTTATTTGCTTAATAGTGCTTTTAATTAATGATTATATTAATAATGAAGCATCTATAGGAACAAAGGAAGCTAATATTATCACATTATTAACAATTTTTACTTTCCGTTACAAACATAATTATTATGTTCCTAATTGATACCACATATATATTACCCATGAGGAACGTTTTGCTTTCCATAATTAAACGTGCTGATTACGTTTCTAATGTAACATACAGTGTACTTTCCAATTAGCACATAGTAATTGTTCTTATTTTCTGTTATATATTTAAAAAATGATTATTATGTTCCTGTACAGCGGCACATGGAAAACATGCGACCAATATTAACCAAACCAATTGCAACCACTAGTATTTAATAGTGTAGTTACCATTTAATCACTTTTAGAATACTTATGACACCAAAAAAAAACATGAAATGCAACTCGTCTTTTTTAAGACTATCTTTATTGAAGCGTTACTTAAAACAAGTACAATTGAAGTAGTAGCTACTACAACATTGAGAACTGGCTCTACACTTTCAACCATGATGACATCTGTTTCTAGCTTCTAGTGTTGTTCCAGTTCTTATGTCATATTATAGTTCCAGTTCTAGTTCTGGAACTTTAATTCCCTCAATTATACGTAGTTCCAGTTATAGTTCCAGAACCAGATGGTTTCCTATTTATAGTTCTAGTTCCAGTTTTTTTTTCACTTTATTAGTTCTAGTTCCAGTTCCCACGTATTTAATTGTAGTTCAATGCATAATTTCAGTTTCAAAATTTTTATTGATCAAATTCAATTGAAACATTATTCATTTTCAAAGAAGTACTGCTAACTCATGCATACAGGGTGTTGATATTTACAGTATATGCGTAATATAATATCATTTAAGAACATTGAATTTAGTTCTAGTTTTAGTTCCAGTACTACCTAAAATTTTTTTTTTAGTTCCAGTATTAGTTCCTGTACCAAAATAGAAAATGTTTTAGTTCTAGTACTAATTCTAGTTCTAGAACTGGAACTAAAATTAAAATGGTGGTACTAAAATTACTTTAAGTTCCAGCACTTAAGAACTGGAACAACACTACTAGCTTCATCATTTTTATTTCATGCATGTGATTCAAGCTAACAAAACAGCAAACACGTGTAAGAAATAGGAACGTATGCATACCTTGCAGAAGCTAATAACATATTCAGAGTTACCTACTTCACTGAAATTAAGGCACAGTCACATTAATAACCCTCACTTTCTGGGTAGAACCTCAATAGTGAAATTCTGGTCTACAAGTATCAAGATGATATCTTTGGATAAAGAATCTCAAAGATTCCAAATTTGAAATTTTACTGGGGCAGGGTTGGATACAGAAAAACGGTTTGTGCCGACATTTTTCACATAGTCGTTAATTATTTATGGAAGTTGTGGTCATTAACTAGATTTATTGAGATTTGGTGTGGTCAAGAGCTTAAAGCAAAGAAAGAGCCATTCTTCGATAGTGTATGTTGACAAGTGTGTACAACTAATGTCGTATTGAATACTTGTAGCACATGTCGCGGATAGATTTTCACCATGAAAGTCCTTTCCTTCTCACAAACAGTGACTGATACTGTACAGCTTATCCCTACTACACTCTACCTCTGATTTTATCATTAGCACATTGTTTTAGAGCTACTGGCAATGTAAAATTATAATTATGCAGTGGGGTTGATTTATTGGGTGTGACAAGGTTTGGGGTTTGGACGAACCATTTCACACTGTATATAATTAACATTAATTTTCATGATGCATAGGGATAATGTTTTGTCAAGTATAATTAATTTGTTATGCAAAACTATTAAGATCATGTTCAGACCACCTTGGACAGTTGGGTAGCAGCAAAAAGAATTTGAATTTACATTTCAGCTGAAGAATGTAAGCTCATTTATACAGCTTTGAATGAATGAATATGAATTTTCACATAATTATATAATATATCATTTTCAAACCTCCTGTGAACTGGAGACTTTGATGAAAACGGATACAATCCAAGCATCTACAGCGAAGGCACCATTTTCTCTGTAAACGTGACATATCCAGCATAAATCCTTTAGGTTCAATCACATCACTTCACCAACCCCAACAAAATTTACATGAAATTTACCATGTGACTAACAGTCACTTTATATTATTTGAAATATGATTTGTCTGAGCAAACGTCTAACCGGTTTGGAAGCTATCAGGCATCATAGCCAAATCGTAATAAAGACTGGCAGAAACTTAGATACCATAAATAACATGTATATACTGCTACGTACATTTTTTTTATAGGCCATTCCTATGATTGCTTTTCCTTGAGTTTCCAATTATCTTGTTTGTAATAATTGTTTTAAAGCATGTAACCATTTTCATTCCTCCAGTATTGATGAACGGCATATTTATCCACCTGTTCAATACGATGACGAAAGGAAACATTTAGGTTAGTTTCAGTATAATAATTATGTCATAGTTACTTGTTATAATTATATTATTGTTATAATTATTTTGATTCACATGACGTCATAATGTAATGCAAGATTCAGTTTCCACCTCATAAAATAAAGGACCAGCTACCTTAGTCACTTTCACTGGTATCCACTTTTCAGGACCATGATAACTCTTAGCATATAACTTATCATCAAGATTAAATTTCCTTGGTACTGATACACTCTCTCTGTCTTTCTTGACCCAAAATAATTAGCAATACTTGCAATAATGATATATAACAATGTCAAATCTTTGTCAGCTGCATTTCACTCAGTAAGTTGACTGTAAATAAGAGGATAGTTGGTTATATATATATTAACGCACGGCTCTATAGTGTCGTAGTGAAAGATAGCTGAGAATCCTTATCAATCAGTTTTAAGATTCTTGTGAACTTCCTCAGACTGGTTTAGATCTTTTTTAAGATACTCTTTTCTAGCTTGTTTTCGTTTCCCAGTTCCTTCATTTACATTTAGTATGATATGTAATAACCTTTTATCTATAAGTGTTATTTTGTAACAAAAACAGAAAGGTTTTAAATTTATCTCACATGTATGCATGATTTCACCCTAAATTTTGCACTATGCTAAGCTCTTATTCTACACAAAAGTAATTTTTCACAGTTTCATACAGCTTGAGTTTACCCCCTCTACCAAATTTACTTAAGCATTCAACTACATCTCAGCTACAACCTAGGCCCCTAAAAACAACTTCAGAGGCCTTACAATTTACAATTCCTAAGGGAGCAGTGGATTGATGATTTCCTGACACTACTCCCCTTCACAAAAACTCCTCTATGAAACCCTATTTGCATGTTCAATAAATATATTAATTGAAGCCGTGAAACCTTCAGTCTTTCAATGGTGCTTACTCCAAAAATTGAAGCTGAAGATGTTGGATTTGTATTTAAACAAGGAAAGGATTTTAAAGAAAAGAACAAAACAGCAATATAATAAACTAATATGAATTGACTCATTGTAGGGCAAAACAGATAAATGATAATTATAACAGTATTATACATAATGAACAAAATAGTTTACTTAAAAGATTTGAAGAGGGGAAAATTAAGTAAACAATTAATAATTAATTTTGTATACTTGTGAAAACTGTTTGAAATGGCAGTTATCACTAGCACTAGCAAATGTAATACTTTGAGGATATCAATAAGAAGAACTAATTGCCATACATACGGTAACTCTAGTTATATCCACAACTTTATTGTGTTGATTCATAACAAACTAATACCTTGTTGAAAAACTGTAATTATAAGAAACACATGGTGAGGTGCATTGGGATTGTACACTCTACGCAGTCCTCTAATATACACCCTCGAGATATCTGTTTATAAGAGAGCACATGAAAATAACATTATTAGGCTGAACCACAAATTTTGTACACAACCATATCAGGAGCTTACAAGTGCTATGAAGCGCTGTAAATGAGCATCAAATTCAGTGTATTTTTGAATCCATCGGTTGACAAATGACCTGTTTTGTGAATTTCCTTATATGGAAAATAAAATTACCGGTCAAGTAGTGATAAAAACTCCAAAACCCACAATTTGGTCACAAATGCTATATGGAAGAAAGTTGGAGGTGTTTTTCAACAACAGTTTGATGCTCTTTCGTAGTGTTTTGTGGTGGTCATAAACTCCTGCCCATATTTTGTTATTGAAAGAATACAAATTTAAATAATGATTTATTTTATAAAGAATTCTGTTGTTCCTAGGGGATGATGGGTAATAATAATTCATGTATATATAAATTAAAATTGTAATTCTGAACCGAGTAAAAGATTTATAGTCTAAACATGTTACTAACCAAGATGCCTTGTTAACTTTTCCTCAGAAAATGTGCAGTGCCTTCTCAGGCCGGGAGTCACAGAAGAAGCAGCATGTCAAGCACTGAAAGACACTAACAATGATGTGGATGAAGCACGAAAACTGTTGATGGTTCGTTGGCATATTATCATTTATTAATATGCATTATTATGATTATATAGTAAGATGGATGGGAATTGCGTTTAATGAACCATAAAGGAGTAAATGCCACTTCCATTGTGTGATTTCTTGAACTGTATGTGCAGTTGTTGCAATTTATAATATAAATTAGCAATTGATTTGATCACAAATATTTGGGGGAAAACCTTTTTTGAAATTAGGTTTCATATACTACATTCTGTAGGATAATAAGTGTGCCTGAATAGTGATACATCCCACTTGCTTCACTACATTTTACACTCCTACATTGTAATACTATTACTGAAAATGTTAGTGTCATAATCTTCATTTGATTATGATATCAGAACTGGTGAATTACGCTATATATGAATGCATATAATTTGTACATGTCAGTCAGTCAGAGACACATGTACATCATCATACTTATAATGACAGCTATAGCTGAGAGAACAATATGTGATGAGGAGGCTGAAGTCATATTTGCAGTAAAGAATGTCTCTGAACCAAACACTTGCATTAATTTTTATTATTTGTATGTACATAGTTTAGACTTGCCAATCATTGCTTTATCATTTACTTGATTTAATCTTTAATACAGTAATAAATCTGTGGATGAAGCACTCTCACCTTCACCCTTCCTATACCTATAATAAATATACTCACCAAATGCAGTTGCATGTGTAGTATAAACCTTCTCTCTCTTTGTATGTTGTTATCAGTGTGAATGAAGAAGAAGAAACAAAAAGAAGATAATTAGTGATTTTGTGGAGTTTCAAGTCTAATAGATTTATGAGTGTTTTCTAATGGTATAAAATTGAGAAACCTTAAGCCTACTATATCCACTAAATTTTTAAAGACTTGGATTTAGCATGCATTAATTTTAGTGAATTTCTGATCCTTGCCTAATATGCCTAATAACAATGATCACAAAATTAATATATTTTTTATAGTGTACCAATTTTAAGTGATTATTACATTAGTCACTAAAATCACTTAAATTTGTACATAATCACCCGTAAAAAAATTGCACTGTTACAATAAAAAATATGTTCTACATTAAAATTTTTATATTTTGCGTTAGTATCATAGTCATTAAAAAATAGTCGCCATATATCATAATTTGTGTTAAAGGTTGTAAGATATGCTTCTATGAATCCAAGCTTTGTTAACAAAACAGAAAAAGTAAAGAAAGAATACATGTATAATCAGTACAAACGCTTGGTGATATCCCCATTCCCTACATAGAAACAGGTTATTTTATGGTGAAACAATGGTATCATGTATATATTTAATTACAGACAAAGATTGAAACTAGTGATCCTTCCAGTACTAATCCACAGAATACAATATCAGATCCTCAAGCTGTTGGAGGTAAACTGATGATAAATTTTGATTTCAATACACCTATAAACATGGTTTATATATTACATACAGTATGTAATAATAAATGTGTATGTGTCATGTGATAGTTATTACATTCCTATTGGTGTCGTTATTGTATATAGACGAGGTCATTATTATGAATATCACTGAGTATGTATCGATACACACAAATGGGGTTGGGGGGTGTGGGGGGTTGTAATAACTGTTTTATGATGTGGGAAGCCAGTGGTATTGAATTTATGGGGCCATTTATACAGCACCAGAATAGTATTTAGGACATGCAAAGCATGACCAAATATTTTGTCACTAATTAATTATCCATGAAGGCGTGGTCAATCAATTCTGTCGATTAATATGGAAAACAATCATCAGACTTCTCTTCAGTAACTTAATTAAGATGAATTTTGGCTTATACAATAACTCTCACTAGCCACATCCTTTGCCAATTGCTTAGTATACATGTATGTATTCCTGGAGCTTGTTTCTGCTGTTTGGGGTTGTTGAAGACCACTAAGAAGCTAACATTTGCCCCATAGTGCCTGATGTGCACCCCTGGGAAGAAATTAGATCACTGTCATCAGTAATCTAATTTCTTCATAACAACTTACTATGTCACACATGTGGTTATAACACCAATCATCAATCATTAAGGCTTTTGAGTGTAGCACTATAGTTCTTTGAGTTTAGGTAGTGAATTAGGTCTGTTAGGAAATTACTCAAGTTATAGACGATTCAACTAAGGTCAGAGTTTGAGATTAGATATAGAAAACATTGATCCTGACAATGATTCAGAAGACTTCAAGCCACTGAAAGAAGAGGAATAATTTTATCAGGCTCCTTACTTTAAAACTTCGAGGACGAAAATCAGAAACAATGACATGATGATTACTTCTGCTAAAAGATTGAACACTCGTATTCCTAAAGCACTGAGGGCTATTTGTAAAAATAACATCAATACAAGATGGGCTCTCTTTAGTATTAAGGGTAGGACAATCAACTAATTTATCATAGACAACTGTTCACAAAACAACTTAAAGCTCTGGTTGGCGGCAGATTTGGTTAGAGTATATCCAGTTGAGGTCACCTAGGATACAAAGATGTTGTTCATTCCTATTATTTAATCTATATCACATTCAGCTAAAAGATGCTTGAAAAATCATTTTGTGAAAAGTGTCTATAGGTACTACATATTAGCATAGATCTCTTGCTTCTAGGATATATTTCCAACCACAAACTTTCAATTGAATTAGTATTCAGATCAGGTTGAAGGGCAAAACAAAGGGTATTAGGTATTATTAGAATAGCTACACCACCCCCTCTTCTATTTTGATCTCTTCTAAAAATGCTCATGCCAGCAAGACAAATTTCACTTATACCAATTGTGTCATCTAACCCCATTTCTAAGAGAGTAAGAATATCCAATTTCTCTTCAAATATCAATAATTTAACGTAATACAAGACTATAAACATTAATACGAAGTGTCCTTTTAGGAGTAAGTACACGATGTTGACTATGAGCAGAATAGAAGTGGAAATGTTACTGTATGTTAAATTAGAAAGTAACTTTCTTGACAATAATCTTCGGAGCCAGTGTTTGATGTTGTAGCAAGGACTACTTCAATTGAATTCGATTTGATGCAGTGCTTTGCTGGCGATGGACATAATACAGTAGCAGCTATGTCTAGATATATCTAGTTGTCCCAAGAAGTTTTCTTGAGTCTAGAAACAGTATCTGTGAGTGATATAAATTGTCATAACTTTATAACTAAGCAGTTTTAGCAAAAGCCTTTTGTTATTTTAAAGGCTACCAGCTTCTTAAAGCCGTGATTGTTCGTAGCTTTCCCAGAAATTTGCAAACACACACAGACAGATAGACACACAATATGATAACCATACCGTTCTGCCTACGCTTCATGATGAGGATAATGAAGGCTGTACATGAAAGGAAGATTTTATCTAAACACACTGAACATAGCCAAGTAAACTCACAACGTGAATTGACTAACAATTTGTAAGCCCCTGTATCAAAGCAACAACAAGAACAATGAGTCCATCTCTGACAATCATCACACAAAACAGCACAATGATTTTGTTTCACAGGAAAGCAGCAAATCAAATGAGGATGCTTAACAGGGCCAGGACCTGGGTTTATCTTGATATCTCCACTCATCTGTAGTTGAAAGAACGCACAAAACAATACATACGTGAACACCATGAAAGACGTAAGGAAACCAGCTGCAAAATTCACAACTCTTCTTGAAACCAAAGAAGGAACTAAGGAAACTCTAATACACATTTTCATAGACTCTTCTGCCATTAATATTTTTATATAGCAAATTATCATTATCATTAGGTTTACCAAGAATCAGTAATCATTGATAAAGCTATTTAAACTGCATGTTCATATCTAACTGAGATGACTGATTAAAATTGACTACTGTAAATACAATTATACAGAATTATACTTCTTACCTGTCAGATTAATCAGAAACATGGATATGGCCGAAATGCTGACTGAAAGTGTATGAGAGATAGAGTTGATAGGTGACATGCCAATTCATCTTAAAGGTGTTTTCAGTTTGCTCTTGTATTGATTGGTGTCATATCCTTTATGTGGAAATATAAACGAAACACAAAAAAGTCTAGAGCAGTTATTGCACCTAATTAACTCTGACAAAAATATGAAGAACAAAAGCACGATACTATTGTAAGTGTTGTCTGTTATGATTTTTATTGTGGGTAAGAGTGTGCATTTTGCCTTCCTTAGTCTCTGAGTGTGTGTATTAGGGACATCATAACTCCAAAAGTATGCAAATGAGTTTAGGATGGTCCTAGCAATGTACGACTCATAATTAAACAAACCACTTCTGTATAACCCTACATAAGTACCTATGTCAAACAAAATATGTTGTGTTGTGTTTACCACGTAGGTATTGATGAAATCTTTTCAATGAGAACACTATGGCAAGAGCTTCTTTCTCTAACCGTGAGTATTTCTCGAGAGTGTTCTGTGTCATAAACGAATTCTGTCTTTAGAGGGATCAAAATGAACCAACAGTCATGATGACTGTAGCATGGCTTTGCTTGTTAAAATGGCTTTCCTTCATCTTCCAACCAATAACAGTGGGTACCTTTCTTGGGTAACCTGTAAGGGCGAGAGAAATATAGATAGATTAGGCAGAATTCGTTGTAATAGTTTATTAGTCCAACAGATGAAATTAGTTCAGTGACATTGGTGGATGTTGGTGCTTTGGCAGTGAAATTCATTCTTGTCAATTATATGACCCAGATATTTGATGGAGTTTAGCCCAATACGCACTTCGACTTCTTGAGTGTCACACCAGCTGATTGAAGTCTCTGAAACATTTTGTGAGATTTTAAAGATGATCTTCATCAACACCAGAAACTAGGATGTGATCTAAATAAGCTGATACATGTGGTAGTCCTTGTACACACTGTCCATAGCTTGTTGGAAAATTGATGAAGCTGATGCAATACAAAATGGGAGCATATTTAAAAAAAAAGACATTAATGGTAGTAAATTTGAGTTCAATCTATAAGTAGGCATATTGTAGATCCAATTTGGAGAACATCTGACTACCTGATACTCAACACATGGCAATAGGTAGGAGTCTTTAGTTCCTTTAAGCAATTCAAGTTCATTCTTGAATACCACAGGGTACTTGCTTAATATCCTGTCCAGGGAGAGGTTGGTTGTCACATGATTAATCTTTGACCAATTTAATCTGATTACTTTCATTCAGTTCCTTCCAAAAAGATTAGGTCCTTCACCCTGTACAACTATCAAGGGTAAGGTTGCTTGTTGAGATCCGTAGGTAAATTCTAAATCTTACATTCTAATAGTGAGTAGAGATTCACTGATATACATACATATTGACACATCAGTGGGATTTAGGTCCAGTCCACTAGAAAAAATATAAAGTGTTTCCTTGCTAACAATTGTTAGGGCAGCCCCTGTGTCAATTTGCAAATGAATGTCCTGTTTATTAACTAAAACTTTGACCATCAAATGTTTGGCTCCATTAGTGACAGTTAAAAAAGGTTGTAAATGTCAGCAGTTGGTTGCCATAACAAGGGCCTGGGCCTGAAAGTCTGGAGGTGTGTATGTTTAACCTTGACCATTCCTTTGTGGTTAGGGATGCTTCAGAGGTTTCCTGGAGTCCAAATTAGATCTGCTGCTATAACAAATTTTTGCAATATGGCGTTTCTCGTCAATTTACAGCACGGAATTGACAGACGTACGACTGGTGGTTCCTCCGTACCTGTGACATGTACAAAGCGAACCTTCCAGCATCTGTACATTTTGCATGGCTGGAACGGTCTTACATAGGTCTTGAATGTTTGTGCTATGTCATACTCACTTCGGTAATTCAAGTTACGTTCTTTAAGAAGACGACGTTGGATTCCATTGGTCATTAATACCATAATAGTCTGTCTCTGATCATATCCTTAATAGTTGTCCCAAATTTACAGTATTCTACGAGCACTCTCAGTTCAGCAACATAGGTTGCCAGTGATTCTCCTGCATGATGATCTCTCGTGTTAAATCTGAATTTCTGGACAATAGATGACGGTTTAGGGTTGAAGTGGGTCTTGAGCATTTCAACAGTCTCATCGTAAGTCTTCTCAATTGGCGTGCATGGTTGTACTAATCCCTTTTACATTTCATGCTAGCATCCACAATGTCGTTAGCTTCGAAATAGAAATGAAGACGTTCACAGCACGATGTCCATGAATCTACGGTTCAGTTAAAAGTAGGTATCTTCCCATGTGTTGACCTCGTCGCCAATTATATGTTGCAAAGTAAACACACATACCATAAACGACAGGAATTACCATATAAATGCACAGCAACTATGAAACAACTGAATAACGAGATATATTATGAAAAACGTATTTCTATAATTACTTTGCGATGACTATGTGTCAATCATTATTGTGTTCTGTGTACTCAAAACCTTGGGCCTGAATAAGTGCACATAAACTGAATACTTCCTTCAAGGTTCTAAATGATGGCTGAAACACATCAACTTATTATACTTACTTGTTAAAGATTTTTGCATCATCTTTATACTGTTTCTCTGCTATATACAATAGTTATTATTATTAGTTGCAGTTTTACATTCTTCCAAGTAGTAGGCTGCCAGCTTCAATCAACTGTTTCACCAATGCTGAACTGCTTGTTGAAATTGGAAAATTTCATAATCCAGATTCTTTTTGGACAAGAAATATTCATCAAACTTTGTCATAGCTGTAACTGTTGTGTATTCATCTCTAGTAACTAATATAAAAGGTTTTTTTATTATGTGAGTTAATTAATGTGAAATTCAAACGAAATATGCATCAAATTACCATCAATGATTCCTGAGTATCCTTGGGTATATGTCAGCAGTGAAAGGAGTCATTTAAATTCTACTTTAAAAATCGACACCAAATCCAGCATGTAGAAAAGCACTTGTATAGGGATCACACCTCTCTAAATCAATAAATCAATCACTGATTTGCTATACATGTCCTATTTATTAAACATGTATACTCCAATTCCCAATACAATATACTAAAATTCAGAATTTCCCATGTATTTACACACATACACTCTTATAACACCTCAGCCATGCTCTCCGGTTCAGAGTATCCAAAGTTCCAAACTATGCCACTAATTATGTACTTCCCCTAACTATGATTATATCAATAATTAACCCTCACCCGCGTAGACAGAGTAGAGAGTTACTGTAATCAGGTTTTGTGTCTGTATGTGTTATGTCTATCAACAAAATTAAAATTGTACGTAGCTTCAAATCAAGTACAATTGAAGTAATGGCTTCTAAAACATTGAGCTTGCTCTAAGCTTTCTGGCCGTGATGGTTGTTTCAAGCTCCACCTATTTTATTTCATGCCAGCCGTGTCATTGAAACCACGAAACTGTGTTAGAGTTTACATATGACAGTATATTATAGATTCACATTTCATGAACTACATGTATCCTCAGATTAACACACAATATATACCACCAGATCTAGATATATACATTGTCACATTCCTTATGGATTTCCTTATAGGTACAAAATAGGAAATTCCATTTTTTTTGCTGTGCATTGTATGTGGAGTGCTGTGTGCTTGTTTTGTGAATTTAGCATTGCATAGGTGGCCTCTCCCACTCCAATATTAAAGTGGGTGGGGCTGGCTACATGACGCCAAGTGATTTAATTTGGGCTGTTCCATACAGGTGTGTACATGTTTAGTGAAGTGGAGTAACTGAAGTTGAGAGGTGTGGTATGGATTTTTACTGGTTTAGGAAAGTTTTTATTATGCGAGTTAATTAATGCGAAATTTAGACGAAACACACATCAAATTACCATCAATGATTCCTGAGTATCCTTGGGTATGTCACCAGTGAAAGGAGTGGAGTCACTTAAAATTCTTCTTTAAATATGGACACCAAATCTAACATGTAGAAAAGCACTCGTATAGGGATCGCACCTTTATAATCACTAAATCAATCACTGATTTGCTATACATGTCCTATTTATTAAACATGTATACTCCAATTACCAATGCAGTATACTCAAATTCAGAGCTCTCCATGTATTTACACACATACACTCCCATTAAACCACAGCCATGCTCTCCACTTCAGAGTATCCAAAGTTCCAAACTATGCCGCTAATTATGTACCTCCCCTAACTATGATTATATCAATAATTAACCCTCACCTGCGTAGACAGAGTAGAGGGTTACTGTAATCAGGTTTTGTGTCTGTATGTGTTATGTCCATCAACAAAATTAAAATTGTACGTAGCTTCAAATCAAGTACAATTGAAGTAATGGCTTCTAAAACATCGAGCTTGCTCTAAGCTTTCTGGCCATGATGGTCGTTTCTAAGCTTTCTGGCCATGATGGTCGTTTCAAGTACAATTGAAGTCTAATAACAATCATGTTTACAGTCAGGTATAGTCAGTAGTCATTCTTGTTTCCGAATCACACTTGTGGTGAGAGTTCTGCACTGCAAGTGCATTCATTATTCATTATTATAGCTTTTACTTAAAAACTTATAAATACCATAAATGATATTTTACTTACCTTATGTACGTACAGGAGCAAATACAGTTTGGAAGTCAGCGTGGTGAGTTAATTATAGATAATTTTAGGTTTATTTTAAGTAGGTTTAACTTGTTTAGCTGTCATCTGTGTAGTACAATAGGCCAAATTATTCAAGGCACTGCCAATACTGCTAAACTCTTTTCTAGTAGATGTCTTTTCAAATTTAATGATTAGTCAATAAATAGGATAAGGCTCTATAGGTGACTGCTTTTTTTTCATGAAGCTTCTTGGACTACCAAAGAAAAACTAATTAAGCAGCAGTGAGCCTAGCCACTCTCATACTTTAGTTTCCTCAATTTATGAGTTTTAATACTTTTTCAATTGGTTATCACAACAAAGAACACTTTCTTCTAGCAGATGTAGGTTACAGAATCCTGGTTTTTATACACGCCAAATGTGAAAAAAACAGACTAATAAAGATATAAAAGCTGTCAGACATTGTTGGATGACAACCAATCAATCACTTCTGTCATCATTTTTGTTCTGTATAATAACTATGAATATGCACATTTATTGGGATAACAATTATAATCACCATTATTTACAGTTTTTCTCCATCTTCTCATAATTACAGGGATACATTCAGAGGTTTGTTGCCAGGTAAATCTTCAGATTCAAACTCTGGTTTGAACATCACAAGTAAGTACCAGTCCAGTTAATGGTGCACATAGTGATTATACAGACAATCTTCCTGGAGTCCAACTGTAAATCTCTCATGGTACAATACAAGAGAAAACTGTTCCTTTTTCCTTAATAGTGGGACAACCTTCTCTTCTTTTAGATGGAATGCACATAATATAGAGGGATGAAGAAGGCATTATTCATAACATACATGTATACTGTAGATATTTATAGTTTATGGCAAAATGTGCCCCCTGTGTGCCCATTGTTCCTACACCTACATGTACGTATTTGTAATGCTAATATTTCATGATCAGCTGTGCAATATTATATCAACTACACATTTTAATCGCATAAATACGATATTTTGGTCTTGAAATTGCAATTGCTGCAGCATTTACTATCAGCAATTTCAGAACAAACAACATATTATGGAGAAAAGGTATCCCTATGATTAGTTTGTTATGTCATCATTCAGTACTGAATCATGTCTGACCTGAATACAGCCTATTATAGTTACTATTTTGATTATCCACTCCTCTTACTTTCTAAATGTTTTGATCAAATATCAGGAATATATTTCACTATTAGTTCCAGTTTCTATGTAAGCTACGAGCACAGTTAATCTGTAAAGCTTGAGCACACATTTAATTACATGCCTTTCCCATTAACAAACTATGTATACGATGCTTTGTGACACAAACATAATTATATGATTAAACCCCATAGAAAGCAATTATATTACTTGCAGAAGTGACTTGGAGGAAACTACTTGAAATTCGCCAGCAATATTTCCAATTATATGGTACTTTGAAAGATCACTAAAAACAAATAAGAATAAGCATAGTTATAGAATAATTTGATAAAGAAGCTCAGAGTAATTATTTAAAATGATGACTATAATGAAAATGTGAAGTATTGAATTTTCTGAGATGAACATCTTAATTATTATTGTGAAGTAGCAACAGTTATTGGAGAGAAAAAAAAATTTCTATTTTGCTCCTAAGGAAATGTGACATATGACAGTATATTATAGATTCACATTTCATGAACTACATGTATCCTCAGATTAACACACAATATATACCACCAGATCTAGATATATACATTGTCACAATTCCTTATGGATTTCCTTATAGGTACAAAATAGGAAATTCCAATTTTTTGCTGTGCATTGTATGTGACTGAATTTGCTTATACGATAAACTTTCAAAACTTAATTATTTTGTATTGATCATTTGATTAGCTCTAGAATGATATACAATATATCCCAATCAATCAATAGACAAAGCTACAATGAGGGATTAAACTTTTGTAGTCACGAATCCTTCATTTTGAAAAAAACTATATTTTTTTAATTATTCAAAGTAATGATTAACAATTTATTTAGCAGTGGCTAGCAAAGCACATGCAGAGATATCTCCAAACCTCTCTGAAGGTATGAGTGGATAGGTAAGATGTTAATGAAGCTTTTTATGCAGGAAAGCAGTGATCACCCGAGTAATCTATAACAGTCTATTTTCATTCATATCTCAAAATTAATAATTATCCCATAAGCATAAATCTGGTCGCATATATTTAGAACTTTGATATTTTCTATTTCATAGGGTCAAGTGCACAACAAAAACATAAGCAGACTCGGACAAATATACCTGTACCAACTGAACCACAGCCAGAAATTGATTATCATAATCTACAAGGTATTTAATAACAATGCATTATCATCAACAGTGTAATAATCGTAGTGATGATAATTACTGCAAACTAGGGCTGGGACAATAATAATTGATTAATGAATTAATCAATCGATATTGAAAATTCCTCTGATTATTGATTGTAAGTCTGAGATGCTCATTATTTCAAAATGCATACTTTTCAAGCATGCGACAGCAAATAATGTAGAATATGGAAGTGACAGGAGCTTTTTTGTTCATTAAACTGGAGGAGTTTCCTGTATTAATTGACTTAATTGGCCTAATTATTTCCACTGATTTTAATCGATTATCAATTGATTTGAAGTTTGTGATAATTGATTTCAGAATCTCAGCTGATTCCAGCTCTACAGTTCAAAAACTTACAATTTTAATGAAATCTATTGTTCAATGCCTATTGCCCATGACAACATTATTATACGAGTTGGATTAAAGGTTTGATTTATTTCCATTTCACTGTGATGAAATGGGAAGGGTATAGTAGTCTGTATAGTGGCTTTAAGGGGTGAAGCCCCAAGGAGTGAGCATATATATATATATGCAGCTGCAATACTTCCAAAGTTGCCAGACTGTATGTTTTGTTTTGCTATATATGCATGCATGTAGATTATAGTTATATGCTTGCCCACGTAAAACCTCTTAATCTATAGACATGTACATTGTGAAAAATCTTTTTAGAATCTTTCCTCTATATGCTTTCCCCCCAAACCCCTCCCACCCTTCATCCCCTAGGTGACCAAAGAAGGACCATTATAATGTACAAATGTCCAAAAAAAACTGATGTCTACAACTTGCTGAAGAAACAATCATCACATTATGACAACTTTGCTAGAGAACTGAGCATTGATGATGAATTACGTGATAAGCTAAAAAGCGATAAGACTTCACATAATGCAAAATTGGATGATGTCCTAAGAAACTGGATTGCGGAAAAAACTTGTAGCGTAACTTGGGCAAAGGTTCTTGAGATACTGGATGACCTTCAATTGGAAGATGTTGCTGAGGAAGTGAAGCAGTTCTTAGACAAAGAGGAGACTTTAAAAAAATATGTTCAATGATTATGCTGCTATATATACATAGTGATATGTCACAGAGCTTTTAATACATATATTACAAATACCATATGTAAAACTTTTTTTAGTTTTTAAAAAATAATTACAGCTGAAGTTATTGCTATATATCTATAATATGTTTATTATTTATTATTAATTCCCCACAGCACAACTTATTTAATTTTATATATTAATGAAGAAATATATGAGCTGATCAATATAGATGGGCACTGAACCTAATGCTCAGCCAAATGCACACCTGGTTGAATATCTGCTGTGTCATCAGTTCTGTAGATCTCTTTCGCTTCCGAAGTCTTGTTTGTCTATCATTCAGCAAGAATAACAACATGCTAAACTAGTATATTATATACCAGCTGCAGTTACCAACTGCAATTCATTTCCTGAGTTTGATATTCAGGACACTAAGTGAATATAAAACTAATTCCATGCAGCATATCTAAATGTAAATCCAGTTTGAATTCTGGAAATGGATTACCAGAAACACAATCAAAATTGATTATGCATCTGTTGAGCAGTCAGTCCTTCTTAATTATAAAACAAGTGTATATATACTGCAATAAAAGACATCTTAATCTTTGTACTCATACAATATCAACACATGAAGGCTCTACTACTCATTTGCAACAGGTTTGATATCTCCAAGTTCTATTCCAATGACAGAATATATATATATATATATATATATATACATCCTACACTAAACGTTCACAAATAGGGAGATTTATAGTTAACTGCGATGTTGATGCTGAACATCAAAATAATTATATATAATACTATTCTCTCTATAGTTTGTATTTTTTTTTATTTATCATGTTTATATATACCATCAATTATAATTATCTCTTCATGTATAATGCCCTTTGATATATTAAACAACAAACGACTTGGATTACTAAGGTTAAATATAATTATACATAACATATGATACATGTGATACAAGCATAATATAAACAAAGAAAAAATGTATGAATATTTATAATTATTTTATATAGAGAACAACAAAAAATTACGGATAAAATAATTAATGTTAAATAAGTGTACAATATTATACAGTAAGTTATAATAATTCTATTCAGAATGCAAACTGATACCATAATAAAATAATATACTAGTTTATATATAATGACAATGCAAACTGGTACTATAGTAGTAGTTTACATTGAATGAATAATGATACAGATACAGTACTAATATCAAATATACATGTGTGTGTGTGTGTGTATGTGGTTAGTGATAATTGGCCATACAGACATTAGTTAGCTATTAAATATAGTTCCTCAGTAGCCTTCAGACTATCAATGACATCTTGTTCTCGACTCAGTTTAGCAATCTGTTTGAAGTACATTGTGGGTTATAAATATGTTAGATGAATGAATGAAATTTAGTGATGTTTTAGCTTGACAATAATTACCACTTTTAGTTATAGTTATAGTGTGTCTAGTTAATCACAATTTAGTTATAGTTATAGTTAAATAAGTAAAATAATATTAGGCTTACTAAAAAAATTTTAGTTTTAGATAACTAACCAAAAGTGCCCATTTTTCATTTTAGATATTGCTGCAGACCTGTAATTTAGTTATAGTTTAGTTAACTTAAAGTCACAATGACTTACTAAAAGGGGTTTTAGTTATACCGTATACCGGGAAATGTTCGCGGTAGAATATTTTTGCGAATGGCCTACTTTGGAGTATTCACGAATTTTAATTTTCACGAATTGCCACAATTTTACCGCCCACTTCCAATTAAGTAGATAGATCGAAGCCCTGCCCAACCACGTGTATAATTTGTTTCCTCGAAAATGACAATCGTGTGTGAAAGCTGTATGGAGGGGTCACCATATATACAAAGATGTCTGGGTACCTGATCCAATGAGGCCTGAGGTATTGACTTGCGTGCGAGAGCGAGAGACTGGAAATGATGCTGATCCCTATTCTGTAGCAATGGTCAATTCTTCAGTGACTATTGTTGGCCATGTACCTCACAAAATATCGTCCATCTGTAGTGTATTTTTGTTGCGAGGAGGTCTCATTAAGTGTGAGATAAATGGACACAGGAGATATTCTTCTGACCATCCTCAAGGTGGCCTGGAACTTCCCTGTCTGTTAACTTTTGTTGGATCTCCAGTTAAGATTGAAAAAGTGAGAGCACTATTAAAGGATAAATGTTTAAGTGATACTGAAAGTGCAAAGGCTTCACCTGTTGCAGAACTAACTGATCCACCATCGAAGAAACCAAAGATTCAAGGCAATGAAGAAATCATTAATAATGTAGCAATAATGTTTGGATATCTAGACATGGATATACCCTTTCACTAGTAGACAAAGATGCAGTATGTAACAGAGAAATGCTTAATGATATGCACATAAACTATTCGCAAACATCTCTTAAGCTACAGTTCCCGTACAGTTGATGGTCTTCACTCTACTATACTTCAGTCTCGAGCACTTGAAATTAAAATTAACCAAGGGCTTCAAATAGTGCACTGCAAAGGAAATCATTGGATTTTGGCTACAAATATATCCTGTGATGTGGGTATTCTAAGAGTATATGATTCAGTGTACTCTACTATTGACCAAGAAACCATTAATACACTACGGTGCATGTTTAATTTCACAAGAATAGCTGCAGGTAGAGCACTTCTTTATCAACAAGACCTAAGTTCTACAGTATTCAACCAAGAGGAAATGAGGTCCTATCTTTGTTGCTGCATTGAAACTGGAGTATTTACACCTTTTCCTACATGCAATATTAACTGAATTATTTTTCCACATGCAATATTAACTGGTTTATTTGAATTATTATCTCCTAATAAGGTTTATTATTTACTGGGTTAATATACATTTATGTAGGATTAAAGTTTATATAATTATTCCAGTATCTCTGAATCCATTGCTTATTATGTCAGGTCTAGACTTCATATAGTCTATCAGCCACTGAGCCCCAAGTGATTTCACAACACTCATTTGTAAATCAACAGTCGGCTCATATTCATCACCTTTCAAACTGCTACATATTTGATCAGAGTACCATGACTGAACTTTTGATCGCAGAAAGTCTTTCACAGGCTTACTCACACTAACATCCAATGGTTGCAACCTGTCAGTACAACTGGCAGGAACAATGGCAATGAGAATGTTTCTGCTCACTATAGCAACAACATTATATGTGGTGTACACTGACCTCGGAATTGATCAAACATAACCAAAGCTGATGAATCTATACCATATGATTCTCTTTTCTCTTCAATGTAAAGAACTAGAATTTTGTTGATGCAGTCTTCTGTTGTCTTCTCATTAGCCCAATGGTTAGGGGTGTATGTAACCTGCCAGTTTACGGGAAAAGGAACCATAGGATGGCATTTAGCAGTCTTGCCTTTATATTTTATTTGGGGTGGCAGGAAATCTCTAGTCAGTGTACCTGCAAACACACCAGATATCTGACGTTTGTCATCAGCACCAAAAATATCAATTCGCTTTGGAAACAGGAACATAATGTATTCCTGTATGGTTCCAATTGATGATCAAATCTTTGGGTATATCCTCCATTTCCACCAATGATCTAATATCAAAGAGGAACTGAGCTCTTTTTGCTTCAAAATCAGAGGGATGCACCTTTGTTTTTGTACTCACTCTTCTTTTGACATACCCAATCCTATTTAAAAAGTCCTGTGCCCGTGAATTTTACATGCCCACCATTACTATGTAACATGTTGCTGTCATGGTTTTCAACTATACCTTCTGCACATGCCATAACTATGGCAGAATTGATGACAGCACCATTAGCACGAAGTGCTGAAATATAGGCTTTCACTTGGTCATCAAGCTCTTTGCCTAGTAGTAAAGGACGGCCTCTTGTCTTGTTTTCCAGCTTCTTTATCTCTTGGTTATCTTTCCCCTACTTTAATTCTTCCTTGTACTTATTCATCCAGGTTCTAACTGTACTCTCCTTTAACAATCTATTCGGAAATCGCTTTGACAGCTTTTTTATAGCACAAGTTACTCCGATTTCTGTAGCACATTTGGCTATCTTCGCCCTTTCTTTCACAAATGATTTCACTAACGTGTTTGCTGAATCAATGGCAGAAGAAGGGACACTTGAAGATAGTGCTCCGTGTGAACTTGGAACAGCAGAATCTCGCTTAAAGTAATGATACAATGACGCCATGAATCCACATGGCATTTACTTGATACCACGCCCATATTTTCACGATTTTTATTTTCGCGAGTAGTGTACCACGAATATTTGCCGGCATACGATAGTTATAGTTAACTAAAACAACACTAGAATGAATACATGTACTATAGATTAGGGCTGGGAAAAAGGTTCGGCGGTTCGAACCTTTGTTTGTTTGCCGCACATTCGAAGCTACCCTCAAAGCTTCGCTGCCACGCCCACTTTAATGTTTGCACATGTGCACTTCTACAATTTTAATGTGTGGTTAATATTGGGGACATGTTCCAGGAAAGTTGAAGCTGTGATGGCAAATACATCTCTTCCCTTCATAAAGCTTGTCACTACTTTAAACTCTTGCGCCTTCAATTTCTTGTATTCCAATCATTCTGCTGTTCTCACTGTGCTTAGGGCTAGTTGTGCTTAGTCGTGTTCCATCTTTATTACACAATCGGTGACGTTGAAATTCTTGTGGTAGAACAACCTAATCGGATTGGTCTCTGCAGAGTCCACAACTAGTGAATATGCATGTCCCCAGACCCTCTGCCTCAGTCTAACTGCGAGGGTATTCCTCGTCAGACTAGCTGTGTTTCTAGCTGCTTTTGTATTATTTCTCAGTCCAGCGATGCCTAATCCAGATAGAAACAGCGACAGGAACAACACTAGTACTCGTTATAAAGCAATAATCCAGTTTTGGAGGCTTTCTATAGCCAATCAAGGTAAGAGCAACATTGACAAAAAGAACACGTGCGAACCTTCAAAGGTTGTTTTCCAACCTTCGTCCCAGCTCTACTATAGATAAGTTTTACATAGCCAGACTCAAGGAAGAGTCTGGAGACAAGCAATATTAAATTTGTTGGGTTGGTTTGACATCCATTAACACACAACAGTAAATACGGTCAGCAATGAATTTCATTAGGAAGAGTATGAATCTTATGTAAACCCATTGTAAGGTGCAGAGGCAGAGACACCACAAAAAAAGTGGGGGCCCCAGTAAAAAGAATCTTAATTTGAACAATACTTTTAAAAATGATAACCTTGAAAGTTGAAACACAATTAAAAGGATATACAGTATATACTTTTATGAGTCCAAAAACGTTACCAAAGTATTTTTTTTCGTTCATCATATTTAAAAACAAATTTTCTCGCTATAGAAGGTAAATCTAACAAATCTGTGAGATCCTTATGGACGTGCAGTAATAGGCAGTTATTAAGTCATTTTTCAGTCATCGTCAATCGAACATACATGTAAGTATAAATGTGAAGGGGCTCAAGCCCCCCCTGCCCACATTTCCTTCATATTAGATAGGGTCTGGCTATGTGAGATATGTAGATACACATGTACTATTTAGGGATGTGCAACATGTCTCCATATATTGATACTGACAATCAGTACTGCAATACAATATAACGTATGCACACATGGTTTCATGTATGCACAGTCATATGTGTAGGAACACGGGGGTCTGGGGGCTAGAGCCTCCCTTGCCAAGATAAAACCTTGAAAAAAAAACAATTTATTATTCTTTCAAAGCAGCTATCATTACACTTACATAATCCACATGTAATGTACATGTACCAGGAAAGCAGCAAGATTAGTGTTTACACATAAAAGTCTGCCATCTTGCGTAAATCTGTGCGTAACACATGTACTATGGTAAGAAACATAGTACATGCATACTACATTTATGATACGGGAACTTTATTTTGAGGGCTACTTTTAATTAAACCTCATACATCATGCTTTACTATTGAAGGTGGGCGTTAATTGACCACACCTCTCATGAATAATTAATTAGGTGCGAAGTTTTTAACCCACTTATATATATACAAATGTAAATAGTGTTTTCCCCAAAAGATGGCACCATGGATCCCCACAATTTATTCTTGCTTCCCAAACTTCACTTTAAAAAAACCAGTTTCACAACCAATATTGAACAGTTTGTACATACCTGTTCTGTTGCTAGTTTAATGCCTTCACTCTCTTTCTGTTTGATAATCTCTATCTGTTAAAACAAAGACAAAATATTAATAAAACATGTCTGAATTCAAATATTACTATTATCTGCTTTCTTAATTTGCAAACTTTTTTGAAACTCTGCAGCTTCCTAAATTAAGTGACAAATACATGATACAAACCCAACCATGATTATGAAGTGTCTCTTTACTCTCAAGACATGATCTGCTATGCTTCATGTGGGAAAAAAACCTTACATAAAGTTCATTCATGTTCACTATTACGTCTATGGTTTTTAATAAATTTTTATAAAGAAACTCCTATAATATACGACCTGTGAGTGAGCAGAGTTACATTTGGAGGTCCCACTGAGACCTATTGACAAACAGAGTGAGTAACCATTGCAATGCCAATTATGCCATACACAAAAGCTGATCTGAATGTGCTATTTGAAGAAGCTAAAGTTAAGAAGGAGGTTCTTAAACAGAAGTTACAAGCATCAGAAGAAGACAACGAGAAGTTGAAGCAGAAGATTGGCACCAGTGAAGAAGGATGGACCCATGTGAAAAAAAGAGGTACATAGATTGTCTGTGAAGGAGTCAGCGAGTGATGAGAATGTCTTACAACTACAACAGGAGCTATTGGGTGTCAAAAAGATAGCTGACAAGTGTGAGTGGAATTTGAAAATAATGAGGAGAGGACATGAGTCGTAATTGACGAGAGCTAGAGAGGAAGTATGTAAGGAATGATGTTAATAAGAAAGAGCTAGAGTCTTGTGAAGAGTTAGTTACGCTGTTGAAGAAGGTCAGTAGACTTGAAGCAGAGCCTGATAAAACATCAAGTGTACACGTTGAACAGAGCTCAAGTACAAGACAAGAAAATCCTATCATTCCAATTGTAGAACCTGGTAACATCCCTGATGGAAGATTGCACCCGTTAAGACTGGTGACTTTACCAGTGGCAGACCTAGATAAAGATGATGATGCCTTTGTACACCATCGAGAGGTGTTTGTTTTTGACAGCTCATGTGATGCAAACAGAGTATGAATGAGTCTGTTTATTTATGAGCACAAGACTTCGAGAAGCTTTTTGATACCACCTATGGATGACGGTCTGAAGAGTCAAAAAAACTGTTAAAACGTGATTTGTTCACTCAAGGACTGAAACTGAAGGGCAGGAGAAGATACTATCAACAGCCAAGATGTTCTCTGATGGTCTACACCTTGCCAGAGCCACTGAAGAACAGGAGAAGCAAATTGCTGTCATGCACCCGACAGCAAAATCCTGTCTCCAAAATACAACACTTGTAGAGAGAATACCCTCAACATCAACTTTCTGGAAAAACTGTAGGTCGTCTTGGAAAACCATGTATTTCATTGACAAGTTCACCAGTAACCAGTGTGTTCAAGACAAGTGGAAGCGTGGAGAACCAATGTGATAGCCTTCTTTGAGAATGGACCAAAGTCGAGGACTAGTGAGTTCGTCATTCCTTTAGTGTAGACCAAGTGATTGGATCAGTTAGAATCACTGGACAACATATGGTGCTCTAATTGATTCTGGATCTTCCACTTCTGTAATGTCGCTTAGCCTTTTCAAGGAGATTGGAAGTAATGTTGGTCTTACGGCTGATTTTTTCCCCATGTCTGATGTTTGATTACAATCACCATCCTATCCTGACTACTACAATGCCTGAGGTTTAGATGGAGTTTCAGGGGAGATGTGCAACTACTACTCTCTGTGGTCACAAGCAAGGATCTGCACTGTTCTTGTTAGGAACAAATGCAATTAAAATGTAGGTCATTAGGGCGATAGATCTGATTCAGTTGTCAAACAATGTACGTGTGTATCTAGATGGAGAGGGTAGTGATCACTTACTAGAATCTATAACAGAGAGGCTATTGATAACTGAACATCTACCTGAGTACTATAGTGCTGTGTTGGGAGCACAACTAGATAAGGTACCCAGTGCAAGTGTGGGAGTTGAAGAGTAGTTGATATGTCCTGCTTAGGATGGTAATGTTTTTATAGTGGTCTGCAACAAAACTGGTGAAGTTGTGAAGATAGTTCAGAACATATATGAGGGAGGAAAGTGGTAAGACTGAGACTTCAACCTGTCCACACATACTTCGTCAAGAGTGTATTGCAGGAAACCGAAAGTTTACGTTTGCAGAAGAATCAGGACAAGTTGTTGCCTATTTTATGTCACTTTGTTGTCAGTCCAGATCCTACAGCCGTCAGGTGATATTTTTTCAAAACTTCCTCACTGACTGGTTGTATATTTAGCATATACAGTTAAATCTCCCTTAACGGACACTCCTTGTAACCGACACCTCGTTTTGAACGGACGCAACCAATGCACGGATTGAACTGACAGCTATTGTTGTACCTTACTAACCTCCTTGGAACGGACTCTCTATTTAACGGATAACGGACAATGCTCGTTTCCCATCAATACAGTTAAGGTGGTACTAGGAAGTGGGCGGATGCGACTCCAATCAGTTTCAAAATAGAATATTATATAATATGACTCTAACCTGGTGTAATAGCAACCTTCATATCCTTTATACTTCTCTACAATAGTGGGAGTGTTGGGAAAATGTCCATTTTTGCCATTGTAATAAGTACAAAACCAAGAAAGCCACGCCCACCAATCATGGCGTGCATCAAGTACAATGCATTTTGAGAAAACAAATAGAGCCGTTTTCTGCAAATTCATTTTACTTTTATAGTTACAAGAGGCTGAAGAAAGCTGAATTCTGTAGCTTTTCACTGAAACCATAAAATCTACCTTTCTAGACACTATCAAACTCCGATCTTTCTCAGAGAGCAACTACAGTTACCCTGCCAGGGTTTCCCGCCTACCGCCCCCTCCACCACCCGAAGGGTGTGTTTAGCTTTGTTTCTGAAAATAAACTATCAGTGAAAACATTTAGGCCCAATAATTATACCCCCGGGAACCAGTGTACTTTTGTGGCCATTCTGAAATCCTGAATTTTTTACTCGAGCTTATCTAAAAGTGTCAGAAAAATCAAAACTTGAGAAAATTTGACAGGTGAAATGTTTGGAAATGGTAAATTAACATTAAAAATATTAGAACAAAAAGAAAATATAAGATTTCAGAAAAAGCTAACCATCAAAAAATTTTTGATACTTCAGAAAAAGACAACATTGAAAAAAAGTGAACAAGTAAAAAAATTTGATATTTCAGAAAATCCCAAATTTGAGAAAACATTGAACAAGTAAACATTTTGATATTTCAGAAAGGACTTCAGATGCACAACTCATGCAAACGTAATTAACTAAATAAGCCCACCTATTGCTCCACCCAAGTACATATATGTTCATTGGTAAATCATTATGGTGGACTATTTAGTCTACCGCTGCGGCTAAGCCAAGTGTACGTGACGACTCAAAACCACCAATTAGCCGATGGTTTTGCCGACATAAAACCAATAATTAACCGAACGCCACACCAGTTCCACGTGCAACAGCATGACTGATCTGTCTAAAACCTTAGAATTACTACAAGAGAAGACTGTAAGACTGTTATTTATCGGTTTTAGGTCAGCTATGGCGATTATTTATCGGTTTTAGGTCGGCAAAACCATTGGTTTCGAGGCAGTTTTGAGTCAGCACGAACATTTGGCTTAGCCGCAGCGGTGAACTAAATGGGCCACCATATCTAGCAGAAAGTCCCATTTGCTTCTCTGGAAATAAAACTTTCATTTCATTACTTATCCACTCATAAGTATGTCCATGCTTAATCCAGCTAGTTAACAAATCTGTGCTTATACTCTCCATTTTTAAAAAATAACAAATCATTTTTTTTAATAGTGAAGGTTTCAAACATGAAACTTTACTCGTTCAATTTTTTTCAAATTTGGGATTTTTTGAAATATCAAAATTTTTACTTGTTCATTTTTTTTTCAATGTTGGCTTTTTCTGAAAAAATGTAGCTGTTGAAATGTTTTGATGGCTAACATTTTCTAAAATATTATATTTTCTTATTGTTCTAATATTTCGATTGTTAATTTACCATTTCTAGAAATTTCACCAGTCAAATTTTCTCAAGTTTCAATTTTTCTGACACTCGTAGATAAGCTCGAGTAAAAAAATCAGGATTTCAGAATGGCCACAAAAGTACACTGGTTCCCCGGGTGGGTGTGGCTTCCAAAAGATACAGAATTGAACCAGATTGTATGCAGCAAGAAGCTGGCAAGACTAGAAACTGATTGGAGTAGCATCCGCCCACGGAAAAGACTACAACCTTAACACGTGAACAGTACTTCCATTTAACGGACGTAGGGCGTTGCCACTGACAACGGTACTTTCAAACGCTCGTCATAATACTTTCTTGTTACTAACGAAGAGTGGTTTTGGTATCTATGGCTTTCTTAGAAGGTCTTCTGTATAACTAAGTGAGTTAAAAGTCATGGTTGCTTAAAATTTAGGCGTTATACAGACTAGACAAAAGTGGGCGTTGCCCGTCGACTACTATACTTACACACGTTCGCATTTCTCTCTTCCTGCTGATAGCGAAGTATAAATTTAACATCAATGTGTTTGTTAAAGACTCTTCTTTCCACAAAATAAGTTACAATGTTGAGTCTTATAAAATATGAGAGTTATGGTGCTGAAAATGTGTTAATTAGCTATTAAGCGCTCCACCCACACAAAATTTCTTAATTACATTTAGGTTAACAAAAACGCTTATTTCAATTATAATTGCTTCCTGGTGATGATGGAAAATAAATTTTTAAATCTGTGGATTTCTTAATACATCTTCTCTGAAGCAATTCTGAGTCTTATAAAGTCCTAAGTTTGCGTTACCAGTGCCTGAACTAGAGAACCTCCTTGTAAAGGACACCTCTGTATATAGGACAAAGTAAAAATCCCCAAACTGTCCGTTAAATGGAGGTTCCACTGTACACCTCAAATTCATTATAATTATATATTATACATATATATATCTATCTATATATATATATATATATATATATATATAATTTCCAATACAAACAAACACCTCCACATCTTTATTAGTGTCACATGTTACAGTACTTAATTAATAATAGTAGCACACTTCTTGTTTAATAAGTAGGAATTTTTGTATTACTATAATTGTGCAGTATATTGTATATTGTGTATAAATTGTCATTATAATACCGTATATCAGGAAGTTTACGTGTTGCTAAATATTTGCGAAACGGAAGATTACAAAGATTTCGCAGAAAACAATTTTGCGATTTGGCGTTATTGCACGTGAGAAGAGTGAAACTGTGAAACAGTATGGAAGAAGAGCTGCTTTCTCTTGGGCAGTAAATATATCATATCCTCGACGAGCTCTTTTTGAATTACGTTCGGCTTCTTCGTCCAAAACACGCTTCACAGCTTTGTTAGCTTCTTCTATTGTGGAGGATGGAACAACGGCAGACAGCGGTCCAGCAGGATCAGGCAAAAGGGGGCTTTTCTCGGGCTTAAAGTATTTGTGTATAGACATTTTCCTCAGTCGCTTAGCCTTGACGACAAACACGTTGTTGCGCGCACGTTGAGACAGAAGCCACGCCCACACAAACCAGAATTAATTAATTAAGCTTTAATTCAGCGAAAGAAATTTTCGCTTATTGACATAAATCGCAAAATTCGCAAAAATTAAGCAACGCGTAAATTTCCCGATATACGGTAATTATATATAATTATAACAGCTGTAAAAGCAGCTGTATGTATACACACACAGGAATGCAGTATATATAGGGGTTTTTCTATCTAAAAACTTTACTTACTCTTACTACTCTTTCATGCCTCCTTTTGTTTATTTTGGCTTGTGGAACTTTCCCCCTCCTTTCTAGTGAATCACTCTCACTTTTGGATCTATAAAATCTGTATGCAGCCTCTGAAGGAAAAAAAGAGTATATTTATTATGTATAGCATATATGGTAATGATGAACTGTTGTGGAATTTTACTTAGTACACTCACCACGAATGTCGTTTGCATTGAATGCTGGATTGAGACCCTTAACTTCTTTTATTAGTTTTGACATAACAGCAGCATTTTCTTTAGACTTGATGGTTTTCCTGTTTTAATGAGGAAAAAAAAACAAAGCTATTAGATTTTAAACTGAAACAACAGTCATTCCCTATCGTCATATTATTACCATTAACTAACACCGAGTACATGTTCTGACTGAGAATTGGTGTTGGATATCTTTTACTATACTAACTGTATTAGACTAATTAGTATAGTAAAAGATATCTAACACCAACCACTCGGTCACAACATATACTCAGTGCACAACAGATACTCAGTGTTAACTTGGTAAGAGAACAACTTAATATCAACTGAACAGAATCAAAATATATAATTATACGTAATTACATCAACTGAAACCATACAAATTGGACATTTCATATAATTACAGTATATCAAAATGTCTCAATGCCTACATGGTGACTGTAGAATTTGTACAATGTACAGGTGTTTCTTTATTACTGTATGTGTTAACTAATTGTCTTATTTATTGTACTTGTTTAAACAGGTTTTACTATAGGAATATTCTAGTATGATGATCACATGTATCTTAGGAATATTCTAGAATTTAAGTTGTTTATATCGTGTTAGTTCAGTTGAATTCAATAAACAATTCCAGTATCTTAAAATATAACAGTGACTATAGGCTATTTGGGATAACAGTAATGGATATTAGTAATAGTAAAGATAAATAGGTGATTGAAAGACTGATGTAATAGTAATACACTGTCAAGTAATAGTATTAGTATAATATATACAATCTCAATGTTGAGGGTAATAGTAATAGAATGTAATATTTATAAGAATAAGTAAAACTGTCTTATAATAATGTAGGCAGTAATTAATAGTGATAGTAATATATACAATGACTTAGGAGGTAATACTGAGTAATAGTATACCAATATTTAAAGTAATAGTAATATACCAATTTTTAAGGTATAGTATTCCATTGACTTGAGAAGTGATAGTAATATTAATAATAATATACTGATATTTAAGGTAATAGTTATATACTTAGGAAGCAATAGTAATAGTAATCATATTATACTGATTTTGAAGGTAATATATAGTAATATATTACATTGCATTGTAATTGACCCCATGTCTGCTTGGGAGTGTGGCACAATCATAAATTAGCAATACATAAAGAACAAAATGTTAGGCTATCACATACTTTGGTGAAAACACCCATCCATTAAATTATTAACATCTTCATCCAATAATGTCTGGTACACTTTACGGACTTCTCGCTGACAAATGTAAAACAGTTTGGTAAGGATAGCTAACACATATTCCACCTCCCCCCAAAGCAAATTTAGTTTGGCATCAGCATACATTACATGCATATAGAGGACTGTGCATATTTACCCGAATATGTGGTGACTTTTTAGAAACATCATGATCAGGACTAGATTCACATTCAGATGTCCCATCACAGCAAACAGCGGTAGCAGTATAATTATTATAGTTGCTTACACATAAACTACATGAAAGCAACATGTGTCCTTTTTTCTTACTGAATTGTTTTTGATGCTTGGAGTTCCTTAAGACGTCTTTCATTTTTATCGACCTTTTTACACAATAATTGAAGTAAAGATTTTACTTCATGAAAGCCACCAGTAGGATCACACTAGTCTCGCGTAGCCAGCCCCTCCCACTAGGATCACACTTGCCTGGAACTATTTTACTGGTACTGGTGTCATCACAACTGCTGTTAAGTGACTTTTCTCGTATAGGAGTTGCTCCCTTTAATGCGGATGAAACTTCCTTCGCATACTGAGGAAGAATGTGAATGTCAGATTCATACTCCAGATCATCCTCAGTATCAAAAATATCACGATCGCTGTCTTCCTCAAACGAGCCTGACATTTCACCAACTATATACACCAAGTTTAATTAATTTGCGTACGCCATACGTATAATCCGTTTATATAGTGCATCAACAGTTGCAATGTGCATGAAATATTTAATCATACAACAACTGATAGTAATTATAATTGACTACATACGATAGAATGGATGCTAAGGGTACAACTTACCTTTGCAAACACTGTGATTGCCTACTTTTGAAGAAGGCACACGAAAGTCACAAACTGTTATATTATGATGAAGAGGCAAAACAGGTAAGTTTATATATCACGCTAACACAGCTATCCCTCATATATACTTAATCATTATAGTATAACTATATAATTATGCTATTATTTTATAATAATTATATATAATTATATATAAAGTAATAATCCAGTTTTGTCTATACCCAATTAAAGTAAAAGCAACATTTATAAAAATACATAATGTACGCGTGAACCTTAATTTATTTTATGCTGACAAAGCTTCGAATGCTGTTTTCCAACCTTCGTCCCAGCCCCAATACATGTACAATGTATGAAGCAAGTCTTCTTGATGTGTATCAGCAATATGAGACCTGAACTTCTCAATAGCAGCAGCACTCAGCTTCATGTCGGGGTGCTATCTTTGGGGTTCAGGTTTGATATTGCCAATACACACATCAAAGCCTTGCTATACATACTGTATTTACATAATAATTGTATATACATGTATATATATATATATATATATTAGTGCTGCACCCATACAGCAATTGGCCTATATGCCTATATTTCATAATCCATATTGCCTATATGCAGATCTAATCTGATATTGTCTGTGTAAAATATATATTTGCATTAATGCATTTATCTAGTTTACAACTGTTCACACATGGTGTTATATTCTATTGTTCGTGTGCTATACATTCAGCCTAAAGTAACAATAACAATAATGTAACCTGCAAAGCCTAAAAAATATTGTGTAAACTGTATAGGCAATGTATAGGCACTGCAGTTGCCTATACCGATACTCTGCCTATATCTTCAATATAGGCACCTATTCAGATCCCTATACTAGTATAGGTGCAACCCTAATATATATATACATGTAAATATGTGTTTTTGATAAGCTTCTATGGTGCATCATTGGCCCAAAGGGATTCTTATTTGGCACTGCAATAGTTCTCTCATGGGCCAGAGAGTACAGTTAATTATGATTATATTGTCCCTAACAGCATTAACTTTTTTTCAAGATGTATTCCCAATGGCATATATACTAACCATTGCAGAGCTAAATTGGCCCACACTTCAAAACATGTTAAAAACTCTGATGCATAATTATATATATATGTGTGTGTGTGTGTGAGTGTGTTCTGTGCAATCTCTGAATTGCAGATTGTGTTGCACAAACTGAAGAGTTAAAATCCACAGATTGCATGCCACAATCTGCAGATTGGCACGCAATCTGCAGACTGCAATACTAATTGTGCAATATGTTGAACCACAAATCCCTTCTCAATATTACACTTTTCTGAAAGTAGCCTTCACATATTATACCATTGAAGTCCAGATGAATGAATGTTGTTCTATGTGTATTAAAGAAGTAATGGGAAAAGCAAAACTCACTATCAAAAACTCCAATGATACAACAAAACTAAACTGCAGATGTTTTCACAAGAACTGTGAAACTAGTCTTTGCATATCTGGTACATACGTAGCTATTTTCTTCTTCTTGTCTTGGTGCTCCGCAATGGCAATATACTGGGACAGGAAATGTTGTTGAAAACAAGCTTAAGAGAAGTTTCTGTTGTTGACGTTTTAAGGAAATATGGTGAGATGTCTTTTAAGAAAACACAGTGAAGAAATCTGTAGTTTAGCGTTTAAAAATAAGCAACTATTTACTTGTCCAAACATGTTACAAATGACTTAACTATTTCGTAGGTATTTATGTAGGGTTATATGAAATTGGTTTGTTTAAGTTTGGGTCCTACGTTAACCTCCCGACCTTGTTTGCATACTTTTTGGTTTTGACGTCCCTACATCTTCTTCTGTTTTATTATTATTCAACATTACAATGTACGTATATGTACATATAGTGGTTTAGAGCTCTTGTAACTTCTTGCACACGTAGCAGACAGTTACATGTATTGTATATACATGTGTTAAAGTACAGGTTCATGAGATTAGTTTGTTTGTCAGTGAGTGTGCCATACTTATTGTAAAATGTATATAATTATTCATTTATTGACAAATTATTACTTACCTTTATAAAAGTATGAGTATAGCCTCCATAACTGGACCAGGATCTGAAATCCTCACCAAGATGTTCAACACTTGATAATGAACACTGGCGGAAATTATGTATTATAAGACCTGAGTAGAGAAGTCAAAATGATTGACTTGTCAGCAAATTATAATTAATTATAACCACAATAAAAAAATTCATCTCTGTCTTATTACACTGCTTATTAAGTTATTAATTCTAATTCTGGCAATATTAATAATGATTATTTTTATCATAATCACAGATTCCTGGTATTACTTACTGCAATAATGTTTTAGTGATCAAAACATCATTATATCGATATTATCACACATCTTTAGTTAACATGGCAACCCAATTTACTCATCATCTGTCTCTCTTGAAACACCTTCCTATCTCTTTGGGTTTCCATCCACTATATATTGTCAGTGGTAGTTGACAAGTCATCGCTAACAGGGAAGAAAAAAAGTAACACTAGATCTATGAATGGAAATAAAATTTGAATTATAGTACATTGATAACACAATACTACATATAAATGTTGTACTTGTACCAGTAGCACATGAACGAAAGTACTATACATCAGCTATATGAACCACTTCTTTGTTTAAATTAATGAACTTAACATTAACAGTTTAAGCTAAAGTTATTATTTTTAGACCTTAGAATTTAGCATGCCTAAATTGTAATGAATTTCTGTGCCATACCTAATAATTTATGCCTAGTAAAATAATGATCACAATTCTAATTTTAGCAATTTCTTGTACAGTTTATTTGAGAGTAAAATCTATACATGTACTGAGATTTGTGATTATCAAATAAGACATACATGTAGTAATATTAACATTTTTGAAACCTAACAAGCTTAGTTCGATGTCACTGATATTAGCTCTGTATAACATTTCCAATCATAGTATCAGAGCAACTGGCATCAGCTGGCTTTATGAAAATGAAGTTCCTGAAAAGTTGATAATGGAGCGCAGTGGTCATTTGAGTATGTTGGGAATTAGATCGTATGAGCATACAACTGTGGAGCAGCAAAAACAAGTATCTGATATTTTGTCGAAGGGGAAAAAACCATTGGAGCCAACACCGATAAAAGTGCTAAATCTCAGGATGAAAAGGCTGTACTGGCAGTAAATGTTGCTGCTTGTTCTGCTGACAAAATGAAGGCCACTGATGAAAATAAGGAAAATGCTGTGGCACCTCTTCCTGTCAATCCAAGTGACATTTTGAAGCATTTTAGTTTTAATGGAGTTGATGGATGCGCTTTCAATTTCTATTTTGGGTCGTCTGAGTAACTGAAAAATGCAAAGGGACAGCTTTTTTTTTCAATTTATGTTAGTCATATTATATTAAAACATATCTATTCCATGTTCATTTATTGTCAATCAAAAACTTACAATAATCTTGGAAATATCACTAATACAAGTGGGAGGTCTATATTTGGAGCAAGGTCTATATACCATACATGTACATGTATATAGGACCTAACCACATAGGGAAATTTGAATTGCGTGCTGACTCAGCATACTATATGATGTTATTGGAGATGTAGAAAGAAAGAAAGAGAGAAAGAAAGAAAGAAAGACACCTGAGGCAATGGAAAAATGAAAGTGAGAGTTGCCTCAGGTGGGATTCGAACCCACGACACTCTGTACTCCGGACAGATGCTCTACCAACTGAGCTACCAAGGCAGCTCAGCTGGCAGGGTCCGAATCAAACATCTCATATGTCTGCATGAACAGGCTAACTCGACACAAGGCATTAGGTGATGGCCGGGGTAATGAAACCACCAATGACACCAACACCAAACCTAAGTTTATACATGATGTTATCGGAGATGTAGAAAGAAAGAAAGAGAGAAAGAAAGAAAGAAAGACACCTGAGGCAATGGAAAACTGAAAGTGAGAGTTGCCTCAGGTGGGATTCGAACCCACGACACTCTGTACTTCGGACAGATGCTCTACCAACTGAGCTACCAAGGCAGCTCAGCTGGCAGGGTCCGAATCAAACATCTCATATGCCTATAGTTATATCATGCCACGAGTGCTATATTGGATTTATATGCACCGACGGCGATTTCTTACGGACTCAATGACAATCTCTTGCAGGACAATCCAAGGTATGAATCTCATATAACATGTTTCATCTGTCTATATGCATTATATAAACCTGCAGGCTACGCCCTCGGGTGATATCTTACCTCGTGGCAGGTTTCTATAACACATATAGACCTCTGAAACATGTTGTATATAACACATATATAATATATATCATTATAATTATGTATTATTATTATGGCATATAACCCTATGTATAACACCTGCAAGATAATTGGTCAAGGGCATTATATTGTTTATACCATGGAAGTGTGCAATTAAATCACATCAGTGTACTACATTAATTAGTGTTTATTGTAAAACTGTGAAAATACAGATTAGTGGCTAGCATCCCTGTCTACAGGCATGGGATATATCACCAGCAGTACAATCAATGGTTACCATAGCTATCAATTAATAAATGTGCTGTCGATCAGGTCACATCTCCATTTTGGACCATGCAAAAATGCCTCTTTACCGCTGTTATCTTTGCATGAAATACTATCAAGAGGAAAATCAAGGTTTGTTTGACAGTCAAATTAGTGTGGAGTATGCTGAGATAATCATAGATAGTGATAATAAATGTGCAGAAGAACTGCAATTAGAGACAGACAACCAACAGAATGCTGAAATTGAAGTTGAGAAAGCAAAAAGATTGAAACAAAAAAGAATAGCCTTATCAGAGAAACTGAAATTGCGAAGGCTAGAATACTGAAGTATTTTGTAGAGAAAGAGATGCAAACTGACAAAATGAAGAATCAGTAGACTAGACACTTATAGTTATAATACTTATTTGTACTGCATGATTATAATATTTATTAATACAGTAGTCGAAGACTGACCCAAAAAATACCTACACCGTTTACAGACAGTATTCCTGAATGCAGACGTATACGTATGTGACATTTGACCACTACACAGTTTGGGGGATCGTTGAAAACACAGAAAGGAATCAAAAACGAAATGGAACGAACTTCAAATAACGTATATGATACCACGCCCACTTATACTACTCTGCGATCCGTAGTTCAGCATTGGATTTCCGAAATTCGTAAACAGCGAAACATAACAAATAGTTTTCAGTTGTATAAGAGCAAGTCTTCACTCAATAGTACATGACGTACATCCAACTTGGAGAAAATCCTACGACCTGATACTTTTAGCAAATAAATCTTTGACACGTGGCAATGGGTAGGAGTCTTGCTTTGCCACCAAATTTGCTGTAACTTTATAATCTCCACAGATACGAATAGTCCCATTGTTTGCAACAACAGGGGCTCAATCCGAGAAACAAACGAGAGGGGATCATTCCCTCGTCCTGTAAGCGTGCAGGTTCTTGTTCAGCTTTTTCTTTGAGGTAGTATGAAACCGATCTTGGCTTGAAAAATCTTGGTGTAGTGTCTACATCCACAAACATCTTTGCTTTAGTTCCTTTAAGCAAACCAAATTCATTCTAGAATACCATGGGGTATTTGCTTAATATCCTGTCGAGGGAGAGGTTAGTTGTCATGTGATTAATATTTGACCAATTTAGTCTGATCACTTCCATCCAGTTCCTTCCAAAAAGACTGGGTCTTTTACCCTGTACATCTATATGTCAAGAGTAAGGTTGCTTGTTGAGGTTCATAGGTAACTTCTACATCTAACGTTCCAATTCACCAGAACATACATAAGTTATGACACATCAGTGGGCTTTAAGTCCAGTCCACTAGATTAAGTGCTTCCTCACTAACAATTGATAGGGAAGCCCCAGCATCATTCTCCATGGGAGTTTCCTGTTTATTTACTTGAACTTTGACCATCAAAGGTTTGGCTCCATTAGTAACAGTGAAGTGTTCACAACAAGAGCCTGAGAGTCTGGAGCGGGCTTTCTTTCACAACAGAGTGCATTGTAGGGCATGTTTGACCTTGACCTTTTTCTTTGTGGTTGGGGATGCTTCAGGGGTTTCCTGGAGTCCAATTTAGGTCTGCTGCTATGACAAACTTTTGCAATATGGCCTTAATTGCCACATGCTCGGCAATTTACAAAACGAAAATGACAGACATTCGACTGGTGGTTTCCTTCACACCTGTGACATGTACAGGGCGAACCTTCCAGCGCCTGTACACGTTGCACGACTGGAATGGTCCTGCATAGGTCTTTAATATTTTCTGAAGCAGTTTCCATAGTTTGTGCTATGTTGTACGCAATCTGGTAAGTCAAGTTACTTTCATGAAGGAGACGACGTTGGATTCCGTGGTCGTTGATACCACAAACTAGTCTATCTCTGATCATATCCTCAATGGTTGTCCCAAAATCACAGTATTCTCCGAGCGCTCTAAGTTCAGCAACATAATTTGCCAGTGATTCTCCGGCACGACGAACTCTTGTGTTGAACTTCAATCTCTGGATAATAGGTGACGGTTTAGGATTAAAGTGGGTCTTGAGCGTTTTGACTATCTCATTGTAAGTTTTCTTTATTGGTGTGTATAGTTACACTAAGCTCTTCAACAATTGGTATGTCGATGGACCACAGATGGTAAGTAAAATCATACGTTTCGAATCAGCGATATTGTTGGCATTGAAGTAGAAATGAAGACGTTCACAGTACGACGTCCACAATTCTACGGTTGAGTTGAAAGTAGCTATCCTCCCGTGTGTTGCCATAGTCACAATGGTTGAACTCGTCACCAATTATATGTTGTAACCTTATTATAGGCAAAGTAAACACACTAACATAAACTAATGATAAAACAATAGGAAGACAGAGACCTATTAATAACTGAATAAAAACTATAAAACATCACTTTATATACACATATATTATAAGGTTTCCTATGAAGTCATAGTTACCACAATGTAGCAAGTCTTCTCAATGTGTATCAGCAATACTAGACACACACTTCTTGATAACAGCACTCAGCTTCATGGTGGGGTGCTACATGTATCTTGGGGATCGGGTCTGATATTGCCAATAAACACATCAAAGCCATGGTACATGTATATATACATAATATATATATATATATATATATATATATATATATACATATATATAGTATGATTATGACATCATCCCTTTGAAGTGGTGAGTCCTACGTATATATTGTACATAGACCTTCCATGTGCACACTATGCAGGAGATGTCACCATCATATAATATATTGTATATAGTATACTAATAAGTCCTATTATATACTGAATATAGGACCCTTGTTTTGTGTCCTTGGATGTGATATAGCCCTTGCAGGCTCGGGCTATATCATATCCTCAGACACAAACTCAGGTCCTATAATTTGTATATAGGACATATTACCATACTATATATATTACATATATTATATACATGTATAATATATATATAATTATGTATATATATATATATATATATATATATATATATAAATAAGGGATATGGTCAATTACCGTCATTATGTAATCGTTATAATTACCATTTTCTAGAGAAATATCCAATTACATAACAATTGCCATTAGCTGAGCTTTTCCAAATTTCAATTACAATTAGCATTACTGTTAGACATTTAATCATTACTAATACTTTATGCTGCCATCAAATTAAAGTTTTCAATTTTTTAATCAAAATTTAAATCAAGGACGGGTTGACTCTCAGAAAAAGAACGTTTTCAAAGTTTTTAGGCAGTAAACAACAATGACGTCACCAGTGAATTAGTGATTGATGAATAATTGTTAGCTTCTAAAGTTGATGATGTTAAGTGTATAACACAATATAAATCACATGTAATTGTGATACAAAATTGTTTGATTAAATTACCATTTCCATTACTACATAGTTGCTTTCTTCAATTACCATTACTATCTCCTAAAAATAGTAATCATTGGGTAATTAAGTACATTACAATTATTACCATTACCACATCCCTGATATAGATAGATAAATACATGTAGATAGACGAATAGATAGATATCAGTGTTTTTGGTAAGCTTATATGGGGCACCATTGGAGCTCTATTTGGCACTGCACAGTTCTCTTTATGGGGCAAATAGAGCAGTTAACTATGATTATGTCGTCACTAACAGCACTAACTCTTTGTTAATTCACACAAGACGTATTCCCAATAGCACACACACTAACCATTGTTGAGCTAATTTGGCTAATGCTTCAAAACGTGCCGAAAACTCTGATATATACACATGTATATATAATATATATATATATATATATATTATATTATATATATTATATATATATAATATATGTATATAATCAGTGTTAGATCTAGGGTAGTGAAAGTGGGAGACCCCAACAGAAATTTGCATGTACATGATTTTTATGTAAACATGTGTTATATTGAAACAAATAAAATAAACAATAATTAATTAATTCTGAAAGCCACTTTGAACGAAACTTTTATCTGGACTCACATGTGCCTCTTGAGGGAGCATCACCATCCTGCTCTACTGTAGTGCTTTTATGACTTTTGCTCACTGATGGTGAGCACAGTTTCTCATCATTGTTTTTACTGTTGCTTGACACCCAATCTCCAGCTTCATCAGTGTTGTAGTCGCTGGACAGAATACTATCTCGATCTTCATCGTTGCTTGAAGCATGATTTCTGGCAGTTCCTGATCCCTTATTGAAGCTATCGCTGGTTTCCTTGGCCTTCCTTGCAAACCAGCAATCTAGAGTTGCCATCTTACTATTGAGACGTGCATTGCACATGACGACACATGCTTGAACACATGCGAAATAATGCACTTTGGCTTCGATCTGGAGCGTGTTTCAGCCAAACGTAGGCATGATAAACCCACCCTGCACCCCTTTAGATATATAATTATAATTATACATACATGTACATGGAAGAGATCTCCTATGCCTGCTGGAATTTGGCCCAGGATCCTACAATAACTGTGATGTATTATGATGTAGTCTTACCAATCAACCTGTCTGGGATAAATACAATGCAGTCTCAACATTTACATTTAGTGGCTCCGGAACCTTCCAGAACTGATATTGTTTGCTATATAATTGTCTAATTTTTGTACTAGTTTTTTAGTTGTCTGATAATGTGAGATCTTTGTTCTTTGATCAAAAATATTAAATTATCCAAAGATACAACAGGATAATTTTGGTGCAGTGGGTAATCAGTTGGACCAATCTCCTATAACCTGGTAAACCTGCCTTCACCTAGCTCTGGCAATATCATGGCTGAGACACTACAACAACTAGTAGAACTTTTTAAACAGCAGTTAGAAGCCCAAAATGAACGAATAGAGCTGCAACAGAGACAGATGGAGAAGCAAATGGAGGTCCGACAGGAACAGATGGAACAACTGATAGCTCGACTGGGGCCTCCACCAAAAGAGATTGCTGGCACTCAGCCCGCTGCCAGTAATCCAAATTTCATGCCGTTTGACACCATGTCTGAGCTGTGGAAAGATTACCTAGCCAGGTCTTACACTTTTGCTGCTGCAAACTCTATCCCTGAAGACAAGATGGCTCAGGTTTTCCTCACCAACCGAACGACTGCCAACTATAAACTTTTGGCAACCTTGGCCGGTCAACAGTCGCCACCAAGGAGAATTAATGACCTCGAAATGAAGGACATCACAACCTTTATGGAAGCTCAGTATGACCCAAAACAATTTGTTGTTCGAGAACGATTCAAGTTCTGGTCAGGACCCCCTCGAAAACCAGGAGAAAAGGTTACCGAGCTCGCTGCTAGGATTCGCTGCTAGTACCTGTGACTTCCCAGCTATCAAAGACATACAAGATGAGGCAATGCGCACCCATTTTATTTGTGCTGTCAAGAACGAAGCAGTTCTAAAAGTTGTGTTCAAACTCCGGGATGACGAGTTAACATTCTCTAAGGCAGTGGAAATAGCTCAAGAAATGGAGGAAGCAGCTAAGGTAGCCAAGGAGACCGTTCATGGCTCCACTGAAACACCCTCCACAGCATCTGTGTACAAGATGAGTGACAAGAAGAAACCTCTATCTTCTGGTTTTAAACTGTCCACAAAACAATCAGGACAGTATACATTTTTACTGCCTAAAGGAGTTTGTTTCCATTGTGGGAAAACTAACCATACAGCTAAGGACTGTCGTTTCAACAATGCCATTTGTCGTTTCTGCCAGAAGAAAGGGCACCTGGAGTCAATTTGTCTCAAGAAAAAGAAAAGCCAGGAGTCTCTAAAACAGATAACTGAGGAGGAAGAAAATCCTTATGAGGTGGTTAACACTATGTTCCCATACTCTGTAGTCAAACATATTCCAAGTCAGGGCCCTCTAGTCGTGCAACTACAACTGGATGGACGATCATGTAATTTGAAAGTGGATAGTGGTGCACGAGACAATTTCTGCTCAGAAGAGTTGTGGAAGCGACTGGGACGACCAGTTCTCAAACCTCCTACACTACACTATGTCTCAGCCACTGGTGACTGCATTCCGGTTATGGGAACCTTCAAAACTCAAGCTACATTAAGACCTTCATCCTCATCTGTTGAAGTCCTTTTTAACGTGTCTACACTAAATCATCTCAACTTAATTGGTAGAAGTGGTTCCTGTTCGTAAAGCTCTTCAGCCAAATGAGAAGAGAATCAAACTACGAGTATGTGGTGATTATTCGGTCACTGTTAATCCACAGTTGGATACTCACTGCCAACCACTACCCCTTCCAGATGATTTAGTACGAAAACTCAGTGGTGGATACTACTTTACAAAGATTGATTTGGCCAATGCCTACAATCAGATTCGACTAGCACCTGAAAGCCAAAAACGGCTTGCACTCAGTACTCACCAAGGGGTTCTACTGCAAACACGATTACCATTTGGAATCAGTTCAGCCCCTGGCTATTTCCAAGAAATCATGGAAAGGATAACCTGTGACTTCAAGGGAGTCGCAGTTTACTTAGATGACATTCTTGTCAGTGGTTCTAATGAAGAGGAACACATTAAGAACCCAACACAAGTGTGTGTTTGCTCAACCCTCAGTTGAATATTTAGGTTACACTATCACAAAGGAAGGTATTTCAAAAGGTAAAAGAAAGGTAGATGCTATACTTGACATGCCTTCACCTACTAATGTTACTACTTTTGAGATCATTTTTAGGCTCTGTTCAGTTTTATGGGAAGTTCATCAAAGATCTCTCTACACCGACAGAACCACTGTATTGCCTCCTAAACAAGGGTGTACTCTGGAGATGGGGAAAATCAGAGCAACAAGCTTTTGAACGACTCAAGAATATACTCTGTACTGATACTATTTTGGCACACTTCAATCCCCAGGAACAAATTGGTATTTCATGTGATGCCTCTGATGTTGGAATTGGAGCAGTTCTTTTTCACCGCTACAGTGATGGGACCAAATGCCCTATTGCCAATGCATCCAAGACACTCTCTGACACACAACGTCGTTACAGTCAAGTACAGAAAGAGGCCTTGCCAGTAATATATGGAATACAAAAGTTTCATCAGTTCCTGTATGGACGAAGGTTCATTCTCATCACTGATCACAAACCCTTGTTGGCGTTATTCAATCCTCAGAAGGGGACCCCGTCCATGGCAGCAAATCGTTTAGCTCGCTGGGCACTTACCTTGAGTCAGTATGATTATTCTATTGAATATAGAAGAACCTCAGAGCATGGCAACGCTGATGCTCTCAGTCGATTACCGGTAGGAGAGGATGTACAATTTGACAAGGAACAGGAAGCAGCAGATATCTCTACTGTTTGTACCATAAAAAGCCTTGGTCAACAATTAAATCCCACAGATGCTGGTATACTGGTTAGAGAATCTCGTAAAGACCCCATACTTTCTGCTGTTTGCAGATATGTGAATGAGGGATGGCCTCAACACATTGAGTCGGAAAACATTCGGCACTATAAGAAATTGGAAGATTCACTGTTTACTGAGAATGGTTGTCTAGTATATGGAGCAAGAATAGTAATTCCCAATAAGCTGAGAAACTCAGTACTAGACCTCATACACTTGGGTCACTTTGGAATGCAACGAATGAAGCAATTGGCTCGCTCAGTAGTATACTGGCCACACATTGACAAAGATATTGAAACCCTTGGTCGAACTGCTACCAATGGTGCTGCAGAGCGCCTAGTACAAACATTTAAGCAGTAGTTGCGAAAGTACGAGGGAGCCAGAATTCGACAAAGACAGGAGCATGACGCCTCGGCTAATCCTCAGCTGGTGGGGAGGTGATGTATTATGATGTAGTCTTACCAATCAACCTGTCTGAGATAAATACAATGCAGTCTCAACATTTTACATTTAGTGGCTCTGAAACCTTCCAGAACTGATATTGTTTGCTATATAATTGTCTAATTTTTGTACTAGTTTTTTAGTTGTCTGATAATGTGAGATCTTTGTTCTTTGATCAAAAATATTAAATTATCCAAAGATACAACAAACTGGTTTTGGCATAGCATTACAATAAAGCAAAACAGTTGATATTTGAACTACACATGTAGTACATGTATCTGCTCTTGTAACTTCTTGCTGCACACGTAGCAGTTACATGTACTGTATATATGTATGTGTTAAAGTACAGGTTCATGAGATTTGTTTGTTTGTCAGTGAGTGTGCCATACTTATTGTAACATGTATATAATTATTCATTTATTGACAAATTATTACTTACCTTTATAAAAGTATGAGTATAGCCTCCATAACTGGACCAGGATCTAAAATCCTCACTAAGATGTTCAACAATTGATAATGAACACTGGTAGAAATTATGATCTAAGTAGAGAAGTCAAAAAAATCAGCAAATTATAAATAATTATGCCCACACTAAATAGTCACCTATGTCAACTTCCAAAAACATCAATTATAAAAACAACTCGACTCCAATGATAATCATAATGCTTATTAATTATTATTAATTACGCTATTAACATTATTAATTCTAATGAACAAAAACTTAACAACTTAGCAAATGAGAACACTGTAGAATCTAAGTACAAAGCATACCTCTATTAGTAATCATTAATAATTGAATGCTACTATTAGCAAGCACAAATCACTTCAGACATCTGGCTGTAGCTTTCATTGACAAGAAAATTTTACTCGTTGATAGCATGGACAGGTGGGGAAGAAGCTACCTATATTCCATTTGGATTCTTAACTTTTCTATTATTAGTTGAAAAAAATTAAGATACCCCTTGTGTACATAGGGTCTACTATTACCTTCAAAGCATACTAATAGTCAATTAACCATTCATTATTGATTATTATGACAATCCAATTAGAGTCATATTCGCCATCATAGCTTATGTAGACTGCTAAGAATTAGGCCCCCAAAGTAATTTCACTTGAGTTATTTGTTAGTGTTTTAGGCATTTTATCATCCCTTGTTGTAAGAAGGAATCATTTACCTAAGTAAAACTGTTTGCTCATCTTGATTTGAATATATAAAATTTAATAGTAAGATTACACTTAATGTTGAGCAACTAACCGACAAAATTTATAACTGTCAATTTTTATCATGAACAATAATCAAATCATACCTTTTTCTATACTCATGATTATCAAGTTGCCTGATTATTGTACGATATTAATTATTAACTAAACATAATTATGTGTATTTATAACATTCTTTATGGCACATTAAGCGTTTTAATGTGGCACAAGGGTGGAGCTCCATAAGAGATAATGCATGAGTGAATTGGTCAACCCAAGTGCTACATTATAACACTAATGTGCTGTTTGGTCACATTTTCACAGGTAACTGTGCATTAAGTAGTTAACGCATTCTTAATTGTACACTATTCTGTTTCTGTTTGTGATGAGGTGACTAGTGTATGAAAGCATGATTGGCTGTCACATGATATATATCAATATTCATTAACTATTTTCTGGTGTACATAAAAACGATGAAAAAGGCTACATCTGACAGACCACTTTGTACAGTAAATGGATTGTGTTTGGTATATACTGTACAAACAAAAAGTAAATTGAGACAAATAACATAAGATGTTATACTTGGTACTCTTATTAGGAGCCACAGGAGATAATGAAGATGGTATCATGATTAAAACAGAGTAGGATTTGTCATACAAGTGGAAAATTGACCTGGATGGCATTCAAGCGAGCATCTTTATCTGCTTTATCGGGTGAGTCAAGCGCACAAAATACAATAAAGGACAGCATTGCAATATCAAATTTATAAGTTCCCACATTTTCTTGATAATTGGCATAATCATGATTACATTGTATGTACTATAATCATTATTGTTTTACTTTTCTTTATAATCAGGCAACACTAATTCATAAGGGCTTACTATAATTAACCGCCACCAATAACTCACTGGCAATTAGACTCTATGACTGAGGATATTGTTTAGGCATACTGAGATTCTTAACTCTTTAAGGGCATTGGAGATAAAATTAAATATCCCTCAGTGTACTTCATAACTATACTGGTTTTTACACAGGGATGTTGTAAACTAGGGATGCAAAGCTCTTAAACACTTGATAACACCAATTTGCAGGAATAACTGGTGGCTAACTTTTTCTTACTTCAAACTACATTTAGTGGTTCCTCATATACACACATACATGTACCTAGGCAAGGTGCAAAATTAGTGAACATCACAGGTTTGCATAGATTAGTATAGAAAAACAAATATCCTAATGCCTTAATCAACTAGGTAGTAGGGTCTCAAGAGATCTCTTTTGTTATATACAACAATAGCCTATTCCATGCAGCCTATATTCAACTACATGTGGCCAGCCACATTTTCTGTGAATTTGCTAAACTAGTTCCACCCTTTATTTGATCAATCAAGTAAGTTAAAAAACGATGACTAATTGGTGGTTCAGTAAAAGATTATAATTGTTCTTTTCTCCAAAATTCTTTTTATTACTCTTGATAGGTTTACCCTTTTATTAAGTGCAACACAATATTCAATATGTAATTAAGGACAGATTGACAGCACGTAATGATCATCATCTCCAAACATAACACACATAGTCTTGCATACCCAGATCCAAACTACTACAAAAGAGATGTTTGATGGACTGACCATACACCAAAGAGGAAGAGGCTCTCATTATTGAGGAAGAAAAAAGTTGATACCATGTCTGCTTCACGATTTACATTCCCTACATCACCCAAGGTAGATGAAATGAAGCGTAAGGTTATACCTAAGAACACAGATAAGTGTACGCAGTGGGTAGAACCTTCGGGCATGTTTGACGTTTCTGTAAGTTACTCAATATATTATATGTACCATGTCTTCTTGTATATGGCGACTATAAGACCTTCGTCGCTAGATATCAGCCCTTGGCTTCGCCTCGAGCTGATATCTCAGGGCTCAGATGTTATGTATTAGTTAGAACATACCTACCAGGGATGTATTGGATATACACGAAAACGATATTCTTAATCCCGAGTGCGTAGCCCGAGGGATTATGAATATCGTTTGAGTGTATATCCAATACATCACATGGTAGGTATGTTCTAACTGGTTTGTATAATGGAAGCCATATAGATCAAAGAACTGGGACTAGCAACATTCTCGTTGCGTCAATATCTATGACATCATAGCATTACCATGCCAACCATGACGTCTTGAGACGTAATTCACGCATATTCTGAGGGTGAGCAAGTGTTTAAGATGAAAACAGGATGGCCAAAAGAAGACTTTCATTGAAACGACTATCTCATCAGATTGTTGAAAATGAAGAAGACAAGAAAAACAAGTATCCTGAAAACAGCAAGATGGCAAAACAATCAGTTGTGGATAGATTCAATACTACCAGTGATGAAGAGATGGTTCAGATTTGTTCTGCATTCATAACTCCAAACACTGAAAAAAATACCAGGTGGTCACAGAGTGGAGATATGCCAGGCTGAAGAAAGGCAAAAAAGATGGAAGCAATTGTCCGGACGATTTATTGGAAAACCCAAAGGTTTCAGAGCTCAACCACTGGATTTCCAGGTTTATTGCGGAGGTAAGACGCCAAGATGGTAATTCTTATCCTCCTCGAACAATTCATCAAATATTAGCTGGCCTACAAAGGTATATGTCTGGTGGTAATGGTTCTGAGCAACATGTTTAATTCTTGCACTGTTGCAAATGTAACAGTCAACATTTCTGATAACATTGTTTAAGTTGAAACTTGACTTTCAAATTTGATTATGTTACTCTTTTCATTTTCTCAATTTCATTTACTTATTGCACTGCAATATCAATAACTCACTGCAATATAACCACAATTTCGATCAACTACTGTTATGTCTACACAATAATATACACCTGCCCTGGTTCCTTTGATCTATAGGCTTCCATTATACAAATTCACCATATACACCTGGAAACCATGGTATATATATTACATATATATATATGCAGTATATATATACATATATATATATATATATGTACATGTACATGGCAGAGATCTCCTATACCAGCTGGGATTTAGCCCAAGATCCTATAACTGGTTTTGGCATAGCAGTGGCTAGGAAGCACAGTGGCCCAGGCCATGGCTGCCCCACTTTTTACCTTTGAGACCACACCTACTCCAACGATAAAGACTAGCTCTTACCTACAGTACTCTTTTCGATATTCTACAACTTAACTGCCTGCGACCAACGCTGTAAGTGAACGGTCCTTTAGCTCACTGCATTGGATAAAGTCATATCTGAGAAGCACCATGTCCCAAAGTAGACTTAATCATGCAATGGTTCTGCACGTCCACAAAAACCGTACCGATCACCTGAATTTGATAGACATTGGTAATGAGTTGGTTAAAAATTCACCTCACAGACAATCTGTGTTCGGCGACTTCAAACAGATCTATAGATTTTTTTTTGTGATTAAAATTTTTAATCAAATATCTAATTATATTTGCTCCACCCACTTGACACGCCCATGGCCTACCCCCGTCAAAATTGCTTCCTACACCCCTGCATAGCAATAAAGCAAAACAGTTGGTATTTGAACTACACATGTAGTACATGTATCTGCCTAGTGGTTTAAAGCTTTTGTAACTTCTTGCACACGTAGCAGATAGTTACATGTACTGTATATACATGTGTTAAGGTACAGGTTCATGAGATTAGTTTGTTTGTCAGTGAGTGTGTCATACTTATTGTAAAACGTATATATAATTATTCATTTAGTTATTACTTACCTTTATAAAAGTATTAGTGTAGCCCCCATAACTGGACCAGAATCTGAAATCCTCACCAAGATGTTCAACACTTGATAATGAACACTGGTGGTAATTATGTAATATAAGATCTGAGTAAAGAAGTCAAAATGATCAGCAAATTATAATTAATTATGCCCACAATAAAAATTCCCTTATGTCAACTTTCAAAAACATCAATTATAGAAACAACTCGAGTCTGGTATTAATTATAATTCTTATATCACTGCTTATTAATTATTAATAATTAAAGGCCTTTGTACTATGGCACTATGACCTAGATTAAATCCAGATTGAATCCTGATTATTTGTGCTCACACCTGAAGTGATTTGAGATAAATCAAGATTGAATCTGGATTCATTCAATCCACTTCAATAGGTAGTTTGAAAGTGGATTCAATGTATATTCACATTAAAAACTTGAACAGATAGCAAAGGAAGTATATTGCCTGATGAATAACTGTACATTAAGTAATTAATGCATTTTTAAGTGTGCACTATTCTGTTTAATTGTGATCAGGTGACTAGTATATGAAAGCGTGATTGGCTGTCACATGATATATACCAGTATTCATTAACTATTAATTAACTATTAGCTGGTGTACATAAAAATGACTAAAATGGCTACATCTGACTACATCTGACTGACCACATGGTACAGTAATACTGTACCATGTGGTCGGTCAGATGTAGCCATTTTAGTCATTTTTATGTACACCAGCTAATATGGATTGCATTTGGTATATACAAACAAAAGTTGAGACGAATAACATAAAATGCTATACACGTTGGTCCTACTAGGAGCCACAGGAGATAATGAGAATGGTATCGTGATTTAAGACAAAGTAAGATTTGTCCTACATGTGGTAAATTGACCTGAATGGCATTCAAGAGAGCATCTTTATCTGCTTTATCGGGTGAGTCAAGTGCACAAAATAAACTGAAGGACAGCATTGCAATATCAAATTTATAAGTTCCCACATTTTCTTGATAATTGCCATAATCATAATTATGTACTATAATCATTATTGTTTTACTTTTTTTCATAATAAGCCAACACTAATTCCATTGTAACTTGTAGGTGCATAGGGGCTTACTATAATTAACTGCCACCAATTATTCACTGGCAATTAGACTCTATGACTGAGGATACTGATTCTTTCAGGGCATCAGGGATATAATGAATATCCCTTACTGTACTTCATAACTATATTGGTTTTACACAGGAGTATTGTAAATGAGGGATGCAAAGCTCTTTAACATTTGATAAAGCCAATTTGTCAGAATAATTATTGATGGCCTACTTTCTCTCACTTCACAGTTGTTCATCATATACACACATACCTAGGCAAGGTGCAAAGTTACATGTAGTTCCTATGTGAACATCACAGATTTACACAGATAAGTATAGAAAAACAAATATGCTAATGACTTAACTATGATAGATAATCAACTATTCAAATACATGTACATATACATGTGGCCGGCCACATCTTCTGTAACTAGTTCCACTTTCATTTGATCAATCAAGTAATTTAAAATAAACAAAAAACAAAACGATGACTAATTGGTGGTTCAGTATAAGATTATAATTGTGCTTTTCTCCAAAATTCTTTTTATTAACCTAGATAGGCTTACCCTTTCATTAAGTGCAACACACAGATTGACAGCATGTAATGATCACCATCTCCAAATGCAACACACAAAGTCTTCATAGCCAGATCCAAACTACTACAAAGGGAGTGTTTCATGGAATGACCATACATTAATATAAACTATCAAGTGGGTGTCACAGTCTAACTACTTACATTGTCAGGTCCATAACTTTGGGTCTGGCAAGGTGAGACTAACACAAACACATGTACACAAGCTCACACATCAACAACTTAACCAGTGATATTAATTCTTTGTTCATCCAATATTATCCTGTGTAAAATAAACATGAAGATTCTAAAGTTATGAAACACTACTATATACTTATAATGTATAAGCTCCTAATTATACATGTACATGTAACATGCTATTATTATAATAATCAGGGCCACATTTTTTATGGTCCATAGGGCAATCCCCATAATTGTTTTCCACAGGGTTTAATGTATATATATAGTATAAGTTAAGAAAGTTGTGTCATTTCAAAAGGCTCAAAAAAATTAATAGGCATAGTACGTAAAAAAATGTCCACTCAAGCTACAGACCAGCAGGATGAAAGCTGCATTGCTGTAGCTTGTGTAGAACCTCGAACTATAATAGCTGTTCTATCTGACAAGATAAGGAGAATAGGTAATCAAAGTAATAAGGTATAATAGTTGTTCTATCAGAAATATATTCCTAACGTTCTACAAAAATACTTTAAAAAGTAAGATAATCAAAATAACAATAATAGGCTGTTGTTCTTCAGGCATGAGACTTGAAAGTGTTGTTCAATGTTGGACACTACAAAACAATCATAGGGATACTTTTTGTCCACATATCTTGTTGACCTATACTATATATGAAACAAGTATAAATGTAACACCATCAAAAATGCTACACTACTATTGATGGCGCAAATCATTTAGAAAAATATTATAGACAAGTTTATTAATTGATTATCAAAACTGCTGATCAACATTACAGTATAAATGGTACATGTATGTACTGACATGATAATTATGATGAACTGTAAAATTATTCATAAACAATAACAAAAGAGATCTCTTGAGACCCTAGAGGACAATCAGATTATATTCATTGGTAGATAAGTAAAGGCGTGACACCTAAAGTACACATTATTCATCTCTAGTTGAACAAGGGTGGGGCAATAAAGGTAAGTTCAATTGTATTCATCAGCAAACACAGCAGTGTATGTGTGGTATAACAAATAATATTTATGCTGACAGAACATCACCTGACCACAAGCCAATCAGATTGTCATCGTAATTTAATCAGATATGCTTAACGCTTAATGAATATGTAACTTTATTCAAGGTCAGGTGATGCACTGAGTGCATCATTCACTTTATTTGTATCTTTTTAGCAACAAAAATTATTATAAATTAAGAAAAGAGACTAACACATATACACAGATGGCTTATATACCTAACTCTGTTTATGCCAAAGCCAAAGTACAATGTCTGCTTTTGTAATAAATCATGTGTTGTATTAACATTTTAGCATTCTGTTTTTCTTGAAGATTAATTATCAAATCATTGTTTTATTGGTGAATTATAATTGGTAGTCCCGGACAACTGAAGCTGGACTACTGAACTGGTCTACTGGACTGGAAAATTAGTGTGATTGTTCATTTGCCACACCCCCAAAATAATGTGGGGGTGTTTTCTGCCACTCCTAAAAACTTTGTGGCCATTCTGTTTTCCACTTGGATGTAAATGACTGTTCCAGATAAATTCTCATATACATGTAGTTTAATACTTGAAAGACAGAAAGCAAAAATTGACTTCAATTTTTTGAATTTTGAAAACAAAAATTGACATTTGTTATTTCTGCTTTTGTTTTTTTGTTTACTTAATTCTCACTTCACTAGAGGATAGATATATCCGTCGCTTCATTAGTACATAGAATTCTTTCAATTAGGATAATGTATAACTATTAGATCACCATGCTGTGGGATACTATATAGTTCCCCAGGAAAGCATCATGCTAGTGTAGTGTAGATGGTGAAAGAGCTCATGCATCATAAAAACTCAATATCATGTAATTAAATGAAGGGGTGCACTGTAACTATTATTCAACCAATTATATCAAGTCATTCAGGTGCATTTGTTCCATTCACTTTAACATCTATCAAATATTATGTTGGCACTGCAAACTATGTCAGTTCCCTGTACATTTATATTTTCAATACGATAACCATGTTTACATGTACAATGGAAAGTAAATATTATATTTTCTATTAGAAACATAACAATATTGCTCTCATTTTATGTATTAACCATTACCAAGTAAATCAAACAACTGATCAGTCATCCCATGTGCATGAGCACGTCCAACCATGTACATCACACTAGTATGTCTGGGAAGGTATATACATGTAGTATCCCATAGCGATCTTTTGTAACAGTAATTATTATAAATTTAAAAATATCTTTATCCTGTAGTGAAATGAAAAATTAAGTTACAGTTGTAACAGAAAACAAAAGCATAAGTCAGAAAATAGAAATTGATTTTTGATTTCTGTCTTTCAAGTACTGTATGAATTTATCAGGAACAGTCATTTACATGCAAACAGATGGCCTTCAGTTACCTAAACACACATTATTCATATTTTAGTGTATTTCTATACCAATGTTTTTGTAAATGAACACCCACACTACTTTTGCAGTCCAGTAGTACACTCCTGCGATTAGGGACTACTATTATAATTAATGATCCATCTTTACTCTTGTACTACATTAAACACACATTAAAGGAACCTTTAAATATTATTTATGATGAGTGTCTACTTGCTAAAGTTCACCATTAACTACACATTGAAACTATAATACATGATGTTAAACAGTTTGTGGATACTACACATAGGAATGAGTCCCTCTAGTTGCACACAATGTATAGGAATGTGTCCCTCTAGTTGCTCACAATGTATAGAAATGAATTCCTCTAGTTCAATTGAAAGTTAACTATATATTTGAAATGAATATCTGTAAGTGGAGATTGGAGAAGAGACAGAGGTGATACATCATTTATAGTATTATACAAACCTATTCATTTACAATCAATGAACAAATGAAAATGTGTACATGGTAGGAGACCAACTCAATAAATTACATAGCTTGGGATACTTGATGTTAAAGGCAAATACTACAATTATTTTAATGTTGTTATGGTAGTAACACACATACACACACAGTCGAGGTGTAGTTAAACCGTAGTGGAACTAATTGAGATAGTCATTCACATAAAACCAGTTATTAATCTGTGGGCTGTGAGCTGTTAGGATTTTATTACCGACACCAGCAAATTAAAATCACAAATAAACCTATTCATGGCTTAACCACAATATTATTAGGTGCTTAATAAACAACTCCGCTGTATATGAAAACATAACATAGTCTAGATAATAAGTTTCACATGGGTGACTAAAAACAAAATAAATCCCCTTTGAGGAGGCACGCAAATTATAAAAAGGTATTGGACAAAGAGGGGAGAGTTGGGCCCATAAAAACATTTTAATTCCCGGTTCTGGTTCTCAAGGCCAGACTGACTCGCTATCACCTTCATGTGTTCCCAATGCAATAATGACATAAAATAAATTATAATATATGCATGGGTGTAGGCCACTGCATGCTGGACTGGGACTGGGGATAAACCATAGGATATGAGTGGGTGATTGGGCTGACCAGCAACAATTATTTCAATAGAATTGATGAGTGAGGTTGTCTGAAAGCAGGCCAATCATTCCAATCGAGGTCCAAGCCTTGTTGCCAGAGCTTTGGGTTATGGCTGTCAATGTCTTTGAGAATTAACCGAGGTTAAATTGCCCTCACCAAACACACACACGCACACTCACACACATGATCAGAGGCACATATAATAGGAAAATTCCAATAGTTCTGAAACACTACACTTAAAAGTATAGGCACTGTAGTGTCATGTCATTTATGTCTATAATAATAAAATACATAATAATGTGTAATTATAATAACTATGACTGACATCATGTATTATTATCACTGATGACAAATACAAGCTCAATCTGGTATGTGTTGATGTACTTGTTAGAATCAATGTAAGACTATTCATAAACAATAATAAAAGAGATTATATTCATAACAGAATAGTATATCTCAAGTTGAACAAGGGTGGGGCAGTAAATGTATTCTGTATTCATCAGTAGTGGGAGCACCAGGGTTGTATACATGTGTGGTACAACAAATAATGTCTTAAGTTGCATATCACATGACTTTGAACAAATCAGATTGTCAGTCAGGTGATTAATCTGATAAATTGAGTGCATTGTAATTTCATTCAAGGTCCCTGAGTGCATCCTTCATTTTATTTGTGCCTTTTAAGCAACTATACACTAAGAATACAGACTAATTCACATAAATAAATGGTTTCATTTATGCTGAAGCCAAAGTGCAGTGCCTACTTTTAAAATAGTTATTGTAGCCATTTGTGAATTATATTTTATGATCCATCTTTACTCTTGTGCTATATTAAACACACTCATTCAACACCACTGTTTTCTCTTATTGGATTATACATGTGTCTACACTTAATGTTTCCAAGTGTACTAACACATCACCTGTGATCATAACTAGCCAGCCCTAACAAAGCACTAAAGGTCTGGAAGATCTGTTGAAGCAGTCATTCTGTGCTTTTACCAGATATCAGCTTAACGTGGGAGGGGCTGACTACATGAGACTATTCCCATACCTGGTTGGCAAAAATACTAACACATCTTTTCCTGTCAGAAAAGACTTTGATCTACTTCTCTTCTTGTGTTTCAAACCCTAGTTTACCAATTGCTTTAATTATCCGACCGCCTCCACTTGAAATGACACAGGACTGGATAAGTTAACTTAATACACCCTCACAATTATAAACTGTGAACATCAAAGCAATAGCAATGATAAAAGTATACAATTAAGGGTGCCATATCCTGTTTGTTACTATAAATAGTCCTGTATCACATGGTGATGAAACAGTATTTTATTTTTCTACTGAATTTCAATGAATTTTTTCTTCAATTGAGTTTCAAAAATTTTAGTGATGCTTCACTTCCATTATTATTGAAAATTCTTTCAGTATATCTGGTAGTGTTATGATTTTTAATTACCTATAGTTTTAAGCGTGCTTATTGAAGTAGATTCAACCCACCAGCACAAAACTGAAAACATATCTTCCATACATTGAAGAACACATCACCACCAATGTCCACCTCATTTTAAGTAAATTCATGTTTCATTCCTTTGGCTTTCAATATTCATCCATATTTGATGGAGATACTTCAGTCAGATCTACTTTTCTCTTCTTCAGAAGTGGGATGGACTCAGGAATTAATCGAAACACTAGCTATCTCATTTGAAGTTTTGTAGTCCGAAAATCCTAGAATTAATGTGTGTGCATATATATATATATATATATATATATATATATATATATATATATATATATATATATATAAATGATGTATCAAATCACTTAGTGTATCATAGCCAGACCCTCAGGATAAAAGATGATGCTATTCACACCAACCTTGACAAATGACTGGACTCCCATTCTTTCTCTCCGATATGACATGTAAAGGCCTGTTTAACACCTGCAAGATAATTGGTGAAGGGCGTAGTTCACGACCAATTATCTCAAGGGTGTTATATTGCTAATTGTTTATACCATGGTAACACAAAAGTATGCAATTAAATCGTAAAACTGTAGTAAGATAATTGCTAACGTGATTATTTTTTCTTAGGACAAGCGACAGATTTCCTGAATTTTATATCAGAAATATGAATAGCCACAATGATTGTAAGGCGGCATGCAGCCAATGTTACCACAGTAAATTTATTTTGATTTGTCAGGGATTTGAGTCTGCTCAACTTAGTCCGATACAGCCTTTTGTACTTGCAATTATGATGAAATGGCAATTTGTACATGTTACTTCTTTGCAGTGGATGTTTCGCTGTTACCTTTCTGATTCTCTTTCAGAATTATTCGTGCAATTATATACTACAACGAAGATTACTAGAAATGTCTAACTCTTGCATGTTTGCTCAAGTGAAATGAAGCTCAAGGGGGCATAGTAGCTTCGTTTTTCAATTTGGCCTACGAAGACCAGACATCCATGTGTTATTTGCATTGATATTCAAACTTTACTATTGTTGTACAAAACATCAATAGAAGTTTGAAGAAACTGACTTCTGATTTTTTTGTACATTGTAGAAATTCTTGTGTACTAACTCCATACGCACGACTCGCCTACGCTTCCGGTTAATAATTTGTGATATAATTATTATTATAGTGTATAGTATATATATGTATATATATATATATATATATATATATATATATATATATATATATATATATATATATATATTCGGATTCTTTAAAACAGTTCACAACTTTACATATTGGGTCTGCTCTAGACGAAGATGCCAAAGTATCACTGTAATAAATGTGGAAGTGATTATGGAGATGCTGGATTTGTGGGGACTTTGTTGGGGAAGGTAACAAATGTGACGGAGTGTAGCAATTGCGAAAATAAAAGACTTGAAAATCAGCGACAACATGAAGCCGATATGGTGCGAATACAGCAGCAAATAGAAAATAATAAGTTAGAAGCAGAAAAGCAAAGACTATCTGCAGAACGGACGAAAAAAACAGAACTAGCTAAGGCACAGGAAATGAAAGAATTAGAAATTGAAAAGGCCAGACTACTGCAAAAACTAGAAGCCAAAAAGTTAGAACATGCCCAAAACACAGAACTAGGCAAGGCAGAGATAATGAAAGACTTAGAAATTGAAAAGGCTAGAGTGTCGAAGGATTTGGAAGAACAGAAGATAGCATTAGATAGGGAAAAACAAGAACATGTCAGAAAAACAGATCACGAAAACGCCATAATAGAAGAAAAGAAGATAGAAGTAGAGAAAGAAAGAATACAAAAGCTGAAAGAAACAGAAGTTGAAAAAGCCAGAATGGTGAAGCAAATAGAAGAAAAGAAAATAGAAGCAGAGAAGAAAAGAGTAGAAAATTTGAGGAAAACAGATCTAGAAAAAGCAGAGAAAATTGGAAAAGTAGAAATGGAAAAGGCTAGAATGAAGCAAGAATTGGACGAAAAGAAGCTTGAAGAAGAAAAGAACAGAGTGGAAAAAATGCACTTGGCAGAGCTTAACAAGGCACAGAAAGCTAAGGAAGCTGAAATCGAGAAAGCAAAACAAATAAAAGAAATAGAACTGCAAAAACAAGAGAATGAGAAGCAAATGCATAAAGACAAGTTAGTGTTGGCCGAAAAGAAATTGCAAGCACAAAAAGAGAAAGTAGAAAAATTGGTTAAAACTGATCTTGAAAAAACAGAAAAAATGAAAGAAGTAGAATTAGCAAAAATAAAACAAATCAAAGAAGCAGAATCAGAAAGAATAGAAAAAGTAAAGGAAGTTGAGTTGGAAAAACTAAGAAAAATAGAACAATCAGAGAAGGAGAAAAGAGAAGTAGATATAGAAAAAGCAAGGATGAAAAAGGAAACCGACATTGAACTAGCAGAAAAAGAATTGCAGGAAGTGTCAGTTAAGGTGGAAGGAACTGTTAAGATTGCAGAGAGTACAAGATTTGGGGAGGAAAACAAAGAAAAGATGAAAACAGAGGTGGCGATTAGAAAAACAGAAGTATTTCTTGAATCTATAAAACAAAGAACCTCTACAACAAAAATGCTCCTTGATGCAGCAAAAGATGAAAAAGACAAAGAAACTAAAATGGAGATGCTGAGAATTCTAGCAGGAGTTGTGAACCGTCCCACCACCGAAGCTATCACTGACGGGAGGAAAAGTGATGATGAAATGCATACATAACATGCATGCAAGTGTATAAGTGCAATGTAATATTATAAATTATTTTAAGTGACATTTTTATGTAATTATAATAATGCTAGTGCTGCATAGCTAACTACGTACTGTTAATTTTATACTCTTAGTATTATATTCAACCAATGTACTGTTCTAGAAAACATTTTGTAGCCATATCATTGAAATATGTAAGTAAAATACATAGGGTTCCTGATGTAAATAGCCTAAGATGACTTGTTTTAAATAGAAAATTGAGAATGTGTAAGCTTGTTGTGCTAAGAGACAATTTTTGTGGACAGAAAACGGTGATAAAACAAGTACAAAATGAAATAAGAGACTGCAAGGGCCGAAATACAAAAAAGGATGGAAACGAAGAAGTTTATTGTGTAATTTATTTTTTCGGTCGAGAGACTGATAGCTCCACCCAGTTTCACATATCACGATCGTTTAATAATGACTAAAACCAACCCTGTCTCTCTCCCTTGTTACTATGATGAGCTAGACATAGAAAAAGATGCTACAAACACGGACATCAAGAAAGCGTAAGTTTATTGTAACTGTAATAACCACTATTTGTTATATATGTGACGGCTCTGCAAAAACCAGTCTAGATTTCAAAATTGATTTTTTTTTTGTCTTACCTGAATAGAGCATTAAATTAGCTCTAGAATTACATATTATACATCCCAATCATATAAAAGACAAAGCTACAGCGAGCGATTAAACCATGGTAGTAACAAAAACGCAATTAAATTAATTTTTTAAAACCAGCAGTGGCCAGCGAAGTACAGAGAGACTTGCTAAAAGTATCAGAAGACAGGTAAGAATTTGTGAAGCATAAAACAGTGATCGCCCAAATAATTCAGAACTGTCTATTTTCGATCGTATCTCTTTGATCCATAAGACTAGTTTTCGCAGAGCTGGTCACATGTATATATATATATATATATATATATCTCATAATGAGATTCATAGCCCATACATTTCTATGGGTCTTATATAACCCTTTGATGTTTGATATAAACCCTATCACCTTCTTAACACCTTAACATTGAATAGAATTGTTTACTTTGCAATCAACAATGAGTAAATAATCAATACAGCAAATTAGTTTTTTTCAAAATTAGTGTTCATTAAGGTCCTTTTCTTTGAGAGGATCTATTGAATAATTGCAGCAAGAAGGGGCAAAGGGAGGCCAAAAAGCAGTAGGGCAATAAGAAGGGAGAGGACCATTATAAATATTGACTTGACAATTGTTGTATTGTGGATCAAATGATCCTGGGCAAGACTGGTCATTGAAAGAAGCCTTAGAGAGTTGGGCACTTGGTTCTTTCATCTTAATGGCAAAAGAGGAAACATCCTTACTGGTCAAAATTTTGGATACTGCTGCATTTTGTTCTTCAGTCACTCGCTCATAAACTCTGAGTCCATCAATGGATCTGTGTCCAGTACTTTGTTGGATAATCTTTTCTGGCACACCTGCATCGAACAAGCTACTCGCTCCTGTGACTCTCAGACTGTGGTTTGTTTTTGTTTTTTTTTCCAGGAATCTTTGCCTCATCACACATCTTTGCCACCATTTGTGCCAATAAATTTTTCCCGACTGGAGTTATCATAAACCAAGGATCAGTTTCATTTTCAGGAGTATATGGTAATAGATGACAATAAAAAAATCCTTGGAAGCAGAACAGGGTAATTTGCTAACATACTTATTTAACAACTACACATGGCATCTTTCACCTACATCAGGGTTAGGTACTATGGTGACCAACTTGTGTTCAAGCTTCATCTGTGCTAATCCTCCCTATCTGTTCTTAGAAGCATTTTCATTATAAATATAACGATCTGGATCCTTCAAACTCTTCAATTGAGACAAACCCAAGTCTCGGTGTTCCTGTCCACCTCTATGGCATAAACATTTGCCATTATAATAAAAGATTGCTCGTAAGAGTCCAAGAGGTGTGCGAGTGTTGATCACACCAGAATCCCACAACCTGTTTTCCTCTTCAACAGATATACTCTCAGTGTGTCTGGCTTTGGATCCAACACCACCAACACGAAGATTTTTGAAAACATTGTCTAAAGCTGTCTGGAAAGTTGCAAATGTAGCATCATTTTTATCTAAAAAGTTTGGGTATTCTGAATTTTCTGAGGATACTGGATAGAATTGCATATATTGTCCTGGGTGAATATTGGTCTTCATTTTGATTTCTTGTCTCAGCAATGAACAAGTTTAACCATTTATTAAGCTCTTCTTTACTACATGAAGGTGACAAAATACTCTCAGGGCATTGCTCCTCACCATTTCGGTCGTTGAACTCATACACCCAGTCTTTCAAGATTTTGAATGCCCATCGGGTACTAGCATCTGTAGTTTTAGGTACCTGACCTTTTTCTAAATTTTTGATTTTGTTTTTGGAGACAACACTAAACTGGCACTCCCTATTTAGGGAAAGTGAAAGCTTGCGTTTCTTTGCTGCAGAAGGCAGCTCACAATTTTCTTTCTCTGCCATCACAATGACCTGATTGACCTCTGTTTCTGAGCATGCACAATGATCCTTTGATGTTTGAGCTAAGTAAGATATATATTCAGTGGTCGAAATTACGTGCGGTCATGGGTCAATTTCCGTGCATTTTATTTGAATGACCGACCATTTTCAAGAGTGGTCGGTAGGTGTGACCAAACACGTGGTTAGCTGCACGTGTTATTTTTCAGTTGTAAAAAGAGAAGCATGCTTGATCATGAAGAGAAGTCAGGATGAATCCGGAACCTGTTCAACAATCAAGAAGCGACGTGTGGATTACGTTACTTTTCAGAAGTGGCAGCGTGATTGCGATTGCGAGTACCAGACAATGACTTGGCTGGACTGCTCGAGCCAGAAAGAGCGAGGGAAGAAGGTGGTGGTCCAGCTCAAGTGTAAAGTATGCAGTGATTTTGTAGAAAAAAAATCAGAGGGAGAAAAAACTTTAGTGAAAAGTGGATCATTGGAGCAGACTCTGTCAGACTAAACAACACATTCGTGACAACACCCAAAACGATGAACACACTCATTCTATATCGTTTCTGAAGAAGAAACATACTGAGCCTGCTGGTCTGGGCCCCTCTGTCTACGCTCCTATTGCTCGGGCTTTTAACAAGCTCCCAGATGGAGAGAAGGAGAAACTAAAATTAAAGTTTTGTGGCAACTGAGAATCTCCCATTGTTGTTATAAAACACAATATAGCGAGCACTGGCCAGCCATGTTTCATAAATGACCAACCAAAATCATGAGTGCTAGGACATTTGACCATGCAATTATCAAACCTCTGTATATTAGTTATATCACGTGCACTTGTGTTATATCAGATTTATAAACACCTCACCCTAGGGCTCGGTGTTTATAAATCTGATATAACACTCGTGTCGTGATATAACCTATATGTATATATATAATGTTAAATCACAGCCAATTGTAAGACGAGGTGAAGCTGAAGCCAGTTAGAGTACTGAATTGGCCTTACTCTATTCAATGTTGATGATAATTTTTTCTGGCTCAATAAATTATAATAACGTGTATACATCTCTTAAAAGTGAGATTCAACATGTCAGGTACGAGCTTTCTGAGGCACCAGAAGGAGCCTCAGAAGGCCTAAATTTAAAAGCAATTTGCTAGTGAGCAAAACCACCACGCCCCAACCCAAGGAGCTGTGTGCTTCATTCTTTCCCCTCCCTAGCCTATATGAAATCCTGACAATACATTTTGAATTGGAAGGATTGATAAAATGTTTTATTCAAAAATCACCAGAAGACTTGCATGGTGTCTAGCAATTTACAATTTACATTTTTTGCCCACTTTATGGTTTGTGTACATACATAAAGCAATCTTAATGCAATTCTTATAGTCCAAGTTTACCTAGTGAAGCCTTTCTTTTAATGCTTTTGAGTAAAAATTGATGATTACAGTGGCAGTGAGTCTAACATGTACATATGTGTGTATGTGTTCATAAACCTGAACATGTACATGTGTATGTAATAGTGTAGTACATGTATATTGCTCTAATATATAATCTGAGACAGATGTCAGAGGAAGCTACCAGGGTGAAGGTATTACACGAAAGCAGCACAACATATACTAACCATGCATGGTTTATATGTGTTATATCTGATATATTTTAGCATGAGATTCATACCTAACATTGTCTGGCAAGAAATCGCCAACGAGTTTCAGCCAGTATTTCTGTATAGAGTCTGATTATTAGCAGAAGGTTTATATTTTTAAATATCAACCTATTGAGGTTTATAAATTTACATGCCCTATTGAAAATATGTGGGCTATGAATATCATTATGAGATATATATATATATATATATATATATATATATATATATATATATATATATAGCCAACACTGATTCGCATGACCTTTAATTAAAGTTGACGAGAGTTATGCATGTGATGGCCAAGAAAACAATTGGAGTTTGGCAGCATTTCTTAGTTTGTGCTACAGATAATCGTGTTCTTCCTGTGCTGATACTGTATCAATGGAAGGAAAAAGCAGAAATTGTTTAACACTACCAACTTGCAGAGACACCTCCAAAGCATATGCATATTGTGGATGTCTTCAACTTCAGAAACCATTTTCTCTTGATAATCCCAGAGCCGTGATGTTGAATGGAGTAATAGGCAGTGTTTCATTGAGGATTTTTTTGTTAGGGAGGAAAGAGAATCGATGATTTAGGCCCCTGAGGTTACGTCTGGGGCCTCAAAGGTGATGCGGCTGAGATTTTGTTGCATGTTGAAATAAATTTGGTCTAAAATGTATGGGATGGGGGGGGGGGGGGGGGGTGGGGGCTGGTTAGATATTCTCCACTGTACGAAAACCTGATAGGTGAGATAATAGGTGTTGATAGTGAACCATAATATTATTATCATGTAGACACAGTCTGGTCTTTCAACGACATTTGAATAAGTTGAGCCGTGCGTACAACGCATTCCAGGGGATAATGGTAACAGTAATTTGTAGAAATTATTGTTGGAGTATTCTTTTTGAACTCAGGATGTTTCTTACATTTAGTTTTGAAGAGCCTGAGAAATTGTTTGATGAATATGAACATGATACAAAAAGAGAAGATGAAGTAAGTCTGAAAGACAAAATTGCTGCTGAAATTGCCAAACTTCAAGGTCAGTTATTTTATACTAAACTTAATTCATAATTACACAATTACAAATGTTTGTGGTGTACATATACAAACACAATGTGTGATTGGCATTCAAAAATAGAATGCATCCAAACATTTATTCATTAGTAACAGACAAGCCAGATGATGTAGAGGAAATAAACAGTGAAAACACATCATGTGAATTTAAAAATGTAGACCCTCCAAACAAGAGTAGAAATAACGTATCAATGAGGTGAGTGTAACATTTGGTAATATATAGGCCTTTTTAGTTTTAACAGCCAAACAATTCAATTAATCAAGAAAAAGATATAATTACTGTTATCTTGGTTACTTCCTGGGTATGTTTAGGCTGCACCAACTGAACTAATAAAATCCAGTAAACACATGGTCTTGTGCCAAATATTCCTGTTCCAAGTGCATCTAATGTTCAAGCAGGAGCATAGTCGTGTAACCCTTTACATCCCATAATTACTTACACTGACCATTTATGTTTACATTCCAAAATTAATCATCAAGGACTTGCCGGCTTGTGACCGCTCACAAGATAGCTTTCCATTAAACATTTCAATAGGTAATGCAGTACTATTTTCATTGCAACTATAATTTCTATGTAAGTATGTTTACCTGATTTATGTTGGTTACATTTATTCAGTAAAAGAAAAAAGAAGTGTGGTATTGATGGTGAAAGTTCACTTCACAATGTTAATACTTCATCAGATGCAAAAGGTCTGTGAAACAACATGCATCCATGATAGAAAATTACATACATTTGATTTAATACATGACTTATAATCAGACTTGGAGTCAAATACATGTTACAGCATTTGGTTTACAGATATATGCAAATAATTAACAAATAGGAAAATATAAATGCAAATGTAACTTTTTTGGGTGTATTTCAAATACAAAATACAATTACTTTAAAGTATTTCAAATGCAACTTTAAATATGTATTTCTCATTGAATCTAAATTAACATTTCTGTACTTAACAAAGAATAATATCATTTCATCTTACAAACACAAGTGTCTCAAACATATTGCCTGTTACATGACATCTTTCAGGATTAAAAACTTTACCTGCAATACCAAAAAGTCGTTCAGCGATACAGATGACGCTGACGTGCACAAAAATCTTGGAATGATTCTTATCACCTTATTCAGTTATCACCAACAAACTTCATGAAAGGACAGTGTATTTGTATTTTAGCTTTTTGAAATACATTTTCAGGGTATTTGAATTACAAATACAAATACTTGTTATTTCTAAACTCAATAATACAAATACTTTTTAAACGTATTTAAATACAACTGAATGCAAAGTATTAGATCCCAAGCCTGCTTAATAATAGACATTATTTGAGCACCATTGATAAAGGATTAATGTAAATGCAAACTTAAACCTTTAACATCACTCATACATCGCTAGTCCTAACAAATATATTGGTTAATAATGATAAATGTATTTACTACTTTAGATGACATTGAACTGACATGGAATTCCACTGCAACATGGTATGTAATTATATTCAAAGTTAACGAAATAATAGTATGAACTAGATTACAAGTTGCTCATACCCATTTTTGTACTCAGTCTAATAGCAGCAATACCCAAATAATTAATTTTAATGCCCTCTGTATAAGAGGTAGTGCAAGGTGTTGTTAGCAGATATATACATTGTTGTCAATAGTAATACTGCTCAATATCAATAACCATTTTATGGCTCACAAGGCCATCTCTATATTTGCTTACCCACAGGTTCGATGTACATGTATGTTTATAATATATACAGTACAAGCTTGTGTCACATACACATTGTATATGTTAAGGAAGTTGTGCTATTTATTATTCTGAACGGGCTTGGTTAATTAATGGCATGGCACGCCCGCTTGAGCTCTACAGGCCAGCAGGAAGAACACTGCTTGAAGCTTACATAGAAACTAGCTGTACTGCCTGAAACATATTCGAGTTTTACAAGATCCTTTAAGAGAGTAGATAATCAAAATAATAAGTACATGTATAATAGAAAAAAGTCAGCTGTGATTAATGAATGATATATGAAAACCAGATATACTTGTTCAACATTGTTTTCTTGACTGGATTCTAATAATTGCCCACCCACTTCGGAACACTTATCTTAAACCCATCCTTTTGACCATATTTGGGGTTTTGCTAAAAGTGTGATGCGACAACAAATGGGTACTGCAGTTTGACACTCCTTCGCACCACTTTGTGGCGCTCATAAGCTCCTGATTTCATTGACATGAACAAACCTTCTGAATATCAGTATGTTGCCACTTCTTCTCTACGTACAGTCACATACAGGCTGTAAATGTGTTGTCATTTGCTGTGTTGTTTCAGTATAGCAAAATTAAAGCTAAAATCTCTTTTAGTATGGGGATTAAACATTTTAGTATTTTATCTAAAACTAAACTAAAATTAATATACTGCCCCAATAATACTAAATTTAAACTAAACTGCATGTAATGTATAAACATTAAGTAGGCTACCAAAACTAAACTAACTTAAGCCTACTATTAATTTAGTCTATTAAATTTAGTGATTTTGAAATGCTTGTATTTAACATGCATTAATTTTAGCAAATTTCTGAGCCATGTCTAATTTGTCTAATAAATTGATCGCGAAATAATTATAATTATTTTACGTGTGTACTAATTTTAGTGATTATCATGTTACTCGCTAAATTTGCTTAAATTAGTACACACAATTAAAAGTAGACCTAAGGTAAATCTATATGGTTTCACAAATTGAAAACAAAGCTAAACTATGATTAAACTTGATCCCTAAGTAAAATAACACTAATCGATTATTTATCCCTTGTTCTTCTCCTTTGTACTGTATTAATATTATCTTTTTCAACAAACAGGGATACGTCTACTGAAATGCTGTTTAGAACACCAGAACAACTTCATGATCTTTTCAGGTTCATTATCTCGATATTAATTATTATGGTTGTAATAGTGTTTTCATTTTATGAACTGATAGTATGGCATTATTAGAAAACAGACTGCACTGTGATATTAATCCACTGTTTAAATATTTTAGAACAAAAGTGGTATACAGAATACTTAGAAAGGCTAAGGAAGGATAATGAATAAAAATAAAATTTCACAAGAATAAAAAAAAAAAAAAGCATGTAGGGATATTAAGACCTTAAGAACACAGACAAGATTGAGATGGTACCTTAGCAGCAAAATTAAACAACTTTCTTATAACAACCCTATGTACATACATGTAAGTATAGCTTATGTTTTGTTTTTACTCTAGCTACATGTATATATACTTACATAGGTTTGTTATGTGGAAGTGATGTTTGCTAAAGTACCGTCCCAATCTTGTTTCTGTGCTTTTTTGGTTTTGATGTCCTGCATGCTGTTTCATTTTTTTTAAATGTTTTGTTTTTATTATCCTTGTTTCAATTCCTTTTTTAAACGATTATAATAGTTTGTTATTAAATTGTTGAAGTACATCATCAGTGTTGTCCAATGAATCAATTACCTGGGACTGAGTTCAGTTTTTTAAATGTTGTAGTATCAAATATGTCTGTTTCACTTATAGCATTAATAGTTTCTGTTAGAATAAGGTGTCCAGAAAGACACTATCCAGAATGTTCTGTAGAGTTCTTATTCTTTATTGCTGCATTAATATAGGGTGTGGTTACATACAAAATGGCATTCATTCATGAGAAATTGTTGTGAAGTGGTTGATTTGTTGACTAGGTTAATAAACAAAATGTCATTGTTGAGAATCTCCTTTAATGACAACAGTCCTTTGGGATTCTTTTCTGTTCTATTATACTGTAGTAGACTTATAATTATATTAAAAAACGACTCCACATGACATTTCAGCTTTTTAGCCTTCTTTGAGTAAGACAGCTCCACACGATGTTTCGGCAATTTCAAGTGAAACACCCAAAGCTGAACATCATGTGAAGCTGTTATTCATTAATTAAAACTTTGGAATAATTATGATCTAGTCCATAAAACTATAAGAACAGAATGGCAATTGTTCCACTGGATTTAACTTAAAACAGGTTTGTATTTGTGCTAAACCCATTTTGATACCTCTTGAAATGTAGAAATGTATTTTGGTGGAAAAGATATAAGATGAACCATCTAGTAGCTTTGCCACTCTATGGTTCTCTACTTTATATGAAATAAGTATCGGTAGTATCAGAGAGTGTTCTAAAGTCCGTCGATACAGAATAACTGAAACAGCCATCTTAGAGATTATGTGGACCAGATCGGAAGCCACTATCTGTTCTGGGAGAACTATCACTTTCCCTGTCACACAAAGAGAAGTCATGTACTCATCCAGTCTATGTTCTCAAAGGAGTACACGAGAATCTTCTTGACCTATCTCCTTGGCCTACCAGCCATACAGGCATTGGAATTCCTGACACCAGTGGACGCTGTCAAACAGTCACTCACTGAGCAATATCCAGTTCTTTTCACAGGCCTTGGCACTTTAAAACACGCTTACACTATCAAGACCTAGGAAAGTGGCCAACCCTTCAGTCTTTTTACTCCCCAGAATGTACCTCTTCCACTGAGAAAGAAGGTTAAGGACAAGCTCGTATGCATGGAATCGTTAGGAGTAATCTCAAGTAGAACAACCTACCAACTGAAGTGCTGGCATGGTTGTAGTCCCAAAAAAATCAGGGAATGTTCGTATTTGTGTGGATTTCTGACCATTCAATGAGAGTGTATTACGAGTAGTCCTCATTATCATCAGTCGAATGGACTAGTCGAAAGGATGGTGAAGACTGTCAAAAGTTTATTGAGATTTGCAGAAGATCTTTATTTGGTTCTCTTGTGTTACAGATCAACTCCATTACCATGGTGTGGACTTAGCCCATCAGAATTACTAATTGGTCGTCGAATTCAGACTGACATGCTTCAGTTGTAAATGTTCTTCATACCATCCTGGACTCACATAAACAATTTTAAGCGGTTGGATCAGAAATAAAAAGGTGATCAGAAGCGACATTATGACCAGAGACACAGAGTGAGATCCTTACCCGATGATCTTCCAGTATGGGTTAGCACTTAGCACAAATACCTGGTCTAATTGCTCAACCTGCTAACACTACAAGATCGTATGTGGTTGACACACAAGTCTGTAGGAATCATCGTGATCCAAAGGTCTGCACTAAAGACCTTAAAAATACCGGGACTAACTCTGAACCTCCAAGAGCTATTACAACTCGTTCTCGTTCAGGAACTATTATCAAACCTCCCAATCGACTTACTTATTAGCTTAAGAAGGGATGTAGAATGATATACTTGGTAATTATGTATGTGTTAGTAATTGATAGTGTATATATGCGCATGCTGAGGAGAGACCTCGTTTATTTTTAAGGACTTAAGTTACTTTTTAGTTCTGTATCTTTAACTAGCTGTTTAGTTGTTGAGTTACACTGCATATTGTTGTGAGCTCCCTTGATATAACGTACGTATATCAGACGTAAATTGGGAGATGAAACTGAAGTGACATGTTTGTCGAGGCAGATTGTCGGTTGGAAACAGATGGAAGGGCATACGTTAAAGGTTTGTGGTCGGTGAGGACGTGGAAATCTCTACCTACCACAAAATGGCGAAATGTTTCACGGCTGAGTAGATAGATAATAGTTCACGGTCAAAGGTACAGTACTTTTTCTCTGCTGGTTGAAGTTTCTTCGAGAAGTAAACGATTGGTTGCCAATGTTTGTTAATTTGTTGTTGTCCTTCTGTGTCGGAAGCATCGGGGATAATACAAGTGGGAGCTCCATACCTGGGATGGGAGAGGAAAGTAGCATTGGCTGGAGCATCCTTACTGGTTTGGAAAGCATTGGTGGTCTGTTCACTCCATTGCAGTACTTTTTGCGGGCTGGTAGTAGTTGATAGTAAGTCGTTGAGAGGTTGGAGCAGGCGGGCACAACCGGGAATAAATCTGCGATAAAAATAAATGAGGCCTAAGAATTTTCTCAACTTTTGTTTAGTGATAGGTAGAGGAAACTGCTGAAGTACGTTAACTTTCTCCTTTAATGGGCAAACTCCATTGGCATCAATGAAATAGCCACAGAATTTTAGTTTAAACATCAAGTTCACATTTAGTTGGATTGACAATGATACTGTAGTCCTTGAAACATACAAGGACTAAACAGAGATGAATCATGATGTTCTTCCGGAGTAGCACTGGCGATCAGAACATCAACAATTGGGATGTCTTAGCAGCGTTACAAAAGCCGAATGGCATATGGACGAATTCGAAAAGGCCAAATGGAGTAGTGATGTCTGTTTTTGGGATATCGGGTGGTTCCAGTGATATTTGATGATAGGCCCTAATGAGGTCGATATTTGAGAAAATAATAGAACCTTGTAGGGATGTTGAGAAATCCTGTATGTGAGGAATGAGGTAACGATCAGGAGTGGTTACAGCGTTCAAAGCTCGGTAATCTCCACAAGTTCTCCAATCACCAGATTTCTTTGGGACCCTATGCAGTGGTGATACCCAGGAACTAGATGATGGATGAATGATGCCCACGTGATCAAATTCAAAACAGGCAACACTCAAACTTTCAGGAGAGACGGCGAGTACAAGCATGTATAGGTGGTCCAGTAGTGATTATATGATGTGTAACATCAAGTTTCAAAGTTTGTTGGGTGGTGAACGATTGAACAACAGTTATAAAATCTTGGAGAATCTGTTCGTACGGTGAGGTCAAAGTCTTGGTCAGAAAAGTGGGGCTGATTGAGAGTTCCTTTGACACAATTCCTTGGACACGTAGGTTGGTCACTGTGTCGATCAGGCGTTTATGTCCCATATAAACCGGGAGGCCATAGTGGTGGCATAATTAGTCTGCACCAAGAAATAGGGTTTTGACCTCTGCAATGACAAATACCTAGCGAAATATACAGCTGAGTCCGAGGTTGAGAGTCAGAGAAAGTGTACCAAGGGTTGAAATAGTTATTGACGATTTGGAGGGTGAAATGGCCACTTAACTCTGGTTCAATATTCATTTCTCTGAGTTCAGTGTTACTCCAGCTTTCTCAATCCCACATAGTATTCCATTATTATGCTTGTCTTTACCAAATAGATTGCTGAACTAGCATTTCATTACTTGTGGAAAGAGGGTGGGGCTCTCGTAACACTGGTTTTCAGTCTGCACAAATATGCACCTTTTCAAATATTTGTAGTATGACAACCATGCCTGCACACCATGATGTAACATCATTAACTTCCATATCACCTTTAATAACTCCATATGATTCAGTTCTATTTGGTTCACTGGAAGAGAAATTCGTCACCTGTAGTACAAGATGAACGGCTTCACATATCTATGTTCGACACAGGTCTCCTACAAATTACCAAAACAAGTGAATAATCAGACAAACATCCTGTGATGTCAGAGCTGTCTTGTATCTCGTCAACTTACATGAACTTTTTGTAGCTGCCAAACCTAAAAGAATGTTCCATAGTCTATTAGTTAGAGAGTGTACTTTTGAATTGTCCAATGACTAGAAGAAGTTGGTTTATCTGGTCAACAATCTTTTGAAGGTTGGTTGCATGTAATGATGTGAATTTCTATTTCAAAATAGCAGTCACTTCTGCTCCCATCACCTATGAGAAGCGCGGCAGCTAAAAATAATGGAACCCTAGAATAGCTATATTTTCAGTAAATTTTCCCAGCTTTTATGCAACTATCTTGTATTATATTCTGGTATATAGTAGTCATTTAGTGCATGTAAATATGTCTAAAAGGATTGGGGGGAAGCTTCTTTGTGTGTCCTAAACTCCCAAGGTTCAGTGAGGGTGTTTATTGGGTGGCTCACTCAGTTCACTATCATTGTGAATTTGACTTTTGAAATGGGCTGTCTCAAAGATGCTCACTTTAATAAAATCACGATCTTGTAGGACCAAAGCATAGGCTGCACAGCGCTGCTTATCTTTGATGTTAGTCGAGATGAGTATGTCATTAGAGTGGCTCCCATACCTGTCTTCCTCATTATAAATTCCTGTCCATTTTTTGGATGAATACCATGACATTCCATTGATTAACTTTACTTGGAAAGTAAATTTACTAACTTCTTCTTACAATAAAACCACTAACCAGGATCAGTGTCTTTATAATATGAACCATAACACTCCATCCAATTTTAAAATTGTTATATCAAACTTTCAGATGACATAAGATTTGAATTATTAAATAAGTGTAGCAATTTAAAAATGATCGTGTGATTTGAATGTCACCATGGATCATATTGAACAATCAAATGAAAAACCTCATAATCGAGACGTTTGACTGAAGTCAGTGAATATCATGTATATGAATATGTTTATGATAGTTGAGAATAGTGATAATTTTATGAATGTTGAATAGAGAGGATTGTAGTCAATATTATTATTATGATTATATTCTTGTTGTGGTTTTTGGAATACACTCAGTAGTGAACACATGTACATAGTAAATACTTTATGTTAATGTATACTTTCCCTTTGTTATCTCATATTTGTCATTGATCAGTATTTGAACTCACAAAAGCAATGTAATTATTCTTTTACCAGACCCGTAGACAGTAGTTTAAAGAGGGTGTTCAAGATTATTGTTTGTGGAGGAGTGCATTGGCACATACAACTGTTTTAGAGGATCGTGCACACCAAAATATCACTGTGCAATTTATTGAATACATGTACATGTAGGAGAAAATTAGTATTACCTTTCCAAAAAGAGGGGTTTGGCTGAACCTTCTTGAAACCAACCCCACCCAACCCGCCCCCCCCACCCTACCTACCTACAGTTCTGATATTATATAATCGCTTGGTTGTGTGTTACATGTCATTTAATTACTTTTTTCTCAATAGTTATTACATTCTTATCAATTTTAATTCTTCTAGCACTAACACTATTTCTGATCAGTTTAAAAAAATCTGCGATAATAAAACAGTAATCCCCGAAGCAGCAAAGGTTCAGTTTGGTAAGTGATAATATTAATTTGTAAAGTATATAATTACATAATATAGCACTATGACACTTAAAACAAAGGTACTGACAGTGATGGGGCTATATTTTCCATATAGAGCACAGTTAGTACCACATCTGGTGCTATATTTTCCACATTATTCACAGCACTAGAAACCAACATGCAAGAATGTCAAGTACTTCATTGTTCTTCTCAATCACTAGTGATATCCATCAATTCAAACTACTATACTAGTATTGTTCATGCTACTCAGGAAAATATACTGGAAGTGGGATGGAGTACCTCATACACTTTGTGCTGTATGAGCTAGTCGACCCAACCCTCATGCTATATATATATATATAGGTTATACCCTTATTTGGAGAGATTCATGCTATTTAGATCCCGAGGGCAAAACCAAAGGGATGCAAAATAGCATGAATCCCGACAAATTATAAACCATATTCTCTTTCGCTGAGTCATGGTATTTAAAACATATTCATAGTTGAATCTACTGAGTCAGTTCATTTAAAACATATTCATAGCTGAATTACCACAAAAAGTTTGTCTTCAGGAAGTGAACCCACCATGAACAGGAAGTGAACCCACCATGAAATGCATGAAATTTAGGTTTTCTGAGACTTGTTTGTGGTTTTTACTATACTAAGCGGGCTGTAAACAAAATAAATCCCGGTTCATACTATGAAGATTCTTCATTATAGCATCTAACATCAAAAGGAATTATTCATGCTATGGTTTATATCTCCTGCTTACACTGCTGCTTTTAGTTAAAATGTAATTGCTTTGTTGGTATTTTTTTCATACAATGTCCACTATGTACATGTACTTATATAAAATACCAATTATTTATATCACATACTGTATCGTGTCTTCCATATTCTAGTTCGTGGCATTACTTTAGAACAGATTTCATAATGCTAACAGAAGTGTATACATGTATTTTAAAAGTATTATGCTTTTAGATCACAGTGGCTTAGTCAGAAAACCATTGTTGCTTTTTGAAGTACTTTATGGTCTTATTGGGGTATGCTTCATGTAACGTAGAGCCTTTAATTGGAGTATATATGGTTAGGGGTGGGGTTTCTATATTGTATGTATGGTGTCATATATGCTCTAACTATTTCATGCTAGGTCACATCACACAAGGGCCGTCTTATTGAACTTTGGCAATTTAAACTTTATAGAATAACAACATCGCACTACAATAAAACATTTGTGATTAGTCCTGTAGGTTTTGGGTTTTTTTTCCTGGAGATTAAGATGTTCGATTTTTTGAAATTCACTATACAAAGACATACACTTTTCGGCTCAAAAGCTACAGATTTCCTATCCATCATAAATAGAAGTACAACCTAGGTTTGTGCACGGTATGTTTTTGTAGGTGAACTAGAAATTTCATCAGAGAGGAACAGAGTTGCAAAAGAGTAGGGTAGTTTGACATTTCCCTTGTTTGAACTCATTGAAACCATGGACCAAAATCATGTTCAAGATTTGATACATAATGTTATATACACCCTACACACTTCTTTTCTAGAGACTAACATGTTCCAAAATACACCTTTTCAAATACACAAAAACTCGTAAAATGGCAAGTACAATAATCATGGAATGACTTTTGCCACTCCAGAAGCACTAGTTCAATTAACTAGAATTATTCATTACAAAGTAATCATAATTATCATTTCATCTCAATGCAATGCACTTATATATAATTGACTATTCCAATAGCAGTATGCTATTTTATCTTTGTTTCAGATACTAGTGAAAAGTTCTCAAACTCTGGTAGATCCACTATAATAGGGTATGTAAGGAATTCAATGCTACAAAGTATATTTGAGATATGTATATTATAATAAGAAATACTTATTGCAGTGATTCTAATATATTTATTATATATGTAATTCCATATAACCCTACATCTACATAAGTACTTACACACTATAAAGCAAAATACAAAGAGCTGTACTTATGTAGGGTTATATAGAAGTGGTTTGTTTAATTTTGTGTCCCACCTAACCTTGTTCGGATGCTTTTTGGGTTTTGACATCCCTACATCTTTCATTTTTATTGGAAATGTTTTTTATTATTCTTGTATGTATATGTATAATTATATATGTAACATCTGTACTATGACAAGCTTAACCCTTGGAGGACTGAGCTTGTTTTTCAAAATTCTTCCCATTTCCAACACTGGTGACTCTATTGCATATATTTCGGCCACTGTTCACTTTTTCTATATCAATTTTAGCTTCTTTTCCGACATGGAGTACAACTTCTACCAAGTTGCTTACTGGGACTCGAAAGTCCCCAAGCGCTTCGTAGGATTAAATCAAATGCAGTGCTCTCCCTTTTTTGACTGGAACTGTGGCAAACAAAATGACCCCACTGCATGTTGGCACCAGCTACACCCACAATTTCAGGTTTTACAGCAAGGGAAATGCCTCAGGTACCCACCAGAGCGTGTGGGCGTGGTCACTGAAACCACAATTTGCGTGGGCGGCGAGGGGGCACAGCCCTTTTTGAACCCCCATCTTTAAAATCAACACCACCCCCCGTAGTCATTATTTAGGCCAAAGGGCAGCCGAAAAACAATCAACTTTTTCAGCTATATTCATGGACTTGTGCCTGACATCAATTACAAGCATTTGAAGAGCTTCGTAATGCTAGGAACACACTCCGAACCACATAGGGGTGAAATGTCACATATATGTGACATCAGTCTTCTAAGGGTTAAACAACAAATTGGAAGAGTACGACAAGAACACATGCAATGCATGGCTAGCACATGTAATACATACATTGTCCGCATTAATGTTATAAAACAATTAGCAAATTTAGATGGCAATAAACATTTAAAATTCACACGTAAAGCCTGCTAACATCACTTGCTGAAAATAGTGTCATTCTTTTATAATCCTATATATCTTTGCACTGTAAGCGCAGCAATGCAGTTTCTACAAATTGCTGTCTTCCTGCCAGCCTGTGTATATATATATATATATATATATATATATATAACATGAGCATGCATAGTATGCTCATTAATGATCCTTTCGTACAAGATGCTCAAGTATGTAATTATGACTAGTGAATGTTAATTACATATAGAGTATATTCCAGACTCCATTATCTGTATTTCACTATTGCAATCAATGGGAATAATGGCACCACTTAAACTATAATTACTATCATATTATGTATATTGAACTCTGAATCTTGACAAACTTCATAAGTTTGATGTACAGTATCTGACTTTCAAAACAAGAGATACAGTGTGAGAAAGGGAATTTACCAAGTGACTGTTTGTTAGCTACTAAACTTTTAAAATTAGAAGATAATTTGAAGTGCCTTATATATTCTGACAGTAAAATATTGTCTTGCCTGAGAAAATCAGACTTGTTTATGTTGGCAGTGTTTGCAGAATTTTAGTTCATGTTAATCCTTCCTAGATCCTGTTCTGGCACCATTACACTTCTCCACTCTAGTTTTACTTTTAAAAATTTATTTATTTATGACATTTGCGCTTGTACACTTTTATTGTACTTCCTATTTCTACCAGTCAATCAATGTTAGGTGTATATTATGTCTGTGATAATAATAGTGATAACCATAATTATAATGTAGTGTTGATAATAGAATTGTAATGACAAAATGATTGATTAATTTATCATTCTTTACAATAGGAAACCTGAACAGACAAACCGAGATTCCTTTCATGATATCCTGAGGTTAAATGTTTCCTCTGTTTATTGTTATTACAAACTATGCACTAGTAATCAGATAATAATAACTATTGTGACACTTTTTTAGAATTTAAATCTATGCCCTTCTTAGTTTATTGTAAACATTTATAGACCAGCATTACAATCAAAATTTGTCTTCCTGCAAATTGAAATCTGTGTTGCTATTCTGATACTAACTTGTTAGATTCTCACTGTTTATATTTGTTTTCATTGATATGGTATTTCATTTACTAACTGCATCATGCAAGGATTAATTACGTTTTTACCACTGCCATCACAAATCATTTTGATCATTTACACTGTTGCTCAATGTGTTTTGTGGCAATAATTGTGTATATAATTTATGAGCATTGTAATTACATAATGAAGATTGCTAAAAAGTATAATAATACACTTTTGTGGCATTATAGACATTTTGTTTCCACAAGTTGGAAAAAGTTTTAAAATTGAACTAATTATAACTGTTAGGAACAGACAATGTCTTCAGAAATTAGCGAATCTTTGAAGATTTGAATAGGATTATAAAGTAGGATAGACCTTTTCTTGACAGATAAAACCAAATCTACCTGAACCAACACTTAATTTGGTTTATGACGAAGTGTACATGACATAACTAAAACATTCACTAAGTAATTCAACACTTATCCAAAGCAATGCTATTTCTATGTTGGCTGAGCCAATGAGATTAGCATGCAAAATTTACAAACTATAATTTCATAATTTCTGTGAAACTTTAAAAGTAATGACATGGTACTGATACAATCAACTACAAATTTACCGATCTCTTGTTTTAATTTTAATTCCTCCAGTACTAAGTCTCAATATTGGGATGAAAAAATTAATTTTTTTTCACAGGACTCACCATTCTTTCATTCAGGTATGTTTATACTTTTGTATATAATAAATGGTTTGTTTGGTAATCGCTCAATTGTTCTAAGAACCTATCATTGCCAAAATACAATCAAGGATTAATATTTAAACTAAACTTATCATATTACAGTATTACTTACTAACTTGTTTGATAATTGCCAATGTAAACAAATTGTTTTCATCCTTTATCACATTTAACTGAACACTATGGCAGCTGACCATCCCTAATGAATGGCTGCTACTTCATGAATTTGTAACTGGTGCAAAATATAAGCTGTAGCATTTTATAACTTTGAGCAAAGTTAGTAGCATCACCACACAAATGCCACACTATAATTATGTATACATGTACATGTAATTATTATTATATATTAAGCTAAATATTAAATAATAAAAACAATTTAATGCATGCATGAAAGAACATGTAGAGATTGGAATGGTACATTAGCAATGAAATTCAACTTAAAACTTTGCATATAACAACGCTACATAATTATGGATTCTTTGTGGTTTGGTTTTATACTCTTAGGTAAGGTTATTATGTTGAAGTATTAGTTTAATTTTGTTGCTAAAGTACCATCTTTCTGTTTTGTTTTAGTTCATCCTCTTTCATTAAAAAAATGAATATTGTGCTGTCATTTTATCTTTTGTAGTGCATGTATTTAGCACTTTGCATCAACCACTACATATACTGATAAGTATAGGCAGGGTGGTACGTAGGTATTCAATGGAACCACTTTTGGTGAAATTAAATATTTAGTGTAGGCTCTAATTTGCTGCACTTTTCAATAAAATAGTAATGCATTTCATCCCCTCTAATTTTCTTGTTTTGTATTTTAGATGTTGATGAACCAACCATGAACTCCACTACAACATGGTATGTAATAAATTTAGTATTCTGCTTTACTAAATGCAAATCCAATAGCATAAATATGTTTGAATTAGACCATTAATTTTCCAAAAAATAGTGTTTGCAGTCTATTGCTAAACTAATAGTAATAACTTAAATTTTTTCACTATCGAATCTCATTAGTTGCATTCTAGTTTATGCATAGCAGCATAATTATACAATACACCATACATCTAAATTTCTAAGATACACTTCCCGCAAACTAGTTGTGATCAAATACTTACCTTAATTGCTCACCATTTTGTACAGGAAATTAAAAAAAATTGGTATCTAGTAGCTTATTAATAACTTTCCTGGATATTAAATTTATTTGCTTCTGTACAAAATAGTGAAATGGCGACCAAATAAAGGGAAAACATTGGATCAATATTATTATTCAGTAAAGTGTCATTTTTTTGAAAATTAGGTCACACCTCAGCAATTGCAAAATAAATGCCACGTGTTCTGAACCACAAACAATGATTTGATGATCAAACGATATAACACATGTCTATAATTATCTTATCGTGAAAAGATAAGGCAGTGTATATGCTAAAATGGAATATAATATAAATTATATAATTTTAGTGTTTCACACATTGTATGCATTTTTCATTTAACAGGACAGAAGGTATACTAAATTCTGAGCTACACATGTAAGATTATAGTTGTAATTAATGTTGTTTTAGTTAACTATAACTAAAATCTGTTTTAGTAAGGCATTATGACATTTAGTCAACTAAACTAAAACTAAATTGCAAGTCTACTGCAATAGCTATAACTAACTAAAATGAAAAATAGTTTATAGTGAGTGCTTTTAGTAAGTCTAATAATATTTATTTAGTCAACTATAACTATAACTAAATGTGGTCATTATTATCATACTAGAACACTAATAGTAATCATACGATACTATAACCATAGTCATATAATGCATTTTCAGTGATAAATTCTCAACATACATGTAGTTATGAATTCTTGTATGGAATGAGATAATCCACTTACTGTTTTTAGCCCTAAAGCTTGGCTAATTAATTGGAATAACTTGTCTAGAAAAACCAAAAATTGTATGTACAAACTGCTCACTCTGCTAAACTTTATTTATAGGTGTAGTGTAACAAATAACCTTCGACGGAATTAGGTAATAGGATTTCTAGTAGCAAATGAGAAATAATCAACACTACCATATTATATATGCTATAAGTCTACATTTATATTTCCAGATGCATGTATTGCTATTTTTTAAACACACTGTCATAATTAATTAAGATCACAAACATCAAAAGTCAATATTTCTTCTTGTAAAAAAAGTAATGACCTACTGTATTATTCATTAAAGTTTCTCCAATAACAGGAGTGATTCTGCTAACTTTCAGCTAAAATCAGTTGAAGAGCTTAATGATCTTTTCAGGTAATTATAATTATTTATGTATGATTATTACTATTGCAAATGATTTAAATTTATCCTATGCTGTAGCATCAGTTTATTTGTTTAAAATAGTAAACATAGATCATACATTCATTATGTGGGCTAAGTTTTTCATGTAGTATTATGATAATATACACAGTTCCTCAGTTTCTGTTGGATGATTCATTCCTGCTTATTTTTATCGTGTAAATCAATAATATTATTCTTAACTATTTATCACTATGGATAGGTTGACTGTTTTCAGCAATTATACATATTTCAGCAAAAGGATGTTTTCCGATTTTTCTACATTAGTATCATAGCAATAACTCTCTTTATCATGTTCTACAACTATTGTAATTATATAGCAATGATTTATACATAGTCATCGCAAAGCAATCATAGAGATAGCTACTGTTTTTCTCAATATATCTTGTAATATAAGTGTAGGTTATACCCTGCATATACCCGAGGTAATAGTTAATAAACCCGAGGGCGTAGCCCGAGAGTTTATTAACTATTACCGAAGGTATATCCGTATACTCCCGGGTAGGCATGGCATAGCTTGTTTATACTATAGAAGCCATACTTTATAATCAATTAGGCCTACGCATGCGTACTAGAAACTTTAGTAGAAAGGTGAAGGTCACTATGGTGAAGAGGCTAGCTAGGGGAAGCGACGATAAAGAGAACGACCCTGATTTGTATAATTTTAAATCTTCAAAGAAGTCTAAGACAGTAAAACACTTTGGTTTCCTGACGAGTGAGTCTAGAAAGGTGAAGAGGCTAGCTAGGGGAAAGAGAACAACCTGATCTGGATTATTTTAAATCTTTAAAGAAGTCTAAGAGAGTAAAACGCTTTGGTTCCCCGACGAGTGAGTCTAGAATGGCAGAAATTACTAAAGGTTTCATTCCTTTTAATACCAAGAAAAGCACCGACTGGTCTACATGTGTATGGCATGATTGGTTGTCGGAAAGAAATGGGACCAATGAAGAAAAGTGTCTGGCAGATTTGCTAGAGAATCCTAAATCTTCAGAGCTTAATTATTGGCTGTGTAGATTTGTGGCTGAAGTAAGGAAAAAGGATGGAACGGCTTACCCCCCTCGCTCTATTCACTTAATATTGGCTGGTATCCAGAGGACTGTCCTCGAAGTGACTCCTGATTCACCGAGATTCTTTGACCAGTCAGATAACACTTTTCGAGAGTTACGACGGTCGTGCGATACTGTGTATCGAGAACTAAGGAGTCAAGGGATTGGGACAGAGGTAAATCACACACCAATAATTAATATGAATGAAGAGCAAAAATTGTGGGACACTGGTGTTCTTTCCGTCAACAGTCCTGTTGGGTTACAACGAGTTTTCTTTTATGTAGGTAAAAGGCGAGGAGGGGAGGAGCAGAGAAAGCTTGGGCCTTCTCAATTTAAACGTTCGTTTAACCCTGATTGCTATACTTTCATTGAACATGGTTCAAAAAATTGATCTGGAGGTCTGGAGCAGTTGAAATTTGATAACAAGTGTGTACCATGCTATGCAGTGCCTGAGGAGTCTCCCAGGTGTTTGGTGTACTTGTTAGATTTGTACCTGGATAAGTTACCTCTTGCTGCTTTTAAAAAAGAGGTATTGTACTGCCGCCCAAAAAAATGTAGTGCTTCCCGTAATACATGGTATGAGATTGTTCCAGTGGGAAAGAACAAGTTGGGTAGCATGGTGAAAGACATGTGCCGAGAGACAGGAATTGAAATCAGGACAAATTACTCATTCTGAGCAACTGGTGCTACCTCCATGTTTCGTGGCAATGTTCCAGAAAACATTATCCAGAATGTCACCAGTCATAGGTCATTGGAGGCTCTTAGGAAACACGAGCACATTTCCACAGAGCAGCATCAAGCCGTATCTAAGGTGATGACATCAACAAAACCAGTTGATTATGAGACGGAGATTAAAGTTGCATCAAGCAGTGAATGTTCTACAACAGTTACCACTGCTGAAGATCAAGTACGATCGATTTTCGGAAACGTGTCCAACTGTTCAATTGGTTCAATCACTTTGAATCTATCCCATAAATGATTTCCTTGGTGATTGGTACTGAAACTAATAAACAATTACTTTTCTTGTGATATTTTGCTTCATTGTTTAATCAGATTCAATTGAAATTACAATCACTTTCTTAACTTGATTTCCTGTATATTCACTGGTGAATATACAGGATTTTCTGTGTATTTACTAGTGAATATACAGAAAATCTTGTGTGTATACAATATATACTGTGGTCGGTGCCTTCTATCACCAAATGTATACCTAAGAAAATGATTTGTACTAACTGCTCTTAATAGTTTTCCCAACACTGCCAGAGCTATACTAAATTTTGTATATAAAGGGTAGAAGAGAGGTATCAAAATGTAAGTAATTGATTATCTGCCAAATGAGAAAAGTAATATGTATTTGACACTGAGCACTCGATGGGTTTCTAAGGGAAGCCACATTAGCAATAGCTTGGTGGTAGCAGTTAATAATGAATTACTATATATATGATGCTATGGCAGAATGTGGACCCCTAAACCAACTTTCTGGGTGTCCAAAAGCAAACATTCCATCACAGTGCTGATGCAGGAGGCAGCGTATTATGTATAATTACATGCATCATCTCACTGTACACATTTAATCATATCAGCAGTTCTGTACTATGAATCTACTTTTATACAAATATTTTGAACACGCTATCATACCTCTACAATTATCAGAAACATCACCATGTTAGTACTTTCCTGTAGTAAAACTAGTGATGACATTTATTAATCTTTCTCCCAATTTATTAATTCACACTGTCATACTATATATGAGAAATAATTTTGTTAAGGTTTCTCATACGTAATTTCTTATCTAAATTTTGTTTTTTAAGGTTTCTCATATCATTATCATAATTGTACATTATGATAACTATACGAAAGTGTACATGCTGTCTCAGTTTTATTTTGTGTGATTTATCAATAATTGTTCTTGTTTGAACATTTATTGCTATGACTGTTTTGAGTGGATAAGAATAATTTTATAATTCTTTATACCACTCAAAACCTCATGATGTGTTCATAGTTAGCAATGATGCATCTGTCAATTAACCAACAAAATCAGAATGCATATAGCCAAGTAAATCAGAAGTGGCTGTACCTAGAAATTACAATCTGCTTCCATAATTGATTGCATAATATAGAGATAGGTTGACTGTTCTCAGCAATTACACTTATATCAGCAACAAGATATGTATATGGAGAACAAGATATATTGAGAAAAAGTAATCCCTTTAATGGGTTTGCGATGACTGTGTATCCATTATTTCTGATGGCACTAGTGTTCTTATCTTTCTGTGTACTTGAAAACTGTGCTCAGAAGAAGTAATTGTAAACTGCAGTCTAAGGGAATGAAACTGAAGTACTCCTTCAAGGTTCTAAATAATGACTTCCTCATGTTTGAAACTCAACAACTGTTTCTCTGATATATACAACAGTTATTAATATTAGTTTCACTTTTACACTGGTCTGTAACTTGAGTATGCGTTCTTTTACATACCATGCCTAGAGCACCACCATCCCTCTCCCATCCCCACCAACCCTCAGAATGATGCAACTCCCTTAAATTACATAGATACTCACATAAATGACATAAGAATATAATACATTCAAATCCTGTAGAAAGCAATGATAGGGATGGCCCTGTGGGCCATAAAAAAGATGATTCCAGATTTTTCCATGAGTTTTATTAACTTTTATAGCAATAATAGTGTCTATTGCTACAGTTGATATGTGGAAGTCATATTTAATTTTAATGCTAAGGTATCATCCCAATCCTGTTCCTGTGCTTTTTCGGTTTTGATATGTATCTCTACATACTACATTTTTAAAATGTTTTTTGTATTTCTCCTTTTCCGACATGGAGTACTACTTTTACCACCTTGCTTACCTGGACTCGAAAGTCCCCAAGCGCTTAGTAGGATTAAATCAAATGCAGTGCTCTCCCTCTTTTGACTGGAACTGTGGCAAACAAAATGAGCCCACTGCATGTTGGTACCAGCTACACCCACGATTTCAGGTTTTACAGCAAGGGAAAAGCCTCAGATACCAACCAGTGTGCGTGGGCGGGGTCACTGAAACCACAATTTGCGTGGGCAGCTAGAGGGCTGCGCTCCCTTCGAACCCCAGTTAACGGGGGGACACCCCCCTTTAAAATTCCCCCTGTAGTTGTTATTTAGGCCTAAGGGCGGCCGAAAAACCATTAACTTTTTTAGCCATTTTCATGGGTTTGTGCCTGACGCCAGTTACAAGCATAACTCCATAGACACAGTTTTAGGAATATGTCCCCATATTGAGGCGATCAGTAACTAACATTCCTTTTGGCTTCAAGTGACAGCTGCAATCTCATTGGTGCGGTACACTTTCTTGCAGCAGTCACAGAAAGTTGACAAGAGTCACCAGGCTCATATTTCGAGCCTTCCCAAATACAAGCTAGCTAGCAAGGCTAGGTTTGCTCTAGAAAAGTGAGTATGTTTTAGGCCACCACAAGATAAAACAGTGGACAGATAAGAGGATTAATTGTAATGAAATTAATCCACACAGAAATTCTAACAATTCAGAAAATATATAATTGTGAGTATGTTGAAGAATTAGTGCTGCAAAAAAAGGATGAAGTGGCTATGGTTATAGTAGACTTATAGATGTATGGTTACAGTTGTGATATCTTTACTTGTGATTAAAATGGATTAAACAGTAACAAGAGGTACAGCAACTCAAAGGTCAACTCATGCATCAATCAAAACATGTTCTAACTGAGCATGCTCAGAAACTCCCATAAACTAATCAACATACTACATTCCTTCCCACTTATTTTATAATACATACCGGTACATGATTAGATTAGATCATTCAGTAATATTGGTCATGATATCTTTGTGGTGGTTGACGAATTCGTTGTGGATACGGGGACGTCCGTATTTCGGTCTGTGTCGTACACAAATCTTCCATATTCGTTTCGATACTCTCATTCTGTGTGATTTCTTGATTGTGATTCGTTAAATCAATATCAGGGTCAACTGAGCTAACATTCTCTTTCAGGTACATTTGATCTTTGTGTTACCTACAATATGATCCATCCACTAGTCTCACTACAAATGACAAATCTCCCTTCTTAGCGGTAATTACTCCTTCTATCCATTTGTCTTCATGCCTTCAATAATCTCCTACCATTACCACCTGTCCTACTTCCAACTCTCTTACTTTGCTTCTTCTATCGTGATTCATTTTCTGGTCTGCTTGTTTGTTTTGAATTTTAACTTGACTGTTTGGTTTAACGAGATCTAATACTGATACATCATGTTTCAACATCAATGAACATGGGTTCAAGCCAGTAACTGAATGAGGTGTTGAACGATATTTAAGCAGCAAATTAGATACAACATATTGTATGTAAAGGTTTCCCCTCCTTCCTTTCTGACTTTAAGGATTTTTTAAATGTCTGAACAAATCTCTCAATAGTTCAATTGGTGGAAGGATGATATGGTACTGATCGGATGTGCTTGACTCCATTCTCTTTGCAGAACTGTCTAAACTCCTCTGCTATGAACTGTGGTCCATTATCTGTAACTAATTGTTGAGATAACCCAAATATGGAAGTTATACGTATGTCTTATAATAGTAATGGTAGTTGTTTGACTCATTTCCCACATCTCTAACCAGTTTGAGTGCGCGTCTATAGCAAGTAAGTACATTCGACCAAAGATTGGGCCAGCAAAATAACATGGACCCGCTGCCATGGGTTTGCAGGCCAAGACCAAGGTTGTAATGGTGAAATGGAAGGCTTATTTTTCAGCGATAAACATATTTCACATGACTTGGCAATAGAATCGGTATCTGTATCAATACCAGGCCACCGTTTATGATTCCTCGCAAGCACTTTCATTTTGCAAATCCCCATGTGGCTTTCATTGGAGCTCTTCCAGCATTTGCTTACGAAATTTGTTTGGTATAATTGGATTCTACGGTTAATTCATTTCTTCTATGATAAAATGACTTCACATTATCTGATACATTGTCAGGCCATCCCTGTTGTGTATACAATAGCACTTTATTGAGGACTGGGTCATAACGGGTTGCATTCTCTATTCTGGAGGCTGTAACAAATAAACAATTTATTTGATGTAAATTAAATATTTGTGGAGAACGACTACTTCCAACTTCTTCTGTATTGTGTTCTAAAGGGAATCTTGACAAAGCGTCAGCATTGCCATGATACTTAGTATTCCTGTACACTATATCATAATTATGTGCTGCTAATTGTAAGGCCCATCAATGCAACCTTGCAGCCGCTAATGTAGGATTACCTTTCTTTGGCCCAAATATAGTTGTTAATGGTTTATGGTCAGTAACCAAGACAAAATGTCTGCCTTAGATAAAATTTACGAATGCCAAAAATAATTGATAGGGCCACCTTTTCTCTTTGAGCATAGTCGAGGTTTACAGAAAACTGGTTTCACACTGTCTTTAACGTATAATTTCACAGTATGAGGAGCCAATAAAAACATCTGGATACTTCTTTAGTAGTATCTCCATTTTACTGATTTGCTTACTATTTATACGACCAATAAGAGCCCAATCAAGAATTACATGCTTCAACCAATTCCTCCCTAATAAAACTGGTCCCTCTTCGGCCACAACTACTAATACTAACTTTTGTGTTTGCTGTTGATAATGGACTTCCACTTCGATTTCTTCAATGACTTCTATTGGTTCGGAGGTGTATGTCTTGAGTAAAATATCGGACTTCCGAACTTTCACATCTGGAAACAGCGCCTTTAACTTCCTTTCCCCTATGATTGATACCGCTGCACCTGTATCGACTTCCATAATCACCTTCTTTCCATTTATTAGCATGTCTGTTGTTATAGGTGAAGATGTACTGTTCCACATTGATACATGATCACTGCTTGATTGGCTGGATTGGCTAGATTGGCTAGAATGCGAGTCACTTTCTTCTCCATTGTTATTCCATTTCAACTTTCCTTTAACGTTTGTATGATTTACGTTCGTCTCTTCCTGGTTTAGGACGATCTGTGACTTTAGTACTTCTGCCAACTGCTTTAATGTGTCCATGTTTACCACAGTTGTGGCACTCTGCCTCTTTAAATCAGGCATTGTGGTTCGTCTTACCACATCTATAACATGAATTGTTGTCATTGTAACGGGATCGAGTTCCTTTCCACGTCTTTGTCTTCGAAGAGACCTTTTTATTGTTGAATCAGAAAATTCTGTCGTAGTTTTCGTTGACTTAGCATTTAATTTGGTCTACAGCCCGTGCGATTTCAACGGCTTTACAAAATGTCAAGTTCTTTTCTGAGAGTAAACGTTTTCAAACGTTTTCACTTCTTAGACCACAAACGAATCTATCTTGAAGAGCTTCGTCTAAGTGCATGTCAAATTTACAATTGATAGACAGTTCCTTTAATTCTGCCTAAAATCCTAATGGACTCCCCCGCCTTTTGCTCACGGCAATAAAAGGTAAATCTCTCTGCAATAACAGATGGAGTAGGATCAAAATGTGCTTTAAGGACGTTTGTGATTGCATCTAGTCCTTTCTCCTTTGGTTTGTCGGGTGAAGTTAGATCACGTAGTAGAGCATAATTCTTGGCCCCAATTGTGCTCAGAAAAACAGCTACCTACTTTTCAGGTACTACATCGTTTGCTTCGAAGTAGAGTTTCAGGCATTCTTCATACGTTTCGAATGACTCTAACTCCGGATTACATTCTTGCATGCATCCAAATTTCCCTGCTACTGCCATCCTCGTCGCCAATGTGATATCTTTACTTGTGATTAAACTGGATTAAACAGTAACAAGAGGTACAGAACAACTCATGCATCAATCAAAACATGTGTTCTAACATGCTCAGAAACTCCCACAAAATAAACATACTACAATAGTATTGTTATAGTATGGTTATAGTATGGTTATACAGTGTAGTTATAGTATTGTTATAGTATTGTTATAGTATGGTTATACAATGTACATAGTAGTATGGTTATAGTATTGTTATAGTATGGTTATAGTATGGTATGGTATGATTACTATACAAATTTGCATCAACTTCACTATTTTTATTAAAAGAAAGACAGTGCTAATAGATATAGCTTTTATAGCTTTTACATTGGAACATTCAACCTTCTTGAATAATAAAATATATTTTTTTCTATGAGGTTTCTGATTAGTGAGATTCAGATTAGTACTGTAGTACTGTAGGATCTTTATAGATAGATTCTCAGTAGCAATCATACTTATGTCACTTCTTCATGTATCATCTAAATTCAACATTGCAAGTTTGAAATAAAATGATATTAGAATTTTTTTTGGCTTTGTTTCTTATTAGAATATGAATAGTACATTAATAGGTATGTTTATAATAAAATTATTTTGTGATGTAAAAAAATAATAACGAATACATAACTAAGTAGCTGGGTGTGAACATAGAAACTGTTGACAATATTCTTTTTTCTGGCAGAAAGACACTGCCAAATTATTTATTTTTAAAACACAATTAATTATTAGCAGAATGTAAGTAATTAGATTCCTAGCAAATGAGAAAAGTAGCATGTTTCATACGGCCATTCTATGAAGCTACAATGCAATTTCATTTGTGTTTGAACACACTATCATGATATTGCTAATTGAGCTGGGAATCCCAAACATCATCGTGTTAGTATTCCTGTAGTAAAATATTAATGACTTATATACAGTGACATATATTTTTTCTCAACCAACAGGGCAAAAACACAAGAACCTCATGACCTTTTCCATTCGAGGTAAATATCTATGTATGAATACACTCTTTCCCTATAACTGGTTTGAGTGAATGCTTGTTAATCCTCACCTTCTATGGGCAGAGCTTAGGGGTACTATAATTTATTTGTGTGTCTGTGTAAAGAATATTGTCACTTTGATTGAGTTACCAGCAGGCTTTGAATCATACTGGAATCAAAATAAAAGAAAAAAGGCCTTTTCTAAACCCTTTTGGTTACAAAGTTATGACAATTTTACTGATACACTGTAAAAACTGATTGGCTGTTTTAACCAATTGATTGCTTAGATGGGTTTTATTTGCTTAATAGTGCTTTTAATTAATAATGAAGCATCTAAAGGAACAAAAGAAGCTAATATTATCACATTTTTAACAATTTTTACTTTCCGTTATAAACATAATTATTATGTTCTTAATTGATACCACAGATATATTACCCATGAAGAACATATTAATTGTTTTGCTTTTCATGATTAAACGTGTTGATTACATTTCTAATGTAACATACAGTGTACTTTCCAATTAGCACATAGTAATTGTTCTTACATGTGTATTTTATAAAAATGATTATTATGTTCTTGTACAGCGGCACATGGAAAACATGTGACCAATATTAACCAAACCAATTGGTTGAAACAACCACTAATTTTTTATAGTGTAGTTACCATTTAATCACTTTTAGAATACTTATGACACCAAAAGAATACATGAAATGCAACTCGTTGTTTTTAAGACTATCCTTATTGAAGCGCTACTTTAAAACAAGTACAATTGAAGTAGTAGCTACTACAACATTGAGAACTGGCTCTACACTTTCAACCATGATGATATCTGTTTCTAGCTTCATTATTTTTATTTCATGCATGTGATTGAAGCTAACAAAACAGCAAACACGTGTAAGAAATAGGAACGTATGCATACCTTGCAGAAGTTAATAACATATTCAGAGTTACCTACTTCACTGAAGTTAAGGCGCAGTCACATTAATAACCCACACTTTCTGGGTAGAACCTCAATAGTGAAATTCTGGTCTACAAGTATCAAGATGATATTTTTGGATAAAGAATCTCAAAGATTCCAAATTTGAAATTTTACTGGGGCAGGGTTGGATACAGAAAAACTGGTTTGTGCCGACATTTTTCACATAGTCTTTAATTATTTATGGAAGTTGTGGTCATTAACTAGATTTATTGAGATTTGGTGTGGTCAAGAGCTTAAAGCAAAGAAAGAGCCATTCTTCGATAGTGTATGTTGACAAGTGTGTACAACTAATGTCGTATTGAATACTTGTAGCACATGTCGCGGATAGATTTTCACCATGAAAGTCCTTTCCTTCTCACAAACAGTGACTGATACTGTACAGCTTATCCCTACTACACTCTACCTCTGATTTTATCATTAGCACATTGTTTTAGAGCTACTGGCAATGTAAAATTATAATTATGCAGTGGGGTTGATTTATTGGGTGTGACAAGGGTTGGGGTTTGGACGAACCATTTCACACTGTATATAATTAACATTAATTTTCATGATGCATAGGGATAATGTTTTGTCAATAAAGTATAATTAATTTGTTATGCAAAACTATTAAGATCATGTTCAGACCACCTTGGACAGTTGGGTAGCAGCAAAAAGAATTTGAATTTACATTTCAGATGAAGAATGTAAGCTCATTTATACAGCTTTGAATGAATGAATATGAATTTTCACATAATTATATAATATATCATTTTCAAACCTCCTGTGAACTGGAGACTTTGATGAAAACGGATACAATCCAAGCATCTACAGCGAAGGCACCATTTTCTCTGTAAACGTGACATATCCAGCATAAATCCTTTAGGTTCAATCACAACACTTCACCAACCCCAACAAAATTTACATGAAATTTACCATGTGACTAACAGTCACTTTATATTATTTGAAATATGATTTGTCTGAGCAAACGTCTAACTGGTTTGGAAGCTATCAGGCATCATAGCCAAATCGTAATAAAGACTGGCAGAAACTTAGATACCATAAATAACATGTATATACTGTTACGTTTTTTTTATAGGCCATTCCTATGATTGCTTTTCCTTGAGTTTCCAATTATCTTGTTTGTAATAATTGTTTTAAAGCATGTAACCATTTTCATTCCTCCAGTATTGATGAATGGCATATTTCTCCTACTGTTCAATACGATGACGAAAGGAAACATTTAGGTTAGTTTCAGTATAATAATCATGTCATAGTTACTTGTTATAATTATATTATTGTTATAATTATTTTGATTCACATGACGTCATAATGTAATGCAAGATTCAGTTTCCACCTCATAAAATAAAAGACCAGCTACCTTAGTCACTTTCACTGGTATCCACTTTTCAGGACCATGATAACTCTTAGCATATAACTTATCATCAAGATTAAATTTCCTTGGTACCGATACACTCTCTCTGTCTTTCTTGACCCAAAATAATTAGCAGTACTTGCAATAATGATATATAACAATGTCAAATCTTTGTCTGCTGCATTTCACTCAGTAAGTTGACGGTAAATAAGAGGATAGTTGGTTATATATATATTAACACACAGCTCTATAGTGTCGTAGTGAAAGATAGCTGAGAATCCTTATCAATCAGTTTTAAGATTCCTGTGAACTTCCTCAGACTGGTTTAGATCTTTTTTAAGATACTCTTTACTAGCTTGTTTTCGTTTCCCAGTTCCTTCGTTTACATTTAGTATGATATGTAATAACCTTTTATCTATAAGTGCTATTTTGTAACAAAAACAGAAAGGTTTTAAATTTATCTCACATGTATGCATGATTTCATCCTAAATTTTGCACTATACTAAGCTCTTATTCTACACAAAAGTAATTTTTCACAGTTTCATACAGCTTGAGTTTACCCCCTCTACCAAATTTACTTAAGCATTCAACAACATCTCAGCTACAAGCCTTCTAGGCCCCTAAAAACAACTTCAGAGGCATTACAATTTAAACAATTCCTAAGGGAGCAGTGGATTGATGATTTCCTGACGCTACCCCCTTAACAAAAACTCCTCTATGAAACCCTATTTGCATGTTCAATAAATATATTAATTGAAGCCGTGAAACCTTTAGTCTTTCAATGGTGCTTACTCCAAAAAGTGAAGCTGAAGATGTTAGATTTGTATTTAAACAAGGAAAGGAGTTTAAAGAAAGGAAACAAAACAGCAATAAAATAAACTAATATGAATTGACTCATTGTAGGGTAAAACAGATAAACTATAATTATAACAGTATTATACATAATGAACAAAATATTTTACTTAAAAGATTTGAAGAGGGGAAAATTAAGTAAACAATTAATAATTAATTTTGTATACTTGTGAAAACTGTTTGAAATTGCAGTTATCACTAGCACTAGCAAATGTAATACTTTGAGGATATCAATAAGAAGAACTAATTGCCATACATACGGTAACTCTAGTTATATTCGCAACTTTATTGTGTTGATTCATAACAAACTAATACCTTGTTGAAAAACTGTAATTATAAGAAACACATGGTGAGGTGCATTGGGATTGTACACTCTACGCAGTCCTCTAATATACACCCTTGAGATGTCTGTTTATAAGAGAGCACATGAAAATAACATTATTAGGCTGAACCACAAATTTTGTACACAACCATATCAGAAGCTTACAAGTGCTATGAAGCGCTGTAAATGAGCATCAAATTCAGTGTATTTTTGAATCCATCGGTTGACAAATGACATGTTTTGTGAATTCCCTTATAAATAAAATTACCGGTCAAGTAGTGATAAAAATTATTAAGAGAATTACACTCCAAAACCCACAATTTTGTATATGGAAGAAAGTTGGAGGTGTTTTTCAACAACAGTTGACTACACAAGTTTGATGCTCTTTCGTAGTGTTTTGTGGTGCTCATAAGCTCCTGTCCATATTTTGTTATTGAAAGAATACAAATTCAAATAATGATTTATTTTATAAAGAATTCTGTTGTTCCTAAGGGATGATTGGTAATAATAATTCATGTATATATAAATTATAATTGTAATGGGAACCAAGTAAAAGATTTATAGTCTAAACATGTCACTAACCAAGATGTCTTGTTAACTTTTCCTCAGAAAATGTGCAGTGCCTTCTCAGGCCGGGAGTCACAGAAGAAGCAGCACGTCAAGCACTGAAAGACACTAACAATGATGTGGATGAAGCACGAAAACTGTTGATGGTTTGTTGGCATATTATCATTTATTAATATGCATTATTATGATTATATAGTACAATGGATGGGAATTGTGTTTAATGAACCATAAAGGAGTAAATGCCACTTCCATTGTGTGATTTCTCGAACTGTATGTGCAGTTGTCGCAATTTATAATATAAATTAGCAATTGATTTGATCACAAATATTTGGGGATAACCTTTTTTGAAATTAGGTTTCATATACTACATTCTGTAGGATAATAAGTGTGCCTGAATAGTGATACATCCCACTTGCTTCACTACATTTTACACTCCTACATTGTAATACTATTACTGAAAATGTTAGTGTCATAATCTTCATTTGATTATGATATCAGAACTGGTGAATTACGCTATATATGAATGCATATAATTTGTACATGTCAGTCAGTCAGAGACACATGTACATCATCATACTTATAATGACAGCTATAGCTGAGAGAACAATATGTGATGAGGAGGCTGAAGACATATTTGCAGTAAAGAATGTCTCTGAACCAAACACTTGCATTAATTTTTATTATTTGTATGTACATAGTTTAGACTTGCCAATCATTGCTTTATCATTTACTTGATTTAATCTTTAATACAGTAATAAATCTGTGGATGAAGCACTCTCACCTTCACCCTTCCTATACCTATAATAAATATACTCACCAAATGCAGTTGCATGTGTAGTATAAACCTTCTCTCTCTTTGTATGTTGTTATCAGTGTGAATGAAGAAGAAAAAACAAAAAAAAGATAATTAGTGATTTTGTGGAGTTTCAAGTCTAATAGATTTATGAGTGTTTTCTAATGGTATAAAATTGAGAAACCTTAAGCCTACTATATCCACTAAATTTTTAAAGACTTGGATTTAGCATGCATTAATTTTAGTGAATTTCTGATACTTGCCTAATATGCCTAATAACAATGATCACAAAATTAATATATTTTTTAGAGTGTACTAATTTTAAGCGATTATCACATTAGTCACTAAAATCACTTAAATTTGTACATAATCACCCGTAAAAAAAATTGCACTGTTACAATAAAAAATATGTTCTACATTAAAATTTTTATATTTTGCGTTAGTATCGTAGTCATTAAAAAATAGTCGCCATATATCATAATTTGTGTTAAAGGTTGTAAGATATGCTTCTATGAATTCAAGCTTTGTTAACAAAACAGAAAAAGTAAAGAAAGAATACATGTATAATCAGTACAAACGCTTGGTGACATCCCCATTCCCTACATGGAAACAGGTTATTTTATGGTGAAACAATGGTATCATGTATATATTTAATTACAGACAAAGATTGAAACTAGTGATCCTTCCAGTACTAATCCACAGAATATAATATCAGATCCTCAAGCTGTTGGAGGTAAACTGAGGATAAATTTTGATTTCAATACACCTATAAACATGGTTTATATATTACATACAGTATGTAATAATAAATGTGTATGTGTCATGTGATAGTTATTACACTCCTGTTGGTGTCGTTATTGTATATAGACGAGGTCATTATTATGAATATCACTGAGTATGTATGGATACACACAAGGGGGGGGGGGGGGGGATTGTAATAACTGTTTTATGATGTGGGAAGCCAGTGATATTGAATTTATGGGGCCATTTATACAGCACCAGAATAGTATTTAGGACATGCAAAGCATGACCAAATATTTTGTCACTAATTAATTATATATGAAGGCGTGGTCAATCAATTCTGTCAATTAATATGGAAAACAATCATCAGACTTCTCTTCAGTAACTTAATTAAGATGAATTTTGGCTTATACAATAACTCTCACTAGCCACATCCTTTGCCAATTGCTTAGTATACATGTATGTATTCCTGGAGCTTGTTTCTGCTGTTTGGGGTTGTTGAAGACCACTAAGAAGCTAATATTTGCCCCATAGTGCCTGATGTGCACCCCTGGGAAGAAATTAGATCACTGTCATCAGTAATCTAATTTCTTCATAACAACTTACTATGTCACACATGTGGTTATAACACCAATCATCAATCATTAAGGCTTTTGAGTGTAGCACTATAGTTCTTTGAGTTTAGGTAGTGAATTAGGTCTGTTAGGAAATTACTCAAGTTATAGACGATTCAACTAAGGTCAGAGTTTGAGATTAGATATAGAAACATTGATCCTGACAATGATTCAGAAGACTTCAAGCCACTGAAAGAAGAGGAAGAAAATAATAGATGCGATCCTTCTAAACAGTTTAAAGCAGCGTGAAGATGAAATACATTTTATCACTAACAGATACCTTCCAGACAATACAAAAAGGAAGCACATCCTGGTCAGAAAGGTTTTAATGAATAGGACAAAGTGGAAGGAATGCTCAATTATTGGTTGCCTTCTTAATGAGTTAGAAAAGCTGATAGGAAACCATACCCATCAAGACATATCTAATATAATAGTGACATGATATATTTTTCGTTTATAACTTTCCAATGACGGCAAACTAGTTATTGCGTACACACAATTAATGAAATGTAGGCTATAAATCACTTATAGATTGCATTCGGTGAATCATTTTTGCTGCTTGATCTCGAAGCAGAAGCACGACAGCATCTCACCATTGTTGAGAATGCACAGGTCTATAGTTGCGACCTTGCATATCACTCCAGTGAGCTACCAGTCAAGTTGATGGCGCACATACTGCTTATAAGGACAATCTTCTTGGAGTCCAATTGTAAATCTTTTGTGGTACAATACAAGTAAAAACTGTTCCTTTTTCCTTGATAGTTGACAATCACAACTTTCTCTTCTTTTAAATGGAGTGTGTCTGTATGTCTGTAACACGTACCATATTATTCTAATGCATTTTATTTACGTACTCTGGTTACTGTGTAATTATAATTATCGATAATCATAATCATTAAAATCAGCAAAGAAACGACTGGAAGACAGAAAGACACAACATGAAATTAGATGAGTCAGAGCTGCACTTCAAAGGATGAGAGAGACTCCAGAACAATACCTGGAAAGACATGGAGCTGCGACCCCAGAAAGCCGTGAGATAAGACAGGAATTACTCATAATTGTCACACCCATATTAATAAGTTATAATTATGATTGCTCACACTTGCTTTCAATACCCTGCATTTACCTACTTATATATTATTATATATACTATGATTATATCGGCAATAATAACGAAAGACATCAAAATATCAATGAAGTAATAATTTTTTTTTTTTTTTGAAGTGTTTAATAAATAAAAAAAAGAAAACAAAAAGAAAATAAATAATAATAACTAGAATTGCGGATCTTAATAACATAAATGACAGACAACATCTCAGCCACTCCAGTGTTTGGGAATATGATTGTAAAATAAAGATCATCCATTGGCCATACCACCTGTAACCAAGAATATAAGTGGATTAAAGGAGGAATGTTCTATTTCCACAAGCTGTCGTTCATAAAGACGCTTTTTCTCCCTTTCGTGATTACTATATATTTTGTTTATATCACTGGATCTGTTCGAAGTGGCGTGAGGGTTGAAAATTCTCACGTCTAGGTAACATTTCTCATATCTGCCACCCCAAAAGCCATTCACAGCTATATCCATCCTCGCACCATCCGTTACATTTGCCGAAGAAGGGAAAGAGTCTTTTTCGGGAACAGGCTGAAGAGTAGGCTCAATAGATACATCATTACAAACCTCTGTCAAGATGGAGGCAGTAAAATCTCTAATCTCGTTATGGCGACCAACAACGAAGCCTCCTTTTAAACATGATAAAGCATGTTCCGCGGAGAATTTCTCCCCGCAGGCACAATGAACAGGTAAGTCCGCTGTCAGCCAACCATATCGCAAACAAAGGGCATCCACAAAGTGTCTTTTATGTAGGGCAAAGCCAAACTCTCTGATAGGCAGGACTGATAGCCAACTTGAGGCCCCCTTTTCTCCAGCCAGTTGTAATCTCCTTTGATCTGCCTCACTAAGAGATCCCATCACTGTCCGTAAATTCTCTTTTTCTTTCTTGCATCTATCTTGAACAACTGCTTGCTTTTCCTTAATCTGATCAAACTCATATTGATAGTCATATACATACTCCCCTGAAATAATTTTGTTAACAATTGGACTACAAATCTTTACAGTCTTCAAAATCTTGAGTGGGTCTCTGTATCAAATCACAAATACTCAAACCTCCCAATCTTGCTGGCAAGGCAAAAATACTCCGCTCCACCGGACCAGGGGGAGGCCTTCCAGTCAGCTTAGGAATCAGCTCTGACGACAATTTATCTTCTAATTTCTCGAGAAACTTTTGGATGTGAGGAACCGTACGACAGATAAAGGACCATCTACTCATTAATCCATGAGTCAGTGCTGCATAAGCAGCATGAGGTTGAGAATTGGCAATCTTCGATACCATATCAATTTCTTCAGTCCAACGTTCAACCTTCTCAGACAAAAAGTCTGATACATAATTTGAGGATCCCAAAGGAGAACCTAGATAGGGACGACCATTACTGGTGATTTGAATTTGCGTGTTTTTAAAGATCTCCCTAGCTCTTTCTAAATAATTTTCCTTAACTACGAGCCATGTCTTTGATGGATTAGGAAAATAGCCATAATCTGGACCAAGGGATTGGATGTTATCCCACCAATGTTGTAAACAGTCAACAGAACCAGCTGCAGCAGCATCATCCGCATACCAAACCTGATTCACTGAATTAAGTAAACGGTTAATCAGCGGAAGTGTTGACACAGCATAGAAAGACATTGAAAGGGCATCACCTTGAGTTAAGCCTTCTCTAGATAAAATAGTCTCTCCCTCTATGTACATATTAGAGGGCTCTCTGTAACAATTAACTAAAATGGTAGCAAAGGATGGACAAAGAACCTGCACATTATGTAAAGCTACACGACGATTCAGAGAATTAAATGCATTAGATGCATCAACCAATAAAACTGCCTCATTAACCTTAAAAAGCTCTCTGATGGAATGCGCTCCCGATTCAACTCCTCCCATCTGCCCAACACACAACTGATGACAACCAACCGAGTCTAAAATATCTGGCTTTAATACTGTAAGAACGGCTTTCGCAATAATACGACGGAAAGTTTCTCCTATACCTATAGGCCTCACACCGGGGTTCTTGTCTATAGCAATCAAATGGCATGCTAAAAACGGCATCAACAGATTTGGATCAATGAAGTCAGTACATAAACGCTTAGCCATCAAGGACAATGAGTGACAAAAGTCATCAGATTTCTTTCCGAAGGAAGAACAGAGCCTCCTCCAACCAGGCCAGAGGGGCCTGCAGTACCTTTTGTATTCAGAGCAGCTCTTCTAATAACAGAAGCATCCAGAGAGTCAAAAATTACAGAGAAAGACTTGGAAGAATCAACAGATGGTAGCAATACTTCCTGACATGCTAACTGGCCTTCGGGGAGTTTGTCCTTCAAGACAGACTTCACGGATTTGCCTACCTTCTTTCCATTGCTTTAGTCATCTACTAAGAGTCAATCGGTTTGTCGATTTCTTCGAATTACTACAGGGCCTCTGAAGCAAGAGTGAAGGTAAGAAACCAGCAACAGTAAGGGCAGTTGATAGGCGTGAGAGTTCTGATACAACCGCTCTACCACAATTACCAGAGGGGATCTTGATCAAATCTAGTCTCCAATGTACTACTTCATCATAAATTGAACTACAAATACTCCAAAATGAACTAGGGTCCAAATCTCCCCACATTACAGAACTAAGAGGGGCAACTGGCTTAAAAGGTGGTAAATTACCAACTAACGCTGGCTTACCAGACTCTTGCCCTGGCTCCTGCTCCAACAGCTCACCACCAGACCGCTGACTACCAATCGATTTAGAAGACTGGTCAAGTACTGCCACATGGTTCAAACATCTCATTTCAGAACCCTGTCTAGCAGAAGAGGAAAGCTGGTCTGACGGAATATTTCAACAAAGGCCCTTCGTGGACGGCTAACAACATCACACAATCTTCCCTCTCGCACACATGAACATCTGAGACATCTACCAGTGGACATACAACGACAGCAACTACCGGCCATTTTCAATAACAGTTATAGTTAATTACGTGATAATATAATTAATACAATGAGTATTATCTATTATCTAATAAAAAAGTACAATAGACATTAAGGTACAACTCATCAGACTGGATATCACAGTAACTTATCTTTCATGTAGTTCATGACAAGGAATATTAATTGAGAGATAAGGCTTCATTCTTTTAGAAGCTACATTTTCTCACCATGCTTTCACTGCTGCTACTAAATCCTTTATGGTTTTTATGGCGTGTAATTTGGTATGACATCATCAACAATAGTATATATTTTATGAACTATAGCTATAATATTTATAATGTAATATACGTGTATAAACCATAGCTTTGAAGTGTATTCAACAAATATACACCACAAGGTGTGACGGTCATAAGGAATGTCATCTTATAAAATTATCTGGCTATTACAGAATTTATATAATATTATACTGATTATAGAAAAGTTGATAATGATTGATATAAGAGATACCTGAAATGTAATAATTAATGCTGCGAACTTCGATTTGCGTGAGCGGTGAATTCAGTCTGGTCCTGTCTGTTTTGTTAAAAAGGAAGGCTCCAGATCGGGCTCCAGATCCAGAAACAAATGAGAGGGTGGTTCATATCAACTGAAAATGCACTAAAGTTATTAGCTACCTCATTATTCATCAAGCGTGCAGTTATTAATTGATGTGAAGATACTTATGATTATGTTCGTCTATCCTTGAGGATAACTTTCTCTTTCTTTTCTTCTGGATAAAAATGTACAAATGTTTTGCTGACAATCGTTACCATTGAATAGCATATACATAATTTTCACCAACAAAAAACTTCAACCAAGTAATATTACGTTCCAAATAAAAAATCAAGTGATAAATAGCATCTATGATAATAACAAACAACTGTTTAGCTATGAACATCATTAACGCCACTGTACTGCCACCTTACTATAACTGTAATTTTAGTGACTGCAACTGAGATCCCCTGAATGTGCAGAGTAGTAATTACCAAAAGCCTGTCCACAAAACCTTGAGATAAAAAAATTCCACAATATGGGGCAATGAATTTAAAAGTGCTGAAAATTTTTATCACAACATCATACATTGTAAATAGGTCAAAAACGTTTGCATGTGCAAACATTGAATAAGTTAAACATTAATGATTTATAGCGTAATTATATACCAAGCCTTTAACCTCCACCTGGATGTCATTACCTACAGAATTATCTACCTGGAGGTCAGTACATTGTGTCTCAGGACACATCACGTGCAAGTGAGTACCCATTTCAACAGAAAGATAGTTACAATAATCTTATTGTTGTGATTTAAATTTTAAAACATGATGTAGATGGGAAATGAGATAAAATGAATTAGATTTGCATCAGATGTTTGGTTCATGCAAATGTTGTGACATATAATTGAGTACAACCTTATATCTAACAGTTCCTAATAGTCACCTTCAATTCATCCAAATGTTGTGACAGGTAATTGACTTATATCTAACAGTTCCTAATAGTCACCTTCAATTGGTCAAGTATAGATATACATAATTATTATTGAACTAAAACTTTAAAATCCACTGCAGGCCAATACCATCAACAACCAGTTCAGCATCTTGGAGATCAACACCCACTGCCTCCTGGTCAATACTCACAACATGCAGGTCGTCCATTGAAACAAACAGGTAGTTACATAATTACAACAGAACATGAAAATGAAATATTATATCATAGCAATCAAACTGTTTAGTTTGAAGATCACAAAAACATCATAGCAGCTCAATGCTGCCATCCCTATTATTAAAAGCAACTCAGTGAAGTCTCACAAATGAACAGGGTATAGTAATTAGCAAAAGAGTGATCCGCACTCAGTGCTTGTCCACAAATCCTTAATAAGAAATTACACAGTATCAGGACAATGAATTAAAAAATGCAAAAATTTCTTATACTAGAACATTATACTCACAAGGCAAAGTATTTATGGAATGATAATTAGATTTCTATCTTGCATCAGTGGGGTGGTGCCAATCAGATTGCAACAACATGAAATGTCATATTTCTAAATCATTGTTGCAAGATGTCTGATAGGTTTGAGAGAGAAAACTATTATTTATCTGGCAACTGGAAAATTAGGATACAGCCTGTTAAAATCTTTGCAGTTTCAATGCAGTAAAGGAGTATCACTGCTTCCGAATTCATGAAAAACTGGTATTGCTAAGTCTCATTTATAGTGAAGACTTTGGTATATCTTTGAGACAAACAATGCAACACTCATGCAGCCACAGCAAGAATGTAATTGTCATACACCGTATGTTAAACGTCATGTAAAAATTATATTCCATTGTGACATGAGAACCTGTTCAGAGTCATTAGACCTTCCCTCTCCCAACTTTGTGGCCCTACTCCCATTAATTTGAAAGGTCTGGCCACATGAAACTAGTCAGCATCCACTGCCTCCTGATGAATACTTACAGCATCCAGGTCAACAAACATGAAGTAGTTGCAATAGAACATGAAAATGAAATACATGTATTATGTCATAGCAATCAAACTGCTTAGTTTGAAGATCACAGAAACATATAGCAGCTCAATGCAGCCATTCAGAGCAATATCAGTAGCAATGAATTTAAAAGCGCAAAAATCCCTTACCACAACATCATATTTACATAATAACTAAAAATTAGCATCTATAAGAAACTTCAACTGAAGTGGAACCTTTTGCTAATAGTCACCTTTAATTGGTCAAGTATACAATAACAATTAAACTAAGACTTTATCATCCACTTCCAGGCCAATACCTTCAACAAGCAGGTCAGCATCCTGGAGGTCAAAACCCACTACCTCCTGATCAACACTCACAACATGCAGGTCATCCTTTGCAACAAACAGGTATATGGACCGATAGTGGTAAATCACTACCAAAATTATGAATTGTTATTTTTTTTGTACACAAAATTCATTAATTTTGAATGGTACATAATTTTAATTGGTGCTAGAGCTATCAGAGAGTACGGTAGTACTCTCTATGTAGGGATGGCAAGGAAAAAAAATGGCCGGCCATACATTTCAATTGCCGCAGCAAGTGATGAGCTGAAATCTCTGCTAATATTATAGAGACAAGTCTTAATAAACACATACATTTTTATATCTAGTGTTTTTATGACTAACAACATCTTTTAGACAGTTGGTGATCATCTTTAAGGTAGACTGTGAGAACCGGCAAGTAGCAAAACTGGCAAAATCTTGATTATAGCTATTATTATTATTATTAATATTATTATTTTCCAGACAAATCATTTTTTTGTTTGTTGAACTATCACAATGATTCTATCACCGTTCCAATTGCATTCGTTGTAAAATTCTGGTGTACAAGTATGGAGATAATATCTTTAGATGTTATGAAAGAAGACAGTCTCAACGATGGCGAAGATTTGATCTCAAATTGGACGCCATTTTTATAAGTGTATTCATTAATTTAGCCACATGGAATTAATTGCTCATGTGCATTTGTGTCCTCACTCCTCAGAACTTGAAAGCTGTTTACTGAAACTGCCTGCTGCTACGTTGGAATCATAAGAATAGTAATAAAGTTTGTGAGCAAATTCATTCTTAAAATAATGAGCATAATATTAAAACTATGGTATACTGATAATATACTATGATAAGCACTGGAATGCTGAATGGTTGACACAGAGACTAGCACTACTTCTTGTGGCAAAGCTGTAAGTGAAATATAAAATAGGCAGTGTCATCTGTAAGTGAAAAAGAATGATAATTAATTCATAAATAATGGATATAATTATACAAAAGTCTGACCTTCAATGATGATCAAGCCTCATAGGAATCTACATAAAATATTCACAAATCGTCTACCATTCAGAAAAAAACAATGGAAACAAGAATAATAAAAACATTTTCAATAAAAACCGAGAAAGATGTAGGGACGTCAAAACCTCAAAGTTTGGGAAGTTAACGTAGGACCTAAAATTAAACAAACCACTTCCATATAACCCTACATAAGTACTTACACCGCTATAAAGCAAAATGAAAAGAGCTGTACTTATGTAGAGATATATGGAAGTGGTTTGTTTAATTTTAGGTCCTATGTTAACCTTCCAAAACTTGTTCGCATGCTTTTTGGTTTTTAACGTGCCTACATCTTTCTCCATTTTTATTGAAAATGTTTTTATTATTCTTGTTGTATTTTGGATCTAAAACCAACATGTAAAATTCATTTGGATGTAGGGCATGAACGAATGTTATTTTATAACATTTGAATGTTTGCTCAACCTAGTAGAACAAATGTTTTAAAGGTTTGCTATTGTCTACACAAGCATTGGTACCATTTGTTGATATTATAAATTCAAATAATAATGATAACTGAAAGTGACAACAAAATTTTCAAAAAGTACTATGAAAGTTGTGACAAATTTTTGTTGAGAAACACCAGAGCATTAACATTTTTAGGCTTCAAGAAACTTCTTAAGTCATTAACAATTAGTCCTGATTTAGAAAATATGCGTTCAGCAGACATCATTTGGCAAATTCCTGGACATTCAACCATCGTCAATTTCTATGATTAAATCAGTTATTCTCTTTGACCTACCCTCAGAGCAAGTGCCACGAACAGTTGAAAAAGCACGCTCAATTGACACCTAGTCACTCTTGGGCGGGTGATATTCATTCTGATGCATACAGTTGAGATGGTCACGTAGATTAGAAGTTCCACCACTGTAGACCAGCTCCTTAGTGCGCAATAAACACTTTGCTTTGTCTTCTCTCTTCTCATAGAAGCTCCACACATCAGATTTTCTTCCTTGCCACAATTTTAGACAATTGTTATAATTACTTCCTGCATGAATATCGAATGGTAAATTAGACTTCAAATAATGAACGAACATTCAAATACCGAACATTTGTTCATGCCCTATTTGGATGGTAAAAACATGAGTACCCAAATGAAAATCAAATGACTTTTGTGATTAAAAAAATAACCATGCATAATTATTGACACTGATACACTGCTGCCATGCCTATTATTAAATAATTATTACCAGGAACCCATAATGACGTTGACCAAAAAGTGAAAGAGTAAGAACAGCAAACAACCATGTATTTAATTAAATTGGTCAAACTATCTGTCTGACTGTCTGTTAGAACCCATGTGCCTTTGTTAAATATGGCTTCTAGAAAATTAACAGCTACTATATACCAAGTTTCCTATAAAACAGAGAAAAGACTTGAGCGATATTCAGGCTCGTGTAAACTGTGTAGACTAAACAGTTGTTTCTTGGCTTCCCTAAAGCATGCCCTCACTTCCTGATAGTAGGTGACTCCATTTCTGCCTCCTGACGTGTTTGTTTCATCGCTAACCTTAGAGATCATTTAGGTGTAGATGCCATAATTAACGAAGACGTATACATGTGGGTTTTATAAATAGTAACAGATGGTCAGATAGATAGTTTCACCAATTTAATCAAATGCGTGGTCGACAACTTATTATACTTACCTTTTTAAAGATTCTCGCATCATCTTTATACTGTTTCTCTGTTATATAATCTTGTGAATGTCATTATGGGCTCCTGTTATCACAAATATTTCCACTTGCCCTCTCAATTAATTAATGAATATACTTGATTGTACAACCAAATTGGAGTTTGCTTTGTTGGCATGATTAGCTGGTGTAAAATAAATTAAGGTTTTAGTTGCTGTAGTTGATCTACAACTACATCTGTATGGTGAGGTAAATGACACAAATGATATCTTTGCAAATTAATACAGCTCTTGTAATTTTATATCAACTTACTTTTTTACAGGACAAAGTTTGCCATCAAAGACGAAAGATAATACAGTGTAATAATTACAATTCTAATAACAATTACTGTATGTATTTATAATAACATGTTTAGCTGTATAAGAACTTGCTAGTGCAAATCCTTATTCACAACCATTGGTGAAATTAACATTGTGGCAGAGGAGGACAATGCATCTATATGAGGCATTCCCACACCAATTTATCTACCAAACTGTTTGGATAATCCGGCATCTATGTCACCTTGTTATAACTTCATTATAAAAATAGTTGACAGCATCACCTGCAACATTTCAGCTTGCTTTGCATGTCAAGCCCTTGCCTACTCATTTACGGATTCCTAATTACACCCCTGGTAGCATTCATTATCACGTATGGCATAGTGTAACATCAATCATCTAAAATACTATACTTATATTTTTTTTGTGTGATGTTATATTGTTTGTTAACTTCTCTTTGTTTGTTTATTATTGCAGAAAACAGAGTAGCACTCATAAAGATGTTGACAATCCAATTCAAGATTCTCATCCAAAGAATGAAAAGGAGATGCAAGCAAGAGAAGATAAAAAACAACAATAAGGGTAGCTATATTGCCCTTGCTAGAAATTACTTTTTTTCGGTTGAGTTTTAATCTATCTACACAAATTATTTTATTGCTAAAAGTATAATAATTACGCTGATTAGTAGTTAGCTTTAAAATGAAGTTGTTAAGAAAATTAATATTCATAATTTCTGTTTCAGAAACAGGTATTAGGTACTCATTCAAAAAATGACAAGAATAATATAAATATTTTATATAACTACATTTAAAATAATGAAGGAACATGGAAAAGAATCAACACTGAAAAGGCATGCAAAATGTTGAAAACATCGGGATGGTACATAGCAACCCTATATGAGAATAGAGCTTCTTTGTGCTTTTGTTTTACTACATTTTTGTATATTTGTTGTTAATATGTGGAAGTGTTGACCTCCAATCTTGTTTGTGTGCTTTTCAGTTCTACATTTTTTTATAATTAAAAATTGTTGCCTGATATTTTATTCTAGTGTCAGCAAACCATGCACACACAAAAATTATTAGCTATAAAACAGTTATTACTAATTTACATTTAATTTATAATAAGCACTAGTAAAATTTAGACTGCATGCAGACCACCATATTCACTGCAAAAAAAAGTCATTTCAAACCGATCAAGTTAATTTAACTTGTTTTGTATCTTGCTATTGTAACTGCATAGTGTTGTTGTAACTTCTCTTTTGTTATAATAATCAGTTGAAGTCAGAATACCCTTGTTCAGTTGAAACAACTGTAACTCTGTGCTGTCAAAATGATGTATGGTTGTTTTAATGAATCAATGTAGTTATAAAGATTATGATTACTTCAAGAATAAATGGTGGTTATATAAAATAACTGTAATTGCAGTTTGTTAATATAATTACTATAACTGAATTAACAACAGTTGTTTAAAATGAAATCATCATGATTAAAACAAGAGAATTAATCAAAACAACAGTATGAAGTCAAAGTAACTATAATAAAACACATTTATATTAACAAATTTTTAGATAGTAAATAACATGACATGCAACTTGAAACATTTGTCATTTAAACACATAATTCTCTGCATTACTTTTTACATGCAGGCTTTCAAGACATGCAGATGTTGCTTTCGGAATTTTTGCATTTGATTTTTTATCTTGGTAGTGGTATAGATATGATATTATCAAGTACAAAAAACTTCAATGGTCATCTTAATAATAATAATCAGAGAGTACGGTAGTACTCTCTATGTAGGGATGGCACGGAAAAAAAATGGCCGCCCATGCATTTCAATTGCAAGTGATGAGCTGAAATCTCTGGTAATATATACACATAAGTTTCTATACACACATGCCTGTTTATATCTAGTGTTTTTATGACTACCAATACCTTCTAGATGGCCGAAGATTATTGTTAAGGTAGAGAACCGGCGAGTGGCAAAACTGGCAAAATCTTCATCATAATTATTATTTTCCAGACAAATCATTTTTTTGTTTGTTGACCTATCACGATGATTCTAGCACCATTCCCGTCGCATTTATAGTAAAATTCTGGTCGTAAAGTATCGAGATGATATCTTCAGATACTATGAAAGAAGACAGTCTCAACGACTACAAAGATTTGATCTGGAATTGGACGCCATTTTCCTAAGTGGAATTTAATTACGCATGCGCATTTGTATACTCTTAACATGGAAGCTGAAAAGGTGGAAGTGTTTGGCATTGTAATAACATTTGTGAGTTTGTGAGCAAATACTAATAATGAATATAATAATTATTAATATTAAAGCAATTGTATAATAATATTGTATACTATGATAAGCATTGGAATACTGAATGGTTGACACAGTGACTGACACTACTTCTTGTAGGACTGCAGACAGTGATGTAAGTGAATAGAGAATATACATCATCTGTAAGTGAAAGAGAATGATAATCAATACATAAACAAAAGACTGACCTTCATTGATGAACAAATTTTAATGCATTTTTGATTGCATGATTTCATAATGATATATAGTATTTCTGCAATCTACAAAAAAACATTCACATCGTTTAGAAAAAAATCAATGAAAACAAGAATAATAAAAAACATTTTCAATAAAAATGAAAGAAGATGTAGGGATGTCAAAACCCAAAAAGCAAGCAAACAAGGTTGGGAAGCTAACTTAGGACCCAAAATTAAACAAACCACTTCCATATAACCCTACATAATTACAGCTCTTTGTACAGAGGTGTAAGCACTTATGTAATGGTTACAAGTCACAGTTCATTTGATCTTGACTAGTATGAAGTACATGTCATAATACGACAAGGCATATGGTAAAAAAACATATCATTTAACACAATGTAGCATAGCATAGTATTATAGGTACAACCTGTGGTGTATTATTAGTATTCCAATTCCAACATAAGCGAAAACAACAAACTCATTCCAGAGTAATTATTAATTAATATCAGTATGTACATGAATTTGTACAGCAAATAACATGTGATGTACTCCACAGATATTTGAAAAGTCAGCACATGTATGTAGCGGGATTTGCATTTTTAAAGTACATGTATATTGTATTAATTTTTTTGCCATTCTTTATTATGCTATGTACTTCATACTAGTCATTAGAGATCAAAATGAAAAGAAATAAATAGCTATATCCTGTAAACATTATCTAGCTAGACAAGAAAGCAGCATTGATTTATATAGTCCCAGGATGAAGTGAAACTCATGTAACCAAATGAAGCTTAAAATAACCCATTCATTTTTTACAGTACATAGCATGGAAATCCCATAGTAATTACATATGCTGACTCTCAAATATCTTTGGAGTATATACAACAAATGTTATTTGCTATTATAAGTGCAAATTCGTGCACATTATGGAATGGAACGAGCAGCAAGTACGTTACATCCGTTGTTTTCAAAGATGTTACAATGGCAATATTAATAATATACCAACAGGTTGTACCTATATGCTACGTATATAGCTATATTGTGTTATTATGTTTGTTAATGTATGCTTTATTATGACATGTAGTCAATATAGATCAAGATCAAATGAACTGTAAATTGTAAATATTACCTAGTGAGATAAACAAATTAGCATTGAGGAAAATAGAATTGCATTGAAACTCCTGTAACCAACTGAAAGTCATAATAACCTGTTACTTTTTACAGTGTATGCAAGTAAGTTAATTGTAACATTCTTGTTCTAAATGGCATTTAAGAGAAATAAATGTGCCAGCTTCATTTCCAAAATGCTTTTCTTGTATGATACACACTAATCTTTGATTTCATTTACATGCACTACATGACAATCTACACGTGGTTCAAGGACATAAGAATGGAAGTAACGAGAGCAAAACTTTGTCGAATAAGCTCGAACTAAGAAAACTATCTGAAATTAGCAATCACCTTAGCAAACGAAGGCTCCCCATATTCATTAACACTGACAAGAAGAAAATAATCATTAGTACGATATTCATTATGACCTTTAATCTTCAGCCATGCAAGTCTGGCTATTGTAGATTCCATCAGAATTCCAGGAATCTTAGCGGAAATATTTGCGATTAGATCTTCAGTTTCAATAAGCCATATTTAACTGCCGGTGGAACCTTTATATAGAAGATACATGCAGATTAGCTTGTTTATAATAACACAACCATCCTTGATGGTGTTTCGTTACTGTTTGCAACGTTTTTGAAATTACTCCTTAATCCAGACTGTGTCAATAGGCAAAGCTTTGCTTCATAGCGCACAGTCCAGCTTCTCACCAAAGCACCTAGAGCAAGGATTTGAGAAGGATAGTGCACCATGTAGTGCATTTTTGGAATTATGTTAACATGAGGATATAGCTCTTTAAATTTCATGTGGTGCTTTTCAATTAGAATCCGCAAATAAGTTACTGTGCTCTTGCTTACAGTTAGAGACAAGGCAATGTAAAGAATATCAAGCAATGTAAGGTAGCACTCTCAGTATTCACATTCTTCCGGAATTTTGTCACCTATAAGAAAAAGCAAAACCCTCGCTAACAACGACATTCTTGATGCTGATTGTCTGAGTTTTGAATTATTGTCAAATGCAGTGGTGGATAAGGGAACAGGCCTGGATCCTATCTCAGAATAGCCAAAGGCAAAACATTGCAATCTTTGATTGATAACATCCAGTGTAATACATTTCTGTGAAAATAGGTATTTAAGTAAGAGCTTCTATTCAAGAGGAATATCACCTTCTAAAAGGTCATGCATGAAATCATGGGCAAGGGTTTTTGCAGCAACAGAAAAGTGCTTTACATCCTCAAGAATAGACCTTCTATTAATGCAATATTTGGTAGAATTAGTTGTTCCATTTACTTCCTTCAGGGAATCACATTGTTGCCAATGTTTCAAGGCTGTTCTAAGTTCAAATCTTTCTTCAACAAAGTGCAAGGCTATGGTTTCTTTTGTAGCCATGCATGAACGACAAATTCTTAATGCCCATGACATGGATCCTTTGAAACTTCCTAATTGGTGACTTGCTAAGTACCAGTAATCACAGCTAATAAAGCTCCCAAGAAAGTTATTCTATGACCACCTATAGTAATCGTAAGACCACTTTCTGTTAGTTTATTTATATCTCTTACAAAGGGCTGCAAAATTCTATATTTGTCAATAACACTTGTTGTTGCAACAGTTACTAAGTACATAGACTTAAAAGAAGATCGAAATCTGATGATTTATTCAATTTAGCAAAATGTCTAAATTCACTGTGTATGTTTGCGTAATAATTGTATGTAGACTAGAGTGGTATACGCCCATAAACTGGTACAGCCACAAAAATGTAATAAAAGTACTATTGCATCACTGTTGTCAAAGCAACAAGACATTTGTAATGAACTAACATGATCTATATTATAATTTCATTCTTGAATTAGGGACAAGAGGAATTATACCAAGGTTAATAATAATTAAAGTGGGCACAATTGATTACGTAGGTATCTACCAGTACCTCTCGCTGGCTAAAATAATTATTGAATATCTTGTGTTTGCTATTATACTATACTTTCACATAATAATTATTATATCAAAAAGATCTCTATTATTTTTACCTTATAATTATTATACATAAAAAAAGAATTCATTAAATTAATAAATTCTTTATTCATCTGCAGCCAGGGTTGGGTCAAGCCCTGTAAAAGAGCTTAAGTACAAGCCCCTCAAATGTTGTCAAGCCCCAGCCCATCTATGGACTTACTGAAGCCCTTGGTTAAAAGGCTTAAGTCCGAGCTCAAGCCTTTTCTTTGGAAAATTAGCATCACAATAATATTAGATCTTATGAACATCAATTGTTCAAATTTTGAGTCACTTAGGCGACTGCTGCTGATGACACTGGAATGGTGTCTTTTATTAATTAACTGAAAGAAATTTCGTGAACTCAAAGTTGGCTTAAATACAAGCCCAGTAATTAGCACTTGAGCTTGTAAACAAAAAGGGCTTCAAGCCCTTTCAAGGTCTTGATAAAACTGGGCTTAAGCTTAAGCTCCAAAGGGCTTGACCCAACCCTGTCTGCAGCAAAGACAATGGTATTTCTATACTAATTCTAGTGGATTATACTAATTATGTTATGAAATAACTTTTTTATTAATGATATCAGTTTCAGTTCCAATAAGACAAGTGTTTAGTATGAAAAGAATTATATGTAATGGTGGAAAATTAAGGAAACAGGAACCTAAGATTTAGTTATAGTTAGGACTTTAGGATGCAGATACAGTATTGCAAATGTTTTGATATCCTTTGTAATCACTATCCAGTTGAATACAATAATACTTGAGAAATGTTACGGGAATCCTCAGATCAACTACCAGAGCATTAGAATTTGAAATAGGAAATAATTTTTGGGTTTTGAGGAAGGGCACCAATCCCATCAAAAGACACCCTGCACAGGTTGTCAAGGAACCTTTTTTCTGACAATGTTATTCATGAAGAGTGCTTATCAGATACTGATGACATTGACTATGATGATTAGCTTACTGCTGTTTCTGTAATAACAACCATTTGACTTCTAATATTTACTTAGCAACTTTATTAACTGCTAATAAGAATCATTCTGGGATGGGAATTCTTACAAACTATTCACTGCAAACTTTTTCTCCCAAGTGGGCCCAATTTTACCAAAAAAACAGTACTAAAATTAATAATGAATAGAATTTTGCGCAAATTACTATGAGTTGATTATCTGTGCTGGCTTAGCCTGGCTACAACGTCAATTTAATGGGATGGAATTGTATAATTAGATACATGTTGTTAGGAGGCATACACATATAAATGTACATTATAAACAAACATACCCCCTGCAGGATAATCATTTATAGGACGTGAATATGATGGTGGATTGAAGCCAGTACCTCTGTTATCTACATGTATACAAAACAGAAAATTCAGAAGTGCTAGAATGTAAACTAATCATTATTATTATAATTCAAAATATTAAAGGGCTGAAGACCTTCTGTTGGGGTAATTAAAATTCTAGAATTTGTGGGCATGCTTACATGGCCTGTGCCCTCTTAGGGGGTGTTGGGACATGCCTACCAGGAAAACGTAAATTAGGATTCACTGAGATTGCTTCTGGTGCAACCTGAGAGCTATAATCAGTAATGTATAGTAGTAATATTATTATGTAGTATACTATAATCAATTAGCTACCAAAGTAGATTCAGGCAGCCAATTTTTCCTTTCCATCAATGCCCAGGTAGCCGAACTCGAAGGCAACTTTTTTTGATCTAGTAACTGTAAGATATAATGGATGAATTATTCACAACTAGTGCTATTAACTTACTTTTTCCTGTGATTCAATCCCTTTTTTTCGCCTTTTTGACGGCAAGGCATCTGTTGAAATACAAAACAACCATAACAGCTAGAAACCCCACATTACATCATTTATCAAGGGGTCCAAACATGTTTTTTTTTTGTAGGAGCACACAATGCTCAGTTTAAAATGGCAGTACACGAGTAACCAATATATAGACTCTATTGGTAACTACCTGTATTCTATTCTTCATACAGTAGAGGTACTTATCAATCATTTTAAATGTATTAACAAAAAAAAACAGTAAAACAATGTAATTAGCTTATCAAGAGGAACTTGTTCAAACTGTTTCTACTACTGCTTTATACTCATTTCCATTGATCTACCACCATGAATAAGTTAAAAAGATCCATTAAGAATACATTAATACAATTTATACACACAAGCGGGTGATAATCAATGTTCTCACTAGCTTGTTTTTAAAGGGCTAATACAATTTGCAACCTTCTATGTACTTTTGATATTCGATGAAATCACTGATGTACCCTTCCTACTTTAAATAGGTGAACTCGCTTGTTTTATAAAAGTGCTATAAAACTGTATCAATTTCATGGGTGTGTCATGAATTGATTACATTCCCTTTGAAAATGTATTTCTGGTGAGAACACTGGACTGATAATAATGCATGGGCAACAGAGATAGGGTGAGCACCAATGTGCTTGTACTTGTGCTTAAAAGTAAAAGTGCTTTAAAGCACATTTTTTTACAGTGCTTGAAGGTACTCCTGAGCATCGTTCTCGGTAAGTGCTTGTGCTTCACTACTTTTTATTAAAAGTGCTTGTGAAGCACATTTAAGTGCTTGTTAAGCAGAAATGCAGTTTTAGAAATTAATTTTAAATATATTATCAGGTTGATAGCTCCAAAAATGTGCTAATTACCATGACTTATAAGGAGAAGATGTTTCGGCCTGAACAATGCCAAATGAAAGACAGTATTTTTCCAAAAAAAATTACTTTTTTTGTGTTGCTCTATTAGAAATGTGCTTAATGTTTTTGAAGCACTTTCAAGGTGCTTCAGCTTATGCTAAGAGCACTCAACTGCACGAGTAGTTTACAGCCTCAAGCACTTTATTGTGTACTTGAGATTATGCTCAAAGTGCTTCTCCCATGTCTGATGGGCAAGGAGCCTAAATGTGTTAAATCTCATGACTATTCACTCCTTGGCTTCACAACAGAGTTAATAGACTACACTTACATCGCATCTACATAGCCCTCAGGGAACAGTACTTACTTTCTATTTGCCACTTCCTTTCCATAAGTTCATGCATTCTTTTTGCTCCTTGGTCATTTTCTTTCATATGAGTAATTTCTTCATCAATTGCAGTGGCCTCAGATTCTTTGTTCATCATTATTAGTCTAAGGTAAGAGATATCATGAGAGACTGAGAGAGAGAGACTATGATACACATGCATTAGAGAATTGGAAAACTGAAAAAAGTGAGGAATTTACATTCTATACGGTAACTACAACACAAGGAACTAACAATCTTGAGAATTACAGAGAGCCGAAACAAAAATATCGAAGGAACTGCTACAGGTAGACGATAGATGAATGGTGATGGGTGATATGGTACTAAAGTTTTATACCAGCTGTGTTTCAGGTCCTAAAACCACATGGGGGGGGGGGCATGTACATAATAATAATTTGGGATACACTGTTCAGATTATCCACAGTTGCCCTTACAAGAAATAATTATTTTATAATTAATTTTTGTTTTCCTAACAACAGTCAGGACGAGGTTGCAAATTATTGTTTGAATGCTGGCATTTACATTTTATGTATAATAATACAAGTTCCCAAGGTGAGGGGAAATGCCCCCTAAATGTAGCCCTGCAATAACAACAATAAAATTGATTATTATTATGCAACACTGTGAACCGTTGTTAACAAAAAAATTAGAACCAAAGGCAAATCTACTGTAACTATAATATCAGCATACAAGGAACTAACCAAAACTCTTGAACTGACTGAGAGGACGAGAGACTCAACCGAGAGAGGGGGTGGGAGAATATCAAGGAGCAATGAATGCTACAACTCAAATCAGATACTCAACACACCCAAGGAGCAACTGAATCAAATACTCGACACAACCGAGAGTGGGGGTGGGAGGATATCGAGGAGCAACAAAATGCTACAGTGAAATACTCAACACACCCACAGTGAGAAAGAGAGAATATCAGGGAGCAACTGGATGCTACTACTCACAGAAAGAGACGAACGGTAGGAGGAACTGCTGAAGGTTAAATTAATGAAGAGACACCAGTAGTGATATTTCAAAGTGTTTGGAGAGAGAGACCTATACCACATACAGGAAATGGGTGCGGCAACGTAGTAGATCTCTACGTGTGTACGTGTAACATCAATTCTCAGTGGTCGTTTCCACAACAATTAGGATTAATTAATACAGAGCATAAATTCATTGTCCCTCATGATTGTAAGCTTTACGTTGACAATTTTTTGAAGAACGTAAATGAACATTGAGCCTGCCATGCACAACACATTGACACATAAATTTGTAGCTGAAAGTCGCCTGCAACCTTGAATGTTCTAATGTTTAGAGGCAAAAGCTTGTCCTTATAGTAGGTGTGAGGGTTAAATTATAGCATTGAAATGATACCATACAGTATCCATCAATCTGGCAATTATGTTATAAGTAAGGGCAACTGTGGACAATCTGAAGTATATGTACACTGATCAGATTGTTTTGACATATTGGGTCTCATCAGCACAGTGTATCCCAAATTCACAATACATTGTTACATTGTACAGAATGATGCAAATTAAATGTATGTTATAAATTATAATGAATAATTTGCTAGTACCTCAAGAGGTGCTACTAAAAGATACTAAAAGAGGTTTCAGACAAACAGCTATAATGCAAAACTGAAATACTCTATGCCATTAGCTGTATCTACTAACATTCTTCACCATCTCTAGTACAGTCAGTACCTCCCAGAATCAAAGTAGAATGTGCTGTAGTAAATGGAGGTAGACAACATAATTGTATATATACATGTCATACATACATAATAATTATGTAGCTAACAGTTCTTTTCATTATATTCAACTAATTTCTATGTTCAGAAATAAAAGTTCATATATAATGAAGCACCTTTGGTGCGTGGCCTCGCCGCTGTAGCTTAAGGATAGGTTGCAATTGCAACAATTAAATAAATGAGATGCAAGAGAGAAAGTAACAAGCTTAAATTTGAATTTGTTGTTTATATAAAGTTGAAAGTTGGTTGAGAAAGTTTTTTATGGCTAGACTGGCTAAGATTATTTCTGATAAATATAAAAACACATGGAAGATGACTAAGAATGATTCTCCATCAGCTATACTGCTTTGCACTAGTATAATAACTATATTACTTACAGTCAAATTACATGATATAGTGTGATAAACTTTTTTCGAACTTGTAAATTCCTGTAACACATAATGATTTAATTAATTATAATTTATATGTGATGGATATCTCCCTGTCTAGAGGTAGCTCCTGTCTAGTCATGAAACACTCACTATTACTGTTTTCAATCGATTTTTTAGAAAATCTATGCCCACACTTGCAAACAGTTTTTCTTATATGGACAGATTCTTTATATAAAGGACAAATTTTATTAACAACAGGGCCAGGATTCTGCTCAATATCACCAGATAAAAGCAGAATCCTTCGAAAGTAACAATAATTACACATTACACAACTACTTAAAGCGAAAACCATTCATACCAAAGCTATACAGTCGATAGAAACCATCTAGAAAGACTCTGTCCAGAAAAACCAAATAGACCAGTGTGAGAAGACTTGGTCTTCTCAGCTCAACACTCTTACAGTTCAGTATAAGTACAATGATGTCTGCTCATTGGAAAGTGAGAACCGAGTATGGGGCAGAATTATGAATGGTTAACACAATATACTTTTCCAACAAATATTCATTACCTCATTCATTACCAAAATATCTCAGTATGCCACAATGTCGGTTACTAAAGACAATTATCCTATAATGAATTGTACATTGTTACAACTACAATGAGCAAAAGCACTGAACTTACAGTTTGAAAGTCCAACAAAAGTTGAATAATAGCAGAAAGGAAGGTAAACTGACCTCCACGTTTGATCTCCGTGATCACATAGGGTGTGGCTGAGGGTGTGGGTTATTGGAGAGCTTACAGAGATAGAATGTATGAGTCTGTAACTTGCTAAAACAATGTCTGTGGCAAATTTCTTTTCAATACGATTTTGATAAACTTCTTTCTCTACTCTATCAAGTCTTTAAATAGACGCTTAAAGCATCTGGCTAGGATGTGTAGTGAGTTTAGCATTTTCCATTCTAAGTAACTTTTCATACAGTTTACTTCGTTATAAAAACAACAGAGCAATAGACGACCATGTTTTTGAACAGATCTGAAAGTTTGGGGGCCGTGGGAGGTATGTGTTTGAAGTTATAACTGTTCAAAGTAAAAAAAAGTTGGGAAGGAATGAATGAATAACTTGCTAAAACAATGTCTGTGGCAAATTTCTTTTCAATACGATTTGGAGAAACTTCTTTCTCTACTCTATCAAGTCTTTAAATCGACGCTTACATTAAAAAAGTGGGGACAGACAGACAGAATGACAACCAAAGGGCTAAAGACTCGCCCACGCGTACGCGCGGCGAGCCCAACAAATATCATTATAATTATATATATAGAGTAAAGTGTCAATTATCGGACACCACCCATATTCGGACGCTATAGCGCTCTCTCTACCACTGCAACTGGAATTACTACACCATAGTAAGAAAGTATACTAAGTAATATCTCTGCATACCAAGTTTCATGACGATCGCTTGCTTGGTCTTAGAGTTATAAGCTTGCAAAAATGAAATTCGGACTCGCCTATGATCGGAAAAATTAATATATTGACGGACAGCTATCCATACGTCTTATAGAACCGCTGGAAATAAATGCTTACTGTACCATAAGCTGCAACAACATCTACTGTAGTCATAAACCAAATCTCGTCTCTTAAAGTTGCTTGACTGATTTTTTGTATTCAACTATCTGAGCCATTCTGAGCAATCAATAATCGGCCACGCCTTTTTGTAAATAGTACAGTGTTTAATTGGAAGTATAATTTTTAGAATTTTTTGGTGACCAATAAAATTAGAAGAATTTATTATTTCCAATTGAACTCTATACTAATTACAAAAAGGTGTGGCCGATTATTGATTGCTCAGAATGGCCCAGATAGTTGAATACAAAAAATCAGTCAAACAACTTTAAGAGACGAGATTTGGTTTATGACTAGAGTAGATGTTGTTGCAGCTTATGGTACAGTAACCATTTATTTCCAGCAGTTCCATAAGACGTATAGATAGCTGTCCGTCAATATATTAATTTTTCCGATCATAGGCGAGTCCGAATTTCATTTTTGCAAGCTTATAATTCTAAGACCAAGCAAGCGATCGTCATGAAACTTGGTATGCAGAGATATTACCTAGTATACTTTCTTACTATGGTGTAGTAATTCCAGTTGCAGTGGTAGAGAGAGCGCTATAGCGTCCGAATATGGGTGGTGTCCGATAATTGACACTTTACTCTATATTGTACACGTAGTACCATGCTGTAGTGATGCAAGATGCTCCATCTTTTCGTCTGCTATATATTTTTGCTACATAGAGAGAAAAGAGGTGGTTGGGCATTAATAAAGTTGATTTGCGAAATTTCACGTCTATTTTTCCCTGCTTAATTATTTCTCTCATTATTATGAAATGATGTACATGTAACACTCAGTGAAATAATTTCCAAGCCACTATCAACACTTGAAAAATGAACAAGCAGAGGAATAATCTATAATGTATATATATCTATTGTGTGTTGTGTTCGTCTCCGTCTTGTGTGGTTTGCATCTTTGCAATTGACAACGGATTTTTATGAAGGGAGCATCCAAATTTATTCTCTGAAATCTTATAGATATACCCAGTTGTACTATTTTTGTAAGTTGAGACTGTCGAGTAGAGATAGCAACAAAACTGAACTGGTTGAAAAGTGGGCGTCGCCAGCGATCGTCGAAAAAGGATACTCAGCTCGGGTTTAATGTGCTTTTACTTGCAGCTTTATATTGAAGAGCTGCTGCAAGTTCAAACCTTTGTTAATATTATAAATTATAATTATTATATATAATAATTTATTTTTCATTATTATTAAAATTAATATTAATTAGTTGTGAATTACATATGATACAATAATAAATAAATAAATAAATAAGTAATGATGATAAATAAATAAGTAATGGTGATAAAATATAATATATAGTCAATCAGTTATGGACCTTACTCTCAGAGAGGGCAAGATCTATAGTAGCACAGTCAGATTTTATAGGATGATGATATGAGGACCGGGCACCACGAAGACACATAATTGCTGATCTGATTAATGAGAAACCAAGACGACACCTGAGCCAATTCAATACACAAGAATAAGGCTGATTATTTCTGATCGAGATCATAGAAACCAGTCTCTTGAACACCACGGTAGCAGCTGGTCTCATGCCGCCTGCAGTAGAAAAAACAAGTGGAGTGAAGGAGCCATGTTCTATTTCTCTAACCCTCTGGTCGTAATTTCTCCTCTTTTCAGACTCATTGCGTTTATAACAGGAAGAAAAAGACGAGTTAACATAGGTACGGGCAAATGGATTATAAATCCTCACATCAAAATAAGCCCTTTCATGAAAACTCCCCCAAAATCCACTAGCAGCAACGTCAACACGAGCCTGATCTTGTCTATTAGCTGAGCCATAAGACAAGGCCTCACCTGAAAGTTCTTGTAATTGGGGTTCAATGAGGACGTCATGACAAACCTCAGTAAGAAGATGAGCTGTTATATCTCTGACTTCATTGTGGCGTATAGATGGAAATCCCCCACATTTGCAGTTAAAACAATGATCTACAGTAAATGTATTACCACGAACACAATAGGAAGGAAGGCGAGAAGGTATCCAACCATACCTTAAGCATAAAGCATCACGAAAAGCACCTTTGTTTAGAGCAAACCCATGAATTGACAATGGGAGTGCAGTTAACCATGTTGAGGCACCTTTCTCCCCAGCCACGTCTAAACATCGCTGCAAGGAGCTAGGGGATACGGAGTATACTTCTTGAGCCAAAGTTGATAATTGCAATCTGCGATTCTTTCTAACGTCAGCCTTTCTTTGAGAAATATTAGCCAAAATAGTCGATATGGACTCATTAGAGGAAAGGATGATGGAAGAAACTAGAGGACCAGTAATAAATAAGGAAGAGTTGAACTGAGAATCAGCAGTTGACAAAGGATTTAGGATTCCCAAGCCGCCCAAACGACTAGGCAGAGATATCAAAGTCCTTAATTCATCATTAAAAGCACACTGACCAGTCAAGGTAGGTAGAAGTTGATATCGTATAGTGTCCTCAAGGGGTTGAAGGTAATTTTTCACATTAGGAATAGTTCTGAGAAAATAAGTCCACTTGCTAGAGAGCCCATGTGTAAATGCCGAAAAAGCAGCATGTGGTTGAGACTGAGCAATAGAGTTCAATTTAATAATTTGATCAACCCAATCCGAAACCTTCTTTTCAACAAATCAATCAACAAATTTACTTGAGCCAATGACACTGCCTAAGTATCTATGGCCTTCTGTAGTGAGATTAATGTCTGTGCCCCCAAAAATTGAAGAGGCAAGAGCAGCAGGTTCATCTTTTAAAACCAGCCAAGATTTTGATGCATTGGGATAGTAGCCAAACATAGGTCCAGAGGAACAGAGGTCATCCCACCATTCACGAAGGGCAGATAAACTACCACCTACAGCAGCATCATCAGCATACCAAACCTGAGTACAAAGCTGTTGATTAAGATGGTGAATTAGAGGAAGGATTCCAATGGCATAGATTGCCATGGCCAAAGGGTCCCCCTGCGTCATTCCTTCAGAAGACAATATCACTTCGCCATCAATAAACAAAGGTACATCCAAACGATAAAATGTTTATTAAATTAATTATTGAATGCAGTAAACTGAGAGTGAAGATCTGCATAGCCAACTTCTTTATGTGCATGTAGAATCTGTTAAAAAGCAATATGTAAACAGACTAATTCAGAACACAGAGTTCACCCACCTATATTTAATTAGCTGACAATCATAAACAGGTAGATAGATAGATACAGGTAGATATATAGATACATGCAGACATATAGATATATGTTTATTTCATACTATTATCATTAGTTATCATGTCTTCTAATATAGCTTCTTCTACTGACTGCTCTAAAGAAAAAATGCTGAAACTAAACATCACTGTAACCAGAAATAGTCATTATTGTCACAACACTAATACACATTATACATTGTACATGTACATAATTTACATACATACATGTACGTACAGCATATATAGCTGTTTTTTTTCCGAGGAAATAAAAATTTGCATTTATGTAACCGATTGATAATGTGGTAAGCAGTACATAGACATAGAGATAAACAGGTAGATAGATAGATACATGCAGACATATAGATATATGTTTATTTCATACTATTATCATTAGTTATCATGTCTTCTAATATAGCTTACTGACTGCTCTAAAGAAAAAATGCTGAAACTAAACATCACTCACTGTAACCAGAAATAGTCATTGTCACAACACTAATACACATATAATTTACATACATTGTACATGTACATAATTTACATACATACATGTACGTACAGCATAGCTGTTTTTTTTTTCGAGGAAATAAAAATTTGCATTTATGTAACCGTTTGATAATGTGGTAAGCGATACATCAGCCATGTGACAAAATTTCCACAGAATTTGGTCGGTTATCCATTACAGCAGTAGTACATATATGGAAGTATGTAATGTATAATGAGAGACCATACCTGACCACTTTTGGGTGTGACCTCACCTTCATTCCCCTCCGTGCTACAATCACAATCACATCTCTCGAGTATTCTCAGTATTAAGATCAATGCATGCAGACCTTCAGTTTCATCTGCTACAAGCGAGTGAGTTCTAGACAAATAACACATAACTATACTAAATACATACACATGACGAAACAATAATTATATAAAAAATTATTACATATAAATGCATAATCTGGATGCTGTACAATACAGTCCAAATATGGATGAGGGTCACGTCTAGGTGACCAATCAAAAGTCACTATTACTCCACTGACTAATGATGACGCTTACAGAAGAATTTGCTGTTGTTATATTATCAGTATAATTATTAAAGTAGTGTATTAATACAGATGATGGCAGAAGTCATCTATATTTGGATGATTGTCTCTAATCTGTAACTACGTATAGGGAGAATATACCACAAAATCATCAAAAATTGAATGGTTCTTGAATAATCACAATGAAACATCGATTATTGGAAGAACAGAGAGGTTAAGAATCATCCATTTTTGGAACTTGACTTTACCTGACCACTGCAGTTACTGTGATTGTCTATCAAGAAGAAGAGGTGAGTATATAAGGGAATGAAGAATAGGGGGGAGGAGGAATGGGTAGAAAAGAAGAAAAGAAGGAGGAGGAGCAAAGGGAGGAGGAAGAGAAAGAGGGAGGGCGGAGGAGGAGGAAGAGAAGGAGGATTAACACAGAAGGAAGAAAAGGAGAAGGGAAGGATAGAAGAGAAGGATGATAAGAAGATGTTGAGATGCTGTGTATATACATGTATACCTTTTCAGTTTCTTAATCAGCAAATACTTAGTATGGCTGACAAGTCAGCTGGTTCCAACAAGAATGTGATACCAAATGCACCTCCATATCACTGTCAAAGCTGCAACTGAAAAGAAATAGATTGATAGATGGATAGACATAGAGATGAACGGGTAAAAAGATACACGTAGATACATGCAGACAATTTAAAATATAATCATGATAGCTTTGCCTTCAGTCATTTCAAGTATGTGCACGAATGAATGTAAAAATTTCTCAAACCAGAATATGCTCTCTTCATCTCGTCTTGTTCCTCACAGATATTCATATAGGCAGCTGCCAGTGGTTTAAAATCTATCCTTCACAGATACATTTTCACAATTTGAACATATTCTTTATATTCCTCTGAAAAGAGTACACAGAGAGACTAGAATATTGACATGTTGTAGAATGCAATTCATATACCTAGCAGAGAGTTCTAGTTTATTCTAATCAGGTTCCCCTCATGTCACCATAACACCACAATTCATCTTGGCTGGATCCAAAGCCCAGTTAGAAATACCAATGAAAGTAACACACAACACGTACATGTACATGAACTGCTCATTAAGACTATACACATACAACATACATGGAGGGAGGAATCCTCCAAAAAGTTAACATTTTATGTAAATGTGTAGTTTACTTGTATTGCGAACAGCAAAGATACAGTTTACCACATACTATACTTGAGGCAGACAAAGCTTGTCATCAGATCAAATCAACACGTGAAGAGCCAAACATTACAGTAACCAGAGCTTGATAGGTCAAGCTCTGCTTACTGTATTTTGTGGATCGTTCATCATTTCAATGGTGAAGTAAACAGGTTTCCTTGCATGCCAATAATTATTAAGTACATGTAAACATATATACATGTACTGCACAAGAGTATGCTGTATGTATGTGCATGTCTTGTACATACATGTATACATTGCATAGCGTACTTGTATGTACATGTACATGGATGGATTGATGAATGAGACTGAAATAGTTAGATGTGTGCGTATATGTGATTGTACATACATTGTATACAATATACAGTGTACTTGTACTTACACGAACATGTACATGGCGGACGATTAGATGAATGAATGAAAGAATAATACTACAATAATAGGATATCAGATTTGTGAACAGTAATTATAAGAGTGTAGTATATCATATAATATAAATATTACGTAGTTTATCTTCTTCAAATGCTATGAGAATAATAACAGGTAATTAATGACATACTGTATAGGGAAATAATTAAACAGGGACAAAATTTGGAGAAGTCATCAAAATTTCATCAAAATAACAAAAAAGATTTTGCAGTTTCTCAGATCTATTTATAATTATTATGAAGTTATCAATATTAGTGCATATGTTCAGGGTATACATATTCAGCTCTTTTAAAAGCGTTCTCTATTTCACCTGGGCAGCTCTTTAATGTACTTTCTAGCACCTACTCTCTTGCCATACATATAACTTGGATTGATAACTGTAGCGATTGTAGTGAGAGCGAACCCTTTAAAGCTAATTTTCCTTACCACAGATTGAACAGAGTACAATACATACTGTACTATCATGTACGTGCGCATGTACTTACTGTAATATCTCTTTTCTGCTGGTATACTTTTATCTTCAATTGATTCACGTCTTGTTCAAGTTGATGAATCTACATGTGTATAACCAGATACAATGTGCTCTTCTACCTGTACAGACACAGACATGTACATGTAATGTATATGAATTACAGTTCTGAGAAATAGAACATGTAAATAGATATACAGATAAATAGATAATCATTAACCAATATTTCTGACCCACAAGTTGGGGAACCTTGGAACCTGCAAGTATGATCACACATCCCATAAGGTGATGTACTTAACTGGAAAGGACAGGTTCAAGTACACCAATGTGCAATGGGAGGTCTTTTGAGCATGTTGATCACCTCCTATAAGGCTTGATTCATATCCTGTAAAGCAGGCAAATCAAGGCATGCAAAGGCAGGCATAAGACGACAAGGGGAAGTCTTGTGCACACCTAATGAAAGGCAGGTTCAAACAAGATTTCCCTTCAATTGCAAAGCTTCCCATGCTTACTTTAATATTTGCACATGCATACTTGTACAATTTAAACATGGGGCTAATACTGCAGACATGTTCCAGGAAAGTTAAGGCTGTGTTGCATGCTGCTTCTGTCCTTTTCTCAGTAGAAACAGCAATTGGAACAGGTTTAGTAGAAAATAATCTAGTTTTTGGAGGCTTTCTATAGCACATTGATAAAAACACATGCAAACCTTCGATAATTTTGCTCACAAAGCTTCAAATGTAGTTTTCTAACATTCACTCCAGCCCTAATAAGAGTTATATATCTTAAAGCTGACAATAGTTACTTGTGAAACACAAGGGCAAGCCAAGACATGCCAAGGCATAAGGCATAAGACAACCCATCCCAATAAGCAGTAAGACTCATAAATAATCATATAGAGATGCATGGGAATGTTTAAAATAGATGTACTAGTGGATATACCAATGACATCTCAACAGGCCTGACCGATCAGTAAGTAGACGGAATTACTGCTTCAAAGCACTGTGTCTTTCATTGGACATCAAAGAGAACTGCGATACTCTCAACCAGTACCTTTCAGCGTTTAACAGATCATTAACTGTCTCGCTATTTCCTCTCGTTTTCATTTTAAGGAGTCTTGCAAATTTCAAAACGTATGAAGTTACATGGATTAATCTGATATAAGAGCTAAATTTCTCACAATCGATAATCCTATCAAGTCTAACTGACCTCTCAGTTACGAGTAGGTTAAGGGATTCCTGTGGCTTCTTCATCTCTGATAAACACTCTCCCGGGATTGTAGTTTCATCAACGTCTTTGGTTCACTTAGTATAATTTCAGCTGAGGTGACATTTACCACAAGTTTGGCTAAGAGAAGAGCTCCAAGTAGCTCCAATCTATATAGGGATTGTCTGTGTCTGTACAGGAGAGACCCTCATCTTGGCGGTGAGGAGTCTTATGTGGCTCCCATCAATCTTTAGGTCAACACTGGCACCATATGCCATCAACGAGGCATCACTGAATCCTTGGAGACTGTACTTCAAGACTGGTGCGATAATGCCATCCAAGTAACATCTTTAGATCGTAATGGTCTCTGCCTTCACAGATCTGACACCAATAATTTCCACCAATCCAATTGCTCTTAATAAGTGGTTCGTCCCGCTCAATGCCTGCCTCACACAAAATCTGAAATAATATCTTCAGTTGAACAGTGATAGGGGAGACAAACCCAAGTGGGTCATAAAACTTGGCTGCTAGACTCACTGCATTCCTTTTAGTTGGTTCCAGCTTGTTGGCAAGTTGAGGTACATCAAATACCAGATCATCAGAGGCAAAGTTCCATAGCACTCCCAGAAACTTCTGTTCCCTTGATGATACCTCAAGCCTGTCTCCAAGAATGGACTTGGCATAGGTACTTCCACTAAATTGAACAAACATCTGAGTCCCCTAAGATTATATTAGGAAGACAATACTTTATATAGTGCAGGCCCAATGGCGGCCACAGAGAGATCAAAGTTATACATACACTTATATAATTATATATACTACAATGAAACTAAATTGAGAAATTGTCCAAATGTACACCAGTACATACAGTAGTCCAGTAAATTCTTATATATGACATAAATGTTCAACAACACACACCATCAGAATACCAGTTTCACAGGAACTAAGTGATATAAAGCAGGTTACACCAGATTTACCTTCGATAATGAGCTAGAGACTGTTTTTAAGTGGTGTTTAGGTATGCGGATATATAGCTGGTAAGCAGAGCTCTCCCATCTGCCATGTGTTTTGATTGTAGAGTCTTCAAGGCCTGCTGCTGCTGTTGTAGCTGCCCCTGCCCTGAAGCTGTGACCGGCGTATTTTGATGGGTCTAGGCCAATGGTTTTGAGTGCCATTTTTACCTCATTTACAAACTGGCGATGGGTGAGGGGAAATTGAATCTAGCTGCCACAAAAAATAATGCGCGCAAGAGATGCATCATCCCTTTGTCGCGAGAATATCCTGACTTCAATACCTCAACTACCACCATGTTATCACATTCAAACCCAACTATTTGGCCAGACCACTGACGGCCACATACCATTGAAGCAATGATTATAGGCATAAGCTCTTTGGAATGAATTGGTTCCTCTTTGAATTAATCAGACCATTAAACCTGAAACCACTGTGTGTTGTGTAAAGCGCCACAACCCCAGGAGCCTGATGCATCACTGGTCACAATATAGGTGGGGACATTGCATGCTCTTCACTAGAGCATTGACACCCCATTCCAGTCTACGAGGTATGTATGCCACCAAATCAGATCGGAGTGAAAGGTGGAATTCAGGCACACCCAGTGGTCTGAATGTTTAGCTGTCTCCATAGTTTCTATAAGGCGTCTCAGAAATGTGCAACCTGGGTGGACCACCTTGCTGGCATGCTGTAACACACCAACTAGGGATTGCAGCTCCCGCTTCCTGCACGCTTTCTGTCGTTCGAGCCACTGGTTGACTAATAGCTTTACCTTCACCAATCTTCGATCAGGTAATAAATCTGCATAGCGTTTGAATTGAGCTCAATTCCTAAGAATACCAGGCAAGAGGCAGGACCCTCCACCTTTGCTGAAGCAAGAGGCACTCCTAATTCTTCACACACTTGCAACATTGTGTCAAGGGACCTCCTACAAGTGTTCTTCCCTGGAGGGGCCTATACATAGAAAATCATCTAGATAAAGATGGATGAACTCTGTGCCCTTGTGACGTAAACACCATTGTAGGCCATCGGCAACAGCATTGAAGATTTTGGGGGTGGATCTCAAGCCAAAAGCAATCAACATAGATACTTCCAGAGCACTGCATCCTGAGCAGATGTCAATCAGGATGAACTGGGATGATCCGGAATGCATTCTTCACTTCAATTTTTGCCAATTGGGACCCCTGGCCTAGCTGAAGCACAGTGTCCACAATTTGATCAACTGACACATATACTAAGGAAGCCCATTTGAAAGAAATCCTGTCATTTACGCTGGCCCCTTAGGGAGACGACAAGTCTATGATTAGACGCCACTGTCCTGGTTTACTTGGTTTAGGGATAACCCTGAATGGGCTCACTTGAATTGTTGAGCATAAGTATGAGGGGAGAGGACCAAGCACTCTCCCAAGGCGGCACTCGTCTTGTAGGTACTGTTGGACAATTTCAGAGTTGTTGGAGACTGAAGGCAGATTCGTTCTTGCTGGGGTACACGAACAATTTGAGTAATTGAAACCAATCCGAAAACCGACTGAGAGTCTGTTTATGATGTAGTGTGCGAAATACTGGTCAGGGTGATTTGTAAGGGCAGACCTCTAACAATGTAGCTTATTGTGCAAGGGGGATACAATTGAACCAAGAACTATGCACTGTTTCGGTTGTCTGCAGGCCTGCAGACCCAGCAGGTCCTTCAGGTAAATGTATTTGTTCTCCATGACATTGGCATCCCTGTGCTTGTCCACTTCGATGCTGGGACCTAGCGAAAGAAGAGAAGTACATACAGTTTATGATTTGCCTTTGCACATGTGCACCTGTCAGTGGTTTCCGTGTACCACAGGGGGTTGACCTGTGGGTTATCACTGTCATGGTGTATTAATGTAATATTGCAGTGCATTGGGGGTGGTTTGGAGTTTGTTTGCAGCATTGGGGGTGGGGTGGGGTGGGGGGTGGGGAGTGGGTGTGGTGTAGTGTTTAGTGTATTTGATTTCTATTTCATTAATTTTGGATAATAATTGGCAATTACAGTATAATATTAATAGATCATGCATCATAACTTTTAAATCAATGTTTTAACTATGGTTCGGCATGATAACAGAAGCATGGTATGAGACTCTTAGTGCATGGCCGAATGAAGCTACCCACAGGGGGAATTAGATCACATATCAGAAACTGATATGGAGAGGGGGATCAGGAAATTAAGGAACACTATCCACTGTGAGTCTTATCCATGATACCATGGTTAGAGAGGAAGCAGATATATAGTATTAACAAAAACACTCCCATAAGTGATATCGTTATTGGATTAGCGAATATATGACAAATATAACTGTGGATGAACCAAACTTCATTTATCTTTTTACTTTATTTTGTTTGATTATTTTGATTTTGTATTATTGTTTAGTTTGTGAAGTGAGTCACCAGTCTTGTTTGGAAGACTTGCCATTCAGGCAGGTTGATGTTTTATGATTGCCCTGTCCACATGTGTAGCAGATGTGTGTGAAATGACAAGGCAATCCATTCCCTACACGGGTACACACGGGGTCAAAATTATGGCTATAGCATACTTTCTTCTTCCACGCATTAGTGGCTATGGTACTACTGCCCAACTGAGTGCTGCCACTCCTTTTTTGTGGTCGCTGGTATGGGAAGGAACGACGGCCTGAAGAGGCTGGATAAGAGATCACTGGCTCCACTGCCTGAGAGGGGGATACGATACAATGATAAGTCGTGGAGATTGACAAATTGCCAATCTTTGATTTTTTTGATACAATTTTTTAGGTATTGGGGGGAGGCCATATGTGATGTAGACCAGATCCAACAAATCTGACTGCACCGATGACTGGACTGAGGTTTGGGGCATATCCCCCAACTGGCTCAACAGTGCACACTGGTCGTTACCAGTGGAGCTTAGTAGTGCTGCATCTGATAGATATTGACTGTCGGGATAAAAGCATCTGGAGGTGATTGACCCATTTGGATGGACCCTGTGGGGGGTGGGATTGGGATGCTCATATTGTGTACTTGTTGCCTATATTAAATACTGTGCATCCATGATTGGGGCTCTATATGATTGAAGCTATCCTTACTATATAATTCTTTACTATAATGCATATCAGCAAGCAATCACCTAGGCACTACAAGTAGTAACTGTAAAACTGCTTGATAGTTGGTTTTTGTATTTTTAATTTTAATGTAATTTAATTCATTATTATTATTATTATTATTATTATTTACTTATTTATTATTATTAATGTTATTATTATTTATTTGTTTATTTTTTTATACATCACACTGACCCATACTTATTGTGCATAAGCCCCTCATGGGCACCACAGGGTATGTACCACCCATCCTGATTATTTCAGGATGATTCACAATCATCTTTACACTGGCATACCAAGTCTATATATATAATTATGTATGCTCGCTTAATCCTGGACACGACACAGGTATGATGTAGCATGTCGGGACATGCCTGACACCAAGTGAATGGTGTCCCTAACACATAATGTTGCCTACTGATGCAGGATATCAAGGCAACTAATGTGTATAATATGCTTCCATGCCGATGCATGCCAGAAGAAATAAATGTTAATGAAACACTCCACTCCAAAGCAGAACATCAAGGTGCTATCCAAATAGCGCGACTGCCACAAGACAAGTACCCCTTCTGTTAAGGGGTTCAGTGAGCACGATTGCTCTGTTTGGTTGCAGCTAGAGCTTGCACAACAGCAAGTGAATCAGGCACGACTGCCCCGGCACCAATATCGAGCAAACTTGTCCCAGACCCATGTGTCTATTAACAATCTAACTAACCATGGTCTGGTGTTCCTTGGCCAGTGCTTTAACAAACAGGGTTATCCGAGGATGGAGATTGGTTCTGCTTAAGGATGGCAGCTACTGAAGCTGCGATGTAAGAAAGATCTTCTTTAGATAGAGAGAGAGGTACTAGACCCTTGTTGTGCGTTTTCACTAGTGTTAGAAGGATCCATCGACATGGTAAGGAAATCAGAGAAGCGGTTGTGGTTAACAGTTGCTCACTAGTTCACTGCACGCATGCGTGACCACTCCCCTTGCTATCCTAGACTGTACTGCTGATTGACCACATCTATGTCTTCTACTGCACCAGCCATGGCATGGGACATTAACTTTGTTTATGCAGGTTAAACGTCATTGTATGAATACACTCTTTCCTTATAACTGGTTTGATTGAATGCTTGTTAATCTTCACCCGCTATGGGTGGAGCAGAGGGGTACTATAATTGATTTGTGTGTCTGTGTAGAGAATATTGATCGAGCTACCACATCGAATTATATCGGAATCAAATTAAAGAAAAACAAGATTTTTCTAAACCTTTTGGTTACAAAGTTATAACTGATACATTGTGAACTGATTGGTTGTTTTAACTGATCGATTGGTTACATGAGTTTTATTTGCTTAATAGTGCTTTTAATTAATAATTATATTAATAATGAAGCATCTATAGGAATATAGGAAGCCAATATTATCATGTTTTTAATGGAAAAGCGATTTTTACTTTTCGTTATAAACATAATTATTATGTTCCTAATTGAAACCACATAATTATGTATCATCTATAAGGAACATATTATTGTTTTACTTTCCATAATAAACATGTTAATTATGTTTCTAATGGAAAGTACAGTGTACTATCCAATTAGCAAAATAGTTATTTTCTGTTATATAAACATGATTATTATATTCCTGTACAGCGGCACATACAAAATATGCAACTGATATTAACCAAACCAATTGGTTGAAACAAGCACTAATATTTTACAGTGTAGTTACCATTTCATCACTTTTAGAAAACTTATGACAGCAAAAGAATACATTAAATGCAACTCATCTTTTCAAAAACTATCTCTATCGAAGCACTGCTTGAAAACAAGTACAATTGAAGTAATAGCCACTACAACATCGAGAACTGGCTCTACGCTTACTGCTATGATGACATCAGTTTCTAGCTTCATCATTTTTATTTCATGCATGTAATTAAAGCCAACAATACAGCAAACCGGTGTAAGAACTAAAAATGTATGCATATCTTGAAGGAGCTAATAACACATTCACAGTTATCTACTCCGCCCCCACCCCCACCCCCATTCCAAACAAAAAAGAATGAAATGTTTAGATAGAGCTTCGCTAGCGAAATTGTGGTCTACAAGTATCAAGATGATAACTTCGGCTAAGGAATCTCAGAGAATTCAAATTTTATGTCTGGCAAGGGCGGATCCAGAAAACTGAGAGGGTTCATGCCAACATTTTTTTCATAGCTGATTAATTATTTATGAAAGTTGTGGTCGTTAATTATTATTGAGATTTGGTGTGGTCAAGAGTGTAAAACAGGGGCATATGTTGACAAGAGTGTACAACTAATATTGTATTGAATATCTTCTAGCACATGTCGATGGATTTTCACTATGAAAGTCCTTCCTTGGTTGTGGTTGCTATGATGTACATTGTATCTCTTCAAAAACTTTAGCTAACTCGTGTTGGTTTATGGGCATGCCCCCAGACCCCCCTAAGTCATAATAAAGACTGGCAGAAAATCAGATACCATAAATATTCTAACATGAAATAGTGATGCATGCAAGTATAAATAACATGTACATGTATATTATACTATTACATTTATTTATATAGGCCATCCCTATTATTGCTTTCCCTTGAGTTCCATCTATAATTCATTTTATAGTAATTATTATAGTAGTTAAGGCTACAACGAATATTCACTCCATTCAGATATTTGCTCATTATTTTGGTATTCCAATAGAATTTTTGCATCTAAATATTCGTTTAATGTTTGTGCATGTGCAGAAATTGAACACGTGAAATTATAAAGGCAATAAAATGGTCGCGGGAGAAGTTTCTTCTTTGTGTTACCAGCTTTCTACACCTGTAGAGTACTAAATAGACGTTTAAAAGCTTTGGGTGTTGTTATAAACATCTATAGTAGTTGGTTACAGCAAAATGGTGAGCTATTATTTGATATTTCACTAGAGACAAGTTATAACAACATATTTCTGAAAGCAAGCAAATATCCTGATATCCATTTGTTAAACTAAGTGAATATCCGAATACCAAAAACTACTATCTATTGCAGCCCTAATAATTATTATTAAGGCATCAAATGTGTAGTTAAGGAAGTAACATCATTATTGGAAACTTGGTCAATTAATGAGTGTGACCTGTAAATGAACACATGCTTGAACTACAGCTTGTAGAAACTGCTGTCTAGCTGAAATAATAATTGCAAATAATATATAAAAACCTTAGATAGTAAAAAATAGTGGAAACAATTGTTGTTGAATTTTGGAATTCAATAAAACATGTTTTTCTCCACCAATTATCTTGTTTGTAATAATTATTTTTAAGCATGTAACCATTTTCATTGCTCTAGTACTAATGAACATGATATTTATCCTACTGATCAACACGATGACAAAACAAAACAGTCAGGTTAGTTTCAGTATATTATTAGTGTCATAGTTATGTACTTGTTATAGTTATAATTGCATTGAAGCCAGTGCTTCAATGAAACTGGAATTGCAAATAGCTGATAATATATATATATATATATTTAATTTCCTTACATATGGAAGGTGATGCAGCCCATATGCCCCACCCAGAGTTTTTTTATACGTTTTGAAGCATGGGTCAAGTTGGCTCAACAGTATTAAGTGTGTGAACCATTGCGGATTCATCTTGAGCCAATTAACAAAGAGTTAATGCTGTTAGTGATAATACACATGTATAATCATAATTATCCACACCATTTTGGTCTAAAGAGAGAATTGTTCTGTGCCAAAAAAGAACCTCTTAGGACCAATGATTCAGCATATGTCCCACCCCCCTCTCAATGTAATTTCAGATTTAGAAATTCTTATATAATTATAATGCTCATATTTTCTTGTACTCGTATGATTATCACATTCTAGCACTGATCCTAATCCCCCATTTGTAATGAATAATTTTTGTATGATCATTAAAATTATCCTTTTTGTGTTTCTAAAGTAAAGTCCATTTAATTTGTTATTAATTATTGCTCATTCATATTTGCAATAATTCATCACAGAAAATGGAAAATGACAAGAATCCTATAGTGTGATGAAGTGACTATTAAGTAATTAGTGTACTTTGACAATGTGTGGTCTTAACAGCTACTATAACGATTTATCTGTTGATTTCTGTATGTTTCTGTATGTTCTAGAATATTCTTTTATTTTCTTGTACTTTCTTTTGTGTAGTTATATAAGTAGGGAGTTTGTAGTTGCGAAGTAGATTGAGTAGATTGAGTAGTGTTCAAAATAATTGTTTGTTATTGTTTAACAAAAGATTTGAACCTACGTGGCATAACATATAGCATGTAAAACAACTTATGAATCATACACAGTACAAGGTAATAATAGTTTAGGTTAATCCCATATATAAGAAGAAGTGGGATACACTATTGCTGAAGTCTACGCCGACTACACATCAGCCATTTTGGTATCACTAAAATGATACAGTTGGCAAGAGAATATATTTGGTGGTCTTCCATTGACCATGACATCGAAAAGTTAGCTAAAGCTTGTGAAGCATGTATGTCTGCCCCAACAATGCATCCCCGGTATCACCATTGAGTCTCTGGGTATGGCCTAGTAAACCTTGGCAAAGGTTACACATTGACTTTGCAGGCCCCTTATGTGGAAAAATGTACTTTATTTCGATTGATGCCCATTCTAAATGGCTGGAAATTTGGGAAAAGTCTTCAACTTCTACCTATAAGACAAGGACTTCCAGAACAGGTAGTGTCCAATAATGGACCCTAATTTAGTTTTCGTCATTTCTTCGTATTAGTGGCATTTTAAGTCAGCACCTAAAATGTTCAAACATTTAAGAACACTATAAAGAAAGGGAAGCGATGGTTTTTCTAATCAATATACTCTTTCTGATTTTTTTCTCTCATCGCTCCACTCCAAACTCTACCACTGGAAGAAGCCCTTGTGAACTAATGCTAAAACTACCAATCCGGACTGTGTTGGATCTTCTTAAACCGAATAGTGAAAGTAATGTTTTGAATAAACAGACAACTCAGAAGGAAAATCATGACTCTACCTCTTGTTCTAGATGTTTTTGTGTCGATCAACCTGTCACATGGTACACAGTTATCGTAACAGCAAGCCTAAGTGGATCATTGGGATCACACTTAAAAAGAAAGGAAATCTAACTTACATAGTAAAGTTACAAGATGGAATTGTTTGGAAGCGACATAGTGATCAATTGCAGGAATTTAATGGTACACAGGACACAGGCAATTGCATATATCCAGGTCACAATCATCTTGGCAGTAATGTTACTAATTCAAACTCTAATACTGACAAAGTTCCAGTGTTGCTGTGAGGGCAGTGGAACAGCCTGCACCCCTTGGGGAGCCAAACAACAGATAGTCATCAAGGTAGTGTAGCTGGTGTCAAACTCCCTGCCTCCACATCCCCATGCTAGTGCATCAAAAATGGCGGAGAACAACTTTGGGCCTGATCGCAGACCAAATAGGAGGGTCGTATCAAGATAGGTATCTGACTTCCACTACAACACTGACCACCATACCCATGAGCTTCCCTGATCACTAGACGGACATATGTTAGCATGTCCCTAGTTAGTGAATCTGATGTTATAATAGCACAGTAGGCCAAAAAACGGTAGACCGAAGTCATAAAGGCTGTTATTTTTTTGGGGGGCGAGCTGGACATTACCCGATGTAGTTTGCTGGCTGTCTGGCTGAAGGGACCGCATCCAGATACTTGAGGAGAGTAAAGTTATCAGTCAAAAGGTCCCTCATCTCCTTGAACTGACACCCTCTGATCCTTTCCACCAGCTTTGCTGGAAAAGGTGAGCTGAAGATGTCCAACACCAGTGACATACATGTAGGTAGAGTGGGTGTCACAGGTGCTGCGGTGGGAGGTACTACCACTGAAGTCCAGGTGATAGAGTTACCTGTTTGTCAATTGAGATGGCTGCGGCATGGCACCCAGAGTTAACCACTGAAGAGACGGTTAAACTGTCTAACTTAGTGTTGCCTACATGTAGGGCATTAACTTGTCTTTCCTAATCTTGCCAACTTATTGTACTATATGCTCTTGACCAATGATCACAAGAACGGGGATGGAATCACTTTCACTGATAGTTCATGAAGAGTACAGTAACATTTATACAAAGAATAAGCACTCTTCATTTCACGCATTAGTAAGTGTCACACAAGTTGACATGCCCACAGGGGGCCATCTTTCACTGTCCTCCTTGACCTCATGAGCTGGGCATAATTGTTATAATACAATTTATTATTAATATTTGGAAGATAATGTATACTGATCTTATTTTCATCTTAAAAATATACTTTTCTGAGTGTGCCAATTGCCCCTGGTTGAAGCTGTCTCACCACAAACATTATTTAAGCATGGTTTTCTCTGGCCATGGTTGACTACCTCATGTGCTGGCCTGTCCCAATGACTGTAGGAGCCAGTTGTCATGTGTAGCTCAACTCACCTATGTACAACCATATTTGTATACCAAGATAGACCATCTCGGACGACTCATAGTAAGCTCCCACTGACTGTGGGGACACCCTGCACATCAAATACACAGGTTAACCAGACCAACTATACATTCATCTGGCAACAATACTGAGTGACTTGAAACTGGCAATGATGATTGGCCAGGCACTAAGGTGTCCACTAACTGACTCAGACCTCATCCTGTATAACAGTCCTTAGCGAAACGAGTACAGAGGTCATCAGCGAGGCAACACCCTTGCCTGCATCCTTGTTAGAATTGCCAGCAGTATTCTCTTCGTTTGAAGTCATCATATGAAAAATACTAGTTGTCTTTTTTTCGCTACTGACTGACTGACTGCCCTATGTATGAGCGCATGCATCATACCCAATTGTGCTTAACTAGCATTTGGTCTCTTAGAAAGATCAGAATTTGAGATTGCCTAGAAAGGTAAATTTTATGGTTTCACTTACAAGCTACAGAAATCAGCTTTCTTCAGTCCCTTGTAACTATAAAACTAGTGTTGGGCGATTATGAGAATTGATGAAATGATAATCATACAGTATATAATCACGATTATCACAGTTATAATCAAAGAGATTTGTAGTATTCCCACTTTTGGCTTGGACTGATTTTTTATACTTGTAACAAACGGGCCTCTCTTGCTCTGACTCAATCACAATACCATCTTCTGTTGCCTGTAGTCCAAACACAACTTTTTGTGTTTTTTTTCTTTACAACGTTCATTCCCTGAGCTTGATGTAAAGCCATCTTTTCACTTTTGTGGTCTGACACGAAGGAGAATAATCGCGCATGCGCGATAATCACCTCAAACAAAAATGTAACAGTTTGATTATTGTTTATTATAAACACCATGATTTAATGTCAAACCGGTTAATCACCCAACACTATATCAGAAAATGGCTTCATAACTTGGTGCATGCCATGTTTGGTGGCTGTGGCTTTTGTGGCTTTGTACTTGCTGAAAAATGGAGATTTTAGCTACATTTGCTCTCTTACAGCAAGAAATACATGGCATCAGATGATATGAAGGTTGGTATTGCCACAAAATTACAGTTATTCGTTGTCATGTTCTATTTAGAAACGCATCTGAGTCCACTCCCGGGTCCATCCTTTTCAAAGTGAAGCATTATGATCGTATAGACAGATGGCACAATGGTCTACACAGAAACAAAGATCGCTTGATTGAAACTATTACCTAAAATGGAAGACCACAATAGTGATTCAGATCAGATATTAGCACATGTGTAACACAAGCTTTTTTTTCTCTGACATCTTAAGAGCCTGGGTATGAGGCTAAACAGTTTCATGCTACAAGTAAATTTGTATAGAAGAAGATACAATGAAATTGTCTTTCCATAGTAAATCAGTATTAGACAAATACATGTAATCAGTTACTATAGTATACAACCAACAAACAATCTAACAATTTACATTCAAAAGTAAATAATATCATTAATGTTATTATCATTGAAAAGTAACATGGTTAGGAAAGATAACAATCATTAGTCAATATTGTAGTGGAATTACAGGAATCAAAATGATCAACTGGACCAGCATCACTACAGCTACAAGAAGTCATGAAAATGACATTGAAAGGGTAGGCTGAGTCACGTGACATCTTGTGTCATTTCCCAAGTGATTTGCCAGTTTTGAAGTTTTTCTGCAACTTATGACCACTCTAGGGGCCCTTGCAACATATGTTCTAGGGTCTAGGGCCACAAATTCACCGAATCATACTGTCTCATCATTAGGATTGAAATTTGAACAAAATGTCACATGACCTGCCCACCATGTCCATGTCATTTCCATGGCTACTTGTAGCCGCAGTGGCGCTGGTCCCCTTACAGATTTCTCTGCCCTAGTTTTCAACCCCTCTTCCAGCCATGATATATATGAACGTCGAACTCCACGTGTTGACTGTCCTGGTTGTATATATATATATATATATAAATTATATATATATATATATATATATATATATATATATATAATTATATATATATATGTATATATATATATATATATGTATATATATATATATACATGTATATATATATACATGTATATATATATGTATATGTAATATATATATATATATACAATAACTAGCAGAAACATCAAAGGGCCACTGGGTTGTATATACGTGATATACCACCCGGTTTGATAACCGCAGGTGTATAATTATACTCACCTCCATGTGACAATTGCATCATACAGAGCATGCGCATTACCATCTGCCATCTGTGGTTACAGCTGAAAAATGGGCCAAAGAGGAAGCGGCTCTCATTATTGAGGAAGAAAAAAGTTGATACCATGTCTGCTTCACGATTTAAATTCACTACATCACCCAAGATAGATGAAATGAAGCATAAGGTTATACCTAAGAACACAGATAAGTGTACGCAGTGGCTCTGAACATGGCACTTATCGTCGTGTATTTGGCATGTTTGACGTTTCTGCAAGTTACTGAATATATTATATGTACCATGTCTTCTTGGTGTATATGGTGAATAAGACCTTCGCCCCTCGATTTCACCCCTTGGCTTCGCCTCGGGCTGATATCTCAGGGCTCAGGTCTATTCGCCATATACACCTCAAAGCCACGGTATATATATTACATATACATATATAATTATGTATATGTATATTATGGTGAGTTCACAGTTTTGCCACTAAAACCAATCTGACCCACCATGAATATAATAATTATCTACACTGATTGCGAGATGTAGCTCAGTATCTCATCAAAGTCAAAGCAACTGAACTGCAACAGGATTGCCCCAAGGGCTAGGATAACCGTGTGTCTGGAGGATCTTTTAAGGGAAGTACTACATAAGGAAAGGGAAGGCCTTTTTTTCTTGTTAGACAATATTTCAACTTCTTTACACTGAGTCATTGATAGAAGAATACCAACAGAGAAGACAAAAAGAGCAACTTCCTAACGAGGCAATGATGGCAAATGCAAGTGATGATTGTGCACATGTGCTGACACACCTCCAATAAATAATTGAAAAATGGGTGAGTAACTAAATAGAATGCTACTGCTGGGAAATATAATCATAATATATATCCGATATATAATGATTATTTAGTGTATATGCGATATATATGATATATACAGCTGTCCTCATATGTTTTGTATTGTATAAGAAGATATTGTATATATTATATCTATTTAGTTACTCACCCATTTTTCAATTATTTATTGGAGGTGTGTCAGCACATGTGCACAATCATCACTTGCATTTGCCATCATTGCCTCGTTAGGAAGTTGCTCTTTTTGTCTTCTCTGTTGGTATTCTTCTATCAATGACTCAGTGTAAAGAAGTTGAAATATTTCTACAAAACTTTTTTGGACAGCCGTATACATGTGTATATTGTATATACACCTAATAATCATTATATATATATTACATATATATATATATATATATATATGTAATATATATATATATATATATATATATATGTAATATATATATATATATATACATATATTACATCCGGAAAATATAGAACAGGATGTGGTAAAAAAAAGTGTGCTATATGGAAAATATAGAACAGTCGGTACCTTTGATGTTAGGCGTGAAAGTGCTATAAATATAATTATTATATATGTATATAATTATATATATATATATATATATATATACTTATAATTATATATATATATATAGATCATTACTTTATGCTGCCATAAAATTAAAGTTTAAAATGTTTATTAATCAAAAAATAAATTAAGGACAAGTTAACTTTCAGATAAAGAACTTTTTCAATGTTTTTAGGCAGTAAACAACAATGACGTCACCAGTGAATTAGTGATTGATGAATAATTCATAGCTTCTATATAAAATTGATGATGTTACTATTACCATTACCATTTCCAAAAAATAGTAATCAATGGGTAACATTACAAATACGATTACCACATTCCTGATACAGATAGATAGTAGAGTTGTTTTAGTTAACTAAAACTAATACTAAATCTATTTTAGTATAACCTTTTTCTATTTTAGTTTTTAACTATAGCTAAAATATATTATTGATGGCCTTTTAGTTATAGAACTATAACTAATATACTTATAATGGATGTTTTGGTTAACTAAATGTACTTATAATTACACTAAGAGGCAGTGTAAATGGATGTACACATTGACAGTTTTAATTTCATGATTGTACTGTAGGTCAAATTTCAAACCAACATATTAGTATTTGCTGTTATAATTGTTTAGTTAACTGAAACAGCACTATGAAAACTATTAGTTAACTATAACTAAAATCAAGAGTATATAATAGAAAGAGAGGGAGAGTATCGCACTTCCGTATAAGCGTGTAGCACAACCCTGCGAAAAGTACATGACCGTTATAATAATATTCACGCTGTAATCATCACATGTGAAGTAGGCGTTGAGGCGTTGTGTGACCACATTGTAAACAAAGATGGATGATGCAGCAACCACACCATAACGGATCCCATCTGTGCAGCGTTCGCCTCATTTATCAAGTCGTGTTGCTGGTTCGATAATAAGGGTAGGTGATCTTCCACTGTCAAAGTTTCTTAAAACTTCAGGATTTGTGGCATCTCTCCAGAAAGTTGCAAAGGAATAGTTGGATTTCACTTTGTAAGGTAAGGTAGCTCGGACTGCTCCAAGTCAGCTTCCTCGTCACTGTCGATCTCAAAATCACTGTCTTCGTATAGAATATCCCTCTCGAGCTCGGGTATGTAAGCGTATAGTATACTATTCACATGATTATTAAACATGCTTGGGGTTTGTGCACCGCCTTGTGGTCTAGCACGTACTTTTCACCATCTTCTCAACTCAAGTACTTTTCGCAGGGTTGTGCTATAAGTGCGATACTCTCCCGCTCTAATTATATAATTGAAAATATTAGTTAACTATTACTAAAACATCACTGAAATTAAGAAATTTTAGTTAACTATAACTAAAACAAAGTCTCAAAAATGAAACTAAAACAACACTAATAGATAGATAGATAAATAGATAAATAAATAGATAGATAGCTTTTTATTTGGCACTGCACAGTTCTCACTATGGGCCAGATAGTGCAGTTAACTATGATTAGTCGTCACTAACAGCACTAACTCTTTGTTAACTGGCACAAAACATATTCCCAATAGCACACATACGTACATGTACTGACCATTGTTGAGCCAATTTGGCTAATACTTCAAAATGTGTCAAAAACTATATATTATATATATATATATATATATTATATATATATATATATATATACCAAAACTAACAGAAACATCAAAGTATATGATATACCACAAAGTTCGATAACCGCAAGTGTATATTACTGATATACTCACCTCCACATAACAATTGCCTCATACCGAGCATGCGCATTACCATCTGACAGCTGAAAAATGGAACCAACACCAAAGAGGAAGAGGTTCTCGTTATTGAGAAAGAAAAACATTGATACCATGTCTGCTTCACATTTACATTCACTATATCACCCAAGGTAGATGAAATGAAGTGCAAGGTTATACCTAAGAACACAGATAAGTGTACGCAGTGGGTATAACCTTTTGGCATGTTTGATGTTTCTGTAAATTACTGAATATATTATATGTACCATGTCTTCTTGGTGTATATGGAGAAAATAAGACCTTTGCCCCTCAATATCAGCCCTCGGCTTCGCCATATACACCTAGACGCCATGGTATATATATTACATATATATATATAATATTATGTACACGTATGTACATGTATATATATATATATATACATCTACATGAAAGAGATCTCCTATACCAGCTGGGATTTGGCCCAGGATCCTATGATAACTGATTTTAGCACAGCATTACAATAAAGCAAAAACAATTGATATTTGAACTACACATGTAGTACATGTATCTGCCTAGCGGTTTAGAGCTCTTGTAACTTCTTGCACACGTAGCAGATACAATGTACATATACATGTGTTAAAGTACAGGTTCAAGATGTTTGTCAGTGAGTGTGTCATACCTTTTGTAAAACATATATAATTATCCATTTATTGACAAGTTATTACTTACCTTTATAAAAGCATTAGTGTAGTCTCCATAACTGGACCAGGATCTGAAATTCTCACCAAGATGTTCAACACTTGATAATGAACACAAGTAGAAATTATGTAATATAAGATCTGAGTAGAGAAGTCAAAATAATCAGCAAATTATAATTAATTATGCCCACAATAAAAAGACACCTATGTCAACTTTCAAAAACATCAATTATAAAAACAACTCGAGTCCACACATTAACAACTTACCCAGTGATATTAATTCTTTGTTCATCCAATATTATCCTGTGTAAAATAAACACGAAGATTCCAAAGTTATGAAACACTACTATATACTTATAATGTATAAGCTCATAATTATACATGTACATGTAACATGCTAATAATCAGGGCTACATTTTTATGGCCCATAGAGCAATTCCCATAATTGTTTTCCACAGAGTTTAATGTATATATATATATATATTATACGTGAGTATAAGTTAAGGAAGTCGTGTCATTCCAAAAGGCTCAAAAAAATTAATAGGTATGGTACGTAAAAAAATGTGCACTCAAGCTACAGACCAGCAGGAAGAAAGCTGCATTGCTATACATGTAGCTCATGTAGAAACTCGAACTATAATAGCTGTTCTATCTGACAAGATAAGGAGAATAGGTAATCAAAGTAATAAGGAGTCAATTGGTATAATAGTTGTTCTATCAGAAATATATTCCTAACGTTCTACAAATATCCTTTAAAAAGTAAGATAATCAAAATAATAACAATAATAGGCTGTTGTTGTTCAGGCATGAGACTTGAAAGTGTTGTTCAATTGTTCAATGTTGAACACTACAAAATAATTATAGGAATACCTTCTCTCCATATATTTTGTTGACACTACACTATATATGAAACGAAGTATAAATGCAACATCATCAAAAATGCTGCAATACTAATGATGGCAAATTGTTTAGTAAAATATTATAGACAAGTTAATTGATTATCGTACAGATATGTACTGACATGATATGATGAATTGTAAAATTATTCATAAACAATAACAAAAGAGATCTCTTGAGACCCTAGAGGACAATCAGATTATATTCATTGGTAGATAAGTAAAGGCATTACACCAAAAGTACACATTATTCATCTCTAGCAACATCATCAAAAATGCTGTATAATATTGACGGCGAATGTTATAATTGATTATCAAAACTGCTGATCAACATTAAAGTGTAAATGGTACATGTATGTACTGACATGATAATGATGAATTGTAAAATTATTCATAAACAATAACAAAAGAGATCTCTTGAGACCCTAGAGGACAATCAGATTATATTCATTGGTAGATAAGTAAAGGCGTGATACCAAAAGTACACATTATTCATCTCTAATTGAACAAGGGTGGGGCAGTAAAGGTAAGTTCAATTGTATTCATCAGCAAACACAGCAGTGTATGTGTGGTATAACAAATAATATTTATGCTGACAGAACATCACCTGACCACAAGCCAATCAGATTATCAATCGGGTGATCGTAATTTAATCAGATATGCTTAATGCTTAATGAATATTTAGTCAAGGTCAGGTGATGCACTGAGTGCATCATTCACTTTATTTGTATCTTTTTAGCAACAAGAATTATTATAAATTAATAAAATAGACTAACACACATACACAGATGGCTTATATACCTAACTCTGTTTAAACCAAAGCCACAGTACAATGTCTACTTTTTTTTATAAATGTTGTATGAACATTTTTTTAGCATTCTGTTTTCTTGAAGATTTATTATTTGGGAATTATACTGGACTACTGCACTGTACTACTGAACTGCAATATTAGTGTGGGTGTTCATTTGCCACACCCAAAATAATGTGGGGGTGTTTTGTGTCACTCCCAAAAACTTGTGGCCATTCTATTTTCTGCTTGGATGTAAATGACTGTTCCAGACAAATTCTCATATACATGTAGTTTAATACTTGAAAGACAGAATGCAAAAACTGACTTCAATTTTCTGAATTTTGAAAAGAAAAATTGGCATTTGTTTTTTTATTTCTGTTTTTGTTTTTTGTTAACTTAATTCTCACTTCAATAGAGGATAGGTATATCTGTCGGTTCATTAGTACATAGAATTCTTTTAATTAGGATAATGTATAACTATTAGATCACCATGCTGTGGGATACTATATAGTTCCCCAGGAAAGCATCATGCTAGTGTAGTGTACATGTACATGGTGAAAGAGCTCATGCATCATAAAAACTGAATGGTTGAATCAACATCACATAATTAAATGAAGGGGTGCACTGTAACTATTGTTCAACCAATTGTATCAGGTCATTAGGTGCATTTGTTCCATTCATCTTAACATCTATCAAATATTATGTCGGCACTGCAAACTATGTCAGTTCCCTGTACATTTATACTTTCAATTAAAAACACGATAACCATGTTTACATGTACAATGGAAAGTGAATATTGTATTTTCTATTAGAAACATAACAATATTGGCTTACTAGAGATACATATTATCTATACCGAGTGTCCACTTGCTAAAGTTCATTATTAACTAGTAACTACACATTGAAACTACAATAAATGATATTTGTGGATACTACACATAAATGAGTCCCACAATGTATATAAATTAGTCCCTATAGTTACACACGATGTATAGGAATGAGTCCCTCTAGTTGCACACAATATATTTAAATGTATCCCTCTAGTTGCACACAATGTATACCTCTAGTTGCTTACAATGTATATAGGAATGAGTCCCTCTAGTTGCACACAATATATTAAAATGTATCCCTCTAGTTGCACACAATGTATACCTCTAGTTGCTTACAATGTATATAGGAATGTGTCCCTCTAGTTGCACACAATGTATCGGAATGTGTCCCTCTAGTTGCTTACAATGTATATAGGAATGTGTCCCTCTAGTTGCACACAATGTATCGGAATGTGTCCCTCTAGTTGCACACAATGTATAGAAATGAGTATCTGTAAGTGGAGATTAGAGAAGAGACAGAGGTGAAACATCATTTATAGTATTATACAAACCTATTCATTTACAATCAATGAACAAATAAAAATGTGTACATGGTAGGAGACCAATCCAATAAATTACATAGCTTGGAATAGTCAATTTTAAAGGCAAATACTATAATTATTTTAATGTTGTTTTGGTAGCAACACACATACACACACAATCGAGGTGTAGTTAAAACCTAATGGAATTAATTGAGATAAAGTCACTCACATAAAACCATTTATTAATTTGTGGGCTGAGCTGTTAGGATTTTATTACCGACACCATCAAATTAAAATCACAAATAAACCTATTCATAGCTTAATCACAAATAACTCCCTACTGCAGGCTGTATATGAAACATAACATAGTCTAGATAATACGTTTCACATGGGTGATTACAAACAAAATAAATCACCTTTGAGCAGGCTCAAAAATAATAAAAAAAAACAAACTTGTATCAGACAAAGAGGGGAGAGCTGGGCCCATAAAAACGTTTTAACTCCCATTAATGGTTCTCAAGGCCAGACTGTCTCACTATCACCTTCATGTGTTGCCAATACAATAATGACATTAAATTAACTATAATATATGCATGGGTGTAGGCCACTGCATGCTGGACTGGGACAAACGATAAACCATAAGAATGTGAGTGGGTGATTGGGCTGACCAGCAGCAATTGTTCCAATAGAATTGATAAGTGAGGTTGTCTAAAAGCAGGCCAATCATTCCAATCGAGGTGCAAGCCTTGTCTCCAGACGTTTCGGTTAGGGCTGGCCAGGTCTTTGAGAATTAACTGAGGTTACATTTCCACACCTAACACACACAAACTCACTCACACACATGATCAGAGGGACATATAATAGAAAAATTCTGAGGTATTATGAACCATTCTGAAACACAACACTTAGTATAGGCACTGTAGTGTCATGTCCATATACGTCTATAATAATAAAATACGTAATTATAATACTGATATGAACAGTCATCAAAAAACAACTGACTGACATTATCAACAATGTTACAATATCACTGATGATGATAATAATACAAATACAAGCTCAATTATTGTGCAAGATATATTTGTTAGAATCAATGTAAGACTATTCATTGACAATAATACAACTATTGGATAATAGAATAATTAATAAAAGTACATCTTCAGTTGAACAAGGATGAGGTAGTAAAGGTATTTTGTTCAATTGTATTCATCGTGTGGGTGGTATAACAAATAATGTCTTAAGCTGCATAGCACATGACTTTCAACTAGGGATGGGCAATATTTTGATTATCGTGATAATCGTGATTAAAATTTCCCGTGATAATCGTATCGTCTAAATATTGCCATATTGTGGTCACAAAAATAACAATTATTGTGCCATTATTGTGCCATAACTTCAGGTTTTCAGTACTATCACATCTAAATCAGTTTTTCAACATTGTTTACTCAACAAATAAAAGGTATCGATTTGATTGTTGAATGAAATCTACATACATATATAAGGTAGCCAATAATCGTGATACTTGCAAAAACAATAATCGTTGACTCGTATTTTCATAATCGCCCATCCCTACTTTCAACCAATCCAATTCTCAATCAATCTGACGATATGAGAGCATTGTAATTTCATTCAAGGTCTCTGAGTGCATCCTTTGCTTTATTTGTGCCTTTCAGGTAACAAAATTTATTATACACTAATATATTATATCTTAACATACATTACATTAGCTTTAGTGTTATATTTTCTTCTTGATTGTTATCAATCTGTCATCAGCAAAGTTATGACATAGCTACAGGTACATTATTGACACCTGTGGCAAACGCTTCTGCAGAGCAGTACTTATCTGTGTTTCCGAAATGGTCGATAGACTAAAAGCACTGATTGTTAGACTTTAAGATCAGATACAGTAAAGATAGTGTAACAATAATAGTAATATAAATTGGTAATAAAATTAATAATTTTGGTATACTGTCCGCAATATAAAGTGGTTTTTGTATGTTATAAGATCAATGTGGGCGTGATATGTGTCCAGTATACGGAATAGCGGGGTCTCCGTATTTCAGAAGGTTCCAATCTATGGGCGTCAATGGAAGTGTGTTTGGGACTGCAAGAAAGTGTCCAGCATAGAGAGGTGTCCACTATTGGGAGGTGTCTGCTAAGGGAGGTTTCAGTGTATCCTGTTTGTTACTATAAATAGTCCTGTATCACATGATGATAAAATAGCTACTTCTTGATTTTATTTTTTCTCCTGAATTTCAATGAGTTTAAGTGTTTCAAAGATTCTGGTGATGCTTCACTACTATTATTAGTGAAAACTCTTAATATCTATGTAGTGTTATGATTATTAATCACTTACAATTTTAAGTGTGCTTTGCGAAGTAGCATCAACCCACCAGCACAAAACAGAAAACATATCTTCCATTGAAGAACACATCACGATTAATGTACACCTCCATTAGTAAATTCACGTTTCATTCTTTTGGCTTTCATATTCATCCATATGTGATGGAGATAGTTAGTTAGATCTACTTTTCTCTTTTTCAGAAGTGGGATAGACTAAGGAGTTAATTAGCTAGCTCATTTGAAGTTTTGTAGTTCAAGAAACCTAGAATTAATGTGTATATAATTATATGTATATTATAGAGTTTGCTATATACATTATATTATATGATGGCGACAACACTTGCATAGTGTGCACATGGAGTGATTAGACAGGTCTATATTAAAAAATATAGACCTTCTCTCACATACATATATATATATATATATATATATATATATATCCCGATTCGGTGAAACATCAAAGTAAACCACAGGTGTGTAAATCAGATATAGCACCCTGTGGTCAGATATAGCACGTGCCGTCGAAACAGACTACAAGAAAACAACGCTTACCTTTACCAAAGTGCCAACAAAAAGGTAGGAGAAGCATCAGACATCAACAAAGGTTTAGTCTTCGTGAAATATATTATTTATAACACGCCTACTCGTGCTATATTGGATTTATATGTACCTTGCCCTCAGGCTCGGTGCATATACATTAAAATCCAATATAGCACTCGTAGGGTGTTATACATATTACATATATATATATATATATTTATATATATATATATATGTATATATATAGACCTCACCACATCAAAAGGGATGATCATACTCTCTCTCTCTCTCTATATATATATAGTATGATGTTGACATCATCCCTTTGATGTGGTGAGTTCTATATAATGTATAAAGGCCTTCCATGTGCACACTATGCAGGAGATGTCACCGTCATGCAATATATTGTATATAGTATCCTATATACTGCATACAGGACCCTTGTTTTGTGCCCTCGGATGTGATATATCACATCAAACTCAGGTCCTATATTTTGTACATAGGAACTACTGGCATACTATATGTAATACATATATATATATATATATATATAGTATGATCATCCCTTATATGTATATAAAACATAATAATTATGCACCAAATCACTTAGTCTAGCATAGCCAGACCCTCTCGATAAAAGATGATGTTATTCATACTAACCTATATAGGACAGATGACTGGACTTCCATTTTTTTCCTTATTACCTGTATAGGATATAACACCTGGAAGATAATTGGTCGAGGGCGTGGCTCGAGATCAATTAACTCAAGGGTGTTATAAGTGTTTATACCAAATGTATGCAATTAAATCAATCAAGTAGAAGGCATAGCACTACATTAATGAGTATTACTGTAAAACTGTGATTAGTGGTTATAGGATATATCAGCCGCAGTATATACATCAATGGTTACTACGGCTATCACTCACGCAAAGAGGTTGCATAAATGGCTACGTGGTTATTTTCCTTTCTGTGCTGTCGATCAGATCAGATCTCCATTTTGGACTATACAAAAATGCCTCTTTTTCGCTGTTACACTAGTTCGAAATACTATCACGGGAAAAATCAAAGTTTCTTTGACGGTCAAATGAGTGTGGACTGTGCCGAGATAATAAACGTGCAGAAGAAGAATTGCTGGACAAGCGCTGCAAATTGAAGTTGAGAAAGCAGAAAAAGATGAAATAGTCTTAGCATTCTGTATAGAAAAAGATGCAAACTGACAAAATGAATAGTCAGTAGATACTTATAAAACATATTTGTAGCTACTGCATGAGTATAATATTTATTATAATTATATAATATATATATGTATATAATTATATATAATTATATATATATATGTATATATACATATATATATATGTATATCTATATATATATAAATTATAATCATTTATAATATATAGAACTCACCACATCAAAGGGATGATGTCACCATCATCTAATAGTAGAAGACCAACCAAGCAAAACACCTACACCAATATGAAGGAAAGCCACGATATGTAAGACTGCAAGCAGCCTATGTTGCCATAGTAAATGTTTGATTTGTAAGGGGGTTTGAGTCTGCTCAACTTAGTCCCGAGGATCCAGATACAGCCTTTTGTACTTGGAATTATGATGAAAAGGCAATTTGTACATGCTACTTCTTTGCAGTGGATGTTTCGCTGTTACCTTTCTGATTCTATTTCAAAAGTTATTTTTTTATTCATGGCTTCACACGCACAAGATTACAAATGAGAATGACTGAGGAGGCAACAGAAAAATGTAGAACACAGAAGGCAATTGCTCTGTCTAGAATTAGAAAGGAGATATTTCAGGGAAGTGTACAACAGTGAAATGAGAGGATGTCCACGAAGGAGAAAACAGTGCAAGTGACACAGAGGAGCAAAGAAAATTATCAGAAATCAGGAGAGATTTTGGTTTTTGGTTGAAGGGTAGGGGGAGAAGCTTATTCTGCATTGATTTTTGGGTTGGCCATACCCATTTTCTCTCTTTAAGTTAAACCACACTCATGACAACTATACTGTAGACACTATTTGGGAGTAGTACTATAATTATCTGAAGTTTTGATGGAAGCTTCCTTAGATACAACCCTGGAAATAAAGAAGAGTTTTTTTTAACACAATAAAATGCTGTAATGGAACATTAAGGTGGTACTAGGGAGTGGGCGGATGCGACTCCAATCAGTTTCAAAATAAAATATCATATAATATGACTCTAACCTGGTGTAATAGCAACCTTCAAATCTTCCGATCAGCTTTATATTGTCCTGTAATTGAAGAAATATTGTTAAAATTGCCATTTTTCCAATTAACATAAGTACAAAACCACAAAAGCCACGCCCACCATACATGGCGTGCACCAAGTACAATGTATTTTCAGAAAAGTTACGAAGCCGTTTTCTGCAAATTCATTTTACTTTTAAAGTTACAAGAGGCTGAAGAAAGCTGAATTCTGTAGCTTTTCACTGAAACCATAAAATTTACCTTTCTAGACACTACCAAACTCCGATCTTTCTCAGAGAGCAACTACAGTTATTTGTTTCCCACCCACCGCCCCCTCCACCACCCGTATCAGTCAAAACATTTAGGCCCAATAATTATACCCTCGGGTGGGTGTGGCTTCCAAAAAATACAGAATGGAACCAGATTGTATACAGCAAGAAGCTTGCAAGACTAGAAACTGATTGGAGTAGCATCCGCCCATGGAAAAGACTACAACCTTAACATATCTCAATATAGAGGTACGAAAGTTCATTCATTTGAAATGAAGCTCAAGAGAGCAGAGTATCTTTGTTTTTGGCCTACGAAGATCAGACATCCATGTATTATTTGCAGTGGCATAACTGACTGTTTAGTGGTGGCAGGGCCAAGAAATTAAGAGTTGTAAAGCAGAGGGTCTTGGGAGCTGCGCCCCCCAAAAGCTGAGGGTTTTTCAGAGTCTTGGATGTACCACGCCCCAAATTACTGTAGATTACGAGAGTATGCCAATGTGGTGGCGGCATGTCGGCATTCTATTGTCAAACACGCCCACGCTTTGTTGGATGTGGTCGGGCGGTGCTTTGATTCAAGTGTCTGCCCTTTGATGTTACTTTGAAGTTAGCTTAGGGTACTTAATAAAAAATAAAAAAAATAAAAAGTAAAAGGAGATTAGAATGGGATGTTGATGTAGTATAGACTTGCTTTCTAGCTAGTTCTAGTGAGAGAGAAAGGAATGTTGGGAGAATAAGTGAAAAATACCGTTTGCTTGCAGACTGGAGTGGATGCTGTGCTTGCAGTAATTGGTAAGCAAGGTTGAGGTGAGTGTTAGATTGCTCCAGGAGGTCCAGAAAGTTGCAAAGAAGCTGCATTTGTGATGCTGAGCCACACCTCACGCATTATATGCTTGATCAAGGTGGGTGTGGTTATAATAATTTCGCAAAACTGAAAGAGATATTGAGTTCGCAGTAGACGAAAACGTCAGCGAAAACAGGAAGCCGATATAATGCAGAAGCAAATAGAAAAAAATAGGTTAGAAACAGAAAGGCAAAGAAAACCTCTAGAATATTTGAAAAACACAGAACTAGGCAAGGCAAAAATAATGAAAGACTTAGAAATTGAAAAGGCTACATTGTCGAAGGATGTGGAAGAAAAGAAGATAGCATTAGATAGGGAAAAACAAGAACATGTCAGAAAAACAGATCACGAAAACGCCATAATAGAAGAAAAGAAGATAGAAGTAGAGAAAGAAAGAATACAAAAGCTGAAAGAAACAGAAGTAGAAAAGGCTAGAATGGTGAAGCAAATAGAAGAGAAGAAAATAGAAGCATAGAAGGAAAGAGTAGAAAATTTGAGGAAAACAGATCTAGAAAAAGCAGAGAAATTTGGAAAAGTAGAAATGGAAAAGGCTAGAATGAAGCAAGAATTGGACGAAAAGAAGTTTGAAGAAGAAAAGAACAGAGTGGAAAAAATGCACTTGGCAGAGCTTAACAAGGCACAGAAAGCTAAGGAAGCTGAAATCGAGAAAGCAAAACAAATAAAAGAAATAGAACTGCAAAAACAAGAGAATGAGAAGCTTATGCATAAAGATAAGTTAGTGTTGGCCGAAAAGGAATTGCAAGCACAAAAAGAGAAAGTAGAAAAATTGGTTAAAACTGATCTTGAAAAAACAGAAAAAATGAAGGAGGTAGAGTTAGCAAAAATAAAACAAATGAAAGAAGTAGAAACAGAAAGAACAGAAGAAGTTGAGTTGGAAAAGCTAAGAAAAATAGAACAATCAGAGAAGGAGAGAAAAGAGGTAGAACTAGAAAAAGCAAGGATGAAAAAGGAAACAGACACTGAATTAGCAGAAAAAAAGATGCAGATAGTACAAATTGAGATGGATGCAAAGGTTAAGATTGCAGAGAGTACAAGAATTGGAGAGGAAAACAAAGAAAAGCTGAAAACAGAGGTGGAAATTAGAAGAGCAGAAATAAAAAGAGATAGATTTTTAGAATCTATAAAGGAAAGAACTTCTACAATGAAAATACTCCTTGATGCAGCAAAAGATGAAAAAGACAAAAAAGCTAAAATGGAGATTCTGAAAATGGTATATAGCAGGAGTTGTGAACCGTCCCACCAATGAAGCAATCACGGACGGTGATCAGGAAATGCATACATAACATGCATGCAAGCGTATATAAGTACAATGTATATAAATCTATAAATAATAACCACTCTTATGTAATCACAATATTGCTATATAGCGCTGCATAGCTAACTAACTATTATAATTAATATTATTAATTTTTACACCAATGTATATACTGTTCTAGAAAACCATAATTATCATTCCAATAAGTAACAAGGGTTCCAGATGTCTAGCGCTATCTGTCAATGCAAATGGCCAAAGGTGGCTTGTGTTAATTAATTAAAAAAGAAAATTGTTTAATTAATGGCTGTGCTAAGAGACACTTTTTGTGAAAGAAAATGGCAATGGAACAAGTGAGATTGGTGGATGTGAAAGAGTGAATATTCCATTGAATAACTCATCAACAAATGTCTGCAGGATTGTCTGTAAAATACATTATATATGAGCTAGGTTAACAGTGTAGATACATGTATATGTAATTATATTATAAATATATACTATGACTGTGTTTAGAGCTGAGTGATATTACTAGTATATCCAGTTACAATAATGCATATCACGATAAATGTAAATTCTACACATAAATGAGCAATGAACATTTATATGCAGAGAGGTGGTTGGATTCTAACTTGCGTTTAGTGCCGTCCTACTTATTTATGTCTAAATAGCCTATATAAGTATGTATTTTCTGAGAGTTGGTTTCTAATTCGTGTGAGAGGTGTTAATTCCTGACCAGCGTGAGCAGAGCACTGACACAGTGTTGACAAATAAAGCATACCTTTGTTGATAACATTCTAGGTAGATAAATTTCAGTCACCATTTTCTTGCTCATGTAGGGAGATGTACGCGGATCTTCATCATGCTGTTTGAACTACAAGATAATTATAATAATTATTCAAAGATATTGTGGTGGTAGTTAATATAAGCATACCAAATGCCATACTCTAGTTCCATCTTCTGCATCAGATATCATTCTGTTTCGGTGCCCATGAGAAACCATGAGGCTCCCAGTGTAATCAAATACTACAGGATTATTAACATCATATAACTATAACAGCAAGTAACAGAAAGGTATTCTTACTTTGTCCTGGTGCTGGTGAATCTTGTCTGGGAATCAGTCTAAACACAGCTCGGTCTGAGACCGTATAATGTTGCAGAGTATTGATTCTTCTGTAAGTTTATTGTCACTGTAATGACCACTATTTGTTATAATAACAATGAGATATATTATATATATATATATATATGTTAAAATTGTAAGACGAGGTGATGCTGAAACCAGTTAGAGTACTGACTTAGCTGTACTCTAACTGGTTTCCGACATCTGACATTCGCTTGACCATAGATTTCAGACCAACTTTATTCAACATGTCAGCTACAAGCTTTCTGAGACACCAGAAGGAACCAGAAGGAACCTCAGAGGGCCTAAAATGAGCATAACCACCACACCCCAACCCAAGGAGCTGTCTGCTTCACATTCTTTTCCCTCCTTAGCAAAACCCTGACAATACATTTTCAATGGGAAGGATTGTTTTATTCAAAAATTACCAGAATGCTACAGAAGACTTACGTTAATTTAATGAATAACTCTGGTGGGTCTATCCACTCAAACAAAGTCAAGGAGTGGCTAGACAATGCAAGTTGTTTAATAATTTACACTTCTTGCCCACTGTATTGCATACATAAAGTATTCATAATGCATTGTGTAACCATTAATTGTATTCATAATCCAAGTTAATCTAATGAAGCCTTTCTTTTAATAAAGTAAACATGTTTTAGATACAGTGGCAGTGGAGTCTAAGATGTACATATGTGTGGGTATTTTTGTTCATGTACATGTACATGTGTGTGTGCTAAGTAACTTGTGTGTGTGTAATATTGTAGTACATGTATATTATTGTGCTCTAATATATCATCTGAGACAGTGATCAGAGGAAGCTACGAGGGTGAAGGTCATACACGAGAGCAGCACAACATATACTTTATATATATTATTAATGTAATTATCGTATGTAATGATGGCATCAAAGACTATGGCAGAGCCTTCTCTATGTGTAACTGTCTTGCAAAGATCCTTGGTCACTGAGTATGTGTCTTTAAGGAAGAGTAATGATTATCAGTGTTCCACCAATATGTGTATTGGAATCGATATTTCTCCTGATGCTATGTTTTTCTATTATATCGATATTGGTAGCACCTAAATAACCAAGACTGATTCGCATGACTATTAATTGAAGTTGATGAGAGTTATGCATGTGAGAAGATGATGCTACAGATAGTAGCATCAGAGTATCGTGTTCTTCCTGAGCAGAAATTGTTTATTACTACCAACTTGCAGAGACACCTACAAATCAGAATCATATCGTGGATGTCTTCGAGCTTTAGAAAGTATTCGTTTTAAACAGGCTTTCGTATTAACAGTGTGACTCCACTATATATGCGTATTGGTTAAAGCGCCAATATATATATATATTTTTTAATAATATTATATATAATATATTATATATCATTGGTAGGTGGCTTGCTAGGATTATAACACGTTTTTAAATCCATAACTTCATGTACAATGTGCTGACTCAGGTATAACTAGGTGTGCGAAAGGTGTTATAACTAGCCAATTATTATATCTGGGAATTATTTCATTTAAGAAAAACAAGATATATAGAGAAAAAAACATCCCTATATTTGCTTTGTGATGACTATGTATTAAGCATAGCTGATGGCACTAGTGTCTTTACCTTTCTGTGTACTCCTGGGGCCTGAAGACGTAAGTGTAAGCCTAATTGCAGTCTAAATACACAGATGTCTGATGAACTGACTGAGGTACTCCTTCAAGGTTCTAAATGATGACTTCCTCGTGTCTGAAACTCAACAACTTATCATACTTACTTGTTAAAGATTCTTGCATAATATCTATACTGTTTCTCTGCTATATACAACAGTTATTAGCAGTTTTACATCCATTCTGAATCTTCCTGGCTGGTCTGTAGCTCAAACGCGCGTTCTTTTACGCGCCACGCCCATTAATTGACCGAGCCCCCCGGGAATGACGCAACTTCCTTAACTACGTATACAACGCATAGTCGCGCAAGTGACACAAGAATATATATATATATATATATATATATATATACATTAAACCCCGTGGAAAGCAATTATAGGGATGGCCCTACGGGCCATAATAATACAAAGATAAATAATGAACTTCGAAAATAAATCTTGGACTAATAGCTACATTCTTCTGACAAGAATTACTTTGCCAAATGAAATCAGTTTATTCATGAAGGATACTGAAAAAAACATTCAAAGATCATTAATATAACAATTTCATTTCTGCAACATGGATAGAAGACTTAGGAAACTTAGAAGACTTGTTTTCATTTATACTAATAATCAAAATTAATAATTTGTATTCATGTGCTTTTTTATTGTCTTAGGTATCGCAAAAAGGCACTACAATTCCATCCTGATAAAAACCCAAACAATGTTTCTCAAGCACAAGAAATGTTTCAAGAAGTTTTGGAAGCGTATGGTGTTCTGTCTAACTGTAAGTAAAAAACTAAACTAGCCCTCCACTCCACCCCTTGTGGGTGTGAGTTAAGCCATAATTATAATATATATATAATTACAAAATTGACCCAGTAATTCATTTCAGTGCAATCCAGGCTCACACATGCATGGACCTAAATGTATGTAGGCTGGAAAGATTATTATAATCATATGCAGTCAATTAACGTACCCTAGTTGAAAGTGAATGCTTTAGCAGTGATTCAAAAAAGTTCACATTTTGTTTTTAGGAATAGTACATATATGCATGTTTTATATTGAAATTAGTCATGGGTAATGTATCAACAAATTGTTGTGATTTTAACAATATTTAATCAGGACAGAGCCTTCAAACACTTGCCTTGGTATATATGGCTTTGAGTACAAAACAGATTGTTTCTTGCTTTACAAACTTCGAAAATGAAGCATAAATGGCCAATCCTCGTGTTTTCCGGAGTTTCGACTCACCTTAGAAGCACTTATAGACAACATGACAAAGGCAAACAAAGTCTTCATATAGAATCCTGATGATCCTATGAACTTGGGAGAATCACAGAATTCACATGCCAGAACAGTAGCTGAAAAGAAGGAATGTTTAAAACTTGTTTATTTACACATGGTACAATATACGTGTACATACATACATTGTACATGTAGATTATGAAAGCTCATGCAGACATCTCCAAAATATTTATATACTAAGTTCTTATGAATTATATAAGCTTTAGTAAAGAACTAACTATAAAATGAACACAACAGCTCCAAACCGCTCGCATTAAATTTTCATCTTATGCTAGAAATCAAATCAACCCAGTTCTCCTTCAGTCACTTGTTAGTGAGATCTATACACAACATGCTCCTTATAGGTTGTAGTCCACACAAAAGGGACATGCTTTTTTGTCAATTAATGCATGATACTGAGAGAGAGCTTCAACAGAAACATTTGGCACAACACATCAATAATAAGTGAAGTTGAAGATCCATTGAAGTTTGGAATAGCTGCACAGCTTCCAGTGAAATACTATATAATTAGATATTAAATTCACTCTTGATGCTGAATCTTTGCCACAAGTGATGTATGATCGGTATGTATGTATGCATATTACTGACAAATACAATATATATGATATTATATTGAAATTAAAGATAATAGATTAGTGATTTATAACAAGGTATATTAAGAAAAAGGTATCCCTATAATTGCTTTGCAATGACTATATATTAACTATTGCTGATGGCACTAGTGTCTCTACCTTTCTGTGTACTCAAAAACTGGGGCGTGAAGAAGTAATTCAGTGTAACTGCTGTCCAGCTAAGTGCACAGAAACTGAAGTACTCCTTCAAGGTTTAAGTGATGACTTCCCCAAGTCTGAAACTCAACAACTTATTACACTTACTTGTTGATTCTTGCATCATTTTTATACTTGTTCTCTGCTATATATGACAGTTTAGATTTTTCTTGAATCATCCTGAATCTTCTTGCTGGTCTGTAGCTCAAGTATGTGTTTTACGTACCACGCCCATTATTTGATAGAGTGCCCTGGAATGACACAACTTACGTAACTACATATAAACACATACTCGCTTAAGTGGCCAAAAATATATAAATATATATACATTAAATGCCATAAAAAGTACCCAACCTATCTGTAGTTCTTTTGCTGTTTGCATCTGTAGTAGTCACTATAGATGTTTATAATAGTAACCTTTTTGTTTTTTACTGTCCATTCTGTCATCTACAAGCCTAGAAAACCAGTAACATGATGTAAAAAGCTTATCTGGCGTCTTTTTATTTCAAAAATAACTGCATGTATTTTGTCTCTGAACAACTGAATACAAATAAATACATTTAAATACCAAAGTACAGTAGCACTCTCTATGTAGGGATGGGCCAAAAAAACATTGCCATTCATTATTTCAATAGCAAGTGATCAGCTGAAATCTGTATTAATAAATACAGATAAGTGTTGATACACACATACAATTTTATATCAACTGTTTCTACCACTAACAATACCTCGATGGCTAGAGATCGTCTTTAAAGTAGAGTAGCAAAACTGCAAGATTGTTGATCTCATAATACTATATCTATTACACGAAAATACACTTCTACATTTCAGGGGCTATCAAAGTAGTTTTAGCATGAATACTAATCTTTTAAAGTTAAATTAGCTGGGACAATTGTTGTACTGTTTTGTTTCTTGACCAAGTCAATGAATATTTTATCCACTTTGCAACAATTCCTGATGAATGGATGCCATTTTGTATGTAACCACACTCTTTATGAACATAATAGTGATCAGTGACTAATTAATGTAATCGTGAAGAACAATAATCTTTGGGTACAGTCTCCTTCTTCCGGCCACCATATTCCTATGGACAATATTAATGCTGTTAGTGAAAGAGAATAGTCATCACATATATTAGATACTGAAACACAAACACAAATGACTGATATTGATTCAGTATAGTGCTCTAGCAACAAAATTAAACCTCACTTCCACATAACAATTCTAGATAAGTACAAGGGCACCGGAATCACAGCCCCATGGAGTCTCTTAAAGACAAATAAATATTACAAATCAACAGTTTTTACTGAAATAAACTTTCTTTTTTCACTGTGATAGTCAATGCAATGTACATGTAAAGTAATTGTTTTAGATGACCACACTCATCATGAATAATTATGTAATAATAAGTATGCTAAAGTTTCTGGTGCACCTTTGTCATTACATTGCTAAGCTTCCCACAATTATAACAGCCTGAAGCCATACTTTTTAAGGTTGTCCTGTGCAAAGGTTTTTGTTTCTAAGGTACCATCCCAATCTTGATTTGGTGTTTTCATATCCCTACGTACGCTTTATTTTTTAAATGTTTTTAAAATTTATTAATCTTCACATATTATATGTAGTTTATTGCAAAGGACACTGCATATAATTTACTTGGGGAACATTAAACTCTTAAAGGAACTGCCCTTTATCTTAAAAAAATTCTCTCAGTAAAATAATTACAACCACATGATTTTATATTTCATGATGTCTACACAAGGCATACATGCAAATGCAAAATTGTTAAAGAACTCATTTATTGGTTAGCACAGTTGCAAGGATTTAACAAATAGTTGGTTGCTGAGATATTTATGAATGCTAATGTTGTTATGGCTGTTCAAATTCAATACCTGTCAAAATTACATTGGTGTCAAAATTCAATTTTTCTGTTGGCCAAGAGTTGCACAACAACTTGGCAAGGGAATATAATGATTTGTTAGTTTTAGTCTCTGAAGATCAGAATCAACAAACAGTACAAAACAGGATATCAAATATCGACCAAACAGTAATCATTCTCTGCCAGGTTCATATTCTCCTAATATCAACCTGCGATTTGCACGATAGTACTCTTTATGTAGGGATGGCATGAAAAAATGGCTGCTGCCCATACATTTCAATAATATTATTGCGAAGGAAAGTGATGAGCTGAAATCTCTTCTGATATACATGTATAGAGATAGGTCTTAACACACACATACATTTTTCACTACCAATACTTGCTAGAGAGCGTAGTTAAGCCAGCGAACTGATGAGTAGCACAATTGACAAAAAATTTTGCTGTTTGTTGAACTATTGCGATGATTAAAGCACCATTGCAATTGCATTTATAGTAAAACTCTGGTATGTGAAATATTAATTTCCACAATAAATTGAAATATATAATCTATTATAATATATATCTCAAATTGAAACTGTTTGCTCAATATTTGACATCCTGTTTTCTACTACCTGTTGTTATGAAATACAGGTATGAGCTAACTATTTGTATAAGAAGGGTATCAGCTACTTTGTACTAACTATTTTCTACTACGTATACTTGAACCACTATAATTTTGGGGTGTTGTCTGCTCATATTTCAAGCGGACAATTTAGTAATTTTACCACTATAGTCTGACCCTTTGGAAAAGTGCAAACACAGTATACTATATAGTATACTTTTATAATTGGTTCGCAATATGTCATAGTGACAGCATACATGTAGCAATAGCAACTTGTATGACAAACTAAATTTGAAATTCATGCTACTAACCAATATACACAATGTATATATAGGGATTTTAATAATTAAATGTTTGCAACTTATACCAGCAACATTTTCACTTAATGCATTTATTGGACTGATATTTTCAAAAACAAAAAGTCAAATAAGTGTATCTTCTAACACAGACTAGTATAAGATAAATTCCAATTTTACTATTCCTTTTGTGATGTAGCTGCAAAGAGAAAGATGTATGATCTCTATGGAAGAGAAAATCAAAACATTTCCAGTGAGTCAAGTTAGTATAAGAGTTTGTATATATATTAAAATTCTAGTATGGCTGATGCAACTAGTATGGCTGTTGTGACTATTATGGTTGTACCACATTTCAGCAATGAAAATAATCTTTGATGAACACAATAAAATAAAACTGTTACTATAGATATAATGCTGAATTTGTCACAGGGCATTGTAGTCTATTACACAGCTTTTTAATGAAACTGAAGTACTCCTTCAAGGTTCTAATCAATGACTTCTCGTGTCTGAAACTCAACTACTTATTATACTTACCTGTACTTGCTAAAGATTGTTGCATCATCTGTATTATGTTCTCTGCTATATACAACAGTTATTAGTATTAGTTGCAGTTTTACAATTTTTCTGAATCTTTCTTGCTAGTCTGTAGCTCGAGTGCGTGTTCTTTTATGTGTCGAGCCCCCCCCCCCCCCGAATGACATGACTTACTTAACTATGTATACAACACATACTTGCGCAAATATGTATATAATTATAGTTTGAACCCGTAAGAAAGCAATAATAGGGACGGCCCTATAGGCCATGAAAAATACAATTTGATTTTTTGTTATTAAACTTTCGAAATTGAAATTTTATTAAAAACATTGTAGTATACTAACTAAAAATAAACTACTCTAAACTAACATTATTTGTGCTTGTCTGAACTAAAATCAAAACTAAAATGTCAGTTTGAATTGACTGCAAAACATAACATGTATCCTTTATTCCTCATGCAAGTCTCTCTGTGCTGGCTGGCTATTTATGCACACTTAGTTCCACATCACAGCCTCTGCTTTATCCTATAGTCAGATATCATTTCATCTGTAGGGTGTTAATAACATATCAACCATACAGTAGATTTTTACTGTTGTGTAGGATCCCTGCTTTTGCATTAAATCAGTTTCAATCCCATGGGAAGATGCATCAACTTATTTTTTATCCAGTAATTTTATTGTTTTTGACATGTAATATATATATGATTTTTGAAAAGCTTGACCATGTGCAGTACCCGACTGCCAGGAATAGGCTTCTTACTAAGGTTAAAAGAATGGTTGTGGAGTTCTGCCAGTTTGGTTGGCAGGCTTAGCAATTTACCCAGCTGATTCTAAATCATTGTTCTTATGAATTTAATGTTTGAGGCATTGGTTGGTTGGTCCAGTGATGTAGAAAATTGTTCACTAAATCTGGAAAACTCGCATAGATATGAAACCAAACTATATTTGAAGCCCAGAACATGGAAATAAACCAAAATGTTCTTTAGGTGGCTAAATATTTCCACACTCTTATCCCATTCCTGATAAATCAAATGATATTAAATATTGATGATGTATTTAAAGTCTTTATTCTCTTGTAGATAACAAATATCAATTCAGTGAAGCCACCAGGTAAAATAATTCATTGTTATAATTAAGTATTAATATTGAAATTTTAAAGAAAGAATCGTTAGAGTAACTATTTTGAACTCAGGACGTTTCTTACATTTACTTTTGAAGAGTTTGAGAAATGGTTTGATGAATATGAACATGATACAACTAGAGGAGATGAGTAAGTCTGAAAGACAAAATTGATGCTGAAATTGCCAAAATTCATCAAGGTCAGTTATTTTATACTAATCTTAATTCATAATTCCTCAAATGTTAGTGGTGTACATATACAAACACAATGTGTGATTGGCATTCAAAAATAGCAATCATTTATATATTTGTAACAGACAAGCCAGATGATATGGAGGAAATAAACAGTGAAAACACACCAAGTAAATTTGGAAGTGTGGACCCTCCAAACAAGAGTAGAAATAACGTATCAATGAGGTGAGTACAACATTTGGTAATATATAGGCCTTTTTAGTTTTAACAGCCAAAGAATTCAATAATCGAGAAAAAGATATAATTATTGTAATCTTGGTTACTTCCTAGGAATGTTTAGGCTGCAACCACTGATTCCTTAGAAACTAATATAAAATCCAGTAAACGCATGGTCTTGTGCCAAATATTCCTGTTCCAAGTGCATCTAATGTTCAAGCAGGAGCATAGTCGTGTAACCCTTTACATCCCATAATTACTTACACTGACCATTTATGTTTACATTCCAAAATTAATCATCAAGGACTTGCGGGCTTATGACCGCTCACAAGATAGCTTTCCATTAAACATTTCAATAGGTAATGCAGTAGTATTTTCATTGCAACTATAATTTCTATGTAAGTATGTTTACCTTATTTATGTTGGTTACATTTATTCAGTAAAAGGAAAAAGAAATGTGGTATTGATGGTGAAAGTTCACTTCACAGTGTTAATACTTCATCAAATGCAAAAGGTGTGTGAAACAACATGCATCCATGATAGAAAATTACATACATTTGATTTAATACATGACTTATAATCAGACTTGGAGTCAAATACATGTTACAGCATTTGAAGGTTTCTGTACTTAACAAAGAATATTATCATTGTATCTTACAAACACAAGTGTCTCAAACCTATTGCCTGTTACATGACATCTTTCAGGATTAAAAACTTTACCTGCAATACGAAAAAGTCATTTTAGCTTTTTGAAATACATTATCAGGGTATTTCAATTACAAATACAAATACTTGTTATTTCTAAACTCATACTTTTTAAACGTATTTAAATACAACTGAATGCAAAGTCTTAGATCCCAAGCCTGCTTATAATAGACATTATTTGAGCACCATTGATAAAGGATTATTGTAAATGCAAACTTAAAATAGTGATAAACCTTTAACATCACAGTCTTAACAAATATATTAATAAATTTATTTAATACTTTAGATGACAATGAACAGACATGGAATTCCACTGCAACATGGTATGTAATTATATTCAAAGGTTAACGAAATAAAAGTATGAACTAGATTACAAGTTGCTCATACCCATTTTTGTACTCAGCCTAATAGCAGCAATACACAAATAATTTATTGCCCTCTGTATAAGAGGTAGTGCAAGGTGTTGTTAGCAGATATATAGATTGTTGTCAATAGTAATACTGCTCAATAGCAATAACCATTTTATGGCTCACAGGGCCATCCCTATATTTGCTTACCCACAGGTTCGATGTACATGTATGTTTACAGTACAGGCTTGTGTCACAATCACATTGTATATGTTAAGGAAGTTGTGTTATTCTGAACGGGCTTGGTTAATTAATGGCATGGCACGCCCACTTGAGCTCTACAGGCCAGCAGGAAGAACACTGCTTGTAGCTTACATAGAAACTAGTTGTTCGGCCTGAAACATATTCATAAAGTTATACAAGATCCTTTAAGAGAGTAGATAATCAAAATTATAAGTATAATAGAAAAAAGTCAGCTGTGATTAATGAATGTCGGACACCAGAAAGCAATGATAAGAATACGTTTTTTCTGTATCTTGTTTTCAATACAATGTCACCAAATATTTCAGTTACAATCTCAATAATACTTTAAAAGTTGAAATGAATCTTTTCATACTTTTTAATAGTATCCAAATGCTACCAAATACATTAAATATCTGACAAGTGATACATTATTGTTTTGTTGCTTCATCTTTCATGTCTTCACTAATCCTTGAGTCTACTCATGCTGCACCATTTGGTCAAACCTTGTTAGATATTGCCACTTCCTTCTCTACGTACAGGCTATAAATGTTTTGTCATTTGCTGTGTTGTTTAAGTATAGCAAAACTAAAGCTAAAATCTCTTTTAGTATGGGGATTAAACATTTTAGTATACTAACTAAAACTAAACTAAAATTAATAAACTGCCCCAATAATACTAAATTTAAAACTAAACTGCATGTAATGTATAAACATTAAGTAGGCTACCAAAACTAAACTAACTTAAGCCTACTATTAATTTAGTTAATTTTAGCGAATTTCTGAGCCATGTCTAATTTGCCTAATAAATTGATCGCGAAATATAATTATTTTAAGTGTGTACTAATTTTAGTGATTATTACATTAGTCGCTAAATTTGCTTAAATTAGTACACACAATTAAAAGTAGACCTAAGGTAAATCTATATGGTTTCACAAATTGAAAAGAAAGCTAAACTATGATTAAACTCGATCCCTAATTTAAATAACACTAATCGATTATTTATCCCTTGTTCTTCTCCTTTGTACTGTATTAATATTATCTTTTTCAACAAACAGGGATACGTCTACTGAAATGCAGTTTAGAACACCAGAACAACTTCATGATCTTTTCAGGTTCATTATCTGCATAATAATTATTATGATTGTAATATTTATGAACTGATAGTATGGCACTATTAGAAAACAGACTGCACTGTGATATTAATCCATTGTATAAATATTTTAGAGCAAAAGTGGTATACAGAATACTTAGAAAAGCCACGGAAGAATGTTGAATAAGAATAAAGGTTCACAAGAATAATAAAAGTATAAAAGTATTTGTTCACTGGGTTAATAAACAAAATGTCTTTGTTAAGAATCTCCTTTAATGACAACAGTCCTTTGTGATCTTTTTCTATTCTACTATACTGTAGTAGACTTATAATTATGTTGAGTGGGTCATATTCCAAAGTTTTAATGAAAGAAAAACGGCTCCACATGATATTTAAGCCTTTTTTTTTAGCCTTCTTGAGGGAGACAGCTCCACACGATGTTTCGGCTTTTTGAAATGAGACACCCGAAGATTGCTATAAAGCCAAAACATGTTGAGCTGTTATTCATTATTTAAAACTTTGGAATAAATATGATCCAGTCCACAGAACTATAAGAACAAATTATTACATAGAATTTAACTAATAATGGATTTGTATTTGTGCTAAACCCATTTTGATGCCTCTTGAAATGTAGAAATGTATTTTAGTGAAAACGATACAAGATGAACCATCTTGCAGCTTTGGCAATCTATGGTTTTATATCAAATAAGTTCTATCAAAGCGAGGCAGGAACAACACCTGATCAATGTAATAATAAGAGTGCATCAAATTATGGGATTAATGACACGAGTGGTTGGTTCTAGTAAATTTAAATGTTTCAAATTCAAAATGAATGAAACCAAGTGAAATATACCACTCTAGAGACATATGTAGGTGCCTGCAAGCCGAAATATTGCCAGGTACTTTTTTGCGACTTTTGCGTTCATAACAAAACAAATTATGAAATAAAATATGTGAGCAGAGTGCTTAAACTAATTAAATTATTGAAATGTATCTCTCACAGTATTCATGCTGGAAAGAAAAGTTACTAAGTAAACCATTTGTGTAAAATTATGTAGCAGGAAGACAGCAATGTAAGCACTTTGAAAGTTTAATAGTCCAGACAGCCAACCCCTACATCTTTATTTTTTCGCATTTTAAGTATCAGTGCCTTTTAACTTATTTAGTTTGACAGAAGCCCTTCTAAGAAAACCATACTTACAAAAGCATGTTTCGTTAGCTACGGGTAAGTCAGTAGCAACGCATACATTTAGTGTCTGTACAGCTGTAGCTATCAACTTTGTGCTACTTTTAACCTTAATTAACGGCAAAGCAATTAATATTATTGACCACAGCCATCATTAAACAGCATAAAATTTTCGGTGCTCTTTGTGAACAAACATTGCCCAGGAACAATGTTCTTCTGTAGCTGCCTATGCCTAGAGACAACATCAATTTCACTCACATCCCATTTTGGATCAGGTTGTGCTCATCATGATGAAGGTCTCTCTCCTTCTGAGAGAGAACATCGGTAGATTTTATTGAGTGGTGGAAATAGCTTACCAAACACTTTGAAGGAATAAGAATCATGCCCCTGAGATTTTTGCGGCAGCAGATAAATCATGAACCATGAGCAGGGCAGGGTTTTATTTAAAGTGGAGGGGCATTTGCCCCCCTCCTCTTGGAAGTTGTTTGGCAATATACCATGATACCCTGTAAGCCTGTATGAAGTTTTTCAAGTTTAAGTTGTGCCCCAGTTTCCTCAGCAAACTTTGTTAATGAAAGCCTCACCAATTATATAGCTGGAATTGCTTCTTCTTAACGTGGACAATGGCTGCTATTTTCTCTGGTTTTTGTCTGATGCCATCTTGGTCAATTAAATGGCCATTGAAATTAACTTAACTCTGGTTCAATATTCATTTCTCTGAGTTCAGTGTTACTCCAGCTTTCTCAAGTCTACATAGTACTCCACTATTATACTTGTCTTCATTGGTATTTACCAAACAGATTTTTCTTACAGTAAAACCACTAACCAGGGTCAGTGTCTTTATAATATGAACCATAACACTCCATCCAATTTTATAATTGTTATATCAAACTTTCAGATGACATAACATTTGAATTATTAAGTCAGTGTAGCAATTTAAAAATGATCGTGTGATTTGAATGTCACCATGGATCATATTGAACAATCAAATGATAAACCTCATAATCGAGACTTTTGGCTGAAGTCAATGAATATCATGTATAATGAATAATTAATACTGTTTATGATAATTGCGAATAGTGTGAAATGTTGAATAGGGAGGATTGTGGTCAATATTGTCATCATGATTATTCTTGTTGTGAATACACTCAGTAGTGAACACATGTACATAGTAAATACTTCATGTTAATGTACACTTCCCTTTGTTATCTGATATTTGTCATTGAGCATTATTTGAACTCACAAAAACAATACACTTACTCTATTACCAGACCTGTAGACAGTAGTATAAAGAGGGTGTTCAAGATTATTGTTTGTGGAGGATTGCATTGGCACACACAACTGTTTTAGTTGATCATGCACAGTTCACATGACCACACCAAAAGTATCACTGTGCATTTTATTTAATACATGTACATGTAGGAGAAAATTAGTATTATCTTTTCAAAAAGGGGGGTTTGGCTGAAACTTCTTGAACCCAACCCCTCCCTCTCTATCTACCTACAGTCCTGATTATATAATGGCTTGGTTTTTTGTGTGTTACATATAATTTAATTACTTTCTTCTTAATACTTATTCAATGCTTATCAATTTTAATTCCTCCAGCACTAACACTGTCTCTGATCAGTTTAAAGAAATCTGCACTAATAAAACAGTAATCCCCGAAGCAGCAAAGGTTCAGTTTGGTACGTAAGTGATAATATTAATTTGTAAAGTATATAATTACATAATATAGCACTATGACGCTTAACAACAAAGGTACTGACAGTGACGAGGCTATATTTTCCATATAGAGCACAGTTAGTACCACATCTGGTGCTATATTTTCCACATTATTCACAGCACTAGAAAACAACACACTTATTTAAAGAATATCAAGTACTTCATTGTTTTTCTCAATCACTAGTGGTATCCATCATTTCAAATTAGTTCTGGTATTGCTCATGCTACTCAGGAGAATACTGGAAGTGGGATGGAGTATACGTAGCTAATACATTCTGTGCAGTATGAGCTATTCAAGCCAACCCTCATGCTATATGTATACGTTTTATCACGCAACGAGTGCTGTATGACATTAATAATCACCGAGTCCGAGGGCCGTAGGGCCGAGGGCGAGGTGATTTTTAATGTGATACAGCACGAGTGGGCGTGATATAACAAATATATGTCATGATGAAGCCACACTATAGCACACTGCGCATGGTCAGAACATACAGTACTACAAGGCTTGAATATTTAGGCAACACTTGAAGAGATGGAAGAAGCCAAGTCTACATCTGGTAAACAGAAACTGTCGCTTTCTTTAAAAAATCGGTTTAAGAAGACTTTCAAAGAGGAATTAAGAGAGATGACATTGCCAAAAGTGCCAAATAACACTTCAGCGAACACTCGTTGGGCAATTAAAACTTTTACTGACTGGTTTGCTGCTCACAATAGCGATGCTATTGATGATGATCTTTGCCCAGAATTCCTGTCTCCCTTCTGTACCGCTGATTTGCTTAATAGATTGTTGTGTGTATTTACATCAGAAACTAGGGCAAGAGTGTCTGCCAAGAACTTTATATTCTATTTTAACAGGAATTCTGTATAATACTCTGTTTTATTCAGGTTCAATAATCATCTTATGTTGTTTATTCAATTCATTTACTCACTTATGATGGCTTCAAAGGTGTTAACTAACCACAGTGCGTATCAAACATCAAAGGGTTATACATGCACTGCACTGAGTGCAATGTATCACATTCATATCCCAGTGAGAAGCTTTGAAGTGTGGCTTCATCATGATATATATGTATATATGGGTTATACGCCTATTTGGAGGGATTCATGCTATATAGATCCCTAGGGATAAGCCAGAGGGATGCAAAATAGCACGAATCCTGTCAAGTTATAACTCGTATTCTCTTTTGCTGACTCATGGTATTTAAATCATATTCATACCAATTATTTATATCACATACGTATATACTGTATTGTGTTTTCAATATTCTGGCATTGATTTCATAATGCTAACAGAAGTGTGTACATGTATTAAAGTTTTTAAAAGTATTATGCTTTTAGATCACAGTGGCTTAGTCAGAAAACCATTGTTGCATTTTGAAGTACTTCATGGTCTTATTGGGGTATGCATCATGTAACGTAGAGCCTTTAATTGGAGTATATATGGTTAGGGGTGGGGTTTCTATATTGTATGTATGGTGTTATATATGCTCTAACTATTTCATGCTAGGTCACATCACACAAGGGCCGTCTTATTGAACTTTGGCAATTTAAACTTTATAGAATTACAACATCGCACCACAATAAAAAATATGTGATTAGTCCTGTAGGTTTTGGGTTTTTTTTTCCTGGAGATTAAGATGTTCGATTTTTTGAAATTCACTATGCAAAGACATACACTTTTCTGGCTCAAAAGCTACAGATTTCCTATCCAGCATAAATAGAAGTACAACCTAGGTTTGTGCATGGTATGTTTTTGTAGGTGAACTAGAAATTTCATCAGGGAGGTACAGAGTAACAAAAGAGTGGGCTAGTTTGACATTTCCCTTGTTTGAACTCATTGAAACCATGGACCAAAATCATGTTCAAGATTTGATACATAATGTTATATACACCCTACACACTTCTTTTCTGGAGACTAACATGTTCCAAAATACACCTTTTAAAAATACACAAAAACTCGTAAAATGTCAGTATTATGTATGTCAGTGTGTTAGGCAAGTACAATAATTATGGAATGAATTTTGCCACTCCAGAAGCACTAGTTCAATTAACTAGAATTATTCATTGCAAAGTAATTATCATTTCAACTCAATGCAATGCATTTATATATAACTATTCCAATAACAGTATGCTATTTTATCTTTGTTTCAGATACTGGTGAAAAGTTCTCAAACTCTGGTAGATCCACTATAATAGGGTATGTAAGGAATTCAATGCTACAAAGTATAATAAGAATTATTTATTGCAGTGATTCTAATATAGTTATATATGTAATTACATAATTATATATATGTATATAATATATATATATATAATCATATATACATGTATATATATATATATATAGATATATACCATAGCTAACAGCCACATCAAAGTTACCGACAGGTGTTATATACGCGATTTACACCCAACAACAGGGCTGATATAAGGCCTGTAATGAATTCATAATAGATTGCATCAGTCTGAGCATGCACGGTCAAGTTGTAAATTGAAAAAAGTTAGAGACAAATGGAAAAAAGGAGCATAGAGCCGTAGATGTCAGAATATATTATATATAGCATGGCTTCTCGGTATGTATCAGCAATATCAGCCCTTCACTCCTCGATAGCAGCCCTCGGCTTCGCCTAAGGCTGCTACATTTGTATTTCGGGGTTGAGGTCTGATATTGCTGATACACACCTCGAAGCCATATTATATATATTACATATAGCTATATATATATATATATATATATGTATATAACATTCGTAATTCAACAAGCTTAAACATCAAGTTAGAAGAGTACAACAAGAACACATGCAATGCATGGCTAGCACATACATTGTCTGCATTAATGTTATGGAACAATTAGCAAATTCAGATGGCAATAAAAATTTAAAATTCACACATAAAGTCCGCTAACATCACTTGCTGAAAATAGTGTCATTCCTTTTTGATCCTATATATCTTTGTACTGTAAGCGTAGCAATGCAGTTTCTACAAATTGCTGTCTTCCTGCTAGCCTGTATATATATATATTCATGTATATATATATATATATATATATATATATATATATATAACATGAACATGTAGTCATTTGCACAATATGCCCATTAATGATCCTTTCGTATAAGATGCTCAATTATGTAATTATTACTAGTGAATGTTAATTACATATAGAGTACATGTATATTCCAGACTCCATTATCTGTATTTCACTATTGCAATCAATGGGAATAATGGCACCACTTAAACTATAATTACATGTACTATCATATTATGTACATGTATATTGAACTCTGAATCTTGACAAACTTTATAAGTTTGATGTACAGTATCTCAATTTCAAAACAAGAGATACAGTGTGAGAAAGGGAATTTACCAAGTGACTGTTTGTTAGCTACTAAACTTTTAAAATTAGAAGATAATTTGAAGTGCCTTATATATTCTGACAGTAAAATATTGTCTTGCCTGAGAAAATCAGACTTGTTTATGTTGGCAGTGTTTGCAGAATTTTAGTTCATGTTAATCCTTCCTAGATCCTGTTCTGACGCCATTACACCTCTCCACTCTAGTTTTACTTTTAAAAATTTATTTATTTATGACATTTGCGCTTGTACACTTTTATTGTACTTCCTATTTCTACCAGTCAATCAATGTTAGGTGTATATTATGTCTGTGATAATAATAGTGATAACCATAATTATAATGTAGTGTTGATAATAGAATTGTAATGACAAAATGATTGATTAATTTATCATTCTTTACAATAGGAAACCTGAACAGACAGACCGAGAATCCTTTCATGATATTCTGAGGTTAAATGTTTACTCTGTTTATTGTTATTACAAACTATGCACTAGTAATCAGATAATAATAACTATTGTGACACTTTTTTAGAATTTAAATCTATGCCCTTCTTAGTTTATTGTAAACATTTATAGACCAGCATTACAATCTTTCTGCATTATTGAAATCTGTGTTGCTATTCTGATACTAACCTGTTAAATTCTCACTGCTTATATTTGTTTTCATTGATGTGATATTTCATTTACTAACTGCATCATGCAAGGATTAATTACGTTTTTACCACTGCCGTCACAAATCATTTTGATCATTTACACTGTTGCTCAATGTGTTTTGTGGCAATAATTGTGTATATAATTTATGAGCATTGTAATTACATAATGAAGATTGCTAAAAAGTATAAAAATACACTTTTGTGGCATTATATACATTTTGTTTCCACAAGTTGGAAAAAGTTTTAAAATTGAACTAATTATAACTGTTAGGAACAGACAATGTCTTCAGAAATTAGGGAATACTACTTCAGTTGTTTGTTGAAAGAAATGTTGAAGTTTTAGCATACATAGTTCCTTTGAAGATTTGAATAGGATTATAAAGTAGGATAAACCTTGACAGATAAAACCAAATCTAACTGAACCAACACTTAATTTGGTTTATGACAAAGTGTACATAACGTAACTAAAACATTCACTAAGTAATTCAACACTTATCCAAAGCAATGCTATTTCTATGTTGGCTGAGCCATTGAGATTAGCATGCAAAATTTACAAACTATAATTTCATAATTTGTGTGAAACTTTAAAAGTAATGACATGGTACTGATACAATCAGCTACAAATATACTGATCTATATGATTATATTCTTGTTTTAATTCTAATTCCTCCAGTACTAATCCTGAATATTGGGATGAAAAAATTAATTTTGTCTCACAGGACTCACCATTCTTTCACTCAGGTATGGCTATACTTTTGTATGTAATTAGTGGTTTGTTTTTTGTAATTGCTAAATGGTTCTAAGAACCTATCATTGCCAAAATACAATGAATGATTTATACTGAACTTATCGTATTATGGTATTATTTGATAATTGCCAAACTGTTTTCATCCTTTATCACATTTAACTAAACACTATGGTAGTTTGTATGACCATAATAGGACTTAGTAGATTTCTCATTTATGTTAGCTGACCATCCCTAATGAACGACTAGTTCATAACTTGTGCAAATTGTAAGCTGTAGCATTTTATAACCTTGAGCAAAGTTAGTGCCATACTATATTTATGTATACATGTAATTATTATTATATATTAAGCGCTAAATATTAAATAATAAAAACAATTTAATGCATGCATGAAAGAACATCTAGAGATTGGAATGGTACATTAGCAATAAAATTCAACTTAACACTTTTATATATGACAACCATACATAAGTATAGATTCTTTGTGGTTTGGTTTTATACTCTAGATATACTTAGATAAGGTTGTTATGTTGAAGTATATACTTAGTTTAATTTTGTTGCTAAATTACCATCTTTCTGTGTTGTTTTAGTTTTGATACGTATCATTACATCCTCTTTCTTTAAAAAAAAAAAACCACCCATACATTTCAATTGCAAGTGATGAGCTGAAATCTCTGGAGGGTTATAGTAATCGGTTTGTGTGTGTGTGTGTGTGTGTGTGTGTGTCTGTCTGTCTGTCTGTGTGTTACCATGTAATCTTTGCAAATATTTGGTGTTACTGGTTCATTGACACTGCTTTCCAAATGCTAGAGTCTGATAATTCCGAGAGTTAAACAATTTGTGATAATCTCGTTGACAAATCAAATGACGATCTCCAGCTTTCATGTAATCGATGGACTTTCCTCAGTTGCCATTTTCACTCACTCTGTACGTTGCGCATGTGCATTGGTGTATATAGTTTTGCAACAAAAAACAAAACTATATTATAAAGGATGCTACTGGAACATGTTCAGTCACTCTCTGGGAAGACAATATCAATACTTTAAAAGTGCGCAAGACCTATAGTTTGAACAGATTTATTGTGAAAGAATTCAACGGAAAACTCCATCTCTCAACATTGTTCAATGATTCAACCATAGAAGAAATTTCTGACATTAACATTGGATATGTTGCAGAAGTTAGTTCTGATACAGATACATTTAGTCACCATCAATTACACAATGTACGGATTTTAGGAGTGAAGTACCTCGATGAACTCAAGAAATGACTTAACTTTAACAGTAAGGTAGTGGACAGTACATACCTGAAATTGGTGAGTGCATGTACAAAATGTCGAATGATGCAAAATACCGAGTCCTGTGAAATACTTCTCACTACTCATTCTTTTCAAATCTTCTGAAATGCCATCACCAATGTCATTAACAGCAACTGGTGACATGGTACATAAACTGTGCTATAATGAAGACACCAAGATTACCAAGATGGCATTACCAACTTGTCCACCTTTTAGCCTTACATATAAGGATGACATGATACGTTCCATCTCTAGATCATGAACTACTGACTCAGGGTTGTCTTTCGTGTTCATTTGATTCAACTATTAATTATGGTTAAAATCATTTTTGTTGTTTTTTACTGAAACAAACATGTGCTTAATTGCATGTTGTGAACATGTTCAATGAATGCACTGAAGTGCAGAACCCTCAGTGTAAAAATTTACATTAATAAACATTTAAAGTTCACATTCTTCTCAACTCAGCTTAGACTCATATCACATACATGTACATGCACAACAAACCAATCTGTCACGCAATTTTTTGTCCCCCGCAATATTTTGTCCTAGGGATAAAAAATTTCTTGAACTTTTTCATCCTAGGACTTTACTTTAAATGTTTATTAATGTAAATTTTTACAGCGAGGGTTCTGCACTTCAGTGCATTCATTATTATTTTTATTTTCCAGACAAATCATTTTTATGGCTTGTAGGGCCATCCCTATAATTGCTTTCCACGGGGTTGAATCTATATATATATATATATATATATATATAATTACATATATATATATATATATATATAATGTTTGTGTCACTTGTGTAACTATGGGTTGTATACGTACATGTATTTAAGAATGTTGCATCATTCCCGGGGGGCTCGGTCAATTAATTGGCGTGGCACAAAACGGTACGTGCGTTTGAGCTATAGACCAGCCAGGAAAATTTTGATTTTGGACCCCTAGAAATGGTAATATGGTGCAATCTGGGAGTAATTTGTGTGTGCATGGATGGTATCAGGTGGAATACACACAGGTCAGCATGCACTTGATGAAATCCATGACTTGCTGATCAATACTATAGAGATGATATGCACATGGCTTGGAATGCTGACTTGACTCAATTACATACCATTATGAATCACTTTTTTGAAAACAAATAATCATATATCACAAGATAAAGGATTAATAAAACACATTCTTCTGGGATGTCTTTGAGCATATACATTGACGATTTTATTCATGTTTAATTTAATATCTTTGAGTACAAACATTAGCACAAGAGCATTAAATCGATTCTCTCCCATAGAACCACTGTATGAATGTTTGATGAATCTAAGGGATAGATTTGCTCTCTCCACTGTTCTTGCTGTCACTAATGTCAGAAGGAGTAGATTAATAATTTTGATGATGTTTGGATACATGGCTGAGCATGCTCTACTATCAACTATAGTACCAGAGAGAGTACAGTGTACTAGGTTTGTCATCTTGACTGTCCCACATATGATTCCAAAGCTTCACCTCCTGTACAAATGAATCTGGATAAGGCATATCTTCCTTGTAATGTTCAAATATAGTGTCTACTGCAGACTCACTCGGTAATGAAGTGTGCATAGGAATCATGCTCATGACTTTAATCGCTTTTTGAGCCATATCTCCAAACCGCATATTAAATTGTGGAATCTAAAAATGGAAGAAATATGGCTCATTTGAAATACTGCTTAGACCTTTCTGCAGGTACATTACTTCGTTGAGTCTGTCTACCACATCGCCTTGGAGGCTCGAGAGATGAAACACCTGCTACCTGTGCCATTCTTAACATCTTTTTCCAAACTATGTCAAACTCACTTTCATCTGCAGTCCTCATTGTTGAAAAAAGAGACCTTACATAACTGACCAATTCATATCCTTGAACTATGCCTAAGACGAAACCTTGTAGTTTGCTGCTTAGTCCCTTGGTATAGCCAAAAAAACGAAGGACTATCTAAAACTACTATAAATGTCGAGTATGTTATCCGCTTCATAAGTCCATATGCCTCACAAACCACCTTACTATCCCAAGAAGATGCAAGGGAGCCTATTGCTTCAAGACAAACAAGTAAAGGCTCATACATAAGATCAAAATCATTAAGAGTTGTGTGCTTCTCAACCCATCTTGTTTCACAAAAAACGCCAAGCTTGGGTTTCTGGATATAATCTTCCTTGATTCTCCCCTTATTTACCTCCTCTACAGCAGCTTCTAATCGTCTACTTCTTTTAGGAGAATACTTAAAAAAATAATCCGAGTTGTTTTAGAGTATCTGACATAATATAAACTTCTTTTAATTGACAGCACTTACAAAGTGCCAAATTACGATCATGACTAGAACAGTAATGGTATACAGCTTTACGAGACTGTTTTGTAAATCGGGCTGCACATCCTGCTTGTTTTCCATCCATATTTCCAGCTCCATCCATTGTTTGGGATCGGCACAACTGAATATCAAGTAAGGCATCTTCTTCGACAGCATCCTTCCAATTTTGATATGGTTCAATGATAAGTTTATTTGGCCATCGATGTGTCAAATCAGGAAATAATACACATGCAAGACAGTAAAACCCATCAGTGCCTTTAGAATAACAGGTGTAATCAAATCTTTTTAACCAGCTTCGACAACAAAATCGATTCATATAGCCACTCTTTGATCTCTTATCCTTATACTGGTTAGCAGGAAACTTAAAGTTGACATCTGGCTCTCTGTTCAGGATGAGCTGATACTTGATATGATCGCTGCAGCTTTGTAATGGGTAATCTTTTATATCGATGGCTGAATCGACAGCCTTAGGCTCTTCATCATTACTACTGTAATTAAAACTATCATCTCCATAATTATCTGTATTATTGAACCAAGTTGATAACATTTATGTGATACATTGTCTCTTACCTGCTATGCTCATACCTTAATCATCATACTCATTTCTGTCGTCAATATGTTTTTCCAACTGACTTCTCATATCTATGAAATTTTTTTTTTCTTAAGTAAACACCAATAAACACTGTTTAGTTTTCACCTGCTACCTCATCATCTTCACTTTCCTCACTGTCACAGCTATCTACCAGCTGCTTAGCTATATAAATTATTACATATACTGTGTATTCAAAATACTACATCGCCTTTTTTGCTAGACCTGAAAAGGATTCTAAAATTGATGCTTGTCTTTTACCCATCACATGTGGTATATATAATTATTATTATTGGGTATGTGCAATTTAGGGGGGGGGAGGGAGGTGAGCACCGGCTCTGACAACCACCCCCACCCCCCTAGATCCGCCACTGAAAACTGTTGTATTTTGCAGAGAAACAGTATAAATAATATGCAAAAATCTTTAACAAGTAAGTGTGAGAAGTTGTTGCGTTTCATCATTTAGAACCTTGAAGGAGTACACTCAGCTTATCAGAGATCTGTGTACTTAGACTGTAATCAGGCCTACACTACTTCTTTAGGCCACCATTCACTTTCTCTACTCCAAACTTGGCTCCTTTTCCAACATGGAGTACTACTTTTACCAACTTGCTTCCCGGGACTTGAAAGTTTGCCCAGCTTTTGAGTATACAGAAAGGTAGAGACACTAGTGCCATCAGCAATGCTTGATACATTGTCATGACAAAGCAAATACGTATAGTGATACTTTTTTCTCAATATATCTTGTTTTGTTTTTTGAAATATCCCAATGATTCTAGCACCATTCCAATCGCATTCGTTGTAAAATTCTGGTCTACAAGTATTGAGATGATACTATGAAAGAAGACAGTCTCAATGACGGCAAAGATTTGATCACGAATTGGACGCCATTTTCATAAATGTATTAGTTAATTTAGCCACATGGGATTAATTGCGCATGCAGTCGTGCGTATTTGTGTCCTCAGAACACGAAAGCTGTTTACTGAAACTGCCTGCTATTTTTGGAATCATAAGCATAGTAATAAAGTTTGTGAGCAAATACATTCTTAAAATAATGAGCATAATAATTATTCATATTAAAACCATGGTATACTGATAATATAATATTATATACTACGATGAGCACTGCATGAAATGCAGAACAGTTGACACAGAGACTACCACTACTTCTAGTGGCAAAGCTGTAAGTGAAATATAAAATAGGCAGCGTCATTTGTAAGTGAACAAGAATGATAACCAATTCAATAATAATGGATATAATTATACAAAAGGTTGACCTTTAATGATGAACAAGCCTCATAGCAATCTACATAAAATATTCACAAATCTTCTACCATTCAGAAAAAATCACTAGAAACAAGAATAATAAAAGCATCTTCAATAAAAATGGAGGAAGATTTAGGGATGTCAAAACCCAAAAAGCATGTGAACAGGACGTTAACATAGGACCTGAAATTAAACAAACCACTTCCATATAAACCTACATAAGTACAGCTCTTTGTATTTTGCTTTATAGCGGTGTAAGTACTTATGTTTTTATTATTATAATAATTTTTGGATATTTTGGTGAAATTAAATATTTAGTGTAGGCTCAAATTTACTACACTTTTCAATAAAACAGTAATGCATTTCATCCCCTTTAATTTTCTTGTTTTGTATTTTAGATGTTGATGAACCAACTATGAACTCCACTACAACATGGTATGTAATAAGTTTAGTATTCTGCTTCACTGAACGCAAATCCAATAGCATAAACATCTTTGAATTAGACCATTAACTTAAAAAAAAAAAAAAGTGTATAGGCAGTCTATTGCTAAACTAATAGTAATAACTTAAATTTTTTCACTATCGAATCTCATTAGTTGCATTTTAGTTTATGCGTAGCAGCATAATTATACAATACACCATACATTAGTCAATCAAAAAATAAGTCACCTAAATTTGACATTTCCCACAAACTAATTATGTTCAAATACATGTACGTACTTACCTTAATCGCTCACCATTTTGTACAGGAAGTTAATAAAATTTGGTATCTAGAAGCTTATTAATAACTGTTCCTGGATATAAAATATATTTGCTTCCTGTAGAAAATAGTGAAATGGTGTCCAATTACAGGGAAAACATTGGATCCCAAAACATTATTTTTCACGAAAGTGTCATTTTTTGAAAATTAGGTCACACCTCAACAATTGTAGCCACATGTTTTGGAACACAAATAATGAGTCTATGATTATCTTACCGTGAAAAGCTAAGACAGTGTATATTCCAAAATGGAATATAATATACCGTATTTCCTCGAATAATACCCACACATTGAATAGTACCTGCCCTCAAATAGTGCCCGCACTATTGTAGTGATTGAATGAAAATAGTATCCACCCTCAAATAGTACCTGCACCGCCCACTCAGGCAATGTGTTCACATTGAAAGGCATACATGTTCAAGTTGAAAGGCATGTTCCGCCCCTCCTAACGCATGCATTTAATTAATAGTACCTGCCCTCAAATAGAACCCGCCCTCAATTACTACCCACATCATCCCTGGGCCTGAAATTAATAATATCCACGGGTACTATTCGAGTAAACACAGTAGATTATGTAATGTTAGGGTTTCACACATTGTATGCGTTTTTCATTTAACAGGACAGAAGGTATACACAATTCTGAGCTACACATGTAAGATTATAGTTGTGAATTTATATTTAGTGTTGTTTTAGTTAACTATAACTAAAATCTGTTTTAGTAAGACATTATGACAACTAAACTAAAACTAAATTGCGAGTCTACTGCAGTAGCTATAACTAACTGCAGTAGCTATAATCTTATTTAGTCAGCTATAACTATAACTGAATGTGGTCATTATTGTCATACTAGAACACTAATAGTAATCATACTTTAACCATGATACTACTGTATGAACCATAGCTACTTAATCCATATGCAGTGCTAAATTCTCAACATAGTTATTTTTTTACGAATTGTTTGAATTTCTATATCAGTGTACAATATTACAGTCGGCCATCGGCCATTTTCCGAGCGAATAATAAGAATGACCGTTCAAATGTGCACATGGTCGGTCATTTTAACCGGTCAATTTTTATAAAAATTAGAAAAATGTTGGGTTGATTAGTATCATTTTGTAAAATTTAGAAATTATGTTTAATGATAATGTCACTAATAATTTGTAACATACATATATACATGTATGCATACTGTACAAGTAGTCACATGTCCAAGCAATTTAAAAAATGGCCAATCAAATATCACTTTGGTTGGCTATCATGGCCAGCCAAAACTCACATCAAATATTGTACACTGCTATATGGATGGGATAATCCACCTACTGTTTTCAAGCCAAGTAATATTTGGTCCTAAAGCTTGCTTTATCTTCTTTTGAGCCTAAGGCTTGGTTAATTGATTAGAATGACTTGTCCAGAATAACAAAAAATTTCATTTACAAACTGCTCACTCTGGCAAACTGCTAACTCTGCTAAACTTTATTTATAAGATAAGAGATGGAGTATAACAAATAACCTTCGACAGAATTACATGTAGGTAATAGGATTTCTTGTAGCAAATGAGAAAAATGATTGACGCTACCATAATATGCAATGAATCTACATTTACATTTCCAGATGCATGTATTGCTATTATTCAAACACACTGTCATAATTAGCTTGTTTAGTTAAGCATCACAAACATCAGTATTTACTCTTGTAGAAATAGTGATGACCTACGTACATGTATATACTGTATTATTCATTAAATTTTCTCCAATAACAGGAGTGATTCTGCTAACTTTCAGCTAAAATCAGTTGAAGAGCTTAATGATCTTTTCAGGTAATTATTATTATTTATGTATGATTATTACTATCACAAATGATTTAAATTTTATCCTATGCTGTAGCATCACTTTATTTCTTTAAAATAATAAGAATAGATTATACTTGTCATTGTGTATGAGCTAAGCATTTCATGTAGTAATATGATAATATACATAGTCCCTCAGTTTCTGTCGTTCCTGGTTGCTTTTATCATGTACATCAATAATATTATTGTTAATATTATTGTTAATAATTATTCATCACTAATTGTATCATTCCTTTTGTCACTAAAAACCTCAACTTTCATCAATAGTTAGGAATGATGAATGAACCAACAAAAATGGGTTGTACATGAATGCATATAGCGAAATAGACAAGAAGTGGCTGTAGCTAGAACTTACAAGCTGCTTCCATAGGTTGACTGTTTTCAGCAATTACAATTATATCAGCAACAAGATTAGTATATGGAGAACAAGACATATGTATCCCTATAATTGCTTTGCGATGACTGTGTATCCATTATTGCTGATGGCACTAGTGTCTTTATCTTTCTGTATACTTGAAAACTGTGCCCTGAAGTACGTAACTGCAGTCTATTTTAATGAAAGAAACTGAAGTACTCCTTCAAGGTTCTAAATAATGACTTCCTCAATCTGGAACAAATTGTTATGATGACCTTATTAGGAAATACATTATTTCAAATGTTTCTTCTTGTATTAAGAGTATAACTCCTTTTGTCATGTTTTAACTTATATAAATATAATGGAATTTAGTTATTCATATCGGAGAGTACTTAGTAATCTCTATGTAGGAATGGCCTAAAGAAAATGGCCGCTCCAGCAAGTATTTCAATTGCAAGTGCTAAGCTGAAACCAGCTATTATGCACAGATAAGTTTAAATATACATATAACTTTTGATATTGAGTAATTGTATGACTAACAATACCTTTTAGATGGCCTGAGAAATCGTCATTTAAGTAGAGAACTGGGGAGTAGCAAAACTGACAAAATCTTCATAGCTATAATTATCATTCAATATTATTCACTATTATTTTTATTTTTCTTAAAAATAGAATTCTACGTTTCTGAAGCTATTAAAGTAGTTTTAGCACAAATATAAATTTATTTAAAGTTAAATTTAGGGAACAATTGTTGTACTGTTCTGTTTATTCACCTACACAACAGCCACTGAGCAACTTGCTAACAAAAGAACATCATTTTTAATAGACTACACTGACTATTTAAGATGAATATGGATATCGGATACTGTTCAGTTGAACAGTCAGACAATACATTTTTAATTATAATTATTACGCTTAACATAATTATGCCAATAAATATTATTATTGTTCATGAACTTCAACCTGATTATTTTATATTATATCATCAGTATACAAGATATATTATATTATACCACAGTTCGTGGGCAGATGCCATAGTAACCTTTGATGTACCACAGTAGATACGTACGTATATGCACATAACATGCCTGTAGACAGGGAGATTTAGTGTCTAGCCACTAAACCATCTAATTGTATTTTCATAGCTTTTATAGTAAACGCTAATTGATATAGATAGTACTATGGTTTCTACTTGAAACAATGATGTCAAATGTGATGTAATTGCATACTTTTTTGTTACCATCGTATAAAATTCATATAGCCCGCAGTTATGAGATAATTTGTCTTGGGCAACGCCCTCAACCAATTATCTCACAGGTGTTATATGCCCATAACTGGCTCCAAACAGGGCTATATTATATGATTGAATATTATAATTATTAGTTTTCAGTAATATTTGGGTACTGTCTCCTGGACACCATAATCCTACAGAAATATTAATGCTGTAAATAAAACAGAATAATTATCACATATTTTATACTGAAACACACAAAAGACTGACGTTGTCTGTTTCGTGGATTCATTCATTAGATAACAATCATAACATCCAAATATACAATGATTCAAATGATATACTTCAACAATTTATCAAAAGATTATTACACTGAGACGTATAAAAATAAAATCAAAACAACAAAAAAAAAGTTTAAAAAATTAAAGTGAGTAGGGATATATATCAAAACTGAAAAAGCACAGGAACAAATTGGAATGGTACCTTAGCAACAAAAATTAAATGCCACTTCCACATAACAACTGTACATAAGTATATATAGCTAGAGTAAAGGCAAAACACAAAGAAGTGGTACTTGTGTACAGTTGTTATGTGGAAGTGGTGTCTAATTTTGTTGCTAAGGTACAATCCCTATCCTGTTCCTGTTCTTTTTCAGTTTTGATATACATGTATATCCCTACATACTTTACATACTACATACTACATTAAAAAAAAAAATTTCTTGTATGTATGTATGTATATATATATATATAATATTCTGGACAACAGGACAAAAACACAAGAACCTCATGATCATGACATTTTCCATTCGAGGTAAATATCTATGTATATATGAATACACTGTTTCCCTATAACTGGTTTGAGTGAATGCTTGTTAATCTTCACCCACTATGAGCCGAGCTTAGGGGAACTATAGTTTATTTGTGTGTCTGTGTAACGACTATTGTCACTTTGATTGAGCTACCAGCAGGCTTTGAATCATACTGGAATCAAAATAAAAGAAAAAAGGCTTTTTCTAAAGCTTTTGGTTACAAAGTTATAACTGATACACTGTAAGAACTGATTGGCTGATTGATTGGTTAGATGAGTTTTATTTGCTTAATAATGATTTTAAATAATTATATTAATAACAAAGCATCTATAAGAACATAGAAAACCAATACTATCATGTTTATAATGGAAAACATTTTTTACTTTTCGTTATAAACATAATTATCAGAGAGTACGGTAGTACTCTCTACGTAGGGATGGCACGGAAAAAAAATGGCCGTCCATACATTTCAATTGCAAGTGATGACCTGAAATCTCTGGTAATATATACAGATAGGTTTTAATAACCCTACATAAGTACAGCTCATTGTATTTTGTTTTATAGCAGTGTAAGTACTTATGTAGGGTTATATGGAGGTGATTTTGGGTCCTATGTTAGTTTCCCAACCTTGTTTGCATAGTTTTGGGTTTTGACATCCCTACATCTTCTTTCATTTTTATTGAAAACGTTTTTTATTATTCTTGTTATAATTATGTTTGAATAATGTATGAATATAATTCTTTCATTTCTTTGTGTCGCTCAAAAGCTCTCAATTTATTTGTAGTTAAGAATACGAAATGTGTGAATGAACCACCAATACATACATGTAGGTTTGGCTACAAATGCGTGTAATGAAGTAAACAAGAAGCTTTTACAGCTAGAACTTCCAACCATTTTGAATATCATTAACGCCAGTTTTTTCTGCAAGGGTTCTGATTAATGAGATTCAGATTAGTAAGGGTTTAGTGTAGCGGTTGAGTCTTTATGGATATTTTCTCAGTTCTTCATGTATCATGTATATTGAATTTTAAATTCAACATTGCAACTTTGAAATACAATATTGGCTTTGTAGAATATAATTATGAATAGTACATTAATAGGTATGTTTACAATATAACTAAGTAGGTGTCAACTTGACGTGAATGTAGAAACCATTGACAATATCCCTATTTTCTGGTTGAATGACACTGCCAAATTATTTATTTTTAAAACACAATTAACTATATGTAGAATGTTAAGTAATTAGATTTCTAGCAAATGCTAAAACTAGCATGTTTCATACTGCCATACTGTGAAGCTACATTCATTAGTTTTTGAACACATAATATTGCTAGTTGAGCTGAAAATCATAAACATCATCGTGTTAGTATTCCTGTAGTAAAATATTAATGACCTATATACAGTGGCATTTATTATTCTCTCCCAACCAACAGGACAAAAACACAAGAACCTCATGAAGTTTTCCATTCAAGGTAAATATCTATGTATGTATGAATACACTGTTTCCCTATAACTGGTTTGAGTGAATGCTTGTTAGTATTCCTGTAGTAAAATATTAATGACCTATATACAGTGGCATTTATTATTCTCTTCCAACCAACAGGACAAAAACACAAGAACCTCATGAAGTTTTCCATTCGAGGTAAATATGTATAACTGGTTTGAGTGAATGCTTGTTAATCTTCACCCACTATGAGCCGAGCTTAGGGGTACTATAATTTATTTGTGTGTCTATGTAAAGAATATTGTCACTTTGATTGAGCTACCAACAGGCTTTGAATCATACTGGAATCAAAATAAAAGAGAAAAGGCTTTTTCTAAAGCCTTTGGTTACCAAGTTATAACTGATACACTGTAAGAACTGATTGGCTGATTGATTGGTTAGATGAGTTTTATTTGCTTAATAGTGCTTTTAAATAATGATATTAATAACAAAGCATCTATAGGAACATAGAAAACCAATACTATCATGTTTATAATGGAAAACATTTTTTACTTTTCGTTATAAACATAATTATTATAAGGAACATATTAATTGTTTTACTTTCCATAATATATAAACATGTCTATTATGTTTGCAATAAGTATAGTGTACTATCCAATTAGCAACATAGTTCTTCTCTGTTATCAGAGAGTACGGTAGTACTCTCTATGTAGGGATAGCCCAAAAAAAAAAATGGCTGCCCATACATTTCAATTGCAAATGAAATCTCTGGTAATATATACAAATAAGTTAAAATATACATAACTTACAATATATTGAGTATTTTCATAACTAACAATACCTTTTAGATGCCCACAGATCTTCGTTAAAGTAGAGAACTGCAAGTAGCAAAATCTTCATATTATTATTATTATTCCTCTTTTTCTGAAAAATAGATTTCTACGTTTCTGGAGCTACTAAAGTAGTTTTAGCACAAATACAATTTATTTTTTAAGTTAAATTCAGGGGAACAAACTTCGTAATGTTCTGTTTCTTGACCTAGACAACGAATACTTTCAGCCACTAACGGCAACCTACTTACAAAAAGACGCCATATGTAATAAACTACACCCATAAAACACACTTATTAATTTTAAGTTAATGGATATCAGATGGTTTCTACAAAACAGATAAGTTGTATGAAGTATTAGATGTATTTACTTAGCCAATATACGTAGAATAAACACTAAAATTATAGTAACACTTCCACAAATAGAATATGTAAGCAAAATTTGTAAATCTTACCTAGATGATACTGAACTGTCCATGTACAAATAGTACTATGATAACTGAATGTGCTTCTGTACTGATGTGTTAGATGATTACTCTCAGATAAGAAATTTCATCACAATTATGCCACTAACCCATTGTATGTAATAATTATTTTTTATTAAGTTGATTAATCAGTGTACTAGATATATATATATATATATAATATTATAATTATATATATTAATGCTGTCAATGAAACAGAATAATCATCATGTTTTTGATCAACAATTGACCAACATATTATTATATGGAGTCATTTAAAAATAGAATCGAAGCAAGAATAATATAGAAACATGTTCAAAAATTAAAGAGGATGTAGGAATTTTATAACGAATAATTATAATATTGCAGTAAATTTTGAGTACTGTCTTCTTCTGGACACCATTCCTGCAGAAAATATCAATACTGTAAATGAAACAGAATAGTCATCATGTATTTGATCAACAAATTTACCAAGTTATTTAAAAACAGAATCGAAACAAGAATAATAAAAACAATTTGAAAAATGAAAGAGTATGTAGGGATATATATCAAAACCGAAAAAGCACAGGAACAAGATGGCTTTGGCAACAAAATATAATACCACTTCCACATAACAACCCTACATAAGTATATATAGCTAGAGTAAAGACAAAACACAAAGAAGTGATACTTATGTACAGTTGTTATGTGGAAGTGGTGTTTAATTTTGCTGCTAAGGTAAAATCCCTATCCTGTGATTTACTGTTATATTTTGACAAACTCTCATAATTTTGCTAATGAAAATAGTGATAATTGACTATGTTATACTCCATGTATTTATCAATAAATAGGAATGAAATTCCTGAACTTCAGCCGAAAACAGCAAAAGAAATGGATGCTTTTATAAGGTAGATACATATGTATGAATATAATTCTTTCATTTCTTTGTGTCACTCAAAAGCTCTCAATTCATTTGTAGTTAGGAATAAGAAATGTGTAAATGAACCACCAATACATACATGTAGGTTTGGTAACAAATGCATGTAATGAAGTAAACAAGAAGCTTTTACAACTAGAACTTCCAACCTTTTTGAATAATAGTATAACGTTCACTTTGATTGAGAAGTATTTATTATTATCACCAAAAAATCAAAAGGTTGCAATTACTTATATACAAAACAGAAACATGATACGGCTCCATAAGAACAATAAATACAAGACACACAGACAGTAAATGTTTTTTCAGGGCTGTTACAATAGAATATCACTAATGCCAGTTTTTCCTGCAAGAGTCCTGATTACTGAGATTCAGATTAGTAAGGGTTTAGTGTAGTGGTAGGGTCTTTATGGATACTTCTCAGTTCTTCATGTATCATCTATATTGAATTTTTAACCCTTAGAGGACTGAGCTTATTTTTCAAAATTCTTCTCATTTCCAACACTGGCAACTCTATTGCATATATTTTGGCCAGCGTTCACTTCCTCTATCCCAAACTTGGCTCCTTTTTCGATATGGAGTACTACTTCTACCCACTTGCTTACCGGGACTCAAAAGTCTCCAAGCACTTCGTTGAATCAAATCAAATGCAGTGCTGTCTCTCTTTTGACTGGAACTAGGGCAAACAAAATGACTCCACTGCATGTTGGCACCAGCTACACCCACGATTTCAGGTTTTACAGCAAGGGAAATGCCCACCAGAGTGCTTGAGCTGGTTCATTGAAACCACAATTTGCGTGGGCTGCGAGGGGGCTGCACCCCTTTTTAACCCCCTCTAACGAGGGTACACCCCCTTTAAAATCCCCCCCATAGTCAGCCAAATAACCACCATTTTTTTGGCCATTTTCATGGGCTTGTGCCTGACAACAATTACAATCATTTGCAGAGCTTCATAATGCTAGGAACACACTCCGAACCACATAGGGGTGAAATGTCACATATGTGACATCAGTTTTCTAGGGGTTAATTCAACATTGCAAGTTTGAAATATTAGAATTGTTTTTGGCTTTGTTCCTTATTAGAATATATGAATAGTACATTAATAGGTATGTTTATAATAAAATTATTTTGTGATGTAGAAAATAATAACGAATACATAGCTAAGTAGGTGTCAACTGGACGTGAATGTAGAAACTGTTGACAATTTTTTTTTTTCAGCAGAAAGACACTACCAAAATTATTTGTTTTTAAACTTTATTTATAAACGAAAGAAGAGGAGAAACACAATTAATAATATTAATATTAGCAGAATGTTGAAGTCCTCAGTAAGTAATTAGATTCCTAGCAAATGAGAAAAGTAGCATGTTTCATACGGCCATTCTATGAAGCTACATTTAAAATTTCGTTAGTTTTTGAACACATAATATTGCTAGTTGAGCTGAAAATCGTAAACATCATCGTGTTAGTATTCCTGTAGTAAAATATTAATGACCTATATACAGTGACATATATATTTTCTCAACCAACAGGGCAAAAACACAAGAACCTCATGACATTTTCCATTCGAGGTAAATATCTATGTATGTATGAATACACTGTTTCCCTATAACTGGTTTGAGTGAATGCTTGTTAATCCTTACCTGCTATGGGCCGAGCTTAGGGGTACTATAATTTATTTGTGTGTCTGTGTGAAGAATATTGTCACTTTGATTGAGCTACCAACAGGCTTTGAATCATACTGGAATCAAAATAAAAGAAAAAAGGCTTTTTCTAAACCCTTTTGGTTACCAAGTTATGACGATTTTATAACTGATACACTGTAAAAACTGATTGGCTGTTTTAACCAATTGATTGGTTAGATGAGTTTTATTTGCTTAATAGTGCTTTTAATTAATGATTATAATATTACTAATAATGAAGCATCTAAAGGAACAGAAGAAGCTAATATTATCACATTTTTAACAATTTTTACTTTCCGTTATAAACATAATTATTATGTTCTTAATTGATACCACAGATATGTTACCCATGAGGAACATATTAATTGTTTTGCTTTCCATAATTAAACGTGCTGATTACATTTCTAATGGAACATACAGTGTACTTTCCAATTAGCAACGTAGTAATTGTTCTTATTTTCTGTTATATATATATATAAATGATTAGTATGTTCCTGTACAGCGGCACATGGAAAACATGCGACCAATATTAACCAAACCAATTGGTTGAAACAACCACTAATTCTTTATAGTGTAGTTACCATTTAATCACTTTTAGAATACTTATGACACCAAAAGAATACATGAAATGCAACTCATTGTTTTTAAGACTATCCTTATTTAAGCGCTACTTTAAAACAAGTACAATTGAAGTAGTAGCTACTACAACATTGAGAACTGGCTCTACACTTTCAACCATGATGACATCTGTTTCTAGCTTCATCATTTTTATTTCATGCATGTGATTGAAGCTAACAAAACAGCAAACACGTGTAAGAAATAGGAAAGTATACATACCTTGCAGAAGTTAATAACATATTCAGAGTTACCTACTTCACTGAAGTTAAGGTGCAGTCACATTAATAACCCTCACTTTCTGGGTAGAACCTCGATAGTGAAATTCTTGTCTACAAGTATCAAGATGATATCTTTGGATAGAGAATCCAAATTTGAAATTTTACTGGGGCAGGGTTGGATACAGAGAAATGGTTTGTGCCGACATTTTTCATATAGTCGTTAATTATTTATGGAAGTTGTGGTCATTAACTAGAATTATTGAGATTTGGTGTGGTCAAGAGCTTAAAGCAAAGAAAGAGCCATTCTTCGATAGCGTATGTTGACAAGTGTGTACAACTAATGTCGTATTAAATATGTTGTAGCACATGTCGCGGATGGATTTTCACCATGAAAGTCCTTTCGTTCTCACAAACATTGACTGATACTGTACAGCTTATCCCTACTACACTCTACCTCTGATTTTATCATCAGCACATTGTTGTACAGCTACTGGCAATGTAAAATTATAATTATGCAGTGGGGTTGATTTATTGGGTGTGACAAGATTTGGGGTTTGGACGAACCATGCCACACTGTATATAATTAACATTTCATGATGCATAGGGATAATTTATTGTGAATAAAGTATAATTAATTTGTTATGCAAAACTATTAAGATCATGTTCAGACCACCTTGGACAGTTGGGTAGCAGCAAAAAGGATTTGAATTTACATTACAGCTGAAGAATGTAAGCTCATTTTATACAGCTTTTAATGAATGAATATGAATTTTGACATAATTATAAAATATATCATTTTCAAACCTCCTGTGAACTGGAGACCTTGATGAAAACGAATACAATCCAAGCATCTACAGCGAAGCCACCATTTTCTCTGTAAACGTGACATATCCAGCATAAATCCAGTATGTTCAATCACAACACTTCACCAACCCCAACAAAATTTACATGAAATTTACCATGTGACTAACAGTCACCTTATAGCAATAGTAATTTTGGATTGTGTATTGATGAAAAAAGCAGTAATTGCTCTTTCTAATAAAAGAAGTCCAGATAGAATTTGATGGAATTTGTTTACCTAGAAAAACATATTGCTTTGTATCAATCATTGCTGATGGCACAGTGTCTCACCTTTCTATGTACTCTGAAAACAAGGACCTGAAGAAACTAGTGCAACTACAGTCGCTACACAGATCTTTGATAAAACTGAAGTTATCTTTCAAGGTTCTAAATGATAACTTCCTTATTTCTGAAACTCAACAGCTTATTATACTTACTTGTTAAACATCCTTGTATCATCTTTATAATGTTTCTCTGCTATATACAACAGTTATTAGTATTTGTTGCAGTTTTACATTCTTCTGGAACTTCCTGCTGGTATGTTGCTCAAGCGCATGTGTTCTTTTATGTGCCACTCCCATTGATTCACCAAGTCCTTTTAATAATGCAACTTCCTTAACTCTGTATACAACGCATACTCACATAAGTGACACATAATTATAGTTCGAATCCTTGGGAAGGTAAAAACATAGGGATGGCCCTATGGGCATCAAACTGTACGTTAAAATCTTTTGATCATTACCTTGATAGGTCTGAAGATATGTGCAAGTTTTAGTCTTGGCATTTGACATAGATGTCCACTTTCTACTCAGTTTTATATAGTTATCATTTTAATCATACTGTAACCATTAACCATTTCTTGATGTAATATTTATTTTCTGAATCGTTGTAACCCACATATATATATATTACACAATTAATTTTCATGGCTCTCATGACCATCCCTATAATTGCTTTTTCATGGGATAGTTTCATATATAATTTTATTTGTGTGTCCACATTAGGGTTGGGAGATATTGAAAATTAAGTTTGCAATATTGCAACTTCTCATTGATACTATCTATGATAACAAAAACAGCCTCATTTTTAAGAAGATGACACTTCTGATCCTTCTTTTGAGAGCACAGAGCATTAACTGTTATTGTATTTTTAGCTGCACACAATTTATTATAACTATTTTAATTCCAGTAAGAAAGTATTTTACCATTGCGATAATATTGGCAGACCAAAATCATGTGATACGATTATTGCAGTGGAATAATATTGCAGTGTATGAGTAGTTGAATTATTTCTCAACCCTAACTCCACATATGCATTGCATATGTAGCTAAGAAATTGCATAAGTGTGGCATGTAAACTCCACTGAAATTAGCTTGTGGAAACTGCAACTAACAAAGTTACATATATTCAGATACTTAAAAGGTAATGTAACCCATCGGTATTTTCACTAGTGGAAAGTACTGACACAGGGATGTTTGTGACCCCTCCTATATAATTGGATAAAAATAGTCCATTTTCATCAAACATTGAATACAAATGCTAAATTTAGCAAAAAATCAACCAAAAGTTTGCATTTCTAATCACTTTTCAAGTAAAAATAGGCAATCGTGAGGAATGTTTGACAAATTTAGAATTTTTAAAAATCTTTTTCCACAAACAGGAATGAAATTCAACTAAGGACACCAGAAGAAATTACTGCTATTGTGAGGTAAATATGTACATTTCATTAAATCGTGCACCTGCTCCAATCGTACTCATCAGCATACAAACACTTACTTTGTACCTTCAATGTGTTTGTGCATCATAATAATCACATGTGATTTGTCTGAGCAAACGTCTAACCGGTTTGGAAGCTATCAGACATCATAGCCAAATCGTAATAAAGACTGGGAGAAACGTAGATACCATAAATAACATGTATATACTGTTACATTTTTTTATAGGCCATTCCTATGATTGCTTTTCCTTGAGTTTCCAATTATCTTGTTTGTAATAATTGTTTTAAAGCAAGTAACCATTTTCATTCCTCCAGTACTGATGAACAGCATATTTATCCTACTGTTCAATACGATGACGAAAGGAAATATTTAGGTTAGTTTCAGTATAATAATTATGTCATAGTTACTTGTTATAATTATATTATTGTTATATTTTGATTCACATGACGTCATAATGTGATGCAAGATTCGGTTTCCACCTCATAAAATAAAGGACCATTTACCTTAGTCACTTTCACTGGTATCCACTTTTCAGGACCATGATAACTCCTAGCATATAACTTATCATCAAGATTAAATTTCCTTGGTACCGATACACTCTCTCTGTATTTCTTGACCCAAAATAATTAGCAGTACTTGCAATAATGATATATAACAATGTCAAATCCTTGTCAGCTGCATTTCACTCAGTAAGTTGACAGTAAATAAGAGGATAGTTGGTTATATATATATTAACACACGGCTCTATAGTGTCGTAGTAAAAGATAGCTGAGAATCCTTATCAATCAGTTTCAAGATTCCTGTGGACTTCCTCAGACTGGTTTAGATGTTTTTTAAGATACTCTTTACTAGCTTGTTTTCGTTTCCCAGTTCCTTCGTTTACATTTAGTATGATATGTAATAATCTTTTATCTATAAGTGTTTTGTAACAAAAACAGAAATGTTTTAAATTTATCTCACATGTATGCATGATTTCACTCTAAATTTCACACTATGCTAAGCTCTTATTCTACACAAAGGTAATTTTTCACAGTTTCATACAGCTTGAGTTTACCCCCTCTACCAAATTTACTTAAGCATTCAACAACATCTCAGCTACAAGCCTTCTAGGCCCCTAAAAACAACTTCAGAGGCCTTACAATTTAAACAATTCCTAAGGGAGCAGTGGATTGATGATTTCCTGACACTACTCCCCTTAACAAAAACTCCTCTATGAAACCCTATTTGCATGTTCAATAAATATATTAATTGAAGCCATGAAACCTTCAGTCTTTCAATGGTGCTTACTCCAAAAATTGAAGCTGAAGATGTTGGATTTGTATTTAAACAAGGAAAGGAGTTTAAAGAAAGGAAACAAAACAGCAATATAATAAACTAATATGAATTGACTCATTGTAGGGTAAAACAGATAAACTATAATTATAACAGTATTATACATAATGAACAAAATATTTTACTTAAAAGATTTGAAGAGGGGAAAATTAAGTAAACAATTAATAATTAATTTTGTATACTTGTGAAAACTGTTTGAAATGGCAGTTATCACTATAGCACTAGCAAATGTAATACTTTGAGGATATCAATAAGAACTAATTGCCATACATACGGTAACTCTAGTTATATCCACAACTTTATTGTGTTGATTTATAACAAACTAATACCTTGTTAAAAAACTGTAATTATAAGAAACACATGGTGAGGTGCATTGGGATTGTACACTCTACGCAGTCCTCTAATATACACCCTCGAGATGTCTGTTTATAAGAGAGCACATGAAAATAACATTATTAGGCTGAACCACAAATTTTGTACACAACCATATCAGGAGCTTACAAGTGCTATGAAGCGCTGTAAATGAGCATCAAATTCAGTGTATTTTTGAATCCATCTGTTGACAAATGACCTGTTTTGTGAATTTCCTTATATGGAAAATAAAATTACCGGTCAAGTAGTGATAAAAATTATTAATGGAAATTAGACTCCAAAACCCACAATTTTGTCACAAATGCTATATGGAAGAAAGTTGGAGGTGTTTTTCAACAACAGTTAACTACACAAGTTTGATACTCTTTCGTAGTGTTTTGTGGTGCTCATAAGTTCCTGCCCATATTTTGTTATTGAAAGAATACAAATTTAAATAATGATTTATTTTATATAGAATTCTGTTGTTCCTAAGGGATGATTGGTAATAATAATTCATGTATATATAAATTATAATTGTAATGGGAACCAAGTAAAAGATTTATAGTCTAAACATGTTACTAACCAAGATGTCTTGTTAACTTTTCCTCAGAAAATGTGCTGTGCCTTCTCAGGCCAGGAGTCACAGAAGAAGCAGCACGTCAAGCACTGAAAGACACTAACAATGATGTGGATGAAGCACGAAAACTGTTGATGGTTTGTTGGCATATTATCATTTATTAATATGCATTATTATGATTATATAGTAAGATGGATGGGAATTGTGTTTAATGAACCATAAAGAAGTAAATGCCACTTCGATTGTGTGATTTCTCGAACTGTATGTGCAATTTATAATATAAATTAGCAATTGATTTGATCACAAATATTTGGGGGAAAACCTTTTTTGAAATTAGGTTTCATATACTACATTCTGTAGGATAATAAGTGTACCTGAATAGTGATACATCCCACTTGCTTCACTACATTTTACACTCCTACATTGTAATACTATTACTGAAAATGTTAGTGTCATAATCTTCATTTGATTATGATATCAGAACTGGTGAATTACGCTATATATGAATGCATATAATTTGTACATGTCAGTCAGTCAGAGACACATGTACATCATCATACTTATAATGACAGCTATAGCTGAGAGAACAATATGTGATGAGGAGGCTGAAGACATATTTGCAGTAAAGAATGTCTCTGAACCAAACACTTGCATTAATTTTTATTAATTGTATGTACATAGTTTAGACTTGCCAATCATTGCTTTATCATTTACTTGATTTAATCTTTAATACAGTAATAAATCTGTGGATGAAGCACTCTTACCTTCAACCTTCCTATACCTATAATACATATACTCACCAAATGCAGTTGCATGTGTAGTACATTGTATAAACCTTCTATCTCTTTATCAGTGTGAATGAAAAAGAAAAAACAAAAAGAAGATAATTAGTGATTTTGTGAAGTTTCAAGTCTAATAGCTTTCTTATTGATTTATGAGTGTTTTCTAATTGTATAAAATTCAGAAACCTTAAGCCTACTACATCCACTAAATGTTTAAAGACTTGGATTTAGCATGCATTAATTTTAGTGAATTTCTGATCCTCGCCTAATAGGCCTGATCACAAAATTAATATATTTTTTAGAGTGTACTAATTTTAAGCGATTATTACGTTAGTCACTAAAATCACTTAAATGTGTACATAATCACCCGAAAAAAAATTGCACTGACACAATAAAAAATATGTTCTACATTAAAATATTTATATTTTGCATAGTCATTAAAAACATAGTCGCCATATATCATAATTTGTGTTAAAGGTTGTAAGATATGCTTCTATGAGCCCAAGCTTTGTTAAAAAAACAGAAAAAGTAAAGAAAGAATACATGTATAATCAGTACAAACGCTTGGTGACATCCCCATTCCCTACATAGAAGCAGGTTATTTTATGGTGAAACAATGGTATCATCTATATATTTAATTACAGACAAAGATTGAAACTAGTGATCCTTTCAGTACTAATCCACAGAATACAATATCAGATCCTCAAGCTGTTGAAGGTAAACTGATGATAAATGTTGATTTCAATACACCTATAAACATGGTTTATATATTACATACAGTATGTAATAATAAATGTGTACGTGTCATTTGATAATTATTACACTCCTATTGGTGTCGTTATTGTATATAGACGAGGTCATTATTATGAATATCACTGAGTATGTATCGAAACACACAAAGGGGGTTGGGGGGTGTGGGGGTTGTAATAACTGTTTTATGATGTGGGAAGCCAGTGGTATTGAATTTATGGGGCCATTTATACAGCACCAGAATAGTATTTAGGACATGCAAAGCATGACCAAATATTTTGTCACTAATTAATTATCCACGAAGGCGTGGTCAATCAATTCTGTCGATTAATATGGAAAACAATCATCAGACTTCTCTTCAGTAACTTAATTAAGATGAATTTTGGCTTATACAATAACTCTCACTAGCCACATCCTTTGCCAATTGCTTAGTATACATGTACATGTATGTATTCCTGGAGCTTGTTTCTTCTGTTTGGGCTTGTTGAAGACCACTAAGAAGCTAATATTTGCCCCATAGTGCCTGATGTGCACCCCTGGGAAGAAATTAGATCACTGTCATCAGTAATCTAATTTCTTCATAACAACTTACTATGTCACACATGTGGTTATAACACCAATCATCAATCATTAAGGCTTTTGAGTGTAGCACTATAGTTCTTTGAGTTTAGGTAGTGAATTAGGTCTATTAGGAAATTACTCAAGTTATAGATGATTCAACTAAGGTCAGAGTTTGAGATTAGATATAGAAAACATTGATCCTGACAATGATTCAGAAGACTTCAAGCCACTGAAAGAAGAGGAATAATTTTATCAGGCTCCTTACTTTAAAACTTCGAGGACGAAAATCAGAAACAATGACATGATGATTACTTCTGCTAAAAGATTGAACACTCGTATTCCTAAAGCACTGAGGGCTATTTGTAAAAATAACATCAATACAAGATGAGCTCTCTTTAGTATTAAGGGTAGGACAATCAACTAATTTATCATAGACAACTGTTCACAAAACAACTTAAAGCTCTGGTTGGCGGCAGATTTGGTTGGAGTATATCCAGTTGAGGTCACCTAGGATACAAAGATGTTGTTCATTCCTATTATTTAATCTATATCACATTCAGCTAAAAGATGCTTGAAAAATCATTTTGTGAAAAGTGTCTATAGGTACTACATATTAGCATAGATCTCTTGCTTCTAGGATATATTTCCAACCACAAACTTTCAATTGAATTAGTATTCAGATCAGGTTGAAGGGCAAAACGAAGGGTATTAGGTATTATTAGAATAGCTACACCACCCCCTCTTCTATTTTGATCTCTTCTAAAAATGCTCATGCCAGCAAGACAAATTTCACTTATACCAATTGTGTCATCTAACCCCATTTCTAAGAGAGTAAGAATATCCAATTTCTTTTCAAATATCAATAATTTAACGTAATACAAGACTATAAACATTAATACGAAGTGTACTTTTAGGAGTAAGTACACGATGTTGACTATGAGCAGAATAGAAGTGGAAGTGTTACTGTATGTTAAATTAGAAAGTAACTTTCTTGACAATAATCTTCGGAGCCAGTGCTTGATGTTGTAGCAAGGACTACTTCAATTGAATTCGATTTGATGCAGTGCTTTGCTGACGATGGACATAATACAGTAGCAGCTATGTCTAGATATATCTAGTTGTCCCAAGAAGTTTTCTTGAGTCTGGAAACAGTATCTGTGAGTGATATAAATTGTCATAACTTTATAACTAAGCAGTTTTAGCAAAAGCCTTTTGTTATTTTAAAGGCTACCAGCTTGTTGAAGCCGTGATTGTTCGTAGCTTTCCCAGAAATTTGCAAACACACAGACAGATAGACACACAATATGATAACCATACCGTTCTGCCTACGCTTCACGACGAGGGTAATGGCTGTACATGAAAGGAAGATTTTATCTAAACACACTGAACATAGCCAAGTAAACTCACAAAGTGAATTGACTAACAATTTGTAAGCCCCTGTATCAAAGCAACAACAAGAACAATGAGTCCATCTCTGACAATCATCACACAAAACAGCGCAATGATTTTGTTTCACAGGAAAGCAGCAAATCAAACGAGGATGCTTAACAGGGCCAGGACCTGGGTTTATCTTGATATCTCCACTCATCTGTAGTTGAAAGAACGCACAAAACAATACATGCGTGAACACCATGAAAGACGTAAGGAAAGCAGCTGCAAAATTCACAACTCTTCTTGAAACCAAAGAAGGAACTAAGGAAACTCTAATACACATTTTCATAGACTCTTCTGCCATTAATATTTTTATATAGCAAATTATCATTATCATTAGGTTTACCAAGAATCAGTAATCATTGATAAAGCTATTCAAACTGCATGTTCATATCTAACTGAGATGACTGATTAAAATTGACTACTGTAAATACAATTATACAGAATTATACTTCTTACCTGTCTGATTAATCAGAAACATGGATATGGCCGAAATGCTGACTGAAAGTGTATGAGAGATAGAGTTGATAGGTGACATGCCAATTCATCTTAAAGGTGTTTTCAGTTTGCTCTTGTATTGATTGGTGTCATATCCTTTGTGTGGAAATATAAACGAAACACAAAAAAGTCTAGAGCAGTTATTGCGCCTAATTAACTCTGACAAAAATATGAAGAACAAAAGCACGATACTATTGTAAGTGTTGTCTGTTATGATTTTTATTGTGGGTAAGAGTGTGCATCTTGCCTTCCTTAGTCTCTGAGTGTGTGTATTAGGGACATCATAACTCCAAAAGTATGCAAATGAGTTTAGGATGGTCCTAGCAATGTACGACTCATAATTAAACAAACCACTTCTGTATAACCCTACATAAGTACCTATGTCACCACTAGATAAAGCAAAAGGCAAAGAGCAGTGTCTTGTCACCAATAACCTTCAAACAAAATATGTTGTGTTGTGTTTACGACGTAGGTATTGATGAAATCTTTTCAATGAGAACACTATGGCAAGAGCTTCTTTCTCTAACCGTGAGTATTTCTCGAGAGTGTTCTGTGTCATAAACGAATTCTGTCTTTAGAGGGATCAAAATGAACCAACAGTCATGATGACTGTAGCATGGCTTTGCTTGTTAAAATGGCTTTCCTTCATCTTCCAACCAACAACAGTGGGTACCTTTCTTGGGTAACCTGTAAGGGCGAGAGAAATATAGATAGATTAGGCAGAATTCGTTGTAATAGTTTATTAGTCCAACAGATGAAATTAGTTCAGTGACATTGGTGGATGTTGGTGCTTTGGCAGTGAAATTCATTCTTGTCAATTATATGACCCAGATATTTGATGGAGTTTAGCCCAATACGCACTTCGACTTCTTGAGTGTCAGACCAGCTGATTGAAATCTCTGAAACATTTTGTGAGATTATAAAGATGATCTTCATCAACACCAGAAACTAGGATGTGATCTAAATAAGCTGATACATGTGGTAGTCCTTGTACACACTGTCCATAGCTTGTTGGAAAATTGATGAAGCTGATGCAATACAAAATGGGAGCATATTTTAAAAAAAAGACATTAATGGTAGTAAATTTGAGTTCAATCTATAAGTAGGCATATTGTAGATCCAATTTGGAGAACATCTGACTACCTGATACTCAACACATGGCAATAGGTAGGAGTCTTCAGTTCCTTTAAGCAATTCAAGTTCATTCTTGAATACCACAGGGTACTTGCTTAATATCCTATCCAGGGAGAGGTTGGTTGTCACATGATTAATCTTTGACCAATTTAATCTGATTACTTTCATTCAGTTCCTTCCAAAAAGAATAGGTCCTTTACCCTGTACAACTATCAAGGGTAAGGTTGCTTGTTGAGATCCGTAGGTAAATTCTAAATCTTACATTCTAATAGTGAGTAGAAATTCACTGATATACATACATATTGACACATCAGTGGGATTTAGGTCCAGTCCACTAGAAAAAATATAAAGTGTTTCCTCGCTAACAATTGTTAGGGCAGCCCCTGTGTCAATTTGCATATGAATGTCCTGTTTATTAACTAAAACTTTGACCATCAAATGTTTGGCTCCATTAGTGACAGTTAAAAAAGGTTGTAAATGTCAGCAGTTGGTTGCCATAACAAGGGCCTGGGCCTGGGCCTGAAAGTCTGGAGGTGTGTATGTTTAACCTTGACCATTCCTTTGTGGTTAGGGATGCTTCAGAGGTTTCCTGGAGTCCAAATTAGGTCTGCTGCTATAACAAATTTTTGCAATATGGCATTTCTCGACAATTTACAGCACGGAATTGACAGACGTACGACTGGTGGTTCCTCCGTACCTGTGACATGTACAAAGCGAACCTTCCAGCATCTGTACATTTTGCATGGCTGGAACGGTCTTACATAGGTCTTGAATGTTTGTGCTATGTCATACTCACTTCAGTAATTCAAGTTACGTTCCTTAAGAAGACGACGTTGGATTCCATTGGTCATTGATACCATAATAGTCTGTCTCTGATCATATCCTTAATAGTTGTCCCAAATTTACAGTATTCTACGAGCACTCTCAGTTCAGCAACATAGGTTGGCAGTGATTCTCCTGCATGATGATCTCTTGTGTTAAATCTGAATTTCTGGACAATAGATGACGGTTTAGGGTTGAAGTGGGTCTTGAGCATTTCAACAGTCTCATCGTAAGTCTTCTCAATTGGCGTGCATGGTTGTACTAATCCCTTTTACATTTCATGCTAGCATCCACAATGTCGTTAGCTTCGAAATAGAAATGAAGACGTTCACAGCACGATGTCCATGAATCTACGGTTCAGTTAAAAGTAGGTATCTTCCCATGTGTTGACCTCATCACCAATTATATGTTGTAAAGTAAACACACATACCATAAACGACAGGAATTACCATATAAATGCACAGCAACTATGAAACAACTGAATAACAAGATATATTATGAAAAATGTATTTCTATAATTACTTTGCGATGACTATGTGTCAATCATTATTGTGTTCTGTGTACTCAAAACCTTGGGCCTGAATAAGTGCACATAAACTGAATACTTCTTTCAAGGTTCTAAATGATGGCTGAAACACATCAACTTATTATACTTACTTGTTAAAGATTTTTGCATCATCTTTATACTGTTTCTCTGCTATATACAATAGTTATTATTATTAGTTGCAGTTTTACATTCTTCCAAGTAGTAGGCTGCCAGCTTCAATCAACTGTTTCACCAATGCTGAACTGCTTGTTGAAATTGGAAAATTTCATAATCCAGATTCTTTTTGGACAAGAAATATTCTTCAAACTTTGTCATAGCTGTAACTGTTGTGTATTCATCTCTAGTAACTAATATAAAAGGTTTTTTATTATGCGAGTTAATAAATGTGAAATTCATACGAAATATGCATCAAATTACCATCAATGATTCCTGAGTATCCTTGGGTATATGTCAGCAGTGAAAGGAGTCATTTAAATTCTACTTTAAAAATCGACACCGAATCCAGCATGTAGAAAGCACTTGTATAGGGATCACACCTCTCTAAATCAATAAATCAATCACTGATTTGCTATACATGTCCTATTTATTAAACATGTATACTCCAATTCCCAATACAATATACTAAAATTCAGAATTTCCCATGTATTTACACACATACACTCTTATAACATGCTCTCCGGTTCAGAGTATCCAAAGTTCCAAACTATGCCACTAATTATGTACTTCCCCTAACTATGATTATATCAATAATTAACCCTCACCCGCGTAGACAGAGTAGAGAGTTACTGTAATCAGGTTTTGTGTCTGTATGTGTTATGTCTATCAACAAAATTAAAATTGTACGTAGCTTCAAATCAAGTACAATTGAAGTAATGGCTTCTAAAACATTGAGCTTGCTCTGAGCTTTCTGGCCATGATGGTCGTTTCAAGCTCCACCTATTTTATTTCATGCCAGCCATGTCATTGAAGCCACAAAACTGTGTTAGAGTTTACATTATACTAGGATCCGAATTATGTACTCTTGGTTCTAAGTTCTAATGCACACACACACACATATATATATATATATTTAGTATAATCTCTAATAATCATTTTTACAGTCAGGTATAGTCAACTGTCCTTCTTGTTTCCAAATCACACTTGTGGCGAGAGTTCTGCACTGCGAGTGCATTCATTATTATAGCTTTTATCAAAACAACCACCATTATAGTGTATGCCTTATAAATGATATTTTATTTACCTTTTGTACAGAAGAAAATACAGGTGGGAACTGGTTTAAAAAATCGTAGTGAGTTAATTATAAGTAGTTTTAACTTGTTTAGCTGTCATCTGTGTAATATAATAAATTATTCAGGGCACTACCAATACTGGTAAACTCTTTTCTTGTAGATGTCTTTTCAAATTTAATGATTAGTCAATAAATAGGAAAAGGCTCTATAGGTGACAGCATTTTTGTTTTTCATGAAGCTTCTTGGACTACCAAAGAAAAACTAATTAAGCAGCAGTGAGCCTAGCCACTCTCATACTTTAGTTTCCTCAATTTATGAGTTTTAATACTTTTTCAATTGGTTCTTGCAACAAAGAACGCTTTCTTCTAGCAGATGTACATGTAGGTTACAGAATACTGTTTTTTATACTTGCCAAATGTGAAAAGAACAGACTAATAAAGATATAAGAGCAATTTTGGATGACAATACCACTCGATCATGGCAACTGTTTCCCTCTAGTCATCATTTTTGTTTTGTTTTGTATAATAATTATGATTATGCACATTTATTGTGATACCTATACAATTATAATACACTTTTTCTCCCATCTCCTCATAATTATAGTACATATGTAAAGAATACAGTCAGTGGTTTGTTGACTTCAGATTCCTCTGTTGTGAATTCTGGCTCAAGTAAGTATTCACTTCCTGTTATGGCGTAAAAATGTTTAAACATGGTGATTGTTGTGTGTGCGATGGCAAATTTATGTGAACATATGGATGCAATGGAAAAAAAAACACTTGCATGTACATGCAAAGAATGATGTGTTACTACAGAACTATCATCTATAATTATATCTATAACAATTATTATTATTACATTCAATTTAAGTGATATCTGTCGTAAAGGTCTCTTTTACTTAATCAAAGAATCACTGACCTTGGAGTAGTATTAGTATCATAGCAATTTTGTTTAGATAATCAGACAAGGACATATAGAAGGATGAAGTAGCGTTTGTAGTACATTATTCATGACATACATTTATACTGTAGTTTATGGCAAAATGTGCCCCCTGTGTGCCCATGATTCCTACACCTACTGTACATGTACGTATTTGTAATGCTAATATTTCATGATCAGCTGTGCAATATTATATCAACTACACATTTTAATCACATAAATACGATATTTTAGTTTTCAAATTGCAATTGCTCAATTTATTATCAGCACTTTCAAAACAAACAACATATATGGAGAAAAAGTATCCCTATGATTGGTTTGTTGTGTCATCATTCAGTACGGAATCATGGCTGACCTGAATACAGCCTATAATAGTTACGTTTTTGATTATCCACTCCTCTTACTTTCTAAATGCAAATATTAGGAATATATTTCACTATTAGTTCCAGTTTCTATGTAAGCTACGAGCACAGATAATCTGTAAAGCTTGAGCACATGTTTAATTACATGTCGTGCTGATTAATTGATCGAGCCCCACAGAACAACACAACTTCCTTGAAAACATATGATGTGTTTGTCACACAAACATATATCATTAAACCCCATAGAAAGCAATTATAGGGATGCCCATAAAAACAACTAAGTGTGCAGAAGTGACTTGAAGGAAACCAAATGAAATTCTCCAGCAATATTTCCAATTATATGGTACTTGAAAGGTTACTAAAAACAAATAAGAATAAGCATAGTTATAGAATAATTTGATAAAGAAGCTCAGAGTAATTATTTAAATGTGAAGTATTGAATTCTCTGAGATAAACATCTTAGTTATTATTGTGAAGTAGCAACAGTTATTGGAGAGAAAAAAATTTCTATTTTGCTCCTAAGGAAATGTGACATATGACAGTATATTATAGATTCACATTTCATGAACTACATGTATCCTCAGATTAACACACAATATATACCACCAGATCTAGATATATACATTGTCACAATTCCTTATACATTTCCTTATAGGTACAAAATAGGAAATTCCATTTTTTTTGCTGTGCATTGTATGTGACTGGATTTGCTTATACGATAAACTTTCAAAATTGAATTTTTTTGTATTACCTGAATAGACCATTCAATTAGCTCTAGAATGATATACGATATATCCCAATCAAGCAACAGACATAGCTACAATGAGGGATTAAACTTTTGTAGTCAGTCACGAATCCTTCATTTTGAGAAAAACATATTTTTTTAATTATTCAAAGTTAGCAGTGGCTAGTAAAGCACATGGAGAGATGTCTCCAAACCTCTCTGAAGGTATGAGTGGATAGGTAAGATGTTAATGAAGCTTTTTATGCAGGAAAACAGTGATCACCTCAGTAATCTATAACAGTCTATTTTCATTAATATCTCAAAATTAATAATTATCCCATAAGCATAAATCTGGTCGCATATGTTTAGAACTTTGATATTTTCTATTTCATAGGGTCAAGTGCACAACAAAAACATAAGCAGACTCTGACAAATATACCTGTACCAACTGAACCAGAGCCAGAAATTGATCATCATAATCCACAAGGTATTTAATAACAATGCATTATCATCAACAGTGTAATAATCGTAGTGATGATAATTACTGCAAACTAGGGCTGAAACGATAATAATTGATTAATGGATTAATCAATCGATATTGAAAATTCCTCTGATTATTGATTGTAAGTCTGAGATGCTCATTATTTCAAAATGCATACTTTTCAAGCATGCGACAGCAAATAATGTAGAATATGGAAGTGACAGGAGCTTTTTTGTTCATTAAACTGGAGGAGTTTCCTGTATTAATTGACTTAATTGGCCTAATTATTTCCACTGATTTTAATCGATTATCAATTGATTTGAAGTTTGTGATAATTGATTTCAGAATCTCAGCTGATTCCAGCTCTACAGTTCAAAAACTTGCAATTTTAATGAAATCTATAGTTCAATGCCTATTGCCCATGACAACATTATTATAAGAGTTGGATTAAATGTTTGATTTATTTCCATTTCACTGTGATGAAATGGGAAGGGTATAGTAGTCTGTATAGTGGCTTTAAGGGGTGAAGCCCGAAGGAGTGAGCATATATATATATATGCAGCTGCAAAACTTCCAAAGTTGCCAGACTGTATGTTTTGTTTTGCTATATATGCATGCATGTAGATTATAGTTATATGCTTGCCCACGTAAAACCTCTTAATCTATAGACATGTACATTGTGAAAAATCTTTTTAGAATCTTTCCTCTATATGCTTTCCCCCAAACCCCTCACACCCTTCATCCCCTAGGTGACCAAAGAAGGACCATTATAATGAACAAATGTCCCAAAAAAACTGATGTCTACAACTTGCTGAAGAAACAATCATCACTTTATGACGACTTTGCTAGAGAACTGAGCATTGATGATGAATATCGTGATAAGCTAAAAAGCGATAAGACTTCACATAATGCAAAATTGGATGATGTCCTAAGAAACTGGATTGCGGAAAAAACTTGTAGCGTAACTTGGGCAAAGGTTCTTGAGATACTGGATGACCTTCGATTGGAAGATGTTGCTGAGGAAGTGAAGCAGTTCTTAGACAAAGAGGAGACTTTAAAAAAATACGTTCAATGATTATGCTGCTATATATACATAGTGATATGTCACAGAGCTTTTAATACATATATTACAAATACCATATGTAAAACTTTTTTTAGTTTTTTAAAAATAATTACAGCTGAAGTTATTGCTATATATCTTTATTATTTATTATTAATTCCTCACAGCAGAACTTATTTAATTTTATATATTAATGAAGAAATATATGAGCTGATCAATATAGATGGGCACTGAACCTAATGCTCAGCCAAATGCACACCTGGTTGAATCTCTGCTGTGTCATCAGTTCTGTAGATCTCTTTCGCTTCCGAAGTCTTGTTTGTCTATCATTCAGCAAGAATAACAACATGCTAAACTACTATACTATATACCAGCTGCAGTTACCAACTGCAATTCATTTCCTGAGTTTGATATTCAGGACACTAAGTGAATATAAAACTAATTCCATGCAGCATATCTAAATGTAAATCCAGTTTGAATTCTGGAAATGGATTACCAGAAACACAATCAAAATTGATTATGCATCTGTTGAGCAGTCAGTCCTTCTTAATTATAAAACAAATGTATATATACTGCAATAAAAGACATCTTAATCTTTGTACTCATACAATATCAACACATGAAGGCTCTACTACTCATTTGCAACAGGTTTGATATCTCCAAGTTCTATTCCAATGACAGAATATATATATATACCGTGGCGCCAGAAATAGTTCATCCACCCACGTAATTTACATTAGATGTAATACAAAACCACTTCTAAAAAACACATGCGCAGTTATGCCTATGAATAATATTACATGCGCAGTACTATCAAAACAATCAGTTTCTAACAGCTGCTATTATCAAAACTGTTTAGACCTAGTTGAGACAAACCATTGAAGAGAATTCTATATCATAAATTACAATAATAATCATGCCCAGAGGCAAACCAACAAGTGATTTTTTAAAAGGTCAGATAGTTATTTTAAGAAAAGAAGGTATAAGTTATGGATGCATTGCAAAGAAAATAAAAGTTCCTAAATCAACTGTGATCGATGTATGGAAGAAATATTTGAAGTCTGGAAGTACTGATGATAAGCCACGTACTGGTAGGCCATCTTCTACAACATCGAGACAAGACAGAGTCTTGACACGAATGTCCCTACAGGATAGATATTTAACAGCACCTCAACTCAGGCTAGCATGGAAGGAGACCTGTGATATTTCTGTCAGCACAAGCACTGTCAAGTCTAGACTTGCATCAGCAGGTCTTAATGGCCGCATTGCCCGACGAAAACCATTACTGACAGCCCATCATCGTCAGCTCCGCCTCCAATTTGCCAAGAAGTACAAGACATGGACTAAAGAAGACTGGAAAAGAGTGGTATGGAGTGATGAGAGTAAATTTAACCTGTTTAGAAGTGATGGTAGGACATATATCAGGAGACGAGTATCAGAAGAGTTTATAGATAATTGTGTGTTTCCGACAGTAAAGCATGGAGGTGGATCAGTAATGATATGGGGATGTTTCTGTGGTGATGAAACTGGAATGATGGTGAAGGTATCAGGTAATATGAACTCGGAGAAATACTGTGAGTTACTTGGTAATGTTCTTGTACCATCTGCTTGGTCAATTCGTGGACTGGACTACATATTTCAACATGATAATGCACCATGCCATCGAGCCAAGATTGTTCAACAATGGCTCCACGAAAATGAAGTTGAAACGTTAGAATGGCCACCTCAATCTCCTGATCTAAATCCCATTGAACATGTATGGGAACATATGGAGAGACAACTTAAATTTTACCCTGCTACAACTGTAACCCAGTTATCACAAAACCTTGATTTAATTTGGTCCAAGATTCCAGCAGAGTTTTTGAAAGAACTTACATACTCTATGCCATCTAGAATTGAGGCAGTAATCAAAGCACGAGGTGGCCATACGAAATATTGAAGATGTATAATCATTGTAATAATAATAATCTTTACTTTAGCCTGTCATAAAATGAAAATAAAACATTATAATAATATTATTAATATAATTATATATTACTAATGAAATACCTTCTCATATCTTCCTAATAAATGTCAGAACTAGCAGTTATGAAAGCTTGCCTTGACGGTAAATTTGCCTAATTGACCATGTGCTTGTGCAGGAAGAGGGTAGGGCTAAGAGGTAAGGTTTCCTCCAAACCAAAAAATTGCAATTAAGTAACAAAATTACGTGAGTGTACGAACTCTTTCTGGCGCCACTGTATATATATATATACATCCTACACTAAACGTTCACAAATAGGGAGATTTATAATTAACAGCGATGTTGATGCTGAACATCAAAATAATTATATACAATACTATTCTCTCTATAGTTTGTATTTTTATTTATTTATCATGTTTATATATACCATCAATTATAATTATCTCTTCATGTATAATGCACTTTGATATATTAAACAACAAACGACTTGGATTACTAAGGTTAAATATAATTATACATAACATATGATACATGTGATACAAGCATAATATAAACAAAGAAAAAATGTATGAATATTTATAATTATTTTATAATTATAGAGAACAACAAAAATTACGGATAAAATAATTAATGTTAAATAAGTGTACAATATATACAGTAAGTTATAATAATTCTATTCAGAATGCAAACTGATACCATAATAAAATAATATACTAGTTTATAATTATATAATGACAATGCAAACTGGTACTATAGTAGTAGTTTACATTGAATGAATAATGATACAGATACAGCACTAATATCAAATATACATGTGTGTGTGTGTGTGTATGTGGTTAGTGATAATTGGCCATACAGACATTAGTTAGCTATATAGTTCCTCAGTAGCCTTCAGACTATCAATGACATCTTGTTCTCGATTCAGTTTAGCAATCTGTTTGAAGTACATTGTGGGTTATAAATATGTTAGATGAATGAATGAAATTTAGTGATGTTTTAGCTTGACAATAATTACCACTTTTAGTTATAGTTATAGTGTGTCTAGTTAATCACAATTTAGTTATAGTTATAGTTAAATAAGTAAAATAATATTAGGCTTACTAAAAAAATTTTAGTTTTAGATAACTAACCAAAAGTGCCCATTTTTCATTTTAGATATTGCTGCAGACCTGTAATTTAGTTATAGTTTAGTTAACTTAAAGTCACAATGACTTACTAAAAGGGGTTTTAGTTATACCGTATACCGGGAAATGTTCGCGGTAGAATATTTTTGCGAATGGCCTATTTTGGAGTATTCACGAATTTTAATTTTCACGAATTGCCACAATTTTACCGCCCACTTCCAATTAAGTAGATAGATCGAAGCCCTGCCCAACCACGTGTATAATTTGTTTCCTCGAAAATGACAATCGTGTGTGAGAGGGGTCACCATATATACAAAGATGTCTGGGTACCTGATCCAATGAGGCCTGAGGTATTGACTTGCGTGCGAGAGCGAGAGACTGGAAATGATGCTGATCCCTATTCTGTAGCAATGGTCAATTCTTCAGTGACTATTGTTGGCCATGTACCTCACAAAATATCGTCCATCTGTAGTGTATTTTTGTTGCGAGGAGGTCTCATTAAGTGTGAGATAAATGGACACAGGAGATATTCTTCTGACCATCCTCAAGGTGGCCTGGAACTTCCCTGTCTGTTAACTTTTGTTGGATCTCCAGTTAAGATTGAAAAAGTGAGAGCACTATTAAAGGATAAATTTTTAAGTGATACTGAAAGTGCAAAGGCTTCACCTGTTGCAGAACTAACTGATACACCATCGAAGAAACCAAAGATTCAAGGCAATGAAGAAATCATTAATAATGTAGCAATAATGTTTGGATATCTAGACATGGATATACCCTTTCACTAGTAGACAAAGATGCAGTATATAACAGAGAGATGCTTAATGATATGCACATAAACTATTCGCAAACATCTCTTAAGCTACAGTTCCCGTACAGTTGATGGTCTTCACTCTACTATACTTCAGTCTCGAGCACTTGAAATTAAAATTAACCAAGGGCTTCAAATAGTGCACTGCAAAGGAAATCATTGGATTTTGGCTACAAATATATCCTGTGATGTGGGTATTCTAAGAGTATATGATTCAGTGTACTCTACTATTGACCAAGAAACCATTAATACACTACGGTGCATGTTTAATTTCACAAGAATAGCTGCAGGTAGAGCACTTCTTTATCAACAAGACCTAAGTTCTACAGTATTCAACCAAGAGGAAATGAGGTCCTATCTTTGTTGCTGCATTGAAACTGGAGTATTTACACCTTTTCCTACATGCAATATTAACTGAATTATTTTTCCACATGCAATATTAACTGGTTTATTTGAATTATTATCTCCTAATAAGGTTTATTATTTACTGGGTTAATATACATTTATGTAGGATTAAAGTTTATATAATTATTCCAGCATCTTTGAATCCATTATGTCAGGTCTAGACTTCATATAGTCATACATTTCTATCAGCCACTGAGCCCGAAGTGATTTCACAACACTCATTTGTAAATCAACAGTCGGCTCATATTCATCACCTTTCAAACTGCTACATATTTGATCAGAGTACCATGACTGAACTTTTGATCGCAGAAAGTCTTTCACAGGCTTACTCACACTAACATCCAATGGTTGCAACCTGTCAGTACAACTGGCAGGAACAATGGCAATGAGAATGTTTCTGCTCACTATAGCAACAACATTATATGTGGTGTACACTGACCTCGAAATTGATCAAACATAACCAAAGCTGATGAATCTATACCATATGATTCTCTTTTCTCTTCAATGTAAAGAACTAGAATTTTGTTGATGCAGTCTTCTGTTGTCTTCTCATTAGCCCAATAGTTAGGGGTGTATGTAACCTGCCAGTTTACGGGAAAAGGAACCATAGGATGGCATTTAGCAGTCTTGCCTTTATATTTTATTTGGGGTGGCAGGAAATCTCTAGTCAGTGTACCTGCAAACACACCAGATATCTGACGTTTGTCATCAGCACCAAAAATATCAATTCGCTTTGGAAACAGGAACATAATGTATTCCTGTATGGTTCCAATTGATGATCAAATCTTTGGGTATATCCTCCATTTCCACCAATGATCTAATATCAAAGAGGAACTGAGCTCTTTTTGCTTCAAAATCAGAGGGATGCACCTTTGTTTTTGTACTCACTCTTCTTTTGACATACCCAATCCTATTTAAAAAGTCCTGTGCCCAGTATTTCGTGAATTTTACATGCCCACCATTACTATGTAACATGTTGCTGTCATGGTTTTCAACTATACCTTCTGCACATGCCATAACTATGGCAGAATTGATGACAGCACCATTAGCATGAAGTGCTGAAATATAGGCTTTCACTTGGTCATCAAGCTCTTTGCCTAGTAGTAAAGGACGGCCTCTTGTCTTGTTTTCCAGCTTCTTTATCTCTTGGTTATCTTTCCCCTACTTTAATTCTTCCTTGTACTTATTCATCCAGGTTCTAACTGTACTCTCCTTTAACAATCTATTCGGAAATCGCTTTGACAGCTTTTTTATAGCACAAGTTACTCCAATTTCTGTAGCACATTTGGCTATCTTCGCCCTTTCTTTAACTAATGATTTCACTAACCTGTTTGCTGAATCAATGGCAGAAGAAGGGACACTTGAAGATAGTGCTCCGTGTGAACTTGGAACAGCAGAATCTCGCTTAAAGTAATGATACAATGACGCCATGAATCCACATGTCATTTACTTGATACCACGCCCATATTTTCACGATTTTTATTTTCGCGAGTAGTGTACCACGAACATTTGCCGGCATACGATAGTTATAGTTAACTAAAACAACACTAGAATGAATACATGTACTATAGATTAGGACTGGGAAAAAGGTTCGGCGGTTCGAACCTTTGTTTGTTTGCCACACATTCGAAGCTACCCTCAAAGCTTCGCTGCCACACCCACTTTAATGTTTGCACATGTGCACTTCTACAATTTTAATGTGTGGTTAATATTGGGGACATGTTCCAGGAAAGTTGAAGCTGTGATGGCAAATACATCTCTTCCCTTCATAAAGCTTGTCACTACTTTAAACTCTTGCGCCTTCAATTTCTTGTATTCCAATCATTCTGCTGTTCTCACTGTGCTTAGGGCTAGTTGTGCTTAGTCGTGTTCCATCTTTATTACACAATCGGTGACGTTGAAATTCTTGTGGTAGAACAACCTAATCGGATTGGTCTCTGCAGAGTCCACAACTAGTGAATATGCATGTCCCCAGACCCTCTGCCTCAGTCTAACTGCGAGGGTATTCCTCGTCAGACTAGCTGTGTTTCTAGCTGCTTTTGTATTATTTCTCAGTCCAGCGATGCCTAATCCAAATAGAAACAGCGACAGGTACAACACTAGTACTCGTTATAAAGCAATAATCCAGTTTTGGAGGCTTTCTATAGCCAATCAAGGTAAGAGCAACATTGACAAAAAGAACACGTGCGAACCTTCAAAGGTTGTTTTCCAACCTTCGTCCCAGCTCTACTATAGATAAGTTTTACATAGCCAGACTCAAGGAAGAGTCTGGAGACAAGCAATATTAAATTTGTTGGGTTGGTTTGACATCCATTAACACACAACAGTAAATACGGTCAGCAATGAATTTCATTAGGAAGAGTATGAATCTTATGTAAACCCATTGTAAGGTGCAGAGGCAGAGACACCACAAAAAAAGTGGGGGCCCCAGTAAAAAGAATCTTAATTTGAACAATACTTTTAAAAATGATAACCTTGAAAGTTGAAACACAATTAAAAGGATATACAGTATATATTTTTATGAGTCCAAAAACGTTACCAAAGTATTTTTTTTCGTTCATCATATTTAAAAACAAATTTTCTCGCTATAGAAGGTAAATCTAACGAATCTGTGAGATCCTTATGGACGTGCAGTAATAGGCAGTTATTTAGTCATTTTTCAGTCATCGTCAATCGAACATACATGTAAGTATAAATGTGAAGGGGCTCAAGCCCCCCCTGCCCACATTTCCTTCGTATTAGGTAGGGTCTGGCTATGTGAGATATGTAGATACACATGTACTATTTAGGGATGTGCAACATGTCTCCATATATTGATACTGACAATCAGTACTGCAATACAATATAACGTATGCACACATGGTTTCATGTATGCACAGTCATATGTGTAGGAACACGGGGGTCTGGGGGCTAGAGCCTCCCTTGCCAAGAGAAAACCTTGAAAAAAAACAATTTATTATTCTTTCAAAGCAGCAAGATTAGTGTTTACACATAAAAGTCTGCCATCTTGCGTAAATCTGTGCGTAACACGTGTACTATGGTAAGAAACATAGTACATGCATACTACATTTATGATAAGGGAACTTTATTTTGAGGGCTACTTTTAATTAAACCTCATACATCATGCTTTACTATTGAAGGTGGGCGTTAATTGACCACACCTCTCATGAATAATTAATTAGGTGCGAAGTTTTTAACCCACTTATATATATACAAATGTAAATAGTGTTTTCCCCAAAAGATGGCACCATGGATCCCCACAATTTATTCTTGCTTCCCAAACTTCACTTTAAAAAAACCAGTTTCACAACCAGTATTGAACAGTTTGTACATACCTGTTCTGTTTCTAGTTTAATGCCTTCACTCTCTTTCTGTTGGATAATCTCTATCTGTTAAAACAAAGACAAAATATTAATAAAACATGTCTGAATTCAAATATTACTATTACCTGCTTTCTTAATTTGCAAACTTTTTTGAAACTCTGCAGCTTCCTAAATTAAGTGACAAATACATGATACAAACCCAACCATGATTATGAAGTGTCTCTTTACTCTCAAGACATGATCTGCTATGCTTCATGTGGGAAAAAACCTTACATAAAGTTCATTCATGTTCACTATTACGTCTATGGTTTTTAACAAATTTTTATAAAGAAAACTCCTATAATATACGACCTGTGAGGGAGCAGAGTTACATTTGGAGGTCCCACTGAGACCTATTGACAAACAGAGTGAGTAACCATTGCAATGCCAATTATGCCATACACAAAAGCTGATCTGAATGTGCTATTTGAAGAAGCTAAAGTTAAGAAGGAGGTTCTTAAACAGAAGTTACAAGCATCAGAAGAAGACAACGAGAAGTTGAAGCAGAAGATTGGCACCAGTGAAGAAGGATGGACCCATGTGAAAAAAAGAGGTACATAGATTGTCTGTGAAGGAGTCAGCGAGTGATGAGAATGTCTTACAACTACAACAGGAGCTATTGGGTGTCAAAAAGATAGCTGACAAGTGTGAGTGGAATTTGAAAATAATGAGGAGAGGACATGAGTCGTAATTGATGAGAGCTAGAGAGGAAGTATGTAAGGAATGATGTTAATAAGAAAGAGCTAGAGTCTTGTAAAGAGTTAGTTACGCTGTTGAAGAAGGTCAGTAGACTTGAAGCAGAGCCTGATAAAACATCAAGTGTACACGTTGAACAGAGCTCAAGTACAAGACAAGAGAATCCTATCATTCCAATTGTAGAACCTGGTAACATCCCTGATGGAAGATTGCACCCGTTAAGACTGGTGACTTTACCAGTGGCAGACCTAGATAAAGATGATGATGCCTTTGTACACCATCGAGAGGTGTTTGTTTTTGACAGCTCATGTGATGCAAACAGAGTATGAATGAGTCTGTTTATTTATGAGCACAAGACTTCGAGAAGCTTTTTGATACCACCTATGGATGACGGTCTGAAGAGTCAAAAAAACTGTTAAAACGTGATTTGTTCACTCAAGGACTGAAACTGAAGGGCAGGAGAAGATACTATCAACAGCCAAGATGTTCTCTGATGCTCTACACCTTGCCAGAGCCACTGAAGAACAGGAGAAGCAAATTGCTGTCATGCACCCGACAGCAAAATCCTGTCTCCAAAATACAACACTTGTAGAGAGAATACCCTCAACATCAACTTTCTGGAAAAACTGTAGGTCGTCTTGGAAAACCATGTATTTCATTGACAAGTTCACCAGTAACCAGTGTGTTCAAGACAAGTGGAAGCGTGGAGAACCAATGTGATAGCCTTCTTTGAGAATGGACCAAAGTCGAGGACTAGTGAGTTCGTCATTCCTTTAGTGTAGACCAAGTGATTGGATCAGTTAGAATCACTGGACAACATATGGTGCTCTAATTGATTCTGGATCTTCCACTTCTGTAATGTCGCTTAGCCTTTTCAAGGAGATTGGAAGTAATGTTGGTCTTACGCGGTGATTTTCTCCCCATGTCTGATGTTTGATTACAATCACCATCCCATCCTGACTACTACAATGCCTGAGGTTTAGATGGAGTTTCAGGGGAGATGTGCAACTACTACTCTCTGTGGTCACAAGCAAGGATCTGCACTGTTCTTGTTAGGAACAAATGCAATTAAAATGTAGGTCATTAGAGTGATAGATCTGATTCAGTTGTCAAACAATGTACGTGTGTATCTAGATGGAGAGGGTAGTGATCACTTACTAGAATCTATAACAGAGAGGCTATTGATAACTGAACATCTACCTGAGTACTATAGTGCTGTGTTGGGAGCACAACTAGATAAGGTACCCAGTGCAAGTGTGGGAGTTGAAGAGTAGTTGATATGTCCTGCTTAGGATGGTAATGTTTTTATAGTGGTCTGCAACAAAACTGGTGAAGTTGTGAAGATAGTTCAGAACATATATGAGGGAGGAAGGTGGTAAGACTGAGACTTCAACATGTCCACACATACTTCGTCAAGAGTGTATTGCAGGAAACCGAAAGTTTACGTTTGCAGAAGAATCAGGACAAGTTGTTGCCTATTTTATGTCACTTTGTTGTCAGTCCAGATCCTACAGCCGTCAGGTGATATTTTTTCAAAACTTCCTCACTGACTGGTTGTATATTTAGCATATACAGTTAAATCTCCCTTAACGGACACTCCTTGTAACGGACACCTCGTTTTGAACGGACGCAACCAATGCACGGATTGAACTGACAGCTATTGTTGTACCTTACTAACCTCCTTGGAACGGACTCTCTATTTAACGGATAACGGACAACGCTCGTTTCCCATCAATACAGTTAAGGTGGTACTAGGGAGTGGGCGGATGCGACTCCAATCAGTTTCAAAATAGAATATTATATAATATGACTCTAACCTGGTGTAATAGCAACCTTCATATCCTTTATACTTCTCTACAATAGTGGGAGTGTTGGGAAAATGTCCATTTTTGCCATTGTAATAAGTACAAAACCAAGAAAGCCACGCCCACCAATCATGGCGTGCATCAAGTACAATGCATTTTGAGAAAACAAATAGAGCCGTTTTCTGCAAATTCATTTTACTTTTATAGTTACAAGAGGCTGAAGAAAGCTGAATTCTGTAGCTTTTCACTGAAACCATAAAATCTACCTTTCTAGACACTATCAAACTCCGATCTTTCTCAGAGAGCAACTACAGTTACCCTGCCAGGGTTTCCCGCCTACCGCCCCCTCCACCACCCGAAGGGTGTGTTTAGCTTTGTTTCTGAAAATAAACTATCAGTGAAAACATTTAGGCCCAATAATTATACCCCCGGGAACCAGTGTACTTTTGTGGCCATTCTGAAATCCTGAATTTTTTACTCGAGCTTATCTAAAAGTGTCAGAAAAATCAAAACTTGAGAAAATTTGACGGGTGAAATTTTTGGAAATGGTAAATTAACATTAAAAATATTAGAACAAAAAGAAAATATAAGATTTCGGAAAAAGCTAACCATCAAAAAATTTTTGATACTTCAGAAAAAGACAACATTGAAAAAAAGTGAACAAGTAAAAAATTTGATATTTCAGAAAATTCCAAATTTGAGAAAACATTGAACAAGTAAACATTTTGATATTTCAGAAAGGACTTCAGATGCACAACTCATGCAAACGTAATTAACTAAATAAGCCCACCTATTGCTCCACCCAAGTACATATATATTCATTGGTAAATCATTATGGTGGACTATTTAGTCTACCGCTGCGGCTAAGCCAAGTGTACGTGACGACTCAAAACCACCAATTAGCCGATGGTTTTGCCGACATAAAACCAATAAATAACCGAACGCCACACCAGTTCCACGTGCAACAGCATGACTGATCTGTCTAAAACCTTAGAATTACTACAAGAGAAGACTGTAAGACTGTTATTTATCGGTTTTAGGTCAGCTATGGCGATTATTTATCGGTTTTAGGTCGGCAAAACCATTGGTTTCGAGGCAGTTTTGAGTCAGCACGAACATTTGGCTTAGCCGCAGTGGTGAACTAAATGGGCCACCATATCTAGCAGAAAGTCCCATTTGCTTCTCTGGAAATAAAACTTTCATTTCATTACTTATCCACTCATAAGTATGTCCATGCTTAATCCAGCTAGTTAACAAATCTGTGCTTATACTCTCCATTTTAAAAAAATAACAAATCATTTTTTTTAATAGTGAAGGTTTCAAACATGAAACTTTGTGAAATATCAAAATTTTTACTTGTTCAATTTTTTTCAAATTTGGGATTTTTTGAAATATCAAAATTTTTACTTGTTCATTTTTTTTTCAATGTTGGCTTTTTCTGAAAAAAATTAATGTAGCTGTTGAAATGTTTTGATGGCTAACATTTTCTTAAATATTATATTTTCTTATTGTTCTAATATTTCGATTGTTAATTTACCATTTCTAGAAATTTCACCAGTCAAATTTTCTCAAGTTTCAATTTTTCTGACACTCGTAGATAAGCTCGAGTAAAAAAATCAGGATTTCAGAATGGCCACAAAAGTACACTGGTTCCCCGGGTGGGTGTGGCTTCCAAAAGATACAGAATTGAACCAGATTGTATGCAGCAAGAAGCTGGCAAGACTAGAAACTGATTGGAGTAGCATCCGCCCACGGAAAAGACTACAACCTTAACACGTGAACAGTACTTCCATTTAACGGACGTAGGGCGTTGCCACTGACAACAGTACTTTCAAACGCTCGTCATAATACTTTCTTGTTACTAACGAAGAGTGATTTTGGTATCTATGGCTTTCTTAGAAGGTCTTCTGTATAACTAAGTGAGTTAAAAGTCATAGTTGCTTAAAATTTAGGCGTTATACAGACTAGACAAAAGTGGGCGTTGCCCGTCGACTACTATACTTACACACGTTCTCATTTCTCTCTTCCTGCTGATAGCGAAGTATAAATTTTACATCAATGTGTTTGTTAAAGACTCTTCTTTCCACAAAATAAGTTACAATGTTGAGTCTTATAAAATATGAGAGTTATGGTGCTGAAAATGTGTTAATTAGCTATTAAGCGCTCCACCCACACAAAATTTCTTAATTACATTTAGGTTAACTTATTTCAATTATAATTGCTTCCTGGTGATGTTGGAAAATAAATTTTTAAATCTGTGGATTTCTTAATACATCTTCTCTGAAGCAATTCTGAGTCTTATAAAGTCTTAAGTTTGCGTTACCAGTGCCTGAACTAGAGAACCTCCTTGTAAAGGACACCTCTGTATAAAGGACAAAGTAAAATCCCCAAACTGTCCGTTAAATGGAGGTTCCACTGTACACCTCAAATTCATTATAATTATATATTATACATATATATATATATAATTTCCAATACAAACAAACACCTCCACATGTTTATTAGTGTCACATGTTACAGTACTTAATTAATAATAGTAGCACACTTACTTCTTGTTTAATAAGTAGGAATTTTTGTATTACTATAATTGTGCAGTATATTGTATATTGTGTATAAATTGTCATTATAATACCGTATATCAGGAAATTTACGTGTTGCTAAATATTTGCGAAACGGAAGATTACAAAGATTTCGCGGGAAAAAATTTGCGATTTAGCGTTATTGCACGTGAGAAGAGTGAAACTGTGAAACAGTATGGAAGAAGAGCTGCTTTCTCTTGGGCAGTAAATATATCATATCCTCGACAAGCTCTTTTTGAATTACGCTCGGCTTCTTCGTCCAAAACACGCTTCACAGCTTTGTTAGCTTCTTCTATTGTGGAGGATGGAACAACGGCAGACAGCGGTCCAGCAGGATCAGGCAAAAGGGGGCTTTTCTCGGGCTTAAAGTATTTGTGTATAGACATTTTCCTCAGTCGCTTAGCCTTGACGACAAACACGTTGTTGCGCGCACGTTGAGAGAGAAGCCACGCCCACACAAACCAGAATTAATTAATTAAGCTTTAATTCAGCGAAAGAAATTTTCGCTTATTGACATAAATCGCAAAATTTGCAAAAATTAAGCAACGCGTAAATTTCCCGATATACGGTAATTATATATAATTATAACAGCTGTAAAAGCAGCTGTATGTATACTCACACAGGAATGTAGTATATATAGGGGTTTTTCTATCTAAAAACTTTACTTACTCTTACTACTCTTTCACGCCTCCTTTTGTTTATTTTGGCTTGTGGAACTTTCCCCCTCCTTTCTAGTGAATCACTCTCACTTTTGGATCTATAAAATCTGTATGCGGCCTCTGAAGGAAAAAAAGAGTATATTTATTATGTATAGCATATGGTAATGATGAACTGTTGTGGAATTTTACTTAGTACACTCACCACGAATGTCGTTTGCATTGAATGCTGGATTGAGACCCTTAACTTCTTTAATTAGTTTTGACATAACAGCAGCATTTTCTTTAGACTTGATGGTTTTCCTGTTTTAATGAGGAAAAAAAAACAAAGCTATTAGATTTTAAACTGAAACAACAGTCATTCCCTATCGTCATATTATTACCATTAACTAACACCGAGTACATGTTCTGACTGAGAATTGGTGTTGGATATCTTTTACTATACTAACTGTATTAGACTAATTAGTATAGTAAAAGATATCTAACACCAACCACTCGGTCACAACATATACTCAGTGCACAACAGATACTCAGTGTTAACTCGGTAAGAGAACAACTTAATATCAACTGAACAGAATCCAAATATATAATTATACGTAATTACATCAACTGAAACCATACAAATTGGACATTTCATATAATTACAGTATATCAAAATGTCTCAATGCCTACATGGTGACTGTAGAATTTGTACAATGTACAGGTGTTTCTTTATTACTGTATGTGTTAACTAATTGTCTTATTTATTGTACTTGTTTAAACACGTTTTACTGTAGGAATATTCTAGTATGATGATCACATGTATCTTAGGAATATTCTAGAATTTAAGTTGTTTATAGTTCAGTTGAATTCAATAAACAATTCCAGTATCTTAAAATATAACAGTGACCATAGGCTATTTGGGATAACAGTAATGGATATTAGTAATAGTAAAGATAAATAGGTGATTGAAAGACTGATGTAATAGTAATACACTGTCAAATAATAGTATTAGTATAATATATACAATCTCAATGTTGAGGGTAATAGTAATAGAATGTAATATTTATAAGAATAAGTAAAACTGTCTTATAATAATGTAGGCAGTAATTAATAGTGATAGTAATATATACAATGACTTAGGAGGTAATACTGAGTAATAGTATACCAATATTTAAAGTAATAGTAATATACCAATTTTTAAGGTATAGTATTCCATTGACTTGAGAAGTGATAGTAATATTAATAATAATATACTGATATTTAAGGTAATAGTTATATACTTAGGAAGCAATAGTAATAGTAATCATATTATACTGATTTTGAAGGTAATATATAGTAATATATTACATTGCATTGTAATTGACCCCATGTCTGCTTGGGAGTGTGGCACAATCATAAATTAGCAATACATAAAGAACAAAATGTTAGGCTATCACATACTTTGGTGAAAACACCCATCCATTAAATTATTAACATCTTCATCCAATAATGTCTGGTACACTTTACGGACTTCTCGCTGACAAATGTAAAACAGTTTAGTAAGGATAGCTAACACATATTCCACCTCCCCCCAAAGCAAATTTAGTTTGGCATCAGCATACATTACATGCATATAGAGGACTGTGCATATTTACCCGAATATGTGGTGACTTTTTAGAAACATCATGATCAGGACTAGATTCACATTCAGATGTCCCATCACAGCAAACAGCGGTAGCAGTATAATTATTATAGTTGCTTACACATAAACTACATGAAAGCAACATGTGTCCTTTTTTCTTACTGAATTGTTTTTGATGCTTGGAGTTCCTTAAGACGTCTTTCATTTTTATCGACCTTTTTACACAATAATTGAAGTAAAGATTTTACTTCATGAAAGCCACCAGTAGGATCACACTAGTCTCGCGTAGCCAGCCCCTCCCACTAGGATCACACTTGCCTGGAACTATTTTACTGGTACTGGTGTCATCACAACTGCTGTTAAGTGACTTTTCTCGTATAGGAGTTGCTCCCTTTAATGCGGATGAGACTTCCTTCGCATACTGAGGAAGAATGTGAATGTCAGATTCATACTCCAGATCATCCTCAGTATCAAAAATATCACGATCGCTGTCTTCCTCAAACGAGCCTGACATTTCACCAACTATATACACCAAGTTTAATTAATTTGCGTACGCCATACGTATAATCCGTTTATATAGTGCATCAACAGTTGCAATGTGCATGAAATATTTAATCATACAACAACTGATAGTAATTATAATTGACTACATACGATAGAATGGATGCTAAGGGTACAACTTACCTTTGCAAACACTGTGATTGCCTAATTTTGAAGAAGGCACACGAAAGTCTCAAACTGTTATATTATGATGAAGAGGCAAAACAGGTAAGTTTATATATCACGCTAACACAGCTATCCCTCATATATACTTAATCATTATAGTATAACTATATAATTATGCTATTATTTTATAATAATTATATATAATTATATATAAAGTAATAATCTAGTTTTGTCTATACCCAATTAAAGTAAAAGCAACATTTATAAAAATACATAATGTACGCGTGAACCTTAATTTATTTTATGCTGACAAAGCTTCGAATGCTGTTTTCCAACCTTCGTCCCAGCCCCAATACATGTACATGTACAATGTATGAAGCAAGTCTTCTTGATGTGTATCAGCAATATGAGACCTGAACTTCTCAATAGCAGCAGCACTCAGCTTCATGTCGGGGTGCTATCTTTGGGGTTCAGGTTTGATATTGCCAATACACACATCAAAGCCGTGCTATACATACTGTATTTACATAATAATTGTATAATTATACATGTATATATATATATATATATATATATATATATATATATATTAGTGCTGCACCCATACAGCAATTGGCCTATATGCCTATATTTCATAATCCATATTGCCTATATGCAGATCTAATCTGATATTGTCTGTGTAAAATATATATTTGCATTAATGCATTTATCTAGTTTACAACTGTTCACACATGGTGTTATATTCTATTGTTCGTGTGCTATACATTCAGCCTAAAGTAACAATAACAATAATGTAACCTGCAAAGCCTAAAAAATATTGTGTAAACTGTATAGGCAATGTATAGGCACTGCAGTTGCCTATACCGATACTCTGCCTATATCTTCAATATAGGCACCTATTCAGATCCCTATACTAGTATAGGTGCAACCCTAATATATATACATGTAAATATGTGTTTTTGATAAGCTTCTATGGCGCATCATTGGCCCAAAGAGATTCTTATTTGGCACTGCAATAGTTCTCTCATGGGCCAGAGAGTACAGTTAATTATGATTATATTGTCCCTAACAGCATTAACTTTTTTTCAAGATGTATTCCCAATGGCATATATACTAACCATTGCAGAGCTAAATTGGCCCACACTTCAAAACATGTTAAAAACTCTGATGCATATATATATATATGTGTGTGTGTGAGTGTTCTGTGCAATCTCTGAATTGCAGATTGTGTTGCACAAACTGAAGAGTTAAAATCCACAGATTGCATGCCACAATCTGCAGATTGGCACGCAATCTGCAGACTGCAATACTAATTGTGCAATCTGTTGAACCACAAATCCCTTCTCAATATTACACTTTTCTGAAAGTAGCCTTCACATATTATACCATTGAAGTCCAGATGAATGAATGTTGTTCTATGTGTATTAAAGAAGTAATGGGAAAAGCAAAACTCACTATCAAAAACTCCAATGATACAACAAAACTAAACTGCAGATGTTTTCACAAGAACTGTGAAACTAGTCTTTGCATATCTGGTACATACGTAGCTATTTTCTTCTTGTCTTGGTGCTCCGCAATGGCAATATACCGAGACAGTAAATGTTGTTGAAAACAAGCTTAAGAGAAGTTTCTGTTGTTGACGTTTTAAGGAAATATGGTGAGATGTCTTTTAAGAAAACACAGTGAAGAAATCTGTAGTTTAGCGTTTAAAAATAAGCAACTATTTACTTGTCCAAACATGTTACAAATGACTTAACTATTTCGTAGGTATTTATGTAGGGTTATATGAAATTGGTTTGTTTAAGTTTGGGTCCTACGTTAACCTCCCGATCTTGTTTGCATACTTTTTGGTTTTGACGTCCCTACATCTTCTTCTGTTTCATTATTATTCAACATTACAATGTACGTATATGTATATATAGTGGTTTAGAGCTCTTGTAACTTCTTGCACACGTAGCAGACAGTTACATGTATTGTATATACATGTGTTAAAGTACAGGTTCATGAGATTAGTTTGTTTGTCAGTGAGTGTGCCATACTTATTGTAAAATGTATATAATTATTCATTTATTGACAAATTATTACTTACCTTTATAAAAGTATGAGTATAGCCTCCATAACTGGACCAGGATCTGAAATCCTCACCAAGATGTTCAACACTTGATAATGAACACTGGCGGAAATTATGTATTATAAGACCTGAGTAGAGAAGTCAAAATGATTGACTTGTCAGCAAATTATAATTAATTATAACCACAATAAAAAAATTCATCTCTGTCTTATTACACTGCTTATTAAGTTATTAATTCTAATTCTGGCAATATTAATAATGATTATTTTTATCATAATCACAGATTCCTGGTATTACTTACTGCAATAATGTTTTAGTGATCAAAACATCATTATATCGATATTATCACACATCTTTAGTTAACATGGCAACCCAATTTACTCATCATCTGTCTCTCTTGAAACACCTTCCTATCTCTTTGGGTTTCCAACCACTATATATTGTCAGTGGTAGTTGACAAGTCATCGCTAACAGTGAAGAAAAAAAGTAACACTAGATCTATGAATGGAAATAAAATTTGAATTATAGTACATTGATAACACAATACTACATATAAATGTTGTACTTGTACCAGAAGCACATGAACGAAAGTACTATACATCAGCTATATGAACCACTTCTTTGTTTAAATTAATGAACTTAACATTAACAGTTTAAGCTAAAGTTATTATTTTTAGACCTTAGAATTTAGCATGCCTAAATTGTAATGAATTTCTATGCCATACCTAATAATTTATGCCTAGTAAAATAATGATCACAATTCTAATTTTAGCAATTTCTTGTACAGTTTATTTGAGATAAAATCTATACATGTACTGAGATTTGTGATTAGCAAATAAGACATACATGTAGTAATATTAACATTTTTGAAACCTAACAAGCTTAGTTCGATGTCACTGATATTAGCTCTGTATAACATTTCCAATCATAGTCTCAGAGCAACTGGCATCAGCTGGCTTTATGAAAATGAAGTTCCTGAAAAGTTGATAATGGAGTGCAGTGGTCATTTGAGTATGTTGGGAATTAGATCATATGAGCATACAACTGTGGAGCAGCAAAAACAAGTATCTGATATTTTGTCGAAGGGGAAAAAACCATTGGAGCCAACACCGATAAAAGTGCTAAATCTCAGGATGAAAAGGCTGTACTGGCAGTAAATGTTGCTGCTTGTTCTGCTGACAAAATGAAGGCCACTGATGAAAATAAGGAAAATGCTGTGGCACCTCTTCCCGTCAATCCAAGTGACATTTTGAAGCATTTTAGTTTTAATGGAGTTGATGGATGTGCTTTAAATTTCTATTTTGGGTCGTCTGAGTAACTGAAAAATGCAAAGGGACAGCTTTTTTTTTCAATTTATGTTATTTTCATTCGTCATATTATATTAAAACATATCTATTCCATGTTCATTTATTGTCAATCAAAAACTTACAATAATCTTGGAAATATCACTAATACAAGTGGGAGGTCTATATTTGGAGCAAGGTCTATATACCATACATGTACATGTATATAGGACCTAACCACATAGGGAAATTTGAATTGCGTGCTGACTCAGCATACTATATATATATATATATATATATATCTCATAATGAGATTCATAGCCCATACATTTCTATGGGGCGTGTAAGTTTATATTTCTCATATAAACCTCAAAATAGGTTGATATTTTAAAATATCAACCTTGTGAAACTGGACGGCGATTTCTGACAGACTTAATGACAATCTCTTGCAGGACAATCCAAGGTATGAATCTCATTCTAAAATATATTAGATATAACATGTTTCATCTGTCTATATGCGTTATATAAACCTGCAGGCTACGCCCTCGGGTGATATCTTACCTCGTGGCAGGTTTCTATAACACATATAGACCTCTGAAACATGTTGTATATAACACATATATAATATATATCATTATAATTATGTATTATTATTATGGCATATAACCCTATGTATAACACCTGCAAGATAATTGGTCAAGGGCGTTATATTGTTTATACCATGGAAGTGTGCAATTAAATCACATCAGTGTACTACATTAATTAGTGTTTATTGTAAAACTGTGAAAATACAGATTAGTGGCTAGCATCCCTGTCTACAGGCATGGGATATATCACCAGCAGTACAATCAATGGTTACCATAGCTATCAATTAATAAATGTGCTGTCGATCAGGTCAGATCTCCATTTTGGACCATGCAAAAATGCCTCTTTACCGCTGTTATCTTTGCATGAAATACTATCAAGAGGAAAATCAAGGTTTGTTTGACAGTCAAATTAGTGTGGAGTATGCTGAGATAATCATAGATAGTGATAATAAATGTGCAGAAGAACTGCAATTAGAGACAGACAACCAACAGAATGCTGAAATTGAAGTTGAGAAAGCAAAAAGATTGAAACAAAAAAGAATAGCCTTATCAGAGAAACTGAAATTGCGAAGGCTAGAATACTGAAGTATTTTGTAGAGAAAGAGATGCAAACTGACAAAATGAAGAATCAGTAGACTAGACACTTATAGTTATAATACTTATTTGTACTGCATGATTATAATATTTATTAATACAGTAGTCGAAGACTGACCCAAAAAATACCTACACCGTTTACAGACAGTATTCCTGAATGCAGACATATACGTATGTGACATTTGACCACTACACAGTTTGGGGGATCGTTGAAAACACAGAAAGGAATCAAAAACGAAATGGAACGAACTTCAAATAACGTATACGATACCACACCCACTTATACTACTCTGCGATCCGTAGTTCAGCATTGGATTTCCGAAATTCGTAAACAGCGAAACATAACAAATAGTTTTCAGTTGTATAAGAGCAAGTCTTCACTCAATAGTACATGACGTACATCCAACTTGGAGAAAATCCTACGACCTGATACTTTTAGCAAATAAATCTTTGACATGTGGCAATGGGTAGGAGTCTTGCTTTGCCACCAAATTTGCTGTAACTTTATAATCTCCACAGATGCGAATAGTCCCATTGTTTGTAACAACAGGGGCTCAATCCGAGAAACGAACGAGAGGGGATCATTCCATCGTCCTGTAAGCGTGCAGGTTCTTGTTCAGCTTTTTCTTTGAGGTAGTATGAAACCGATCTTGGCTTGAAAAATCTTGGTGTAGTGTCTACATCCACAAACATCTTTGCTTTAGTTCCTTTAAGCAAACCAAATTCATTCTAGAATACCATGGGGTATTTGCTTAATATCCTGTCGAGGGAGAGGTTAGTTGTCATGTGATTAATATTTGACCAATTTAGTCTGATCACTTCCGTCCAGTTCCTTCCAAAAAGACTGGGTCTTTTACCCTGTACATCTATATGTCAAGAGTAAGGTTGCTTGTTGAGGCTCATAGGTAACTTCTACATCTAACATTCTAATTCACCAGAACATACATAAGTTATGACACATCAGTGGGCTTTAAGTCCAGTCCACTAGATTAAGTGCTTCCTCACTAACAATTGATAGGGAAGCCCCAGCGTCATTCTCCATGGGAATTTCCTGTTTATTTACTTGAACTTTGACCATCAAAGGTTTGGCTCCATTAGTAACAGTGAAGTGTTCACAACAAGAGCCTGAGAGTCTGGAGCGGGCTTTCTTTCACAACAGAGTGCATTGTAGGGCATGTTTGACCTTGACCTTTTTCTTTGTGGTTGGGGATGCTTCAGGGGTTTCCTGGAGTCCAATTTAGGTCTGCTGCTATGACAAACTTTTGCAATATGGCCTTAATTGCCACATGCTCGGCAATTTACAAAACGAAAATGACAGACATTCGACTGGTGGTTTCCTTCACACCTGTGACATGTACAGGGCAAACCTTCCAGCGCCTGTACACGTTGCACGACTGGAACGGTCCTGCATAGGTCTTTAATATTTTCTGAAGCAGTTTCCATAGTTTGTGCTATGTCGTACACAATCTGGTAAGTCAAGTTACTTTCATGAAGGAGACGACGTTGGATTCCGTGGTCATTGATACCACAAACTAGTCTATCTCTGATCATATCCTCAATGGTTGTCCCAAAATCACAGTATTCTCCGAGCGCTCTAAGTTCAGCAACATAATTTGCCAGTGATTCTCCGGCACGACGAACTCTTGTGTTGAACTTCAATCTCTGGATAATAGGTGACGGTTTAGGATTAAAGTGGGTCTTGAGCGTTTTGACTATCTCATTGTAAGTTTTCTTTATTGGTGTGTATAGTTACACTAAGCTCTTCAACAATTGGTATGTCGATGGACCACAGATGGTAAGTAAAATCACACGTTTCGAATCAGCGATATTGTTGGCATTGAAGTAGAAATGAAGACGTTCACAGTACGACGTCCACAATTCTACGGTTGAGTTGAAAGTAGCTATCCTCCTGTGTGTTGCCATAGTCACAATGGTTGAACTCGTCACCAATTAAATGTTGTAACCTTATTATAGGCAAAGTAAACACACTAACATAAACTAATGATAAAACAATAGGAAGACAGAGACCTATTAATAACTGAATAAAAACTATAAAACATCACTTTATATACACATATATTATAAGGTTTCCTATGATGTCATAGTTACCACAATGTAGCAAGTCTTCTCAATGTGTATCAGCAATACTAGACACACACTTCTTGATAACAGCACTCAGCTTCATGGTGGGGTGCTACATGTATCTTGGGGATCGGGTCTGATATTGCCAATAAACACATCAAAGCCATGGTACATGTATATATACATATATATATATATATATATATATATACAATGTATATATATATATATATACATATATATAGTATGATTATGACATCATCCCTTTGAAGTGGTGAGTCCTACGTATATATTGTATATAGACCTTCCATGTGCACACTATGCAGGAGATGTCACCATCATATAATATATTGTATATAGTATACTAAATAAGTCCTATTATATACTGAATATAGGACCCTTGTTTTGTGTCCTTGGATGTGATATAGCCCTTGCAGGCTCGGGCTATATCATATCCTCAGACACAAACTCAGGTCCTATAATTTGTATATAGGACATATTACCATACTATATATATTACATATATTATACACATGTATAATATATATATAATTATGTATATATATATATATATATATAAATATATAAATAAGGGATGTGGTCAATTACCGTCATTATGTAATCGTTATAATTACCATTTTCTAGAGAAATATCCAATTACATAACAATTGCCATTAGCTGAGCTTTTCCAAATTTCAATTACAATTAGCATTACTGTTAGACATTTAATCATTACTAATACTTTATGCTGCCATCAAATTAAAGTTTTCAATTTTTTAATCAAAATTTAAATCAAGGACGGGTTGACTCTCAGAAAAAGAACGTTTTCAAAGTTTTTAGGCAGTAAACAACAATGACGTCACCAGTGAATTAGTGATTGATGAATAATTGTTAGCTTCTAAAGTTGATGATGTTAAGTGTATAACACAATATAAATCACATGTAATTGTGATACAAAATTGTTTGATTAAATTACCATTACCATTACTACATAATTGCTTTCTTCAATTACCATTACTATCTCCTAAAAATAGTAATCATTGTGTAATTAAGTACATTACAATTATTACCATTACCACATCCCTGATATAGATAGATAAATACATGTAGATAGACGGATAGATAGATATCAGTGTTTTTGGTAAGCTTATATGGGGCACCATTGGAGCTTCTTATTTGGCACTGCACAGTTCTCTTTATGGGGCAAATAGAGCAGTTAACTATGATTATGTCGTCACTAACAGCACTAACTCTTTGTTAATTCACACAAGACGTATTCCCAATAGCACACACACCAACCATTGTTGAGCTAATTTGGCTAATGCTTCAAAACGTGCCAAAAACTCTGATATATACACATGTATATATATAATATATATATATAATTATATATATATAATATTATATATATTATATATATATAATATATGTATATAATCAGTGTTAGATCTAGGGTAGTGAAAGTGGGAGACCCCAACAGAAATTTGCATGTACATGATTTTTTTTGTAAACATGTGTTATATTGAAACAAATAAAATAAACAATAATTAATTAATTCTGAAAGCCACTTTGAACGAAACTTTTATCTGGACTCACATGTGCCTCTTGAGGGAGCATCACCATCCTGCTCTACTGTAGTGCTTTTATGACTTTTGCTCACTGACGGTGAGCACACTTTCTCATCATTGTTTTTTTACTGTTGCTTGAACCCAATCTCTAGCTTCATCAGTGTTGTAGTCGTTGGACAGAATACTATCTCGATCTTCATCGTTGCTTGAAGCATGATTTCTGGCAGTTCCTGATCCCTTATTGAAGCTATCGCTGGTTTCCTTGGCCTTCCTTGCAAACCAGCAATCTAGAGTTGCCATCTTACTATTGAGATGTGCATTGCACATGACGACACATGCTTGAACACATGCGAAATAATGCACTTTGGCTTCGATCTGGAGCGTGTTTCAGCCAAACGTAGGCATGATAAACCCACCCTGCACCCCTTTAGATATATAATTATAATTATACATACATGTACATGGAAGAGATCTCCTATGCCTGCTGGAATTTGGCCCAGAATCCTACAATAACTGTGATGTATTATGATGTAGTCTTACCAATCAACCTGTCTGGGATAAATACAATGCAGTCTCAACATTTACATTTAGTGGCTCCGGAACCTTCCAGAACTGATATTGTTTGCTATATAATTGTCTAATTTTTGTACTAGTTTTTTAGTTGTCTGATAATGTGAGATCTTTGTTCTTTGATCAAAAATATTAAATTATCCAAAGATACAACAGGATAATTTTGGTGCAGTGGGTAATCAGTTGGACCAATCTCCTATAACCTGGTAAACCTGCCTTCACCTAGCTCTGGCAAGATCATGGCTGAGACACTACAACAACTAGTAGAACTTTTTAAACAGCAGTTAGAAGCCCAAAATGAACGAATAGAGCTGCAACAGAGACAGATGGAGAAGCAAATGGAGGTCCGACAGGAACAGATGGAACAACTGATAGCTCGACTGGGGCCTCCACCAAAAGAGATTGCTGGCACTCAGCCCGCTGCCAGTATTCCAAATTTCATGCCGTTTGACTCCATGTCTGAGCTGTGGAAAGATTACCTAGCCAGGTTTTACACTTTTGCTGCTGCAAACTCTATCCCTGAAGACAAGATGGCTCAGGTTTTCCTCACCAACCGAACGACTGCCAACTATAAACTTTTGGCAACCTTGGCCGGTCAACAGTCGCCACCAAGGAGAATTAATGACCTCGAAATGAAGGACATCACAACCTTTATGGAAGCTCAGTATGACCCAAAACAATTTGTTGTTCGAGAACGATTCAAGTTCTGGTCAGGACCCCCTCGAAAACCAGGAGAAAAGGTTACCGAGCTCGCTGCTAGGATTCGACAAGATGCTAGTACCTGTGACTTCCCAGCTATCAAAGACATACAAGATGAGGCAATGCGCACCCATTTTATCTGTGCTGTCAAGAACGAAGCAGTTCTAAAAGCTGTGTTCAAACTAACCATACAGCTAAGGACTGTCGTTTCAACAATGCCATTTGTCGTTTCTGCCAGAAGAAAGGGCACCTGGAGTCAATTTGTCTCAAGAAAAAGAAAAGCCAGGAGTCTCTAAAACAGATAACTGAGGAGGAAGAAAATCCTTATGAGGTGGTTAACACTATGTTCCCATACTCTGTAGTCAAACATATTCCAAGTCAGGGCCCTCTAGTCGTGCAACTACAACTGGATGAACGATCATGTAATTTGAAAGTGGATAGTGGTGCACGAGACAATTTCTGCTCAGAAGAGTTGTGGAAGCGACTGGGACGACCAGTTCTCAAACCTCCTACACTACACTATGTCTCAGCCACTGGTGACCGCATTCCGGTTATGGGAACCTTCAAAACTCAAGCTACATTAAGACCTTCATCCTCATCTGTTGAAGTCCTTTTTAACGTGTCTGCACTAAATCATCTCAACTTAATTGGTAGAAGTGGTTCCTGTTCATAAAGCTCTTCAGCCAAATGAGAAGAGAATCAAACTACGAGTATGTGGTGATTATTCGGTCACTGTTAATCCACAGTTGGATACTCACCGCCAACCACTACCCCTTCCAGATGATTTAGTACGAAAACTCAGTGGTGGATACTACTTTACAAAGATTGATTTGGCCAATGCCTACAATCAGATTCGACTAGCACCTGAAAGCCAAAAACGGCTTGCACTCAGTACTCACCAAGGGGTTCTACTGCAAACACGATTACCATTTGGAATCAGTTCAGCCCCTGGCTATTTCCAAGAAATCATGGAAAGGATAACCTGTGACTTCAAGGGAGTCGCAGTTTACTTAGATGACATTCTTGTCAGTGGTTCTAATGAAGAGGAACACATTAAGAACCTACAACCACTCTTACAGCGTCTGCAGGACAAAGGACTCAGGTGCTGTCAACACAAGTGTGTGTTTGCTCAACCCTCAGTTGAATATTTAGGTTACACTATCTCAAAGGAAGGTATTTCAAAAGGTAAAAGAAAGGTAGATGCTATACTTGACATGCCTTCACCTACTAATGTTACTACTTTTGAGATCGTTTTCAAGCTCTGTTCAGTTTTATGGGAAGTTCATCAAAGATCTCTCTACACCGACAGAACCACTGTATTGCCTCCTAAACAAGGGTGTACTCTGGAGATGGGGAAAATCAGAGCAACAAGCTTTTGAACGACTCAAGAATATACTCTGTACTGATACTATTTTGGCACACTTCAATCCCCAGGAACAAATTGGTATTTCATGTGATGCCTCTGATGTTGGAATTGGAGCAGTTCTTTTTCACCGCTACAGTGATGGGACCAAACGCCCTATTGCCAATGCATCCAAGACACTCTCTGACACACAACGTCGCTACAGTCAAGTACAGAAAGAGGCCTTGCCAGTAATATATGGAATACAAAAGTTTCATCAGTTCCTGTATGGACGAAGGTTCATTCTCATCACTGATCACAAACCCTTGTTGGCGTTATTCAATCCTCAGAAGGGGACCCCGTCCATGGCAGTAAATCGTTTAGCTCGCTGGGCACTTACCTTGAGTCAGTACGATTATTCTATTGAATATAGAAGAACCTCAGAGCATGGCAACGCTGATGCTCTCAGTCGATTACCGGTAGGAGAGGATGTACAATTTGACAAGGAACAGGAAGCAGCAGATATCTCTACTGTTTGTACCATAAAAAGCCTTGGTCAACAATTAAATCCCACAGATACTGGTATACTGGTTAGAGAATCTCGTAAAGACCCCATACTTTCTGCTGTTTGCAGATATGTGAATGAGGGATGACCTCAACACATTGAGTCGGAAAACATTCGGCACTATAAGAAATTGGAAGATTCACTGTTTACTGAGAATGGTTGTCTAGTATATGGAGCAAGAATAGTAATTCCCAATAAGCTGAGAAACTCAGTACTAGACCTCATACACTTGGGTCACTTTGGAATGCAACGAATGAAGCAATTGGCTCGCTCAGTAGTATACTGGCCACACATTGACAAAGATATTGAAACCCTTGGTCGAACTGCTACCAATGGTGCTGCAGAGCGCCTAGTACAAACATTTAAGCAGTAGTTGCGAAAGTACGAGGGAGCCAGAATTCGACAAAGACAGGAGCATGACGCCTCGGCTAATCCTCAGCTGGTGGGGAGGTGATGTATTATGATGTAGTCTTACCAATCAACCTGTCTGGGATAAATACAATGCAGTCTCAACATTTACATTTAGTGGCTCCGAAACCTTCCAGAACTGATATTGTTTGCTATATAATTGTCTAATTTTTGTACTAGTTTTTTAGTTGTCTGATAATGTGAGATCTTTGTTCTTTGATCAAAAATATTAAATTATCCAAAGATACAACAAACTGGTTTTGGCATAGCATTACAATAAAGCAAAACAGTTGATATTTGAACTACACATGTAGTACATGTATCTGCTCTTGTAACTTCTTGCTGCACACGTAGCAGTTACATGTACTGTATATATGTATGTGTTAAAGTACAGGTTCATGAGATTTGTTTGTTTGTCAGTGAGTGTGCCATACTTATTGTAACATGTATATAATTATTCATTTATTGACAAATTATTACTTACCTTTATAAAAGTATGAGTATAGCCTCCATAACTGGACCAGGATCTGAAATCCTCACTAAGATGTTCAACAATTGAACACTGGTAGAAATTATGATCTAAGTAGAGAAGTCAAAAAAATCAGCAAATTATAAATAATTATGCCCACACTAAATAGTCAGTCACCTATGTCAACTTCCAAAAACATCAATTATAAAAACAACTCGACTCCAATGATAATTATAATGCTTATTAATTATTATTAATTACGCTATTAACATTATTAATTCTAATGAACAAAAACTTAACAACTTAGCAAATGAGAACACTGTAGAATCTAAGTACAAAGCATACCTCTATTAGTAATCATTAATAATTGAATGCTACTATTAGCAAGCACAAATCACTTCAGACATCTGGCTGTAGCTTTCATTGACAAGAAAATTTTACTCGTTGATAGCATGGACAGGTGGGGAAGAAGCTACCTATATTCCATTTGGGTTCTTAACTTTTCTATTATTAGTTGAAAAAAATTAAGATACCCCTTGTGTACATAGGGTCTACTATTACCTTCAAAGCATACTAATAGTCAATTAACCATTCATTATTGATTATTATGACAATCCAATTAGAGTCATATTCGCCATCATAGCTTATGTAGACTGCTAAGAATTAGGCCCCCAAAGTAATTTCACTTGAGTTATTTGTTAGTGTTTTAGGCATTTTATCATCCCTTGTTGTAAGAAGGAATCATTTACCTAAGTAAAACTGTTTGCTCATCTTGATTTGAATATATAAAATTTAATAGTAAGATTACACTTAATGTTGAGCAACTAACCGACAAAATTTATAACTGTCAATTTTTATCATGAACAATAATCAAATCATACCTTTTTCTATACTCATGATTATCAAGTTGCCTGATTATTGTACGATATTAATTATTAACTAAACATAATTATGTAATACATGTGTATTTATAACATTCTTTATGGCACATTAAGCGTTTTAATGTGGCACAAGGGTGGAGCTCCATAAGAGATAATGCATGAGTGAATTGCTCAACCCAAGTGCCACATTATAACACTAATGTGCTGTTTGGTCACATTTTCACAGGGAACTGTGCATTAAGTAGTTAACGCATTCTTAATTGTACACTATTCTATTTCTGTTTGTGATGAGGTGACTAGTGTATGAAAGCATGATTGGCTGTCACATGATATATATCAATATTCATTAACTATTTTCTGGTGTACATAAAAACGATGAAAAAGGCTACATCTGACAGACCACTTTGTACAGTAAATGGATTGTGTTTGGTATATACTGTACAAACAAAAAGTAAATTGAGACAAATAACATAAGATGTTATACTTGGTACTCTTATTAGGAGCCACAGGAGATAATGAAGATGGTATCATGATTAAAACAAAGTAGGATTTGTCATACAAGTGGAAAATTGACCTGGATGGCATTCAAGCGAGCATCTTTATCTGCTTTATCGGGTGAGTCAAGCGTACAAAATACAATAAAGGACAGCATTGCAATATCAAATTTATAAGTTCCCACATTTTCTTGATAATTGGCATAATCATGATTACATTGTATGTACTATAATCATTATTGTTTTACTTTTCTTTATAATCAGGCAACACTAATTCATAAGGGCTTACTATAATTAACCGCCACCAATAACTCACTGGCAATTAGACTCTATGACTGAGGATATTGTTTAGGCATACTGAGATTCTTAACTCTTTAAGGGCATTGGAGATAAAATTAAATATCCCTCAGTGTACTTCATAACTATACTGGTTTTTACACAGGGATGTTGTAAACTAGGGATGCAAAGCTCTTAAACACTTGATAACACCAATTTGCAGGAATAACTGGTGGCTAACTTTTTCTTACTTCAAACTACATTTAGTGGTTCCTCATATACACACATACATGTACCTAGGCAAGGTGCAAAATTAGTGAACATCACAGGTTTGCATAGATAAGTATAGAAAAACAAATATCCTAATGCCTTAATCAACTAGGTAGTAGGGTCTCAAGAGATCTCTTTTGTTATATACAACAATAGCCTATTCCATGCAGCCTATATTCAACTACATGTGGCCAGCCACATCTTCTGTGAATTTGCTAAACTAGTTCCACCCTTTATTTGATCAATCAAGTAAGTTAAAAAACGATGACTAATTGGTGGTTCAGTAAAAGATTATAATTGTTCTTTACTCCAAAATTCTTTTTATTACTCTTGATAGGTTTACCCTTTTATTAAGTGCAACACAATATTCAATATGTAATTAAGGACAGATTGACAGCACGTAATGATCATCATCTCCAAACATAACACACATAGTCTTGCATGCCCAGATCCAAACTACTACAAAAGAGATGTTTGATGGACTGACCATACACCAAAGAGGAAGAGGCTCTCATTATTGAGGAAGAAAAAAGTTGATACCATGTCTGCTTCACGATTTACATTCCCTACATCACCCAAGGTAGATGAAATGAAGCGTAAGGTTATACCTAAGAACACAGATAAGTGTACGCAGTGGGTAGAACCTTTGGGCATGTTTGACGTTTCTGTAAGTTACTCAATATATTATATGTACCATGTCTTCTTGGTGTATATGGCGACTATAAGACCTTCGTCGCTAGATATCAGCCCTTGGCTTCGCCTCGAGCTGATATCTCAGGGCTCAGATGTTGTGTATTAGTTAGAACATACCTACCAGGGATGTATTGGATATACACGAAAACGATATTCTTAATCCCGAGTGCGTAGCCCGAGGGATTATGAATATCGTTTGAGTTTATATCCAATACATCACATGGTAGGTATGTTCTAACTGGTTTGTATAATGGAAGCCATATAGATCAAAGAACTGGGACTAGCAACATTCTCGTTGCGTCAATATCTATGACATCATAGCATTACCATGCCAACCATGACGTCTTGAGACGTAATTCACACATATTCTGAGGGTGAGCAAGTGTTTAAGATGAAAACAGGATGGCCAAAAGAAGACTTTCATTGAAACGACTATCTCATCAGATTGTTGAAAATGAAGAAGACAAGGAAAACAAGTATCCTGAAAACAGCAAGATGGCAAAACAATCAGTTGTGGATAGATTCAATACTACCAGTGATGAAGAGATGGTTCAGATTTGTTCTGCATTCATAACTCCAAACACTGAAAAAAATACCAGGTGGTCACAGAGTGGAGATATGCCAGGCTGAAGAAAGGCAAAAAAGATGGAAGCAATTGTCCGGACGATTTATTGGAAAACCCAAAGGTTGCAGAGCTCAACCACTGGATTTCCAGGTTTATTGCGAAGGTAAGACGCCAAGATGGTAATTCTTATCCTCCTCGAACAATTCATCAAATATTAGCTGGCCTACAAAGGTATATGTCTGGTGGTAATGGTTCTGAGCAACATGTTTAATTCTTGCACTGTTGCAAATGTAACAGTCAACATTTCTGATAACATTGTTTAAGTTTATTGAATGAAACTTGACTTTCAAATTTGATTATGTTACTCTTTTCATTTTCTCAATTTCATTTACTTATTGCACTGCAATATCAATAACTCACTGCAATATAACCACAATTTCGATCAACCACTGTTATGTCTACACAATAATATACACCTGCCCTGGTTCCTTTGATCTATATGGCTTCCATTATACAAATTCACCATATACACCTTGAAACCATGGTATATATATTACATATATATATATGCAGTATATATATACATATAATTATATATATATATATGTACATGTACATGGCAGAGATCTCCTATACCAGCTGGGATTTAGCCCAAGATCCTATAACTGGTTTTGGCATAGCAGTGGCTAGGAAGAACAGTGGCCCAGGCCATGGCCGCCCCACTTTTTACCTTTGAGACCACACCTACTCCAACGATAAAGACTAGCTCTGACCTACAGTACTCTTTTCGATATTCTACAACTTAACTGCCTGCGACCAACGCTGTAAGTGAACGGTCCTTTAGCTCACTGCATTGGATAAAGTCATATCTGAGAAGCACCATGTCCCAAAGTAGACTTAATCATGCAATGGTTCTGCACGTCCACAAAAACCGTACCGATCACCTGAATTTGATAGACATTGGTAATGAGTTGGTTAAAAATTCACCTCACAGACAATCTGTGTTCGGCGACTTCAAACAGATCTATAGATTTTTTTTTGTGATTAAAATTTTTAATCAAATATCTAATTATATTTGCTCCACCCACTTGACACGCCCATGGCCTACCCCCATCAAAATTGCTTCCTACACCCCTGCATAGCAATAAAGCGTTTGTATAGTTGGTATTTGAACTACACATGTAGTACATGTATCTGCCTAGTGGTTTAAAGCTCTTGTAACTTCTTGCACACGTAGCAGATAGTTACATGTACTGTATATACATGTGTTAAGGTACAGGTTCATGAGATTAGTTTGTTTGTCAGTGAGTGTGCCATACTTATTGTAAAACGTATATAATTATTCATTTAGTTATTACTTACCTTTATAAAAGTATTAGTGTAGCCCCCATAACTGGACCAGAATCTGAAATCCTCACCAAGATGTTCAACACTTGATAATGAACACTGGTGGTAATTATGTAATATAAGATCTGAGTAGAGAAGTCAAAATGATCAGCAAATTATAATTAATTATGCCCACAATAAAAATTCCCTTATGTCAACTTTCAAAAACATCAATTATAGAAACAACTCGAGTCTGGTATTAATTATAATTCTTATATCACTGCTTATTAATTATTAATAATTAAAGGCCTTTGTACTATGGCACTATGATCTAGATTAAATCCAGATTGAATCCTGATTATTTGTGCTCACACCTGAAGTGATTTGAGATAAATCAAGATTGAATCTGGATTCATTCAATCCACTTCAAGAGGTAGTTTGAAAGTGGATTCAATGTATATTCACATTAAAAACTTGAACAGATAGCAAAGGAAGTATATTGCCTGATGAATAACTGTACATTAAGTAATTAATGCATTTTTAAGTGTGCACTATTCTGTTTAATTGTGATCAGGTGACTAGTATATGAAAGTGTGATTGGCTGTCACATGATATATACCAGTATTCATTAATTATTAATTAACTATTAGCTGGTGTACATAAAAATGACTAAAATGGCTACATCTGACTACATCTGACTGACCACATGGTACAGTAATACTGTACCATGTGGTCGGTCAGATGTAGCCATTTTAGTCATTTTTATGTACACCAGCTAATATGGATAGCATTTGGTATATACAAACAAAAGTTGAGACGAATAACATAAAATGCTATACACGTTGGTCCTACTAGGAGCCACAGGAGATAATGAGGATGGTATCGTGATTTAAGACAAAGTAAGATTTGTCCTACATGTGGAAAATTGACCTGAATGACATTCAAGAGAGCATCTTTATCTGCTTTATCGGGTGAGTCAAGTGCACAAAATAAACTAAAGGACAGCATTGCAATATCAAATTTATAAGTTCTCACATTTTCTTGATAATTGCCATAATCATAATTATGTACTATAATCATTATTGTTTTACTTTTTTTCATAATAAGCCAACACTAATTCCATTGTAACTTGTAGGTGCATAGGGGCTTACTATAATTAACTGCCACCAATTATTCACTGGCAATTAGACTCTATGACTGAGTATACTGATTCTTTCAGGGCATTGGGGATATAATGAATATCCCTTACTGTACTTCATAACTATATTGGTTTTACACAGGAGTATTGTAAACGAGGGATGCAAAGCTCTTTAACACTTGATAAAGCCAATTTGTCAGAATAATTGATGGCCTACTTTCTCTCACTTCACAGTTGTCCCTCATATACACACATACCTAGGCAAGGTGCAAAGTTACATGTAGTTCCTATGTGAACATCACAGATTTACACAGATAAGTATAGAAAAACAAATATGCTAATGACTTAACTATGATAGATAATCAACTATTCAACTACATGTACATGTACATGTGGCCGGCCACATCTTCTGTGACTAGTTCCACTTTCATTTGATCAATCAAGTAATTTAAAATAAACAAAAAACAAAACGATGACTAATTGGTGGTTCAGTATAAGATTATAATTGTGCTTTTCTCCACAATTCTTTTTATTAACCTAGATAGGCTTACCCTTTCATTAAGTGCAACACACAGATTGACAGCATGTAATGATCACCATCTCCAAATGCAACACACAAAGTCTTCATAGCCAGATCCAAACTACTAAAAAGGGAGTGTTTCATAGAATGACCATACATTAATATAAACTATCAAGTGGGTGTCACAGTCTAACTACTTACATTGTCAGGTCCATAACTTTGGGTCTGGCAAGGTGAGACTAACACAAACACATGTACACAAGCTCACACATCAACAACTTACCCAGTGATATTAATTCTTTGTTCATCCAATATTATCCTGTGTAAAATAAACATGAAGATTCTAAAGTTATGAAACACTACTATACTTATAATGTATAAGCTCCTAATTATACATGTACATGTAACATGCTATTATTATAATAATCAGGGCCACATTTTTTATGGTCCGTAGGGCAATCCCCATAATTGTTTTCCACAGGGTTTAATGTATATATATAGTATAAGTTAAGAAAGTTGTGTCATTTCAAAAGGCTCAAAAAAATTAATAGGCATAGTACGTAAAAAAATGTCCACTCAAGCTACAGACCAGCAGGATGAAAGCTGCATTGCTGTAGCTTGTGTAGAAACTCGAACTATAATAGCTGTTCTATCTGACAAGATAAGGAGAATAGGTAATCAAAGTAATAAGGAGTCAATTGGTATAATAGTTGCTCTATCAGAAATATATTCCTAACGTTCTACAAAAATACTTTAAAAAGTAAGATAATCAAAATAACAATAATAGGCTGTTGTTCTTCAGGCATGAGACTTGAAAGTGTTGTTCAATGTTGGACACTACAAAACAATCATAGGGATACTTTTTCTCCACATATCTTGTTGACACTATACTATATATGAAACAAGTATAAATGTAACACCATCAAAAATGCTACACTACTATTGATGGCGCAAATCATTTAGAAAAATATTATAGACAAGTTTATTAATTGATTATCAAAACTGCTGATCAACATTACAGTATAAATGGTACATGTATGTACTGACATGATAATTATGATGAACTGTAAAATTATTCATAAACAATAACAAAAGAGATCTCTTGAGACCCTAGAGGACAATCAGATTATATTCATTGGTAGATAAGTAAAGGCGTGACACCTAAAGTACACATTATTCATCTCTAGTTGAACAAGGGTGGGGCAATAAAGGTAAGTTCAATTGTATTCATCAGCAAACACAGCAGTGTATGTGTGGTATAACAAATAATATTTATGCTGACAGAACATCACCTGACCACAAGCCAATCAGATTGTCAATCGGGTGATCGTAATTTAATCAGATATGCTTAATGCTTAATGAATATGTAACTTTATTCAAGGTCAGGTGATGCACTGAGTGCATCATTCACTTTATTTGTATCTTTTTAGCAACAAACATTATTATAAATTAAGAAAAGAAACTAACACATATACACAGATGGCTTATATACCTAACTCTGTTTATGCCAAAGCCAAAGAACAATGTCCGCTTTTGTAATAAATCATGTGTTGTATTAACATTTTAGCATTCTGTTTTTCTTGAAGATTAATTATCAAATCATTGTTTTATTTGTGAATTATAATTGGTAGTCCCGGACAACTGAAGCTGGACTACTGAACTGGTCTACTGGACTGGAAAATTAGTGTGATTGTTCATTTGCCACACCCCCAAAATAATGTGGGGGTGTTTTCTGCCACTCCTAAAAACTTTGTGGCCATTCTGTTTTCCACTTGGATGTAAATGACTGTTCCAGATAAATTCTCATATACATGTAGTTTAATACTTGAAAGACAGAAAGCAAAAATTGACTTCAATTTTTTGAATTTTGAAAACAAAAATTGACATTTGTTTTTTTTTTATTTCTGCTTTTGTTTTTTGTTTGCTTAATTCTCACTTCACTAGAGGACAGATATATCACTTCACTAGAGGATAGATATATCCGTCGCTTCATTAGTACATAGAATTCTTTCAATTAGGATAATGTATAACTATTAGATCACCATGCTGTGGGATACTATATAGTTCCCCAGGAAAGCATCATGCTAGTGTAGTGTAGATGGTGAAAGAGCTCATGCATCATAAAAACTCCATATCACATAATTAAATGAAGGGGTGCACTGTAACTATTATTCAACCAATTATATCAAGTCATTCAGGTGCATTTGTTCCATTCACTTTAACATCTATCAAATATTATGTTGGCACTGCAAACTATGTCAGTTCCCTGTACATTTATATTTTCAATTAAAAACACGATAACCATGTTTACATGTACAATGGAAAGTAAATATTATATTTTCTATTAGAAACATAACAATATTGCTCTCATTTTATGTATTAACCATTACCAGGTAAATCAAACAACCGATCAGTCATCCCATGTGCATGAGCACGTCCAACCATGTACATCACACTAGTATGTCTGGGAAGGTATATACATGTAGTATCCCATAGCGATCTTTTGTAACAGTAATTATTATAAATTTAAAAATATCTTTATCCTGTAGTGAAATGAAAAATTAAGTTACAGTTGTAACAGAAAACAAAAGCATAAGTCAGAAAATAGAAATTGATTTTTGATTTCTGTCTTTCAAGTACTGCATGAATTTATCAGGAACAGTCATTTACATGCAAACAGATGGCCTTCAGTTACCTAAACACACATTATTCATATTTTAGTGTATTTCTATACCAATGTTTTTGTAAATGAACACCCACACTACTTTTGCAGTCCAGTAGTACACTCCTGCGATTAGGGACTACTATTATAATTAATGATCCATCTTTACTCTTGTACTACATTAAACACACATTAAAGGAACCTTTAAATATTATTTATGATGAGTGTCTACTTGCTAAAGTTCACCATTAACTACACATTGAAACTATAATACATGGTGTTAAACAGTTTGTGGATACTACACATAGGAATGAGTCCCTCTAGTTGCACACAATGTATAGGAATGTGTCCCTCTAGTTGCTCACAATGTATAGAAATGAATTCCTCTAGTTCAATTGAAAGTTAACTATAATATTTGAAATGAATATCTGTAAGTGGAGATTGGAGAAGAGACAGAGGTGATACATCATTTATAGTATTATACAAACCTATTCATTTACAATCAATGAACAAATGAAAATGTGTACATGGTAGGAGACCAACTCAATAAATTACATAGCTTGGGATACTTGATGTTAAAGGCAAATACTACAATTATTTTAATGTTGTTATGGTAGTAACACACATACACACACAGTCGAGGTGTAGTTAAACCGTACTGGAACTAATTGAGATAGTCATTCACATAAAACCAGTTATTAATCTGTGGGCTGTGAGCTGTTAGGATTTTATTACCGACACCAGCAAATTAAAATCACAAATAAACCTATTCATGGCTTAACCACAATATTATTAGGTGCTTAATAAACAACTCTGCTGTATATGAAAACATAACATAGTCTAAATAATAAGTTTCACATGGGTGACTAAACACAAAATAAATCCCCTTTGAGGAGGCACACAAATTATAAAAAGGTATTGGACAAAGAGGGGAGAGTTGGGCCCATAAAAACATTTTAATTCTCGGTTCTGGTTCTCAAGGCCAGACTGACTCGCTATCACCTTCATGTGTTCCCAATGCAATAATGACATAAAATAAATTATAATATATGCATGGGTGTAGGCCACTGCATACTGGACTGGGACTGGGGATAAACCATAGGATATGAGTGGGTGATTGGGCTGACCAGCAACAATTATTTCAATAGAATTGATGAGCGAGGTTGTCTGAAAGCAGGCCAATCATTCCAATCGAGGTCCAAGCCTTGTTGCCAGAGCTTTGGGTTATGGCTGTCAATGTCTTTGAGAATTAACCGAGGTTAAATTGCCCTCACCAAACACACACACGCACACTCACACACATGATCAGAGGCACATATAATAGGAAAATTCCAACAGTTCTGAAACACTACACTTAAAAGTATAGGCACTGTAGTGTCATGTCATTTATGTCTATAATAATAAAATACATAATAATGTGTAATTATAATAACTATGATACTGATATCAACAGTCATCAAGGAACAACTGACTGACATCATCAATAATGTATTATTATCACTGATGACAAATACAAGCTCAATCTGGTATGTGTTGATGTACTTGTTAGAATCAATGTAAGACTATTCATAAACAATAATAAAAGAGATTATATTCATAACAGAATAGTATATCTCAAGTTGAACAAGGGTGGGGCAGTAAAGGTATTCTGTATTCATCAGTAGTGGGAGCACCAGGGTTGTATACATGTGTGGTACAACAAATAATGTCTTAAGTTGCATATCACATGACTTTGAACAAATCAGATTGTCAGTCAGGTGATTAATCTGATAAATTGAGTGCATTGTAATTTCATTCAAGGTCCCTGAGTGCATCCTTCATTTTATTTGTGCCTTTTAAGCAATTATACACTAAGAATACATACTAATTCACATAAATAAATGGTTTCATTTATGCTGAAGCCAAAGTGCAGTGCCTACTTTTAAAATAGTTATTGTAGCTATTTATTATATTTTATGATCCATCTTTACTCTTGTGCTATATTAAACACACTCATTCAACACCACTGTTTTCTCTTATCATTACTTGGATTATACACGTGTCTACACTTAATGTTTCCAAGTGTACTAACACATCACCTGTGATCATAACTAGCCAGCCCTAACAAACAACTAAGGGTCTGGAAGATCTGTTGAAGCAGTCATCCTGTGCTTTTACCAGATATCAGGTGATTTCACTTAACGTGGGAGGGGCTGACTACATGAGACTATTCCCATACCTGGTTGGCAAAGATGTTAACACATCTTTTCCTGCCAGAAAAGACTTTGATCTACTTCTCTTCTTGTGTTTCAAACCCTAGTTTACCAATTGCTATACGTAACCGACCGCCTCCACTTGAAATCCCTAGATATCTTGGTTCAACACAGATCTCCCATACCCTTCCCTGTCTTACACACACAAAATGACACAGGACTGGATAAGTTAACTTAATACACCCTCACAATTATAAACTGTGAACATCAAAGCAATAGCAATGATAAAAGTAAGGGTGCCATCATCCTATGCAGTATCATTGTACAGGCTATATCCTGTTTGTTATTATAAATAGTCCTGTATCACATGGTGATGAAAGAGTATTTTATTTTTCAATGAATTTTTTCTTCAATTGAGTTTCAAAGATTTTATTGATGCTTCACTTCCATTATTATTGAAAATTCTTTCAGTATATCTGGTAGTGTTATGATTTGTAATTACTTACAATTTTAAGTGTGCTTATTGAAGTAGATTCAACCCACCAGCACAAAACAGAAAACGTATCTTCCATGCATTGAAAAACACATCACCACCAATGTCCACCCCCATTAAGTAAATTCATGTTTCATTCTTTTGGCTTTCATATTCATCCATATTTGATGGAGATAATTCAGTCAGATCTACTTTTCTCTTCTTCAGAAGTGGGATAGACTCAGGAATTAACCGAAACACTGGCTATTTCATTTGAAGTCCGAGAATCCTAGAATTAATGTGTATATATATATATATATATATATATATATATATATATATATATATATATATATATATATATATATATATATACATATATATATGATGTAAGCTTATCAAATCACTTAGTCTATCATAGCCAGACCCTCAGGATAAAAGATGATGCTATTCACACCAACCTTGACAAATGACTGGACTCCCATTCTTTCTCTCCGATACGATATGTAAAGGCCTGTTTAACACCTGCAAGATAATTGGTGGAGGGCGTAGTTCATGACCAATTATCTCAAGGGTGTTATATTGCTAATTGTTTATACCATGGTAACACAAAAGTATGCAATTAAATCGTAAAACTGTGGTAAGATAATTGCTAACGTGATTATTTTTTCTTAGGACAAGCGACGGAATTCCTGAAATTTATATCCGAAATATGAATAGCCACAATGATTGTAAGGCGGCATGCAGCCAATGTTACCACAGTAAATTTATTATGATTTATCAGGGATTTAAGTCTGCTCAACTTAGTCCGATACAGCCTTTTGTACTTGCAATTATGATGAAATGGCAATTTGTACATGTTACTTCTTTGCAGTGGATGTTTCGCTGTTACCTTTCTGATTCTCTTTCAGAATTATTCGTGCAATTATATACTACAACGAAGATTACTAGAAATGTCTAACTCTTGCATGTTTGCTCAAGCAATCTTCTGAAATGAAGCTCAAGGGGGCATAGTAGCTTCGTTTTTCAATTTGGCCTACGAAGACCAGACATCCATGTGTTATTTGCATTGATATTCAAACTTTACTATTATTGTAGAAAACATCAATAGAAGTTTGAAGAAACTGACTTCTGATTTTTTTGTACATTGTAGAAATTCTTGTGTACTAACTCCATGCGCACGACTCGCCTACGCTTCCGGTTAATAATTTGTGATATAATTATTATGGTGTATATATATATTCGGATTCTTTAAAACAATTCACAACTTTACTTATTGGGTTTGCTCTAGACGAAGATGCCAAAGTATCGCTGTAATAAATGTGGATGTGATTATGGAGATGCTGGATTTTTCGGGAGTGTAACAAATGTGAAGGAGTGTAGCAATTGCGAAAATAAAAGACTTGAAAATCAGCGACAACATGAAGCCGATAAGGTGCGAATACAGCTGCAAATAGAAAATAATAAGTTAGAAGCAGAAAGACTATCTGCAGAACGGACGAAACAAATAGAACTAGCTAAGACAAAGGAAATGAAAGAATTAGAAATTGAAAAGGCCAGACTACAGCAAGAACTAGAAGCCAAAAAGTTAGAACATGCCGAAAACACAGAACTAGGCAAGGCAAAGATAATGAAAGACTTAGAAATTGAAAAGGCTAGAGTGTCGAAGGATTTGGAAAAAAAGAAGATAGCATTAGATAGTGACAAACAAAAACATGTCAGAAAAACAGATCACGAAAACGCCATAATAGAAGTAAAGAAGATAGAAGTAGAGAAAGAAAGAATACAAAAGCTGAAAGAAACAGAAGTTGAAAAGGCCAGAATGGTGAAGCAAATAGAAGAAAAGAAAATAGAAGCAGAGAAGGAAAGAGTAGAAAATTTGAGGAAAACAGATTTAGAAAAAGCAGAGAAATTTGGAAAAGTAGAAATGGATAAGGCTAGAATGAAGCAAGAATTGGACGAAAAGAAGCTTGAAGAAGAAAAGAACAGAGTGGAAAAAATGCACTTGGCAGAGCTTAACAAGGCACAGGAAGCTAAGGAAGCTGAAATCGAGAAAGCAAAACAAATAAAAGAAATAGAACTGCAAAAACAAGAGAATGAGAAGCAAATGCATAAAGATAAGTTAGTGTTGGCCGAAAAGGAATTGCAAGCACAAAAAGAGAAAGTAGAAAAATTGGCAAAAACTGATCTTGAAAAAACAGAAAAAATGAAGGAGGTAGAGTTAGCAAAAATAAAACAAGTGAAAGAAATTGAAACAGAAGGAATAGAAAAAAAAAATGAAGTTGAGTTGGAAAAGCTAAGAAAAATAGAACAATCAGAGAAGGAGAGAAAAGAGGTAGAACTAGAAAAAGCAAGGATGAAAAAGGAAACAGACACTGAATTAGCAGAAAAAAAGGTGCAGATAGTACAAATTGAGATGGATACAAAGGTTAAGATTGCAGAGAGAACAAGAATTGGAGAGGAAAACAAAGAAAAGCTGAAAACAGAGGTGGAAATTAGAAGAGCAGAAATAAAAGGAGATGCATTTTCAGAATCTATAAAGGAAAGAACTTCTACAACGAAAATGCTCCTTGATGCAGCAAAAGATGAAAAAGACAAAAAAGCTAAAATGGAGATTCTGAGAATGCTAGCAGGAGTTGTGAACCGTCCCACCACTGAAGCTATCACGGACGGGAGGAAAAGTGATCATGAAATGCGTAACCGCTTTTATGTAATCACAATATTGCTATTGCTTTTAATATTATATTTAACCAATGTACTGTTCTAGAAAACATTTTGTAGTCATATCATTGAAATATGTAAGTAAAATACATAGGGTTCCTGATGTAAATGGCCTAAGATGGCTTGTTTTAAATAGAAAATTGAGAATGGGTAAGCTTGTTGTGCTAAGAGACGATTTTTGTGGACAGAAAACGGTGATAAAACAAGTACAAAATGAAATAAGAGATTGCAAGGGCGGAAATACAAAAAAAAAGAAGCTGAAAGAATTTTATTGTGTAATTATTTTTTCGGTCGAGAGACTGATAGCTCCACCCAGTTTCACATATCACGATCGTTGAATAATGGCTAAAACCAACCCTGTCTCTCTCCCTTGTTACTATGATGAGTTAGACATAGAAAAAGATGCTACAAACACGGACATCAAGAAAGCGTAAGTTTATTGTAACTGTAATAACCACTATTTGTTATAATAATAATGATATATATATATATATATATATATATATATATATATATATATATATATATATATATGTGACCGGCTCTGCAAAAACCAGTCTAAATTTTAAAATTGTCTTTGTCTTACCTGAATAGAGCATTAAATTAGCTCTAGAATTATATATTATACATCCCAATCATATAAAAGACAAAGCTACAGCGAGCGATTAAACCATGGTAGTCACAAATACTGGAGAAAAACGCAATTAAATTAATTTTTTAACCATTAAAAGATGTTCCCAAACGAATCAAAGGCTAAGCGCCCTAGCATTAATACACATGAACTATGACACAGACATTGATATAGATAATGTATGGCAGATTATCTGTAATAAGCATCATAGAAGATTAGATATTTTCTAATTATTATTTTCCATTTTAATATGCTCAAATTATAATGCTAACGTAAGTTTATATTTAAATATGACTGTGACTCTATTGCAAGAAAGTGCAAATTATATGTTATTATGTGCCCTCTCAAATGCTCCAAAATGCATTAGAATCTCTCTGAGCACCTAGTTTTAAAAACTTTTTATGGGGGGGAACCCCAGGGATTTGTCACCCCCCTTTTCAGAACTCTGTGTACGAGCCTGATATCAATCATTTTTAGATGTTATTGCTATACTGCCTTATAGGCAGTCAACACATTGGTCTGGTGATGGTTTGGTAAAGACATAAGAGTGGTGCTGCCAGCATGTGCTGTGACTAACATCAGAAAGTCATTTTTATTTTCAGCTTCTGTATACTGGTCAGTTTTATATTTCTTGATTTTTTACATGAAGACTGATAAGATAAATGGTGTAATGAAAAACAAAACTTATTGTGAGTCCTTTCAGAACTTAAAACACAAATTAGTACACTTAAATTAGTACACACAATCTATGTGGTTTCACAAATTGAAAACAAAGCTAAACTATGGTTAAACTTGATCCCTAATTGACATAACACTAATCGATTATTTACCCTTTGAAAATTATTATTCTTTTTATTTGCACTGTATTAATAGTATCTTTTTCAACAAACAGGGATACACTTACTGAAAATCAGTTTAGAACACCAGAACAACTTCATGATTGTTTCAGGTTCATTATCTGCATAATAATTATTATAATTGTAATAGTGTTTTAATTATGAACTGATAGTATGGCATTATTAGAAAACAGACTGCACTGTGATATTAATCCATTGTGAAAATATTTTAGAACAAAAGTGGTATACAGAATACTTAGAAAGGCCAAGGAAGGATGATGAATAAGAATAAAAGTTCACAAGAATAATAAAAATATTAAAAACTAAAATAGTGTGTAGGGATATCAAAACCTTAAGAACACAGAGACAAGATTGGGATGGTACCTGAGCAGCAACATTAAACGCCACTTTCTTATAACAACCCTATGTACATAAGTATAGCTTTGTAAGTATATATACATGTAGCTAGAGTAAAAGCAAAACGCTTTTACTCTAGCTACATGTATATATACTTATATAGAGTTGTTATGTGGAAGTGATGTTTAATTTATTTGCTAAAGTACCATCGCAATCTTGTTTCTGTGCTTTTTTGATTTTGATATCCTGCATGCTCTTTCATTTCTTTAAATATTTTTTATTATTATTCTTGTTTCAATTCCTTTTTAAACAATTATAATAGTTTGTTATTAAATTGTTGAAGTACATCATTTCTGTTTTGTCCAATGAATCAATACCTCAGTCTTTTGTGCATTGCTGTATCAAATATGTCTGTTTCACTTGCAACACTATTATTTCTTGTTGGAATAAGGTGTCCAGAACGCTACTGTACCCAACATTTTCTGTAGAGTTCTTATTCCAAGGGTGTGGTTACATACAAAATGGCATTATTCATGAGAAAATGCTATAAAGTGGTTGAAAGTATTTGTTGACTAGGTTAATAAACAACTTTGTTCAGAATCTCCTTTAATGACAACAGTCCTTTGTGATCTTTTTCTGTTCTATTATACTATAGTCGACTTATAATTATGTTGACTGGGTCATATTCCAAAGTTTTAATGAAAGAAAAACGGCTCCACATGACATTTCAGTTTTTCAGCCTTCTTTGAGGGAGATAGCTCTACATGATGTTTCAGCTTTTTCAAATGAGACACCCGAAGATTGCTATAAAGTCAAAACATGGAGCTGTTATTTTGGAATGATTATGATCCAGTCCACAAAACTATAAGAACAGAAAGACAATTGTTCCACGGAATTTAACTAATAATAAATTTGTATTTGTGCTAAACCCATTTTGATACCTCTTGTAATGTAGAAATATATTTTGGTTGAAACGATACGAGATGAACCATCTTGTAGCTTTGCGACTCTATGGTTCACTACTTTATATCAAATAAGTTCTATCATAGTGAAGAAGGAAAAACAGTTGATCAATGTAATAATAAGAGTGCATTAAATTATTACACGAGGGGTTGGTTCTAGTAAATTCTAAGTGAATGAAACTAAGTGAAATATATACATATGTAGGTGCCTGCAGGCCTGGACATTGCCAGGTACGTTTTTGAATTCATCATTAAACAAAATTTATGAATGAAAATATGTGAGCAGAGTGTTTAAATTACAGAAATGTAACTCTCGCAGTATTCATGCTGGAAAGAGTTGCTAAGTAAACCATTTTTGTAAATTTATGTAGCAGGAAGACAGCAAGGTGAGCACTTTGAAAGTTCAGTAGTCCAGACAGCCAACACCCACATCTTCACATTTTAAGTATCAGTGCCTTTTAACTTACGTATTAAGTTTGACAGAAGATCTTCTAAGAAAACCATAGATACAAAAAGCATGTTTGGTTAGCTACAAGAAAGTCAGTAGCAATGCCCACATTTAGCGTCTGTACAGCTGTAGCTATCAATGTTGTGCTACTTTTAACCTTAATTAACGCCAAAGCAATTAATATAATTGACCACACTCATCATTAAACTGCATAGAGACAACATCAATTTCACTCGCATCCCATCTTTAATCATGTTGGATTGGGTTGTGCTCATCATGATGAAGGTCTCTCTGCTTCTGACAGAGAACAGCGGTGGATTTTTTGAGTGGTAGAAATGGCTTACCAAACGCTTTGCTCGACCTAAAGCTCTGGCTAACTCAGGAACCTCCATTGCCTTTTGGACTCCTAACTGAAGAGGGTGAGCAAAGCATCCTACAATAGGCCGGTTTAGATTTTCAAGTGCTAAAACTATGTTTCTAGCATTTTCTGTAGTAGCCCTACTTATAGACTAGTCACAGGTAACCGCCAGCAAGAAAGCATTGCTTCTAGGCATATGGCTAAATTGTTGGCAGTTTGGTCACTTGTACATTCAGCATTCTCTAAGAGATGACAATGTACCCACTGGGAATCAATATAATGAACTGTAAGACAGATATAGCTGAGTTTTGCTTGAGACTCCATCCAAAGTAAAAGCAAAGTACTGCAGTTCTATTGCAATTGCTTTTACAATTTGGTCTTTTCTTTTTCATAAAGCTCAGGCATGTAGTGACGAGTGATAGTTGTCTGGTTGGGAGCATATGCCAAAATCCAGGGTCATTACTTTAAAGGAAGCATGTCCTTTGCTGCACAGTAACATATCGAGTCTGTTAATGATTGCCATCTTGAGGAACTCTTTGGTATTGGAGAGAGCTGTTCAAAACCCTCTGCAATAGAGCGCTCTATTGCAGAGGGTTTTGAACAGCTCTTTCTTACACTACTTGGAATGAACGCTCCTTCTCTTCTTGTCGCTCTCTAAAAACTTTCCATCACATGCTGGAAACCCAAAAACCTCCAGACAGGACCGTTAGCCTTCTCTATTGGCAGAAACTCAGTTATGGAACTACTACTAGCCATGATACACAACCAGATTTTCAATGTGAATTTTATCACATGGACAGCATTTGCGCATGCACAATGTTATCTTGATAAAACAACTCATGTTATCGTTATCGTGATAGTAAACCATGTTAATAAGTCTCAATAAAAAAAACTCTAATGAATAGTAAAACCAGTAAATGATAATTGCCATATCGCGATAATTGCACAGGCCTACTTTGTATGTCACCTTTCAAATTTATGTTTTGCCCCTTCTCAACAAACTGTGTTAATGAAACCCTGATGAGTATTGAATGTTTCACCAATTCTACAAATGCTTCTTTACATGGACAAGTAACTAGACTCTGGTTCAATATTCAATTCACTACTTGGAATGAACGCTCCTCCTCTTTGAAGTTGTTTGAAGTTGTTTGGCAATATTATTATGTACCATGATACCCCTGTAAGCCTGTATAAGGTTTTTCAAGTTTAAGTTGTGCCCCGGTTTCCTCAGCAAATTTTGTTAATGAAAGCCTCAACAATTCTATAGCTGGAATGCTTCTTCTTAATGTGGACAATGGCTGCTTTTTTCTCTGGTTCTTGTCTGATTCTATCTTGGTCAATTAAATGGCCATTGAAATTAACCTAACTCTGGTTTAATATTCATTTCTCTGAGTTCAGTGTTACTCCAGCTTTCTCAAGTCCGCATAGTACTCCATTATTATGCTTGTCTTCAGTGGTCTTTACCAAACAGATTGCTGAACTAGCATTTCATTAATTGTGGAAAGAGGGTGAGGCTCTCATAACACTTGTTTTCAGTCTGCACAAATATGCACCTTTTCAAATATTTTTAGTATGACAACCATGCCTGCACACCATGATGTAACATCATTAACTTCCATATCACCTTTAATAGCTTCATATGATTCAGTTTATTTGGTTCACTGGAAGAGAAATTCGACACCTGTAGTACAAGATGAGCGGCTTCACATATTTATGTTCGACACAGGTCTCCTTCAACTTACCAAATCCAGTGAATAATCAGACAAACGTCCTGTGATGTCAGAGCTGTCTTGTATCTCGTCAACTTACATGATGAGGTATAAACGTTTTGTAGGTGGCAAACCTAAAAGAATGTTCCATAGTCCATCAGGGACTTGCCATGTGAGAGTGTACCTTTGAATTGTACAATGATTAGAAGAAGTTGTTTATTAGGTCAACAATCTCTTGAAGGTTGGTTGCATGTAATGATGTGAATGTCTATTTCAAGATAACAGTCACTTCTGTTCCCATCACCTATGAGAAGCGCAGCAGCTGAAAAATAATGCAACCCCTAGAATAGCTATATTTTCAGTAAACCTTCCCAGCTTTTATGCGACTATTTTGTATCATATTCTGGTATATAGTAGTCATTTAGTGCATGTAAATATGTCTAAAAGGTATGAGGGGAAGCTTCTTTGTGTGTCCTAAACTCCCAAGGTTCATAAGGGTGTGTATTGGGTGACTCGCTCTATTCACTATCATTCTGAATGTGACTTTTGAAATGGGCTGTCTCAAAGATGCTCACTTTAATAAAATCACGATCTTGTAGGACCAAAACATAGGCTGCATAGCGCTTTCTTATTTATCTTTGATGTTAGTCAAGATGAGTGTCTTTAGAGTGGCTCCCATACCTGTCTTCCTCATTATAAATTCCTGTCAATTTTTTGGATGCATACCATGATATTCCATTGATTAACTTTACTTGGAAAGTAAATTTACTAACTTTTTCTTACAATAAAATCACTAACCAGGATCAGTGTCTTTATAATATGAACCATAACACTCCATCCAATTTTATAATTGTTATATCAAACTTTCAGATGACATAACATTTGAATTAATAAGTGAGTGTAGCAATTTAAAAATGATCGTGTGATTTGAATGTCACCATGGATCACATTGAACAATCAAATCCTCCTAATCGAGACCTTTGACTGAAGTCAGTGAATATTATGTATATGATACTGTTTATGATAATTGAGAATAGTGATAATTATAGGAATGTTGAATAGGGAGCATTGTGGTCAATATTATCATCATAAGCGTATCTGGACCCGGGCAATGCCGGGTTGCTGCTCTCTGATCGACATTTGTTATTGTCATAAATTAATTTTGTTAAATTATTATTATGTATAATATCACACCCACACAAGTGCTTAGTGTCATTAACCATAAGAAGCCCCATGTGCATGTTGTCAGCTGTTCAGAAGTCCTAACAATGTAACAAAGTATCTGTAGTAGGCTCGACTTGAAGATGAAGGTCAGTCAGGGATAAACATAGAAAATGATGTAACAATAGTTGAATTTTAGCTCCAACAGCTGATGATCATGACTCTGGTGATAATGATGGTGAAAACGTTCAGGAGGAGTCAGGTCATCAAGACAATAACAACAGTTCATCCAATCATGAGAATGCATCAGTTGCATGTTGTTTCCTGGAAGAGAGAGAGCTTGTTCATTTTAAAGGGTTGATAGTAGCTGTATCATTGTATCTACTGGGTCAGTCAGCTTTGACCAGTGGCAGTGACAGCAATTCACACTAACAAGTAGTAGTACTACTACTTGTTAGTGTGAATCGCGTATTTGTATAGTATTGCATACTCATTGTATCATGCTCATTTTCAAGCTTATGTGAGTAGCTAGTGACAGTAGAACTATTGTAGTTGCAATGCTGCTCTTTGTTGAGAACGAGGAGGAAATAGGTATAACTGTTCAAAGTTTGGGTGTGTCCGGAGTTACCCGCAATTACCTTACGTATTAATTATTATTTATTATTAGGCCTAACAATTATTAATAAACTCATGAATTTTTAATTTGCCCTGGTATCTTCTAAACAACAGATACGCCTATGATTATCATCATGATTATTCTTGTTGGGAATACACTCAGTAGTGAACACATGTACATAGTAAATACTTTATCTTAATGTATACTTTCCCTTTGTTAGCTAATATTTGTCACTGATCAGTATTTGAACTCACAAAAGCACTATAATTACTCTTTCACCAGGTCCATAGACAGTAGTTTAAAGAGGGTGTTCAAGATTATTGTTTGTGGAGAGTGCATCAGCACATACAACTGCTTTAGATGATCGTGCACAGTTCACATGAGCACACCAAAAATATCACTGTGCATTTTATTTAATACATGTACATGAACATGTAGTTGCAAATTAGTATTATCTTTCTAAAAAGGCAGGTTTGGCTGAACTATCTTGAACCCAACCCCACCCCCCCTCTCTACCTACCTACAGTCCTGATTATATAATGACTTGGTTGTGTGTTACATGTAATTTAATTACTTTTTTCTCAATAGTTATTAAATTCTTATCAATTTTAATTCTTCTAGCACTATCACTATTTCTGATCAGTTTAAAGAAATCTGCGATAATAAAACGGTAATCCCCGAAGCAGCAAAGGTTCAGTTTGGTAAGTGATAATACTAATATGTATATTATAGCACTATGATGCTTAACAACAAATGTACTGACAGTGCTATATTTTCCATATAGAGCACAGTTAGTACCACATCTGGTGCTATATTTTCCACATATTATTCACAGCACTAGAAAACAACACACTTATATAAAGAATGTCAAGTACTTCATTGTTCTTCTCAATCACTAGCGATATCCATCAATTCAAACTACTACTGGTATTACTCTTGCTACTCAGGAAAAATATACTGGAAGTTGCATGGAGTAGCTCATGCACTCTGTGCTGTATGAGCTAGTCGACCCAACCCTCATGCTATATATATAGGTTACACTCTTATTTGGAGAGATTCATTCTATTTAGATCCCAAGGGCAAAGCCTGAATGGAGAGTGTGCAAACAGGATCACCCGGATCACCCTGGTTGCCGATTGCGCTAATATAACACACATGCACATGTGTGACGACCTCAAAGGTGACAGTATAATGATGAAAAGATGTAGGACTGTACAAGGGTGCCTAGAGTGGTCATACATTCTAAGGGCCCCTAGAATGGTCACACATTGCAAGGACCCCTAGAGTGGTTAAGCAGCTGCAAATAAACATCTGTTCGTTTGTATTGTCTTCGTGGTTGGTCCGTGTATTTCACTTGATCCTTTTCCTCCAACTAACGAAACACAATTTTGGTATCTATGACATTGTTATAAGGTCTTTTGTCTAGCTAAATAAGTTAGAAGTCTGTATTGTTTAAAATGTGGAGTTTATAAAGGTACGTAAGTAAAAGTTTGGGCATTGCCCTTCAGACTAATAAACATTTAAGCGCTTTCCTTGCTATCGTCCTGGTATAAGCTAAGCATTAATTTTACATCTATGGCTTTCTGAACAACTCGTCTTTCCAACTAAGGAAGTTAAAAACTCTAGTTTTATAAAACAGGAGAGTTAATAAACAGGTGAAAAAAGTGTTTATTATGTGCTTCGCCCACACATTTTCCTAATTTGGGAATGTAGCACGATCCGAGTGATCTGGCGATCCGGTTGATCCAGTTAGTACACTGTCCCAAGCCAGAGGGATGCAAAATAGCATCAATTTCGACAGATTATGAACCATATTCTCTTTCGCTGAGTCATGCTATTTAAAACGTATTCATAGTTGAAAAAGTTTGTCTTCAGGAAGTGAACCCACAATGACACTGCACGAAATTTAGGTTTTCTGAGACTTGTTTGTGGTTTTCACTATACAGAGCCGGCTGTAAACAAAATAAATCCCGGTTCATACTATGAAGATTCCTCATTAGAGCATCTAACATCAAAGGGAATCTAACATCAAAGGGAATTATTCATGCTATGATTTATATCTCCTGTACAGCACTTACACTGCTGCTTTGTTGCATATTTCTTATGTACTTAAAATACAAATTATTTATATCACATACTGTATTGTGTCTTCAATATTCTAGTTCATGGCATTACTTTGGAATAGATTTCATAATGCTAACAGAAGTATGTACATGTATTAATGTTTTTAAAAGTATTATGCTTTTAGATCACAGTGGCTTAGTCAGAAAACCATGGTTGCATTTTTAAGTACTTCATGGTTTTATTGGGGTATGCATCAAGTAATCTAGAGCCTTTAATTGGAGTATATATGGGTAGGGGTTAGGTTTCTTTATTGTATGTATGTATGGTATCATATATGGTCTAACTATTTCATGCTAGGTCACATCACACAAGGGCCGTCTTATTGAACTTTGGCAATTTAAACTTTATAGAATAACAACATTGCACCACAATAAAAAAATATGTGATTACTCTCGTAAAATGTCAGTATTATGTATGTCAGTATGTTAGGGCAAGTACAATAATTATGGAATGCATTTTGCCACTCCAGAAGCACTAGTTCAATTGCAAAGTAATCATAATTATCACTTCAACTCAATGCAATGCATTTATATATAATTGACTATTCCAATAACAGTATGCTATTTTATCTTTGTTTCAGATACTAGTAAAATGTTCTCAAACTCTGGTAGATCCACTATAATAGGGTATGTAAGGAATTCAATGCTACAAAGTACATGTATATTTTAGATATGTACTATATAGTAAGAAATATTTATTGCAGTGATTCTAATATAGTTATATATGTAATTACATAATTCTATATATATATATATATATATATATATATATAACATTTGTAATATGACTAGCTTAAACAACAAATTGGAAGAGTACGACAAGAACACATGCAATGCATGGCTAGCACATGTAATACATACATTGTCCGCATTAATGTTATAGAACAATTAGCAAATTCAGATGGCAATAAATATTTTAAATTAATACATAATGTCTGCTAACATCACTTGCTGGAAATAGTGTCATTCTTTTATGATCCTATATAACTTTGCACTGTAAGTGCAGTAATGCAGTTTCTACAAGTTGCTGTCTTCCTGCCAGCCTGTATATATATATATATGTATATATATATAACATGAGCATGTTAGTCATTTATACAATATGCCCATTAATGATCCTTTCATATAAGAGGCTCAAGTATGTAATTATTACTAGTGAATGTTAATAAGATACAGATTACATTCCAGACTCCATTATCTGTACTTCACTATTGCAATCAATGGGAATGTGGCACCACTTAAACTATAATTACTATCATATTATGTATATTGAACTCTGAATCTTGACAAGCTTCATAAATTTTATTTTTCAAGATGTACAGTATCTGACTTTCAAAACAAGAGATACAGTGTGAGAAAGGGAGTTTACCAAGTGACTGTTCGTTAGCTACTAAACTTTTAAAATTAGAAGATAATTTGAAGTGCCTTATATTCTGATAGCAAAATCTTGTCTTGCCTGAGAAAATCAGGCTTGTTTATGTTGGCAGTGTTTGCAGAATTTTAGTTCATGCTAATCCGTCTTAGATCCTGTTCTAGCCCCATTACACCTCTCCGCTCTAGTGAAACATACATGTACTACATGTTGGAATACTTTTACAAATACGTTAATGTAGTAACAGTCATGTATAAGTATGGCAAAGCAATATCAATTCAGTTCTTGTTTTGAAGTTGCATACGAAATTCAATGCACCCTGACAAAATCGATTAATTTTTTAAGTGTAAGCTGCAATTGATTTCTCAAAACATCTTTAATGTAGCCAAAGTATTCCACAGCTTTTAAAATTTTATTTCTTTATGACATTTGCACCTGTACACTTTTATTATACTTCCTATTTCTACCAGTCAATAGATGTTAGGAATGGTCAGTGATAATAATAATGATAACCATAATTATAATGTAATGTTAAAATAGAATTGTAATGACAAAATGATTGATTATTGCTATATTATTTATCATTCTTTACAATAGGAAATTTGAACAGACAAAGCAAGAACCCTTTCATGATATTTTGAGGTTAAATGTTTACTCTGTTTATTGTTATTGCAAACTATGCACTAATAATGAAATAATAATAACTATTGGGACACTTTTTTAGAATTTAAATCTATGCCCTTCTTAATTTATTGTAAACATTTATAGACCAGCATTACAATCAAAATTTGTCTTCCTGCACATTGAAATCTGCAAATCTATTACTTGTTAGATTCTCACTGTTTATGTTTGTTTTCGTTGATATGATTTTTCATTACTAATTGCATCATGCAAGGATTAATTACATTTTTTACCACTGCCATCACAAATCATTTTGATCATTTACACTGTTGCTCAATGTGTTTTTTGGCGATAATTGTGTATATAATTTATGAGCATTGTTAATTACATAATGAAGATTGCTAAAAAGTATAATAATACACTTTTGTGGCATATATATATATATTTATTTTTAGTCCACAAGTTGGAAAATGTTCAAAATTGAACTAATTATAATTGTTAGGAACAGACAATGTCTTCACAAATTAGAAAATACTACTTCAGTTTATTGTTGACAGTAATGTTGAAGTATTAGCACACATAGCTCCTTTGAAGATTATAAAGTAGGATAAACCTTTTCTTGACAGATAAAACCAAATCTACCTGAACCAACACTTATATTGGTTTATGACGAACTGTACATATCGTAACTAAAACATTCACTAAATAATTCAACACTTATCCAAAGCAATGCTGTTTCTATGTTGACTGAGCCGATGAGATAAGCATGCAAAAATTACAAACTATAATTTCATAATTTCTGTGAAACTTTAAAAGTAATGACATGGTACTGATACAATCAACTACACATTTACTGATCAAATAATTATATTCTTGTTTTAATTCTAGTACTAATTCTGTATATTGGGATGAAAAAGTTAATTTTGTATCACAGGACTCACCATTCGTTCACTCAGGTATGGATATACTTTTGTATGAAATAAGTGGTTTGTTTTGTAATCGCTTAATGGTTCTAAGAACCTATCATTGCCAATTTACAATCAAGGATTACACTAAATTTATCGTATTACTTATTAACTTATTTGATAATTGCCAATGTAAGCAAACTGTGTTCAACCTTTAACACATTTAACTAAGCACTATGGTAGTTTATATGACCATAATAGGACTTAGTAGATTTCTCATTATGTTAGCTGACCATCCCTAGTGAACACCTGCTACTTCATGAATTTGTAACTGGTGCAAAATGTAAGCTGTAGCATTTTATAACCTTGAGCAAAGTTAGTAGCATCACCACACAAATGCCATACTAACATTATGTATACATGTAATTATTATTATATATTAAGTTAACTAATAAATAATAAACAAGTGTATATAGAGAAAAAAACATCCCTATGATTGCTTTACAAATTTAAGTGAAGATATGACTGCTTTGTGGTGTGCAGAATTCAGTAATCATGGCTGACTTTATCAAGCATGAAACTGAGACAACAGCTTATTATAGTTATTATTTTGATTATCTACTCTCCTGACCTTTCAAAGGACCTTGTAGAACTTTAGGAATATATTTCAGGCAGAATAGCTAGCTATTAGTTCCAGTTTTTACGTAAGCTCAACAGCTTTCTTTCTGCTGGTGTGTAGAGCTTGATCGCGCGTTCTTTTACGCGCCACGCCCATTAATTGACCGAGCCCCCCCGAGAATGACGCAACTTCCTTAACTACGTATACAACGCATAGTCGTGCAAGTGCACATATATATATATATACATTAAACCCCGTGGAAAGCAATTATAGGGATGGCCCTACGGGCCATAAAAAAAACAATTTAATGCATGCATGAAAGAACATGTAGAGATTGGAATGGTACATTAGCAATAAAATTCAACTTTGCATATGACAACCATACATACATATAGATTCATTGTGGTTTGGTTTTATACTCTAGATATACTTAGATAAGGTTGTTATGTTGAAGTATTAGTTTAATTTCGTTGCTAAAGTACCATCTTTCTGTGTTGTTTTAGTTTTGATATCATTACATCCTCTTTCATTAAAAAAAAATCAATTATTTTTTGTAGTGCATGTGTTTAGCACTTTGCATCAACCACTACATATACTGATAAGTAGTAGTAACCAGTCCTATAGGCAGGGTGGTAGGTATTCAATGGAACCGCCCTTTTCATTAGTATAATTATAATTATGTAATAAATTTCAGATATTTCAGGGAAATTAAATATTTAGTGTAGGCTCCAATTTGCTGCTCTTTTCAATAAAACAGTAATGCATTTCATCCCCTCTAACTTTCTTGTTTTGTATTTTAGATGCTGATGAACCAATCATGATCTCCACTACAACATGGTATGTAATAAATTCAGTATTCTGCTTTACTAAATGCAAATCCAATAGCATAAACATATTTGAATTAGACCATTTACTTTCAAAAAATGGTGTATGCAGTCCATTGCTAAACTACTAGTAACAACTTAAATTTTCACTATCGAATCTCATTAGTTGCATTTAGTTATGCATAGCAGCATGATTATACAATGCACCATACATCTAAATTTCTAAGATACACTTCCCGCAAACTAGTTTTGATCAAATTCTTACCTTAATTGCTCGCCATTTTGTACAGGAAGTAATAAAATTTGGTATCTAGTAGCTTATTAATAACTTTCCTGGATATTAAATTTATTTGCTTCTGTACAGAATAGAGAAATAGTGACCAAATAAAGGGAAAACATTGGATCAATATTATTTTTCACACCTCGGCAAATGCAGCCACATGTTTTGGAACACAAATAATGAGTTCATCAATTGATGATCAAGCAATATAACAAATGTCTATGATTATTTTATCGTGAAAAGATAAGGCAGTGTATATTCCAAAATGGAAAATTATGTAATTTTAGTGATTATATGCATTTTTCATTTAACAGGACAGAAGGTATACTCAATTCTGAGCTACACATGTAAGATTGTAGTTGTAATTAGTGTCGTTTTAGTTAACTATAACTAAAACCTGTTTTAGTAAGGCATTATGACATTTCGTCAACTAAACTAAAACTATCTTCCAAGTCTACTGCAATAGTTATAACTAACTAAAATGAAAAATAGTTAATAGTGAGCGCTTTTAGTAAGTCTAATAATATTTTATTTAGTCAACTATAACTATAATTAAATGTGGTCATTATTATCATACTAGAACACTAATAGTAATCATACGATACTATAACCATAGTCATATAATGCATTTTCAGTGATAAATTCTCAACATACATGTAGTTATGAATTCTTGTATGGAATGAGATAATCCACTTACTGTTTTTAGCCCTAAAGCTCGGCTAATTAATTGGAATAACTTGTCCAGAAAAACCAAAAATTGTATGTACAAACTACTCACTCTGCTAAACTTTATTTAATAAGATTATAGGTGTAGTGTAACAAATAACCTTCGACAGAATTAGGTAATAGGATTTCAGTAGCAAATGAGAAATAATCAACACTACCATATTATATATGCTATAAGTCTACATTTATATTTCCAGATGCATGTATTGCTATTTTTTAAACACTCTGTCATAATTAATTAAGATCACAAACATCAAAAGTCAATATTTCTTGTAAAAAAAGTAATGACCTACTGTATTATTCATTAAAGTTTCTCCAATAACAGGAGTGATTCTGCTAACTTTCAGCTAAAATCAGTTGAAGAGCTTAATGATCTTTTCAGGTAATTATTATTATTTATGTATGATTATTACTGTCGCAAATGATTTAAATTTATCCTATGCTGTAGCATCAGTTTATTTGTTTAAAATAGTAAACATAGATTATACATTCATTATGTGGGCTAAGTTTTTCATGTAGTATTATGATAATATACACAGTTCCTCAGTTTCTGTTGGATGATTCATTCCTGCTTATTTTTATTGTGTAAATCAATAATATTATTCTTAATAACTATTTATCACTATGGATAGGTTGACTGTTTTCAGCAATTATACATATTTCAGCAAAAGGATGTTTTCCGATTTTTCTACGTTAGTATCATAGCAATAACTCTCTTTATCATGTTCTACAACTATTGTAATTATATAGCAATGATTTATACATAGTCATCGCAAAGCAATCATAGAGATAGCTACTGTTTTTCTCAATATATCTTGTAATATAAGTGTAGGTTATACCCTGCATATACCCGAGGTAATAGTTAATAAACCCGAGGGCGTAGCCCGAGAGTTTATTAACTATTAAGAGTGAGTAGTGTCTTTAAGCCAGAGTGAGCAGCTAGTACATACAATGTTTTGTTGTTCTGGACTAGTGTTCTAGTAACTATTACCGAAGGTATATCTGTATACTCCCGGGTAGGCATGGCATAGCTTGTTTATACTATAGAAGCCATACTTTATAATCAATTAGGCCTACGCATGCGTACTAGAAACTTTAGTAGAAAGGTGAAGGTCACTATGGTGAAGAGGCTAGCTAGGGGAAGCGACGATAAAGAGAACGACCCTGATTTGTATAATTTTAAATCTTCAAAGAAGTCTAAGACAGTAAAACACTTTGGTTTCCTGACGAGTGAGTCTAGAAAGGTGAAGGTCACTATGGTGAAGAGGCTAGCTAGGGGAAAGAGAACGACCTGATCTGGATTATTTTAAATCTTTAAAGCAGTCTAAAAGAGTAAAACGCTTTGGTTCCCCGACGAGTGAGTCTAGAATGGCAGAAATTACTAAAGGTTTCATTCCTTTTAATACCAAGAAAAGCACCAACTGGTCTACATGTGTATGGCATGATTGGTTGTTAGGTACAATAGTCAATTCAGGGTATGTAGTAATTACTATATTCTCTTTGATGTGATGGTAGTTAAAGTTCTTAATGGTGTTTGTTAATGCTTAAATTGAATGCTATTTTAAAGCTTAAATTGAAAATGATTTTGTTGTTTTAACTAATAAGTGTTTTAGTATTTTATTTAGTCAACTATAACTATAATTAAATGTGGTCATTATTGTCATACTAGAACACTAATAGTAATCATACGATACTATAACCATAGTCATATAATGCATTTTCAGTGATAAATTCTCAACATACATGTAGTTATGAATTCTTGTATGGAATGAGATAATCCACTTACTGTTTTTAGCCCTAAAGCTTGGCTAATTAATTGGAATAACTTGTCCAGAAAAACCAAAAATTGTATGTACAAACTACTCACTCTGCTAAACTTTATTTATAAGATAAGAGGTGGAGTGTAACAAATTACCTTCGACAGAATTAGGTAATAGGATTTCTTGTAGCAAATGAGAAAAATAATTAATATGCTATGACTACTATATTTCCTGAAGCATGTATTGATATTTTTTCAAACACACTGTCATAATTAGCTAGTTTAGTGAGCATCACAAACATCAGTATTTACTCTTTTTGAAATAGTGATGACCTATATACTGTATTATTCAATAAATTTTCTCCAATAACAGGAGTGATTCTGCTAATTTTCAGCTAAAATCAGTGGAAGAACTTAATGATCTTTTCAGGTAATTATTAATATTTACATGTATGTATGATTATTACCATCACAAATGATGTAAATTTTATCCTATGCTGTAGCATCAGTTTATTTCTTTAGTAAGCATAGATTATACATGTCATTATGTGCATGGGCTAAGCGTTTCATGTAGTATTATGATAATATACACAGTCCCTCAGTTTCTGTTGTTTCTGCTTATTATTGTTAATAATATTGTTAAGAATTACTTATCACTGTGACTGTTAATTGTATCATTCCTTTGTCACTAAAAAACTCAACTCAAGGAATGATGGATGAACCAACAAAATCAGGTTGTACATGAATGTATATAGCCAAATAGACAAGAAGCGGCTGTAGCTAGAACTTACAAGCTGCTTCCTTTATCTTTCTGTGTACTTGAAAACTGTGCCCTGAAGTAACTGCAGTCTAAATGAAAGAAACTGAAGTACTCCTTCCAGTTTCTAAATAATGACTTCCTCATGTCTGAAACTCAACATATTGTTATACTTAAAGTCTCTAGTTTGCATCATCTCTATTCTGTTTCTCTGCTATATATAACAGTTATCAGTAGTAGTTGCACTTTTATGCTGGTCAGTATCTCAAGCATGTGTTCTTTTGTACGCCATGCCCATTAATTGACCAAGCACCGCCATCCCTCCCCCATCTCCACTCCCTTCAATATGTACATACTCGTGTAAGTAACACAAGAATATAATTATTGTAATACATTTAAACCATGTTGAAAGCAACTATTGGGATGGTCCTGTACTTTTAAGTCATAAAAAAGTAATTCTATGATTGCTTTGTGGTGTCATTACTCAGTATTGTGTTTGAACAAAGACAATGTCAACCATGATGCTGACTTTCTCATGCCTGAAACACAACAGCCTATTATAGTTATTACTTTGATTATCTAGTCTTGTTACATTTTAGAGGTTTCTTGCACCTAAAAGAGCTATTAGTTCCAGTTTCTACAGAAAGCTACAAACAGCTTTCTTTCTGTTGGTCATTGACCGAGCCACCAGAATCACGCAAATTCTTTATTAACTATGTACATGTATACAATGTGTATGTGATATACATTGTATATACATACATTAAACCCTGTGGAAAGCAATCACAGGGATGGCCCTGAGGGCCATAAAAATATGATTCCAGATTTTTTCCATGAGCATTATAGCAATACTAGTGTCTATTGCTAGAACTTACAATCCACATTTATAATTAGTTGGATCTATAGCGATCACAACAATCACAACTTAAATAGTGATAACCTTATCAGTAAATACATTATTTCTAATGTTTTTTCCTGTATTAAGAGTATAACTCCTTTCTCATGTTTTAACTTATATAAATATAATGTATTATAATTATTCATATTGGAGAGTACTTAGTACTCTCTATGTACGAATGGCCCAAAAACAAATGGCCGTTCCGGCAAGCATTTCAAATGCAAGTGATAAGCTGAAACCTGCTAATATTTACAGATAAGTTTAAATATACATACAATGTTTGATATAGAGTAATTTTATGACTAACAATAATTTTTAGATGGCCAGAGTATATAGCAAAACTGACAAAATCTTCATAGCTATAATTATTATTCAATATTATTCACTATTATTCTTATTTTTCATAAAAAATAGAATTCTACGTTACTGGAGCTATTAAAGTAGTTTTAGTGCAAATATTTATTTGGGGTTAAATTCAGGGAACAATTGTCGTACTGTTCTGTTTATTCACCTAAACAACAGCCACTAAGCAACTTGCTTACGATAGGACACCATTTGTAATAGACTACACTCAATATTTAAGATGAATATGGATATCAGATGCTGTTCAGTTGAACAATCAGACTAGACATTTTCAATTACTATAATTATAATTATTATGCTTAACATAATTATGCTAATAATTAATATTATTATTGTTTTATGAACTTGAACTTGATTAATTATATTAAATCATCAGTATACAAGATATATTATATTATATACCACAGTGCGTGAGCGAATGCCATGGTAACCTTTGATGTACCATGGGAGATATATGCTAAACCATCTAATTGTATTTTCACAGTTTTTACAGTAAACACTAATTGATATAGATAGTACTATGGTTTCTACTTGAACAATGATGTCAAATGTGATTTAATTGCATACTTTTATGTTACCATTGTATAAAGTACATATAGCCCTGTTTGGAGGCAGTTATGAGATAATTTGTCTTGGCCTACGCCATCGACCAATTATCTCGCAGGTGTTATATGCACCTCCAAAAAGGGCTATATCCTATACTAATTATATTATTATATGATGAAATATTATAATTATTAGTTTTCAGTAATATTTGGGTACTGTCTCCTTCTGGACACCCTAATCCTACAGAAATATTAATGCCGTAAATAAAACAGAATAATCATCACGTATTATATACTGAAACACACAAAAGACTGATGTTGTCTGTTTCATGCATTCATTCATTGGATAGCATCCAAATATGCAATGATTCAAATGATATACTTCAACAATTTACCAACAGATTATTATACTGAGTTGTTTAAAAATAGAATCGAAACAAAAACCAAAAAAAACCTTTTAAAACTTTAAAGAGTGAGTGGGGATATATATCAAAACTGAAAAAGCACAGGAACAGATTAATATTGGAATGGTTTCTTAGCAGCAAAATTAAATGCCACTTCCACATAACAACCGTACATAAGTATATATAGCTGGAGTAAAGGGAAAACACAAAGAAGTGGTACTTATGTACGGTTGTTATGTGGAAGTGGTGTTTAATTTTGTTGTTAAGGTACCATCTCGATCCCGTTCATGTGCTTTTTCAGTTTTGATATACATGTATATCCCTACATACTTTACATACTATATATATGTAATATATACACCATGGCTTCGAGGGATATATGGCGAATATAAGACACGAGCACCGAGATATTGGCCCGAGGCGAACCCGAGGGCCAATATCGATGTACAAGGGTCTTATATTCGCCATATATACCGAGAAGCCATGGTACATATAATATATTCTATAGCTAACAGAAACATCAAAGAAGAACAGGACAATGGACACAAGTAACAGGCTAACACACCTTACACTTTCAGCGATATGGGGCGAATAGTTCCTGGGAGAAACACCCATCTGTTGATTCTTTTTTTAAGAGACAAAGAGAGCTTCTTTTGTGTGTTTACTTGTCGACATAGCCTTCATTCTCTGTAGACGTTTGGTAACTAGATCAACTGCGCATGTGCATGACGTCATACCAGGGATGATATATCCCGATGTACCCAAAACGAGAAATGAACCGGTTAGTTGGACTGCATTTTTAACCCTTACAGTTTGAAGATAATAATGCTGTAAATAATAACTAAGCCCACCATCTGCAAAGAACAGAGTGGGGCAATAGCCCCTCTTTCATATCCCTATGATTGCATTCATTAAACAATTTTATAAAATATGTAAATAAATTTTAACTTGTAGATCTACACATATGTACTCTGCAGAGGTTGTATATGCAACTGTATTATAATTTCAATGATACTAACTTTTGTAAATCTAATAAATATATTACTAAAGCAGTCCATAGTTTTCCAACTTACGACATCACTTAGGTAAGCATTTAACGTTTCCGTAATGCCTACATTTGTATTACAATATTTATCAGGAATAATAATTATTTGATGTGTGGTAATTGTTGTACAAGATTTGTTTTCCATCCAATAGGACTAATCAGATTTGTCGTAATTGGGTTTATTGGAAGTGTTTCAAGTAGTTTAAATCAATACACTCTCTGAGTTTCATTATCCAAACCTCTAATTAATTATCATATGTTAGAACACATAAAGGTGGAAAGCTAAGGACTGGATTGGTATTACATTGCATTTGATATAGGAAAGTTAGTGATTTCAATATTTATATGCATAATGAATCGTATACATAAATACTTGCCAGAGTTTCAAAGCTTTTAAGACCTGTATTTCAACAATAACAATAATTGTACTGAGAATTATATAACATACTATGTACTTATGGAGTAAGGACCAGATCCATTCCCATCATTTATGAGTAAATTATATTAGTCGTCTTTAAGCTTATTTCAGGTGTTTCAATAGGTATTCAATCTAATAAAATAACAACTCTCTTTGACTCTCAAAGTTTTCACAATCATTATTAAAATCTCTTTGTAGTACATGAAATTGGAAAGCTATGGACTGGATTGGTATTACTTCACATATGATATAGGAAAGTTAGTGATTTCAATTATACATAATTATAACAAACAGTTGAAAGAAATACTTGCCATAATTTCTACATATATGTGTATTAGCTACCATTATTATTACTGATAACTACTCCTTTAATGTCGTCGCAATCTGTGCACTTTAAAGTCCATGTAATTGGAAAGCTATGGACTGGATTGGTATTACTTCACATATGATATAAGAAAGTTAGTAATTTCAATTATACGTATAAAGAACAGTTTAGATAAATACTTGCCAGAATTTCTACATAATTATATATTACCATTATTATTGCTGGTAATAATATATCACATAGTGTACTTATGGATTAAGGGCTGGGCTCGTTTTCCATTCCTTATGAGTAAATTATATTTGTCGTTTTTAAGCTTATTGGGAAGTGCTTCAATAGGTATTCAATCTAATACAATAACTACTCTTTAATGTCGTCACACTCTGTGCTTAAATTACTTTAGAGTACATGAAGTTGGAAAGCTATGGACCGGATTGGTAATACTTCAAATATCATATAGGAAAGTTAGTAATTTCAATTATACATATAAAGAACACATGTACATGAATGAAAAATACTTGCCATAATTTCTACATATATGTGTATTAGCTACCATTATTATTACTGATAACTACTCCTTTAATGTCGTCACAATCTGTGCACTTTAGAGTCCATGTAATTGGAAAGGTATGGACTGGATTGGTATTACTTCACATATGATATAGGAAAGTTAGTAATTTCAATTATACGTATAAGGAACAGTTTAGATAAATACTTGCCAGAATTTCTACATAATTATATATTACCATTATTATTACTGGTAATAATATATCACATAGTGTACTTATGGATTAAGGACTGGGTTCGTTTTCCATTCTTTATGAGTAAATTATGTTAGTCGTCTTTAAGCTTATTCAAGTGTTTCAATACGTATTCAATCTATTACAATAACTACTCCTTTATTGTCGTCACAATCTGTGCTTAAATTACTTTAGAGTCCATGAAATTGGAAAGCGATGGACCGGATTGGTCTTACTTCACATATGATATAGGAATGTTATAAATATACTTGCTAGATTTTCTACATTTATATTACCATTGTTATTGCTGGTAATTACAATAACTTACTGTGTACTTATGGAGTAAGGACTGGATTGATTATCCATGCATTATGAGTAAATTATATTTGTCACTTTTAAATTAATTTGAGATGTTTATTTCAAGTTGTGATCATACAATTACTACTCCTTCAATGTTGTTACAATCTGATTTTTTGAATATATACTACATCACATTAGATATAGGAATGTTAGTGACTTCAACTAATATGTATAATGATCAGTATAGATGAATACTTGCTAGAGTTGCAGAGATTTCAGGACTTGTATTTCAGTAAAAATTATTATTATACTAGTATGTTCTTCTAGAGTAAGGACTGGATTCATTATTCATCACTGATGAGTAAACTATCTGTTATTTGAAGTGTTTCAATAGTTGTTCAATCTAATAAAGTAACCTCTCTCTGACTTTCAATATTGTCACAATCTATTCTTCAATTAATATTTCTTTACAATACATGAACTTTGGACTGGATTGGTATTACATCACATTTGATATGGGAAAGCTAGAGATTTCAATTATATGTATAATGAACAGTATAGATAAATACTTGCCAGAATGTCTATATTACGATTATTATTACTGGTAATTACAGAACACATAGACGTACATATGGATAAAGGACTGGGATCGTTTACCATCCCTTATGAATAAATTATATTTGTTGTCTTCAAGTTTATTTGAAGTGTTTCAATATTAAGCTCAATCTCATAAAATAACTACTCCTTCAGTGTCATCACAATTTGTGCTGAAGTTGGAAAGCTAATGACTGGATCGGTATTACATTACATATTAGATATAGGATTTCAATTATATGTACAATGAAAAGTATAAATAAATACTTGGCAGAGGTTCAGAGCTTTCAGGACTTGCAAACTATTATTATACTAATAACTAAATAATGTACTATGTAATTATGGAGTAAGGACTGGATTCATTATCCATCACTAATGAGTAAATCATCTTTTGACCTTTAAGCTCATTTAAAGTGTTTCTATAGGTGTTCAGTCAAATACAATAACTACTCTTTGACTTCCAATGTTGTCACAATCTGTACTATATAGAATTTCTGAAGTTGGAAAGCTATGTATGGGATTTGTATGACTTTCAATATTATCTATACCTCTACCTATAATTATTTTTAGAATACCTGAAGTTGAAAGCTATGGACCGGATTTGTATTAAATTTTCATAGGAAAGTTAGTGATTGCGATAGATGAGTATAAATAAATACTTTCCAAAGTTTCAGATATGTATTTCAAGTACAACTATTAATATTAGTGTTAATTAAATCTAATACAAAATGTATATGGATTAAGGAGTGGATTCATTTTTCCATCTCTTATGAGTAAATTTTCATTTTGTTTATTGGAAGTGTTTGAATAACTACTCTGTCTGACATTCAACCTATACCTCCAAATATAATAATTTTTAGAATACATTCATTTTTGCATTTGGTTTGGACCGGATTTGTACTAGATCACATTAGGAATGCTAGGGATTTCAACTATTATGTATAATTATCAGTATAGATAAATACTCGGCAGAGTTTCAGATTTGTATTTCAAATACAACTATTTATATTACAAAATATAATACAAGCATATGGATTATTTTCAATCTGTTATAGGTATTAATTGATCATTGTCATATTTAAGCTTATTTGAAGAGTTTCAATCCAATACAATAACTACTTTCTAAATGTTTTTAGTAATTAGGAAATTTGAAATCTATGGACCAGATTGGTGTTCCATAGCATTAGATGTAGGAAAGTTAGTAATTTCAATTATTATGTGTAATGAACAGTGTAGATAAATACTTGCCACAGTTTCAGAGATTTCAGGACTTGTATTTCAGTAAAAACTATTAATATAAGGATAAATACATATCACTTAAGGAGTATGGACCAGATTCGTTATCCATCACTGATGAGTAAATTATCTTTTCACCTTTAAGCTTATTTGAAGTGTTTCAGTAGGTGTTCAATCTAATACAATAACCTTTCTCTTTGACTTTCAATATTGTCACAATCTGTATATATTTAAATTTCATTAAAATACATGAAATTGGAAAGCTATGGACCGGATTGGTATTACTTCACATATGATATAGGAAAGTTAGTGATTTCAATTATACATATAAAGAACACATGAATGAAATACTTGCCATAATTTCTACATATATGTGTATTAGCTACCATTATTATTACTGATAACTACTCCTTTAATGTCGTCACAATCTGTGCACTTTAGAGTCCATGTAATTGGAAAGGTATGGACTGGATTGGTATTACTTCACATATGATATAGGAAAGTTAGTAATTTCAATTATACGTATAAGGAACAGTATGGATAAATACTTGCCAGAATTTCTACTTTTATATTACCATTATTATTACTGGTAATAATATATCACATAGTGTACTTATGGATTAAGGACCAGATTCATTATCCATGACTCATTTTGTTTTGTTGTTTTTAATTTAATTTCAAGTGGTGATCAATCTGATATAATAACTACTATTTCTGACTTCCAATGTTGTCACCTTCACCATTTTTAGAATACATAAAGGCTGAAATTTATTTGCAGGATTGTTATTACATCACATTAGATATAGGAAATTTAGCGATTTCACACACGCAGTCCTTCCATATTTACAGGTGGAACATAGTAGTTCTTTTTCACCACTGTACACAATTCCAAAGCTTTCATCTGCCATTACACATATGGCTCCTTCACTACCAACTTCATTATAAGTGGGAAATTCCTAAGAATAAAGAAATATCTTTAGCATTATCAATGAGGGGATGACATACAATTGATGATTCCTCCAAATTTAACTCAGAAACTGGAAAATCAAAGGCAGAATAAGAATGATCTGTAAAAAGAGTATAAACAGTAAAGTTCACCTGTAAAGACATATATAATTGATAAGCACCTTTCAAGTCATACTCTGCTGATATACCATGAAGTCCATCAATACATTCGCAAGCAAAATGCTTGACAGTTTCAATATGATAACATTCAGGATAGGTATTGTTAACTTCTGTGAAATTGTTATCTATATATGTGTTGAGCCCCAATAGATACTCTTTTCGTCTGTTATTACAACTGCACCAGTACATCCAAAAACAATCACCAAGAAAGCACTTTCCACAACGTGATACAAATGAATATCTGTGTGGCTATAGATATTTAAAATTGAATAAACACCTGTAGTACTGCATAATCATACTATACTACTATTATACATATATCAAACTAGATGTCTTTGAGCTATTTTGGGAATTAATACAGAAAAGGATCATGAACATCAGTATAATTCAAGCTTATTACTCCAGAGTTTTACTATAAGTGAATGAGTTATAGAAGAAAAATCTTGTACAACAAAGTTCCTTAATGTGCTGTCACACAAAGCAAGTGCTTTGTGAACTTTTAATTCATAATAGTACAACTCACTGTCTGTAATGAATCCAACTTCATCTTTTTTCTTCACCTAATGATTTAATTTGTAATTACAGACAAATCTTACACCTATTATATATGCTGTCCTCACATTTGAATCCCATGCCTTATCTACTTCACTTGTACCACCTATAGATTGTATATTATAACCTTCAGAACAATGAATCATCAGATATATCACTGTTGTGAAGTCTTGACGAGTATTGCTAAAATAATATGTCTGGTAACAAATATGGTGGCAATAATACCCATACAAATATTTGACCTTTCCTGTGGAATGTTGAGTATACGTAGGCCTTTTAGCGTAACTTTCTAAAGATGTCTCCCCACCTAAGAAAATCATTTGCACAATTATTAATTTTTGAAACAGTACATAATTCTTACTTTGCCTTTGTCTTTTTAGATTTTTGTTACTGAAATTGTATTTATATTCTCCAGCCCTTCTAACTTCCTTCCAAGTCAACTCCATGTGTCTTGGTATAAGCCGAGCAGGATAACCCTGAAAACCATGCATTAAGGTAATTACAAAGTAGTTAGTTTATGAGATTCCATTGCAATCCACAATAGTTGTAAACTCATGTATTGCCATTATTATACATAGTATTCAAACAAACAATTCTTCTCTAAACTATTTTATTTCACAATTAAATCAATGAGATAAGATTAAAGCATAAATAGAAAATAAATACCTTTTCTAGAGGAGTTTGAACTTTTTTTTCTTCCTTAATTCTTTCAGCCATTATCATAAACTTAAAAACTAATCATAATTAATTATTCTTGCAAAGCATAATTTATTTTTTTTAATTATCTTTATTAGGCACTTAGCAGTCTTCAAATCAGAAGTTATGTAATAGCCTTAGCAACTAGCTAGAAGAATTGACTTACAATAAGCATGTCATAATATAAGATATAATTAAATAATTATTGAGTATAAAAACAAAAATTCCTATGGACGATATTTATTTTAGAGATAATTATTATACTAATAGTTAGAATGTGAATGGTGTACTTTTAGCTGTGATCATGTTTCTGTATTCCTTTACAGTCAGGAGCACTCTAGTATTGAATGAAATTGAAGATTGCCAGTGCTGTTAATAACTACTGCTATATTAAACTCATTTGGAAATTAGGAAGTACAATGAAATGAAGAACAGCATTGAAACCAAAATTAATATCTCTAGGAGATGAGAAATGCATAGTCTAACTAAAAGGAAAAGTAAAACACTGCATTTTTACTATAATATATCTCTATTATAATATTGATAATGATTATGTAATGTTGTGTCTAGTAGATTGATTTTCAGTTTTCTTTTTCATAAATTGGTTTAGAGATGGTTTTCATCAGTATAAATTTTGTAATACCATGCTACTTTTTTTCACTTATTGATTTCAATAATAATTATTATGTGTAATGAAATGTATGGATAAATACTTGACAGACTTTCAGAGTTTCCTGGACGTGTATTTCAGCAATATTCCAACTTCATGAATTCTACAGACATCTAAGTACAGATAGTTAAGGAGTAGGTTATTGTATTTGATTGAACACCTATTGAAACACTTCAAATAAGCTTACTCATAATTGATAGATAATGAATCTGCTCCTTACTCTATAAGTACAAGTACATAGTACGTTATATAATTAACAGTATATATAATAATAATTATTGTTATATATACTGTTAATTATATAACGTACTACTAGTCTGTCAAGTATTTATCCATACATTTCATTACACATAATAATTATTATTGAAATCACTATCTTTCCTATATCTAATGTGATGTAATGCCAATCCGGTCCATAGCTAATTTAAGTACATATTGTAACCACATTGAAAGTCAAAGAGACTAGTTATTATATTAGATGGAACACCTGTTGAAACACTTCAAATCAATTGCAAAACAACAAAGACAATTTACTCATAAATTTTGGATAATGAATCCGGTCCTTACTCCATGAGCACATAGTACGTTATATAATTATCAGTAAAATAATCCTTAAATACAAGTTCTGAAAGCTTTCAAACTCTGGCAAGTATTTATTTATACTGTTCTTTATACATATAATTGAAATCACTATCTTTCCTATATCTAATGTGATGTAATGCCAATCCGGTCCATAGCTTTCCAACTTTATGTATTGTAAAGAAATTTAAGTACATATTGTGACAACATTGAAAGTCAAAGAGACTAGTTATTATATTAGATGAAACACCTGTTGAAACACTTTAAATCAATTGAAAAACAACAAAAACAATTTAGTCATAATTGATGTATGATGAATCCGGTCCTTACTCCATAAGCACATAATACGTTATGTAATTGTCAGTACAATAATAGTTATTACTGAAATACAAGTTCTGAAAGCTCTGAAACTCTGGCAAGTATATATTTATCTACACTGACTATCGCAATCACTAACTTTCCTATTATGTAATGCGAATCAGGTCGATAGCTTTGGAACTTCGTGTATTGTTATGTACAGATGCGATATCCGGTGCGTGGAATAGGAGAGTGTTGTATGGGTTAAAATTTATCTGGTATTCGGTCCTCTTAACCGGTTGATTTCCCAAAACGTACACTTTTAATATATGATATCCCTGCTGTACTCGTGAACGATCTTTGATGTGGTTGTATAACTGCCCTGTGGTCGGGGATATATGCCATATATACGCCCTGTCGGCTCTTTGATGTTTCTGCTAACTATGGTATATATATATATATATATATATATATACACATATATACATACACATATATACATAATTATATCTATGTATATACATCAGGACTGTGTTACTAATTGATGCATTCGCAATATCTTCTTCGTTTTTATTTGCAAGAGGAAACTGTTACATTTTCTAATTATTTATTGCAATGGACATCACATGACAAGAACTCTTATTGCATTACTCTTATTTTACTGCAGTCCACAGGTTATATTATTCATGTTTATACTTAGTCTCACTGGCCTGCCTGTATTTGGGAGGCCCCGAGATAACAGTCTGATGACTCTCGTTGACTTTCCATTACAAGTAAAAATGTGGAAAAACACCCGGTCCGGAAACTTTCCGTAGCATTTCTACTATTAAAATTGAAAACGTTTTATAGCACATGTGCTATTGAAATCCAGAAACTGTTAGAACTGTGCTTGTTTATTGAAGTTCGCAAACTGTTAGAACTGTGCTTGTTTGTGGGATGGCGAGAAAGTGTGCTATTGGAGTTAAATATTTTCTACAATGGAGGAATGACTGGAATTGGATGTCAATATGAGTCCATGATTAAGCTTGCTTGTCAAAAAAACAGGACTGAGTGATCTTCAAGTTAAGGTAGGAGTTCTAATGCTAAAGAATGTGTTACTATATTTCCAAAATCTAAATTTCAGTTGGTAAGGAATGTCTACAGTGAGACAATAACTCCACCCAAGTGCGAGCTAGTCACTATTCAGTAAGGGGAGGAGTATTGGTGTGCATACTCCATATGTGTGACCTATTTCCACATTTTGCATCTGGTTACGTATTTACCTTTTGACATTAAAGTAGTTCAGTAGCTTTGATATAAAATACATGATTTAATACTGGTTACGAAGATATGTCTATATAACCATCTGCCGATGTATATATGTTTCTATTCGGGCTTTTTTTATATTTCTTTCACATGTTTCATGATGTATTCCTCTGAGACTGCACAGTTGGCTATATAAATCTCAATTATATAGCCAACTGCTTGGAGCTAAATATCATTAAAACAGTTTAATGCATGTATCATACTATGTGACAGTGGATGTGAAAATCAGTCATTTGGCAAATAATGATTTTTTCTAATGCTTACCTATAAATGTTTATTATATATACAGGCAGACAACTATATCCAAAAAGAGCAACTATTAGATTTAGTTGCTTTCCTATACAAAAATTGCTGAATAAAAAATGTTGTAAGGTAGGTTTTGAAAAAAAATTTGCCAGTTGACTGATTTTCGCACGCATGTTCACATATAATTACAGTAAACCTTTGCCTACTGTCAGGGGTTAATAAATATATATACAGTATATATAATTAACTATTTTGACATTTCATGTGTAGAGTTGGATTAGACTCAAAACATTTCATTTGAAACATGCTGGTAGTTTTGAAGTGCCCAGACAAAGGCAGATTACTCCATGGCAACAGCATCTGAAGAACTATTCTGATACTGTTGATGGTAATAATGATGCTTATATTAATAATTTAATCTTTTGAGCTTTGATTTGTTTAAAGGAAAATGGTCGGTGATGTGGTTAACTTTAACAAGAAAGCAAAGGTAATCTATGATGAGATGTCACAGGAGCAGAAGTTTACATTAAAGAATCAAGCAGAAGCAAGCTCCAAAGCTACTGTTTTCTTACAAAGAATAAAATTCAGAAGGAAGGATGGAGAATAATTGAAAAGATTGGCAAGGATGTGAGCTATTCTATTATAAAACCTTTTGTTTATTTAAATTAATTGTGATTATTTTGTTTGACTTTTACAGTTGAAGAAACTTGAAGAAATAGGATTTCATCCATTTGTGTTTGGTGTGTTTGAAAGAAGTGTGGAAATGAATGGAGTACACTGAGTCTGTGTCATTGTTTCACTTTAGCTTCTATATTATATTTAGATTATTTACATGCTGTTCTTGTTGCAGGTAAATTATATATTTATAAGATTATTATAATATTTTCGTTATTTAAGTGTTCATGCAGTCTTTCTTGATATTAGCTAACCCACCAACATTTGGAACATTTACAAGAGGAAAGTTTGCTGAGTCTAGACAGACTGCCACTTTCTCCACAAATCAGAAAGCTACCTTGTCTAATGACCAGTTATCCTCTGTAACTAAACTGAATGATAGTTTCAACACGGATTCTGAATCCACTTTAACTGATGCATATTTAATTGGAAATGCAACAAGTGAATTATAATGACAATTATTGCATATACTGAAATTGTTGTTGAGTTAGTATCATAGTAGTTGCTTTTTGCATGACTTGTTGTGTATATTATATTAGATAATATTTGGTATAGTTGATTTGTGTAAAACATTAACTTCTCCAGTTCTTTTAAAATCATAAAAGGGTATCTGAATACTTTCAAAGCTCTTCATAGGGAATTACCACATCCTTTACACTATATACCAAAACTGACAACAAAATGTAGTTCTAAACAGTAATCCGAGGTTAGATGAGGTTGAAGTTGATGAATTCGGCTTTTGAAAAATGAAATGGAAATTAATCTGGAGCCTTCTACTTTTATTTCATGCCTTTGAGGGACATACATATATACATATAAAAAAAGGGTCTGAACAATTACAGATCAATAAGAGATTTAATTTGTATATCTATAATTACTCAAGTATGAAATCAAAACAAAGCAATGTTATCAACTTCTAGTATGGATGACTGGAGCTCAGAATCTTCTGATTCTGAAAGTCCCAGTGATGAGTATTAGTATATTCTTAATGAATTTTGAGGTACAAAATGATCAAACAATATAATCACAATAATTGTCGTCAGTTCAACATAAATATATGAACCCAGCTTGTGAAAATATGCCACAAAATAAAGTGTTCAATCTTACAATTTAGCTTTTGTAACACCATTAATATTTCAAACGACCATTTCAATCTGTTCTGTGATGTATTTAGATATTAATGTGATGTGTACAATGTTCAGGTGGTTCTTTATTACTGTATGTGTTAACTAATTATCACTATCTTATTATTTATTGTACTTGTTTAAACAGGTTTTACTGCAGGAAATTCTAGTATGACGATCACATGAATATTCTAGAATTTAAGTTGTGTATATATATATAATCAATAATTATTGTGTTAGTTCAGTTGAGTTCAATAAATGATCCCAGTATCTTAAAATATAACATGTTCAACAAAGCTATTGATCCTTTGTTAAATGCTGTGGATGGGTGAGATTCTATTGTGACAATTGTTGAATTAATAATAGAAATTTTATCATTATAATATCTCAAAAAAACAATCCATTGTCTCCGTATAATTGCTGACCAAATACGGTTCTTCTTTTCTTCCTGAAGATCTCTTAAATGACGATTCTGGTAATTCAAATAATGTTCTCCATCAACTTCCCATCTACCATGATTGAGTTCAATAACCTTTAGTCTTTCTAGTTTCTAAAACTCTGAAAATGTTGCACAAAGACGTGTTTACATTTTACTATACCACATGCAATGTATTGTTCAAACCTTGTGATCTTATGTTCTAACTTGTTCTTCAGATAATGTTTTGTGACTGTACTCATTTCATCTTTCAATCCATAATACAATTGTAATTCTATGAAGTAAGTATATTCCCAGGCTATAGAATAAAAAATTTAAAATGTCTGCATTGTCATCAAATTACTTGTGCATTTACTCTGTTCAGTAGGTAATGAAGTTGAATGTGAATTCCTTGATTCATCAACCAGCTGCAAAACATCACTGTCATCTAACTTATCTGTGAGATTATGAGTAAATCACAGTGACAAACACACATTAAACTAACATTGTGAAGCAAGATCTTTTAAATTTTCTTTTGCAACAGCTTTAAAACTTTGTGCTTTCTCTAATCGTTCAGTCAAATTCAGATCCAACACAACAGTTTAAATCATTTAATACAATATACATTTTTGAATGGGCATGCATGCCTATACTGACATACATACCTTCTGCTTCTTTTTTGTATTCGTAATAATTCAATGCTGAACTAAGAATATCAAGGTGATGAGATGGCCGCATTTCTTTTGTCATCCTTGAAAACCTACAGAGAAATGACCACATTCTCTCCATTACTTTTCCATCAGAAAGTCCTATACCACTGCATCTCAGTGGGGCCAAAGTCAACTAAAGAAAGAAGGAACAGAAATTAAACCAGTGTTAACTTACTGCATGTATAAGCCATGATATACACCTGACATTTTGCTCTGTGACCATATGCATGAAACACTGGAATGGCAAGACATAACGATTGGGACGTGATCTGCAATGTATAACCTCATCATGAGCCTAAAAGTGTCCATTTTAGTAGGCATAATAGCTACAGTACCTCCTTGTATCTAACCTTTAAATGACGTTCTAATGTGCAAGCAATATCATACATCGTTATAACATCAACATTTTCAGAATATGATAGCACTTTCTGCAGAATATATACTACATATGCTATTCTATAGTTAATTAATGAAAGGAAAATTTTATAAGTGAATTAAGCAAAATGATACAGTTTTAAAAATACCTTTCACCATGTTTCAGACTTATGAACATGCATCAAAGGCATTTCATGTCGACATGCAAGCACAGCCAAATACTGCAATCTCATCTGATGCATGGAATTTAGTAGAGGATCTTAGTGGGTTTCCAGCTAGAAAAGAGTTGCACTCCTATGATATGAATATATAATTAAAAGAAGCCTTGATAAACTTTTCATACATTATTGTGATCTACACGTTTGCCAATTTATTAACTTCCACTTGAAACAAGAAGTAGAGATTTTCATTTAAAGGTTCAGAATAGCTAATACCAGCACTTTTCTTTCTAGGTAGACCAAATAGGGCATCCATTGAAATAACCACAGTACCATTTTACTAAATACATAATATACAATGTATATAATGACTACAGTACTGACTGAAGCACCTTTGGACAGGCTGGACATATTCCCACTATCCAATTCATGGCAAAGGAAACTAAGATGGCATAGCTGGCTTTTCATAAACCTGCAAATAGAATCAATAATATACTTGTAACAAAATAAATCAAACATCATATACCAATATTCCTCAAAGGAATCAATGAGAGAGTCATAAACATCTCGCCGCTGACCATGAAAGTTGTAATTCAGTTTTGTAAAAAGGGATCATTCACATACCTTAACTACTAAATATATGGACATTTGAAGTATAGAGCCTCTTTCAAGGATACTGACACTCTAAAAGTAATGCTTCACACCAATCCAAAAGGTCAAAACAGAATGCATATCTTGGATTTTGAGGTGTAGCAGGCCACAGACATACTCTCACCAATGTTACAGCTATGGGTTCACAGCAAACACCATTCTATGCTCTAATCCTAAAAAATAAACCAGCCATTATTATATTTTGTAATTCACTTATTCATTATTACCATCTTTATCCAAGCAACAGATTATTACTTACCTTTTAGTATCACATCTCCAAACCACTGTCAACATGTATTTTAGGTACTTTACTTCTAGTATCATCATGAGAAATTGGTAGCTCTCGTTTGAGATTTAAACTCCCTCTTGGTATTCTTTTAAACGTAGACTTTCCTGCAGTTGAACGTTGACAAACTTTCACAGAAGGCAGCATTATCCTCTTCGCCATCTTATTTCCAATTTCAATAGCACATGTGCTATAAAACGTTTTCAATTTTAATAGTAGAATTGCTACGGAAAGTTTCCGGACCGGGTGGGAAAAATCATGCGTGCAGAAAACTATAATCTAATACTCACATAAGCATCAAATCCCTGCAAAAGCTCTGTAATGCTTCTTCCTAGATGGGCCTCAGTTCCTTAAGGTGCAAAAGTTTCAGTGAGTCCGACATAACTCCAGAGACATAGTTTTAGAAATATGTAGCCATACTGAGGTGATCAGTAGCATGTTTGATACTGCCATTCTATGAAGCTACATGTACATATACATTGAAATTTCATTAGTTTTTGAACACACTATCATAATATTACTAATTTAGCTGAGAATCACAAACATCGTGTTAGTATTCCTGTAGTACAACATTGATACAACTATATGGCCTATTTATTATTCTTTCTCAACCAACAGGACAAAAACACAAGAATCTCACGACGTTTTTCATTCGAGGTAAATATCTATGTATTTATAAATACATTCTTTCCCTATAACTGGTTTGAGTGAATGCTTATTAATCCTCACCCACTAGGGGTGTGTGGAATATGACTCACAATAATTAGTAATGATTGTTTTGTATATAATATTATTGTAGTGTTTGACATATTGTTGTAATTGTTGTAGTATCTTGTATGTCTATTATTGTAGTCCTTGTAATGTATGTAAGATAGACGGCTATTCTATATTTATATTTAGCTACCAGTAAGTATAAATACGAAATGATTTTGTTTTAGAAGGATCCTTTTTGAGAATTAAGTCAATAATACCACAGGGTGGAACAGAGGGGTACTGTAATTGATTTGTGAGTCTGTGTAAAGAATATTGATTGAGCTACCACCAGGGTTTGAATTATACTGGAATCAAAATAAAAGACAGGCTTTTTCTAAACCCTTTTGGTTACCAAGTTATAACTGATACATTGTAAGAACTGATTGGTTGTTTTAACTGATTGATTGGTTACATGAGTTTTATTTGCTTAATAGTGCTTTTAATTATATTAATAATGAAGCATCTAAGCACTAAGACAGCACTAAGGGATACTTGACCCTATCACAGCACCTATTTGGTGAATCTCATTTTTTATTGATATAATATTATTTCACAAACTATCATAATTTTGCTAATGCAAATAGGGATAATCGACTATGTTATACTATTTATCAATAAATAGGAATGAAATTCCTGAACTCCAGCCGAAAACAGAAAAAGAAATGGATGCTTTTATGAGGTAAATACATAAGTATGTTATAGTTAGGTTCAACTGCATGTATTAAACATCTAAAACCCTCATTTGTAACAACAGAAAATGGGCACATGTCATGAGTAATCATTTCACTGATAAGTGTAGTGAGCATTAGGCTAGAGCATGGCCTCATATGTGCAACAACTGACTTGAAACCACAGTCAAGGAGACTACTCTGAGTCTTTTTTACACCTTCTGTAGCATTCCTTAATTCTTCTGAATGAAGTCCCTGAAGATGTTTGAGTAAGGTGCTACTGCTGGACCCTTTGTAGACCATCTATTTCGAGCTTAACACACATGTTGGATTATTCTTCTCCTTATTTTCTTTAAAAAGCGCCAAACAACACTTGTTTTCTTTGCCTTACTGCGATTGGGTGTTTGTAAAACCTGGACTCTGGACTGGACTGACTGGACTGTACTGGAGAATTTTCATCCACAAAAAATCATGTAGAGCAGCTGTATATCTCTGGAAGTGAACTTTCTAACTTGCATTACTGGAAAGAAGAGTTGTTAAGAAGTCCAGTGATGTACAAATTATGCTTCTGCATGAACCCTAGGACAACGCCAACATTTCAAGGCTGGAAAGTGAAAGTTTAACACCCCTGCACCATCTGTTACATAATTCTGTATGTTTATAATAATTATATCCATTAGAAGTTGATATTTTAATAGTGATTTTTTTTTTGAATTTATTACGAGTTGATTATTTAGTCAGTTGGTATAATGAACACCAAAACTGATTTATAACCTGTTCTCAATGACACGTCGATACCAAAAGCATACATCAAATGATGAATATAAATAGCATCTATAGTCTTTCTATAATCTCATGAGAAATATAAAGAGCATCGGGATGAAAGTTAGGCATCATCATTTGAATACAAGGGAGAGAACAGTGGTAGTGATGCGTTATCTCCTTTCTAGGAGTCACAATCTGTCCAGAGGAATCTCTAAGAGAACATCTCTCGGCTCTAGCTATAGTCAAATTAAAAGGAGGGGGAGGAATTGTTCCATCGGCTGAATGTTTACATCCTTGACACACTCGAATGTTTCCTTGAATGAACTTCAGACAAAAAGGATTACATAGACAAATAAGGTGGTTGGTAAGGAAAAGTAGCTGGCTGAGAAAAAGATGTGGTAGCTAATGAAGAACATCCTGGTGTATTAACTACATAAGGCTGACAGTTGTACATATTGGACATTAGATTCATGGGAGAATTAGATACAGATGTTGAGGTAATGCTGATTGTATTAGTTCCATTTCATACTAAACTTGTCTCAATTTCTGGATAAGTTTTTGTTCTTTTACGCTTTGGTCGACCACCTTTTCTCCACCTGCCACTAGACAGCCCATCCATTGCTAGAGTAGTAATGTTTGGGTTTAGTTGAGAAGATACAAACCAATCTAAATATTTACACAAGTCACCAACACTTTCAGCAGAAGCTATTGAGTGGCTGCAAATTTGTGAACTTTTCCAGTGTAAGCAAGCTGAATCACAAACAAAATGGCCACATCCTTTGTGCTGTACAAGATGTGGTGTCTCAGAACTAGAGAGAGCACCATTCGTGATTTGATGTTGTCCCCTGGAGCTGATGTGATTGCATTGAGGTTAGATGATAAATTACCAGCTTTGTTCCATATGGCCTGTAGTATTACTATGGGGATTGTAGTTATGCCTGAATCACTAGGTGAAACAGAAAGGGAAGCTGAGCTACAGCTAGGTGTTTCCCCTACGCTAAAATGAGTAAATCTGGAGCTGTCGTTTGGGTTTGGTGAATTTTGTCCTAGGCTAGCATCATCAAATGAAAATATTATCTTCTTTCTCTGGTCGGGTTGCATTTTTGTCAATTCATGCAAGCTGACAGCAAGATGTTGATATTGAGGAGCCAAACTATATTCTCCGCGATGTGTCAGTAAACGAATAGTGCCTTTTCGCTGACTTTCAACCAATTCTTTTAGCTTAGTGTAAAAGGCTGGTCATTCTGACTCCTTAAAGTCAACTTTCTGTTTCAGAAGATAATTTACAGATTCAACAGAATTTGTTGAATAAATAGTAGGAGGACAGCCTAACCCTGCTGCTTCTCACACATCTCGACATGTATTATATTTAATCACATCTGCTACATAGCTATTAAAGTAGGTGTAAAACCTTCGACCACCATCTGAAGCTCTGTTACTCCATACTTGCTCTAATTTCTCTAATCTATCATCGAACTCTTCCCCACTTGAACTATCCACTAACCCTTCTTCTCTTACAGTTCCAACTTGTCGTCCAAATATGTCTGTGATATATTCAACACTACAATTAGGAGAGATTCCTAGTTCTCTTAGTTTTACCTCTTCAAATGAACAAAGCAACGTAACTGAAGGCTGCGTGGAAAGTTATGGCACAATGCTTCTATAAGACCCTTATCACCATCCGCTCCAAATGACTTACAAGAGTGCTTGCAAAATAATTGATGGAACTGAAGTCAACTTTCTGATGGACCAGTACTGGACCAATGACTTGGGGATGCTTGCCAGTTCGAATGCTTTCAAACATAAGGTGAGGATATAAAGTTGTATAGTGACGTAGAACTGACCAAGATTGATTTGAATTGCAGGTCAGGAATTTAACCATCTCATTGATTTGCCAGTCATAGTACAAAACACACTGAGGTGTAGGGGCAAACATCCCAAATGAAAGCATTGACAGTTCTTTCAACTAATTTACATTCCAGCAAAATTGTATAAAGAACATTTGGGTCACGTAAAGTTGTGCTTCGCCAAGATTACTGAGTTGCTGTTGATTTCGAGGAAGAGATGTAGGTCGAGTGGATCCAACTTCACCTCGTTGTTCTACTGAAAGCTTTTGCTGAGCAACTTTTGCTTTAGAATCTAATACAGTTTGCTTCATTTTAGGCAGTGATGATTTAGGAGTTCTGTAATAGGGGTCTGAACGCTTCGATAAGCCATGTTGCTTATAGACATAAGATCTACTACTGGGCCTTCAAAGTAATACTGTATCATACAATATCTGCTACGCTCTCCACTGGGATCTATATAAAAAATAAATGAATGTGTGCATGTCACCCTTTTTGTTGGAGGTAGGAGATTACAAGTGGCTGTGACTTCACACTTCATATTTTAAAATAAAAATTGCACAATAATTATCAACATTCATATTATAATTATACCTTTGACATACCCGCTACATCAGCAATCATTCTATGGTACTTCTGGTAGGTACAATGAACGTAATAGCGTCTTTTGAGAATATAGCCAGCATCACTCTTACATGTGAATACAACACTTTCATCAGCAATATTGAATATGTAGATTTTGTACCAGTTGTCTGCCCTCAACCCATATCATCACACCTTAAATCACAAAATTTTCAAGGTCAACAATAAATGACACATTATCTGAGACTCTGATAGGTTGTACTGTAGATACCTTAGAAGTAATTGGCACCGACATGAGAGTTCAAATTACATACTCAGCCATATATCCAGTAGTGACACGGGAAAATATAGGTAGTTCATTATCACCCTGATAAAACTCTTGGTGAAGAGTAGAGTCAAACTTCAATCTAAAGGAATAGCAGTAACTTCACTGTGATTATCTTATCTATAATTTAATTTTATCAAATAAAGTTGTTTTTTTTTGCATTACTAGTTTATCTTACTTCTTTCTGCACTTCCTATCTACATGTATTTTCTCTATTTCGCTGTCATCTTTACAATCACTAAAAGGTAATGCAAAACAAGAGTAGCGTAACTTGAGCTTATATGACTATGTGACAAAGTCTTACTCGCTACTGTCTGACTGAAGGGAAGCAGGGCGCTTAATGGGTGTCAGCTGATATTCCACTGTGTCATCCTCCTCACTAGATATTACTTCACTTCAGAATTTGAATCAACTTTCCATCACGGTAGAAGTCGGTTATTTTGCACGTGGCATGGGTAAAATTGTTATAATTATTAATAGTCCAGTCCAGAGTCCAGGTTTTACAAACGCCCACTGCGATTTGCTGTTGCCATGCCTGACCACGTTGACACTATGCTTGTACATGCCTACAAATCAATTTTGATTTACGTACAGCTTTCACACTTGTTTCCAAACTTCTTGTTCAGTTTGCAGATATTATTAGAAGAGCTTCTAGTAAATGCAGAGAAACAGAAATAAGCATCTGCTGGCTGCAAGAAAATAGGAAGGCGAGTGTCTCAACATCAGGCGGGCAACGGCCCCAGTGAGCAAATTTCTCATGCTTATAGCTTATACTTAGCTTTTTGCTTTGCATCATCTTGCAGTTTGGTTCACGTTGCAAATGTTAAAGTTCAACGGCGAGTAAACAAGGCGATGCTTAAACATAAATGGTGTTAATCGGCCGAGTATCCAGGTACCCGCTAATTTTTAAAGTTCGGTTACTCAGCTCCAAATTTTGTACCCATGGCCAGCACTAGACCATAGCACAAAAGTTATTTTCTGTTATATATATAAACATGATTATTATGTTTCCGTACAGTGGCGCATGGAAAACATGCATCTGATATTAACTAAGGCCCGAATGACTTGTCTAACTAGCACTTATAGTTTCTTAACCTGGGGGCTTTTGAAAAAATAATGAATTAATTTTAATAATAATTCCAACCACACCTACCATGGATGTAATATACTGATTGCAAGGTGTCGCTCAGCATCTCATTAAAATCAAAACCTTCGTTGCAATTGAATACAGGCAATTTGCAACTTTCTCCAACTTCTGGAGCAATCTAACAGTCACCTCAACCTTGCTTACCAATTACTGCAAGCACAGCATCCACTCAAGTCTGCATGCGAATGCTATTTGTCACTTATTGTCCCAGCATCCCTTTCTCTCTCGCTTGAACCAGCTAGAAACCAAGTCTATACATCACACATACATCAACATCCCCATCCCGTTCCACTCTCCTTTCAATTTTTTTTTTTAAGTACCCCAAGCTAACTTCAAAGTAACATCAAAGGGTGGACACTTGAATCAAAGCACCGCTAGACCACATCGAACAAAGCGTGGGCGTTTTGAACAATAGAATGGCAACATGCCGCCACCGCATTGGTATACTCTTGTAATCTACAGTAATTTGGGGTGTGGTACATTAAGATGCAGTCATTGCAGTGAAATTTAGTAATATAATGAGTAGGTGTGGTACTTCCTATCTGACAGGATGTTGTAAAACTACAAAAACTAGTCAACTGGTCGGGCAAGGCGCTAGGAATTGACTACAGTTTGCTAGCGTCGACTAGTCGTGAATACTGCGCATGCGCATTTACCGTCTCACCACATGTTGTTGATGATGGCCGAGAGAAAGAAGGCTGATTGTTGGAAGTTCTTTAACACACTTCCAAGTACTAGTAGCACAGGAAAGAGGAAGGTTTCTTGTCAATTGTGTGGGAAAGAGTTTACTTATCATGGTAGCACTTCAGCTATGAACGAGCATTTAAACGGAAGCATCCCTTCGATAGTGAACTAGCTACCAGAATCAAAATCAAAGCAGATAAAGTTGGAGACATTTACCAAGAAGTGCAGTAAGGGGAGAACTGACCATATAAATAGGTTGATTGTTAGGATGATAGTACGAGATCTCCGGCCTCTTAATGTTGTCAACGGTGAAGGCTTTAAGGCCGTCATATCTTATCTTGAACCAGGTTGCCAGATTCCATCAGATAGATGTTTTATGAGCTTAATAGAGAAGAAGTACGATGAAGTGAAAGTGATGGTTAAGCAGAAGATAGAGCTGGAGAGCGGTTCTTTGTGTGTTACTGGTGACATATGGACAAGCATTGCAAATGATGCTTACCTAACCATTACGGTACATTTTATATCAGAATTCTGAATAGGGAAAGTATTGTACTATGAACAAAACCCCTGAGTGAGTGACACACCAGTGAGAATATTGTCAAATGGATAGAAGAAAATGATAGGTGATTTTAGTATTGCCACTGACAAGGTAACAGCCTTTATCCATGATAGTGGTTCTAATATCAATCTTGCTGGTAAAGTACTTAGCGACAAGTATGGATGGTACACTGAAGCCTGTGCTGGACATCAGATTCAATTGTGTGTAAAATCTGGGTTGCAGATCAGATCTATCGAAACAGCCATTGCTGCTGCTCGCCGATTGGTGGGACATTTTCGTCGAAGTGAATTGGCAACGTCAGCATTGAGAAAAAGACAAGAGCAAATGGAAACAAAACAACACAAATTAATTCAAGATGTTTCAACGAGATGGAACAGTACTTACTTGATGATTGAGCATTTGCGTTACCAGTCGTGGCTGTTCTTTCAGACTATTCTGTAACAAAGGCTACTGATCAATTACTGGATCTTAAGACAGAGCAATGGAACCTGTTATCAGAGCTAAAACCTACTCTACATGTTCTACAAGTGGCAACGACTTACCTAAGCTCTGAGTATAACGAATCTATTTCAGCAGTCTTACCTATTGTCCATGGAGTTTTGAAATTTATGGAAGTAACAGAAAGTGATTCACCTACATTTCGGAAATTAAAGTGTGCCATCTCACAGGAGATCAATAGTAGATGGCAATTAAATGATCTTAATCCTTTCAATCCCAGTAGCATTTTAGTGGCAGTTTGTTTGGATCCACGATTTAAACAAACAAAATTTTTAGACTCTCACCAGCATTGTTTGAAAACAAGTACAATTGAAGTAGTAGCCACTACAACATCGAGAACTGGATCTACGCTTTCCACCACGATGACATCAGTTCTAGCTTCATCATCATTATTTCATGCACAAAAATATATAGTTATACTATGATTATAGTATGGTATGATTACTATACAAAATTGCGTCAACTTCACTATTTTTATCAAAACTAAGACAGCACTAATAGATACTTGACCCTATTACAGCACCCATTTGGTGAATCTCATTTAAAATTCCAGATTTATTAATATAATATTATTTCACAAACTATCATAATTTTGCTAATGCAAATAGTGATAATCGACTATGTTATACTATTTATCAAAAAATAGGAATGAAATTCCTGAACTCCAGCCGAAAACAGAAAAAGAAATGGATGCTTTTATGAGGTAAATACATAAGTATGATTTCTTTGTGTCACTCTTAATTCATTTGTAGTTAGGAATAAGAAATGTGTGAATGAACCACCAATACATACATGTGTACATGTAGGTTTGGCCACAAATGCATGTAGTCAAGTAAACAAGAAGTGTTTACAGCTAGAACTTCCAGTCTTCTTTAATAATAGAATATCATAAATGCCAGTTTTTTCTATGAAGTTTCTGATTAACGAGATTCAGACAAGTAAGGGTTTACTGTAGCGGTTGGATCTTTATGGATAGATTCTCAGTTCTTCATGTATCATCTATATTGAATTTTTAATTCAACATTACAAGTTTGAAATAAACTAATATTAGAATCTTTTGGGCTTTGTTTCTAATTAGAATATATGAATAGTACGTTAATAGGTACCTATCAAATGAGAAAAGTAGCATGTTTCATACTGCCATTCTATGTGCATTGAAATTTCATTAGTTTCTTGAACATACTATTATAATATTGCTAATTGAGCTGAGAATCACAAACATCATCGTGTTAGTATTCCTTTCCCTTGAGTTCCATCTATAATTCATTTTATAGTAATTATTATAGTTATTAAGGCTACAAATATTCACTCTATTCAGATATTTGCTCGTTATTTTGGTATTCTAATACAAATTTCAGCATCTAGGTATTTGTTTAATGTTTGTGCATGCGCTGCCTAGTTGAAATAATTGCACATGATATGTAAAAACCTTAGATAGTAAAAAATTGTAGAAACATTTGTTGTTGAATTTTGGAATTCAATAAAACATGTTTTTCTCCACCAATTATCTTGTTTGTAATAATTATTTATTTTCATTTCTCCAGTACTGATGAACATGATATTTATCCTACTGATCAACACGATGACAAGACGAAACAATTAGGTTAGTTTCAGTATAATAATTATGTCTTAGTTGTAACTATAATTGCATTGAAGGCAGTGCTTCAATGAAGCTGGAACTGCTATATATTATTATCCTGGGTGAGCCCCGTGGTGTTGCTTAGAATAATATCGTGACCAGTGGGTGGAATCACAACACATGAACCCCACAGAACACATCCATCCAAACAACTTAGTTCACGATGGCAATTAAAATATGGAACGAAATCTGGGCCTAGTTCTGACAATATTCAGCCAACCGGAACAAATCTACCACAAAATAAACTAGGATCTTTATCTGTTCATGTTTCATGAAATTAGCAGTAAAAATACATTCACAGAGATGATTAGTTAGTAAAATGAGATATTTTGACGTAGAGTACAAATGACAGCTTGTCTGGGTGTGATAAATGACTTGCCATCAGCCATTTTGCTTTCTGGTTTGTGTCGAATGGTGTACTTGAAAGCACCTAATGTAAGTGCCCATTGTTGGATCTGAGAGGATACCATAATTGGAGTCTGTGTAAATGTGTTTAGAAGGCATTTTAACGGTTAATGATCTGAACAGATACAAAATTGTCCACCATGTAGAATCGAAGATATTGATGAAATCTTTATCCGAGAGTGTTCTATATGTGAAGGCGATGCGGTTTTCGCTGAGGACACCTCCTATACCATATTGTGAAGTGTCACACAAAAGAATTAGGTCTTTACAAGGATTGAAATGAACCAACAGTGGTGATGACTACAGCTTTAGCTTGTTTGAATGCTTTCTTTTGATCGTCCGACCAATACCTTTCTTGAGTAACCTGTAAAGGGAAGAGAGAAACATAGATAAAAATTGATTTGGTTGACATTGTTGAGTGTTGGTGCTGGCAGTTATGACTAGCACTAACAAATGTGATTCATTGAGGATATCGATAAGAAAAACTAATTGCCATACTGTAACTCTAGTTATATCTTTATTGTGTTGTTTCATAACAAACTAATACCTTGTTGAAAAACTCTAATTATAAGAAACACATTGTGAGGTGCATTGGGATTGTACACTCTACACAGAACTCTAATATACACCCTTGAGATATCTATTTGTGGGAGAGCACAATAATGCAACTTGTAATACATGAGAATAACAGTATTAGGCTGAACCCCAAATTTCGTACACACCCGTATCAGGAGCTTAAAAGTGCTATGGAGCGCAGTAAATGAGCATCAAACTTCAGTGTATTTTTTAATCCATTTGTTGACAAATGACATGTTTTGTGAATTTCCTTATATGGAAAATAAAATTACTTGTCAAGTAGTGATAAGAATTATTAATGGAAATTACCCCCCAAAAACTCACAATTTTGTCACAAATGCTATATGGAAGAAAGTTGGAGGTGTTTTTCAACAACAGTTTGATGCTCTTTCATAGTGATTCGTGGTGCTCATAAGCTCCTTCTCATATTTTTTTATTAAAAGAATACAAATTTAAATAATGATTTATTTTATAAAGAATTCTGTTGTTCCTAAAGGATGATTGGTATTATACCAATGTCATATGTATATATTGTATAAAATGTAATGTGAAGTGAGTGAAAGATGTATAGTCTAACCATGTTACCAACCAAGATGTCTTGTTAGCGTTTCCTCAGAAACTTTGTTATGCCTTCTCAATGAGGGATTCAAAAAAGAAGAAGCAAGTCAAGCATTGAAAGACACTAACAATGATGTGGATGAAGCACGAAAACTGTTGATGGTTCGTTGGCATATTATCATTTATTAATATGCATTATTATGATTATATAGTACGATGGATGGGAATTGTGTTTAATGAACCATAAAGGAGTAAATGCCACTTCCATTGTGTGATTTAAACACTGAATGTGCAATACGATTCAGCAATAATTCTTTTGTAAACAGCAGTGAAATGAAAGAATGTAGAGATGTACGTACTACTACTATGGCACACTTATATGTATGGTATCAACCATAAAGGGGATATCCAATTAAACTGCAGTTGTTGCAATTTACAATATATAAATTAGCAATTGATTTCATCAAAATTATTTGGGGGCTTTTTTGAAATTAGGTTTCATATACTACATAAAGTCATTCTGTAAGATAATAAGTGTGCCTGGATAGTGATACATCCCACTTGCTTCACTACATTTTACACTCCTATGTTGTAATACTATTACTGAAAATTTTAGTGTCATAGTCTTCATTTGATTATGATATCAGAACTGTCCTGTCTCCATGAATCAGAATGATTGTTGAAACTAGTGTCATATATTTTGTGAAAGTATCATAGTCATTCAAACTAGTGGGACTGATAGTGACAACCACTTAAATGAAAACGATTACCTCAAGTTACCTGTTTGCACACAAGTCACAAGTATTGGCAGAGATAGCCAGCACACAATCGTTTTAAGCTTCTTGATAATAAAAGTGTATTCTGCACCTTGCTGGAAATCTAGACAGTAGAGTGTATCTAGTGGTGGTGTACACAGGAGGAGCAGGGTGGGGGGAGGTAGGCCATGTACCAATAATGTCTGGCCAAAGGAATTGTATTATACTTGAAATTACTAAGTTATTAGACTGACTTACCTAAAACAACATTATAATGAACATTATTTAGTAAATCAGCAACTAAAGGAAAAGCAAAATTCATAGTGTCACAGAGTATGAAGGGACAAATTTGAGACAAAAATCTATCCCACGAAATCTCTCTCTCTCACAATTGGAATGGTCCTTTTTCTGTAGGAGTTTCTGAAAACTTAGTAATCAATGTTTCTTTTTTCCATACACAATTTTGATGTCTACTTTAGAAAGTAAGCAAGCTCTTGTTTTTTTTTCTGTAGTGAGATAGGGGTCTGGGGCAGACTTGGCTCCATGCTCCACTCGTCCAGACAAATACTCTCCAAAACGTTTTTGCTGCTCTACGTTTAGCCATGACAAAGACTTTAGTATGCTATACCAGTGATTGTTTCCTCCGGGAATCTAACTGGGCGGCTATAAGTTAATGTGGGAGGTCCAGAATTGGTGAATTACACTATATATGAATGCATAATTTGTACATGTCAGTCAGTCAGAGATACATGTACATAGTTCCAATAGCAGCCACTCTAAAGATTTAGCCAGCCAATCCTACCTTTTCACCTAGTGTTAACATGCTTTTTTAGGAACTGAAAAGCATAGAACTGAACTCATAATACACAGCCTTTGTATTAGATTTAAGGGTGTGGCTCCAGCCCTTCTCCGGACTACAGAGCCTTTTTGCAAAAGTTTACTGTTTTGAAAAGCTTTTTGAGACAAATATGTTAGTGAGATTCACTATCTAGAATGAATTCTAAAATCATTCTGTAGTATGGAGCTCCATGTTGTTACTAGATATCTCCCAAACTACTGTAGTATTACCTTGAAGTATAATGTAGATAAAACGTCGGAAACTCTTATGCACAGACTCGCTTGTTATTAGCAAAGACATTTTGGAGTTGATACAATCTGACAACCCAGACTCTTTCAGAAAGAAGCGGATGGTCTGGGGACTAGTTGTGATGTAATAATTAAAATTTCACAATACACATGAGAGAACACATAAGTCATTGCAAAATATATTAATATTAATTATTATATTCCTATCAAATAGAGTATTAAATAGAATGGCTGTAAGAGGAGTGATCACAACAACAATAGACTCTTTCCTACCTAGCAAACTGTCAAAAGCAAATGGCAAACAAGCATAACAGTAATTTGCCAAATCCAGTGGGAAGGATGGCAAATACATCTCTTCCCTTCAAAAAGCTTGTCTTTACTTTTTCAACTTTTGTGCCTGAATTCAATTTCTTGTATCCCAATCATTCTGCTATTCTCCTTCTAACTCATACCTGCCTTTATTCCACAATCAGTAATGTTGAAATTCTTGTGGTTGAACAAATTAATCTGATTGGTCTGCAATATTACTACAGAGTCCACAACTAGTGAATAGCTACAAGTGGATTATTCTTGTAAATCTTGATATTATTCTATTCAAGATTTCTTAAACATTAAAAAAATTATTCTTTCAATTAACCTACGTATTATTCTCAAACATATTCTTCAATACTTTGACTTAATAATTATTATACTGTAACAAAATTGACAATTGAACATAATCTTGAAGAGAATTATTTTGTTGTTCACTGAAGGTAGATGGTTGAAGAAGCACTATTTTTATGGCCCGTAGGGCCATCCCTATAATTGCTTTCCACGGGGTTTAATGTATATATATATAATTATATGTTTGTGTCACTTGCGCGACTATGCGTTGTATACGTAGTTAAGGAAGTTGCGTCATTCTCGGGGGGCTCGGTCAATTAATGGGCGTGGCGCATAAAAGAACGCGCGTTAGAGGCTCTTCGAGTTACAGACAACCCAGGAAGATTCAGAAACTGCTAATAACTGTTCCATATAGCAGAGAAACAGTATAAATATTATGCAAGAATCTTTAACTAGTAAGTATAATAAGTTGTTAAGTTTCAGATATGAGGAAATCATCGTTTAGAACCTTGTAGGAATACTTCAGTCAGTTCATCAAAGATCTGTGTACTTAGACTGCAATCAGGCTTACACTTACTTCTTCAGGCCCTAGCTTTCGAGTACACAGAAAGGGAGAGACACTAGTGCCATCAGCAATGCTTAGTACATAGTCATCACAAAGCAAATATAGGGATGTTTTTTTTCTCTATATACACTGGACCAATTCGGCAATACTTCAGAATTACTTTTCCACCATTCTGATGGAAATACAGTATTACTCACTCCTTCAGCTCTTGCCATGTACATAGGTAACTTTGCAATTAACTGAGTCACCTCAGCTAACTTGGCAAGCCTTCTAGCTCTTATTGGAGAGAAGCAGCATCTGGTTTAATGAACTGAATTTGATGAGGCAAAAACAAGCGAGCTGCTTTAAAAACAGCTAGTAGCTGTTTGAAGTTGTCTGATAATTGCTGTTCACACCCCACCAGTACACATTGCTTACCGTAATCTATTAGTGGTTGGTGTACAGTAGTATTCCCACCTGATATCGATTGAGCAGTAGCATTTAAGTTGGCCAGTGATCAGTTTGAATTGCTGTAACAACTGTGTTAATCACTTTATAGGTCTTCAATGCCAAAGCCCCATCTCCCACCAAGTTGTAGCATGCTTTCACAAACCTTTCCTCACAATCAATAACAGCTGCTAGTTCAAGCTGAAGGGAAACTCTTTTTTGGACATCATCGAAGAAATGGAGAAGCTTGGATCTTGTGGCGGGACCCAGGTCTATATTTTTGTGAAGGAACCCTTCTACATCTCCAAAATAATCAAATATTTGCTTTCAGTTGAACTTCAAATTTATTCCATCTAGTGGAAGAGTAACTAACCATGGCTTTAGCAGTCTGTGTACTCCACAGTAGCTCAGTCTTCAAGCTATGGGACAATAAAGATATCCATAAACTCTGAAAGGTTGGGTGTAACGAAGTGTGCACCGACACAACTCAACATGTGTGAAAAGCATGTAATGTCTACCAGTTCTGGGTACACAATTTTGACTGTACACATAGTTGAACCTTTCACAGAAGCACCATCTCTTACTACAGGAATGAGATTCGAAGGACCTATACTGAATGATTTTGAAAGTATGTTAATTATCTCTCTTGCTAGCTCGTCTCCACATAGGGACTTTGTCATTAGTTTTATCTGAACCAAATGCTGCTTTATATACCAGTCATCACCAACCAACACCAGCGACAGAATTTCAGAGCTGGGACAAGAATGGTTGCTCGAAAGACCAGACTCCCTCCCCGCCGTCCGATCTCAAAAGGGGTGGAGTTTGGGTACGAGATTAAGCTGAGTAAATGGTACGGTGTAATGAGAAAAATCATAGATGTGGTTAAACACTTCTAAGAATGTACAGGTATATTGTATTAAAGTAGTTTCTTGTTTCCTTTGTGCTGTATTTTCTCAATATATCTTGTTTTCTTCCTGCTGGCTTGAGAGCGCGTTCTATTACGCACCACGCCCATTAATTGACCGAGCCGGGCCCCCAGGAATGACTCTATCAGTGTTGCCAGATGGTGTGATCAAAATTGTGCTAGACAGTCATTCAAAAAATGCTAAATACCACACCCAATATGCTAAAACAATTGTTTTTGAAGAAATAGTAAGAAATTGTGTAAAATAGACTGTTTTAGAGGCTTACTACACACTGTACTAGTAACATACACGCAATCCAAACACAACTGCAATCAACTGCAGTAGGCATGCGAGGATTATGCTGGAATAATTTTAGGTTTTACAAAAATGTTTGCTTGATAGACCAGACTCCTTCCCCGCCGTCCATTCTCAAAAAAGGGTGGGGTCTGGGGATGAGACTAAGCATCAGCTATTTCTTGTTCTCGACACTCCTTAGCCTGCAACTTCATTTTTCCTTGTTCATGTTTTTTATGGCCTGTAGCTATCCCTATGATTGCTTTCCCATTGGTTTGAACTATAATTATATATATATATATATATTTATATTCCTGTGTCCACTTACGCGAATATGCGTTGTATACGTAGTTAAGGAAGTAGAGTGACTCATCTTTTTTTAGCATTGTGTCTGAATTATGTCTATACCATTGATAATTGTATCATGCTGCAGTGATGATGTAACTATGATCAGTGTGATGTTCATACAGAATCCAGCTGCAAACTAAACATGCATGACTGTCGACTGGCATTGACGGCAGAGCATAGTTAGTTACTTAGTTAGTTACTAAGCAACTCGGTAGTCAGTACTTCTGTAATTCTGTAAACATGGAAGACAAAAGTGGCTGTTTCAGTTATGAGTCTTCTGACTCAAGCACTGAAGAAATAACTAGTGTGTTTGAGCCAGCATCTAAGAAACTAAAAGTATGTTTGCATCTACCTTTATTCCAACTTGATACATTATGACTGTTTGTAATGTAGGTCTCAGGCTCTGGCAAAAAGAGTAAAGGTCAAGTTAAGATTCTAGTGCAGATGCTGAAAGGCTGTTCTCAGCTGTTGCACTCATCAAGAGCAAATCACGAAATCGTCTAAATACAGATACAGTCACTGCTCTTTTATTGGCAAAGGAGGGTGTGAAAGTCTTATCTCTACAGAAGATTGTACAAACTTTGCCCTCCACCTGAATTGATTGAACTAATGAGCTCACAGAATCTATATAATCTTGATTAGTACTATTTCTTCAAAAACAATTGTTTTAGCATATTGGGTGTGGTATTTAGCAGCAGCCAGCAGGCCAGCAGGCCAGCAGGAAGCCAGCAGGAAGAAAACAAGATATATTGAGATTTTTTTTTCTCAATATATCTTGGCTGTATGTATGGTTTTTTTCCCCTCAATATATATATATATATATAATTATATATATAGTATGATGGTGACATCATCCCTTTGATGTGGTTAGTCCTATACAGACCTTCCATTTGCACACTATGCAGGAGATGTCACCATCATACAATATATTGTATATAGTATGCTAATAGATCCTATATACTGAATATAGGACCCTCATTTTGTGTCCTTGGATGTGATATATCACATCCTTGGACACAAAACTCAGGTCCTATATTTTGTTGCTCGTAAGGGGTGTGACAATTTAGTAAATGAAATTGCTGTACCTTAGAACTACTCTATCGAGTTAACGCAAGCTAAGTTACTTGAAACCCAATTCAAACAATTTAACACTCTGTCTAAATATGATCTACAACTCTCCCATACTATACTACAACGTGACTGTTGACTAAAAGGTTTAGTCAGTGAGTCTGGGCAATGAATGTTTTTGTTAACTTTAGCCATGGTATATATATTACATATATACATATATATATATATATATATATATATATATATATATATATATATATAATTATATATATATATAGGTATATATGTAATATATATACCATGGCTTTGCAGTGTATATCAACAATATACGACCAGAACTCCCGAGATATCAGCCCGAGGTGTAGCCAAGGGCTGATATCAAGGGAGTTCTGGTTGTATATTGTTGATATACACCAAGAAGCCATGGTATATATAATATATGCTAAAGTTAACAAAAACATTCATTGCCCAGACTCACTGACTAAGCCTTTTAGTCAACAGTCACGTTGTAGTATAGTATGGGAGAGTTGCAGATCATATTTAGACAGAGTGTTAAATTGTTTGAACTGCTTGCAATTGGGTTTCAAGTAACTTAGCTTGCGTTAACTCGATAAAGTAGTTCTAAGGTACAGCAATTTCATTTACTAAATTGTCACACCCCTTACGAGCAATTTGATAATTGTTTTTACAACACAACTGATTTTATATTTTATGATATTCCTGTTAAATACAAACCATTGTTGCACTGATAAACAATTATTATTGAATGATGTTACAACACAACTGAAAAAAAAATTATAAATGAGATAAGTGATATTGTTGAAAGATAACAAATGATCATTGAATTCAAACAATTGTTGAACTGATAAACAACCAAGTGATGATAAATAAAACTGAATGAGGTAAGAGTAATACAACTTTGGAAATTGTCAGTATGGGTTACCATCACTCTTACACACTTCAGTGAAAAATCAAATCAAATTGCAATTGCTCAATTTCAAAACAAACAACATATATGGAGAAAAAGTATCCCTATGATTGGTTTGTTGTGTCATCATTCAGTACGGAATCATGGCTGACCTGAATACAGCCTATAATAGTTATGTTTTTGATTATCCACTCCTCTTACTTTCTAAATGCAAATATTAGGAATATATTTCACTATTAGTTCCAGTTTCTATGTAAGCTACGAGCACAGATAATCTGTAAAGCTTGAGCACATGTTTAATTACATGTCGTGCTGATTAATTGATCGAGCCCCACAGAACAACACAACTTCCTTGAAAACATATGATGTGTTTGTCACACAAACATATGTCATTAAACCCCATAGAAAGCAATTATAGGGATGCCCATAAAAACAACTAAGTGTGCAGAAGTGACTTGAAGGAAACCAAATGAAATTCTCCAGCAATATTTCCAATTATATGGTACTTGAAAGGTTACTAAAAACAAATAAGAATAAGCATAGTTATAGAATAATTTGATAAAGAAGCTCAGAGTAATTATTTAAATTTGAAGTATTTAATTTTCTGAGATAAACATCTTAGTTATTATTGTGAAGTAGCAACAGTTATTGGAGAGAAAAAAAATTTCTATTTTGCTCCTAAGGAAATGTGACATATGATGGTATATTATAAATCCACATTTCATGAACTACATGTATCCTCAGATTAACACACATTATATACCACCAGATCTAGATATATACATTGTCACAATTCCTTATAGATTTCCTTATAGGTACAAAATAGGAAATTCCATTTTTTTGCTGTGCATTGTTATGTGACTGGATTTGCTTATATGATAAACTTTCAAAATTGAATTTTTTTGTGCTAATTGAATAAACCATTCAATTAGCTCTAGAATGATATACGATATATCCCAATCAAGCAACAGACATAGTAATGATTAACAATTTATTTAGCAGTGGCTAGCAAAGCACATGGAGAGATGTCTCCAAACCTCTCTGAAGGTATGAGTGGATAGGTAAGATGTTAATGAAGCTTTTTATGCAGGAAAACAGTGATCACCTGAGTAATCTATAACTGTCTATTGTCACTCATATCTCAAAATTAATAATTATCCCATAAGCATAAATCTGGTCGCATATATTTAGAACTTTGATATTTTCCATTTCATAGGGTCAAGTGCACAACAAAAACATATGCAGACTCTGACAAATATACCTGTACCAACTGAACCAGAGCCAGAAATTGATTATCATAATCCACAAGGTCTGTAATAACAATGCATTATCATCAACACTGTAATAATCGTAGTGATGATAATTACTGTAAACTAGGGCTGGGATGATTAATAATTAATTAACCCTTAGAGGACTGATGTCACATATATGTGACGTTTCACTCCTACGTGGTTCGGAGTGCGTTACTAGCATTACGAAGCCCTCCAAATTCTTGTAATTGGTGTCAGGCACAAGCCCATAAAAATGACTAAAAAATTTGCTGCTTTTTTGGCTGCCATTTGGCCTAAATAACGAGTATGGAGGAATTTTAAAGGGGGGTGTCCCCCCGTTAATGGGGGTTCGAAGGGGGCACACCCCCCTCGCTGCCCACGCAAATTTTGGTTTCAGTGACCCCGCCCACGTGCTCTGGTGGGTACTTGAGGCATTTCCCTTGCTGTAAAACCTGAAATCGTGGGTGTAGCTGGTACCAACATGCAGTGGGGTCATTTTGTTTGCCACAGTTGCAGTCAAAAAAGGGAGAGCACTGCATTTGATTTAATCCTACAAAGCGCTTGGGGACTTTCGAGTCCCGGTAAGCAAGTTGGTAGAAGTAGTGCTCCATGTCGGAAAAGGAGCCAAGTTTGGGGTATAGAAAGTGAACGGTGGCCAAAATATATGCAATAGAGTCACCAGTGTTGGAAATGGGAAGAAATTTGAAAAACAAGCTCAGTGCTGTAAGGGTTAATGGATTAATCAATTGATATTGAAAATTCTTTTGATTATTGATTGTAAGTCTGAGATGTTCATTATTTCAAAATTCATACTTTTCAAGCATGCGACAGCAAATAATGTAGAATATGGAAGTGACAGGAAGCCTTTTTGATCATCAAAAGGGAGGACATTAATTGACTTAATTGGCCTAATTATTTCTACTGATTTTAATCAATTATCAGTTGATTTGAAGTTTAATTGTGATAATTGATTTCAGAATCTCAGCTGATTCCAGCTCTACAGTTCAAAAACTTACAATTTTAATGAAATCTATAGTTCAATGCCTATTGCCCATGACAACATTATTATACGAGTTGGATTAAATGTTTGATTTATTTCCATTTCACTGTGATGAAATGGGAAGGGCTTTGAGTGGTGAAGTCTGAATGCGTGAGCATATATATATATATATGCAGCTGCAATACATCCAAAGTCACCAGACTGTATGTTTTGTTTTGCTATATAAGCTTACGCATGCATGTAGATTATAGTTATATGCTTGCCCACGTAAAACCTCTAAATCTATACTCACATTATACATGTACATTGTAAAAAATCTTTTAAACTCTTTTCTCTATATGCTTTCCCCCCAAACCCCTCACACCCTTCATCCCCTAGGTGACCAAAGAAGGACCATTATAATGAACAAATGTCCAAAAAGAACTGATGTCTACATCTTGCTGAAGAAACAATCATCACTTTATGACGGCTTTGCTAGAGAACTGAGCATTGGTGATGAATTACGTGATAAGCTAAAAAGCGATAAACTGGATCGCAAAAAAACTTGTAGCGTGACTTGGGTAAAGGTTCTTGAGATACTGGATGACCTTCAATTGGATGATGTTGCTGAGGAAGTGAAGCAGTTCTTAGACAAAGAGGAGACTGTAAAAAAATACATTCAATGATTATGCTGCTATATATACATATATAGTGATATGTCAGAGAACTTTTAATACATGTTTATATTACAAGTACCATAATAATGTAAAACTATTTCCTTTCTGTTTGTTTTAGTTTTTTTATAAATACAGTTGAAGTTATTGATATCTATAATAAGTTTATTATAGATAATTATTATTAATTCCCCACAGCACAACTTATTTATTAATGAAGAAATATGAGCTGATAAATATAGATTCGAAGTTAACCTGATGCTCATCCAAATGCTCACCTGGTTGCATCTCTGCTGTGTCATCAGTTCTCTGGATCTCTTTCACTTCTGAATTCAAAGTCTTGTTTGTCTATCATTCAGCAAGAATACGGACATGCTAAACTACTATATTATATATACCAGCCGCAGTTGCCAACTGCAATTCATTTCCTGAGCTTGATATTCAGGACACAATTGACAATCCAGGGTTTGCTACCAGTGGAAAAAACCAAAACTTTCCCTTTCATAACACTCTGAACCAACAATTTATCAGTTATAATAAAAAGAACACTGAATAGTTTTTCTGTATTGCAAAATATTATTTATCATCTGAACATATATATATATACACAAATATTATTTTTAATGGTCAGAGTATGAACCTTAAATGAATATGAAATTAATTCCATGCAGCATATCCAAATATAAATCCAGTTTGAATTCTGGAAATGGATTACCAGAAACACAATCAAAATTGATTATGCATCTGTTGAGCAGTCAGTCCTTCTTAATTATAAAACAAGTGTATATAACTGCAATAAAAGAAATCTTAATTTTAATCTTTGTACTCATACAATATCAACACATGAATGCTCTATATACTATTCATTTTCAACTGGTTTGATATCTCCGAGTTCTATTCCAATGACAGAATAATATATATACATCCCATACCAAACATTCACAAATATAGGGAGATTTATAGTTAACTAACTTAACTGCGATGTTGATGCTGAAAATCAAAATAATTATATACAATACTATTCTCTCTATAGTTTGTGTTTTTTTTTTATTTATCATGTTTATATATACCATCAATTATAATTATCTCTTCCTGTATAATGCACTTTGATATATTAAACAACAAACAACTTGGATTACTATAGCTAAGGTTAAATATAATTATACATAACATATGATACATGTGATACAAGTATAATATAAACAAAGAAAAAATGCATGAATATTTATAATTATTTTATATAGAGAACAACAAAAAATTACGGATAAAATAATTAATATTAAATACGTGTACAATATATACAGTGAGTTATAATAATTCTATTCAGAATGCAAACTGATACCATAATAAAATAATATACTAGCTTATAATGACAATGCAAACTGGTGCTATAATATATAGCATACTAGTAGTATACATTGGATGAATAATGATACAGATACAGTACTAATATCAAATATACATGTGTGTGTGTGTGTGTATGTGGTTAGTGATAATTGGCCATACAGACATTAGTTAGATATTGACAATTCTAAATACAGTTCCTCAGTAGCCTTCAGAGTATCAATGACATCTTGTTCTCGACTCAGTTTAGCAATCTGTTTGAAGTACATTGTGGGTTATAAATATGTTAGATGAATGAATGAAATTTAGTGTTGTTTTAGTATGACAATAATGACCACTTTTAGTTATAGTTATAGTGTGTCTAGTTTATCACAATTTAGTTATAGTTATAGTTAAATAAGTAAAATAATATTAGGCTTACTAAAAGAATTTTAGTTTTAGTTAACTAACCAAAAGTGCCCATTTTTCATTTTAGATATTGTTGCAAACCTGTAATTTAGTTATAGTTTAGTTAACTTAAAGTCAAAATGCCTTACTAGAAGGGGTTTTAGTTATAGTTATAGTTAACTAAAACGACACTAGAATGAATACATGTACTATAGATTAGGGCCGGGAAAAAGGTTTGGAGGTTCGAACCTTTGTTTGTTTGCTGCGCATTCAAACCTAAATGTCTACCCTCAAAGCTTCGCTGGCACGCCCACTTCAATGTTTGCACATGTGCACTTCTACAATTTTAATGTGTGGTTAATATTGGGGACATGTTCCAGGAAAGTTGAAGCTGTGATGGCAAATACATCTCTTCCCTTCATAAAGCTTGTCACTACTTTAAACTTTTGCACCTTCAATTTCAATCATTCTGCTGTTCTCACTGTGCTTAGGGCTAATTGTGCTTAGTCGTGTTCCATCTTTATTACACAATCGGTGTCGTTGAAATTCTTGTGGTTGAACACTTAATCTGATTGGTCTACAATATTTCTGCAGAGTCCACAACTAGTGATTATCCATGTCCCCAGAGTATTCCTCGTCAGACTAGCTGTGTTTCTAGCTGCTTTTGTATTATTTTTCAGTCCAGCGATGCCTAATCCAGATAGAAACAGCGACAGGAACAACACTAGTACTCGTTATAAAGCAATAATCCAGTTTTGGAGGCTTTCTATAGCCAATCAAGGTAAGAGCAACATTGACAAAAAAAAACACGTGCAAACCTTCAAAGGTTGTTTTCCAACCCTTGTCTCAGCTCTACTATAGATAAATCTCACATAGCCAGACTCAAGGAAGAGTCTGGAGACAAGCAATATTAAATTTGTTGGGTTGGTTTGACATCCATTAACACATGACAGTAAATACGGTCAGCAATGAATTTCATTAGGAAGAGTATGAATCTTACGTAAACCCATTGACACCACTCAAAAAGTGGGGGGCCCAGTAAAAAGAATCTTATTTTGAACAATACTTTTAAAAATGATAACCTTGAAAGTTGAAACACAATTAAAAGGATATACAGTATATATTTTTATGAGGCCAAAAAAGTTACCAAAGTATTTTTTTCGTTCATCATATTTAAAAACAAATTCTCTCGCTATAGAAGGTAAATCTAACGAATCTGTGAGATCCTTATGGACGTGCAGTAATAGGCAGTTATTTAGTCGTTTTTCAGTCATCGTCAATCGAACATAAGTATAAATGTGCTTCACAGCTGAAAATGTTCTTTCAGACGTTGCAGATTTAATTGTAAGGTTGTCATTAGAATGAAAGACATTGGATACATCAACACAGCACTGGGCTGTACATACACTTGAGCTATTTGAAGTTGTTGGATATTCCATTTCAACAATTTCTTCTCTCCTGGTAGTGGGCAATTGACCAAGACCTACATGGCTAACAGCTTCGTCACTAGACTCTAAACACAGAGAATTTCCTTTCAGCAGCATCAGTTCCTTCCTTGAATACAGAAAACAGACCTAGTGTTACTTGCTTCTTGCTTGCCATCTTTCACTACTGCCTACACTCCAAGTGCTAAATCTTAATAACTATCGCATGCATGTCTCCAGGTGCTTGCATGCATGTCTCCAGGACAGTCCAGGTGCTAAATTTTACATGCATGTCATTGTGTGTGTATAACATGTATTTTACTGACTAACTTTGCTTGTTCACACTTTACTGATTAACTGGGGGGGGGGGGGGGGGCATGCCCCCTCAGTTTGAAAAGTGAAGGGGCTCACACCACCCTCCCCCGAGTTTCCTTCGTATTACTGTAGATACACATGTACACATGTACTATTTAGGGATGTGCAATATGCCTTCATATATTGATACTGACAATCAGTATTGCAATACAATATGGCGTACGCACACTTGGTTTCATGTATGCACAGTCATATGTGTAGGAACACGGGGGTCTGGGGGCTAGAGCCTCCCTTGCCAAGATAAAACCTTGAAATAAAACATTTTATTATTCTTTGCCTCAACAGTATGAAGTATAAAATCTAGTATGAATCCCAGGTTAACTTTCAATGCAGCTATCATTACACTTACATAATCCACATGTAATGTACATGTACCAGGAAAGCAGCAAGATGAGTGTTTACACACAAAAGTCTGCCATCTTGCGTAAATCTGTGCGTAACATGTATACTATGGTAGGAAACATAGTACATGCATACTACATTTATGATACGGGAACTTTACTTTTAATTAAACCTCATACATCATGCTTTACTATTGAAGGTGGGCGTTAATTGACCACACCTCTCATGAATAATTAATTATATGCAAAGTTTTCAACCCACTTATATAATTATTATAAATATACAAATGGAAATAGTGTTTTCCCCAAAAGATGGCACCATGGTACTCCCACAATTTATTCTTGCTTCCCAAACTTTACTTTAAAAAAAACCAGTTTCACAACCAGTATTGAACAGTTTGTACATACCTGTTCTGTTTCTAGTTTAATGCCTTCACTCTCTTTCTGTTGGATAATCTCTATCTGTTAAAACAAAGACAAAATATTAATAAAACATGTCTGAATTCAAATATTACTATTACCTGCTTTCTTAATTCGCAAACTTTTTTTGAAACTCTGCAGCTTCCTAAATTAAGTGACAAATACATGATACAAACCCAACCATGATTATGAAATGTCTCTTTACTCTCAAGACATGATCTGCTATGCTTCATGTGGGAAAAAACCTTACATAAAGTTCATTCATGTTCACTATTACGTCTATGGTTTTTAATAAATGTTTATAAAGAAAACTCCTATAATATATGACCTGTGAGTGAGCAGAGTTACTTTTGGAGGTCCCACTGAGACCTATTGACAAACAGAGTGAGTAACCATTGCAATGCCAATTATGCCATACACAAAAGCTGATCTGAATGTCCTATTTGAAGAAGCTAAAGTTAAGAAGGAGGTTCTTAAACAGAAGTTACAAGCATCAGAAGAAGACAACAAGAAGTTGAAGCAGAAGATTGGCACCAGTGAAGAAGGATGGACCCATGTGAAAAAAAGAGGTACATAGATTGTCTGTGAAGGAGTCAGCGAGTGATGAGAATGTCCTACAACTACAACAGGAGCTATTGGGTGTCAAAAAGATAGTTGACAAGTGTGAGTGGAATTTGAAAATAATGAGGAGAGGACATGAGTCGTAATTGATGAGAGCTAGAGAGGAAGTATGTAAGGAATGATGTTAATAAGAAAGAGCTAGAGTCTTGTGAAGAGTTAGTTACGCTGTTGAAGAAGGTCAGTAGACTTGAAGCAGAGCCTGATAAAACATCAAGTGTACACGTTGAACAGAGCTCAAGTACAAGACAAGAGAATCCTATCATTCCAATTGTAGAACCTGGTAACATCCCTGATGGAAGATTGCACCCGTTAAGACTGGTGACTTTACCAGTGGCAGACCTAGATAAAGATGATGATGCCTTTGTACACCATCGAAAGGTGTTTGTTTTTGACAGCTTATGTGATGCAAACAGAGTATGAATGAGTCTGTTTATTTATGAGCACAAGACTCCGAGAAGCTTTTTGATACCACCTATGGATGACGGTCTGAAGAGTCAAAAAAACTGTTAAAACGTGATTTGTTCACTCAAGGACTGAAACTGAAGGGCAGGAGAAGATACTATCAACAGCCAAGATGTTCTCTGATGCTCTACACCTTGCCAGAGCCACTGAAGAACAGGAGAAGCAAATTGCTGTCATGCACCCGACAGCGAAATCCTGTCTCCAAAATACAACACTTGTAGAGAGAATACCCTCAACATCAACTTTCTGGAAAAACTGTAGGTCGTCTTGGAAAACCATGTATTTCATTGACAAGTTCACCAGTAACCAGTGTGTTCAAGACAAGTGGAAGCGTGGAGAACCAATGTGGTAGCCTTCTTTGAGAATGGACCAAAGTCGAGGACTAGTGAGTTCGTCATTCCTTTAGTGTAGACCAAGTGATTGGATCAGTTAGAATCACTGGACAACATATGGTGCTCTAATTGATTCTGGATCTTCCACTTCTGTAATGTCGCTTAGCCTTTTCAAGGAGATTGGAAGTAATGTTGGTCTTACGGCTGATTTTCTCCCCATGTCTGATGTTTGATTACAATCACCATCCCATCCTGACTACTACAATGCCTGAGGTTTAGATGGAGTTTCAGGGGAGATGTGCAACTACTACTCTCTGTGGTCACAAGCAAGGATCTGCACTGTTCTTGTTAGGAACAAATGCAATTAAAATGTAGGTCATTAGAGTGATAGATCTGATTCAGTTGTCAAACAATGTACGTGTGTATCTAGATGGAGAGGGTAGTGATCACTTACTAGAATCTATAACAGAGAGGCTATTGATAACTGAACATCTACCTGAGTACTATAGTGCTGTGTTGGGAGCACAACTAGATAAGGTACCCAGTGCAAGTGTGGGAGTTGAAGAGTAGTTGATATGTCCTGCTTAGGATGGTAATGTTTTTATAGTGGTCTGCAACAAAACTGGTGAAGTTGTGAAGATAGTTCAGAACATATATGAGGGAGGAAGGTGGTAAGACTGAGACTTCAACCTGTCCACACATACTTCGTCAAGAGTGTATTGCAGGAAACCGAAAGTTTACGTTTGCAGAAGAATCAGGACAAGTTGTTGCCTATTTTATGTCACTTTGTTGTCAGTCCAGATCCTACAGCCGTCAGGTGATATTTTTTCAAAACTTCCTCACTGACTGGTTGTATATTTAGCATATACAGTTAAATCTCCCTTAACGGACACTCCTTGTAACGGACACCTCGTTTTGAACGGACGCAACCAATGCACGGATTGAACTGACAGCTATTGTTGTACCTTACTAACCTCCTTGGAACGGACTCTCTATTTAACGGATAACGGACAACGCTCGTTTCCCATCAATACAGTTAAGGTGGTACTAGGGAGTGGGCGGATGCGACTCCAATCAGTTTCAAAATAGAATATTATATAATATGACTCTAACCTGGTGTAATAGCAACCTTAATTATACTTCTCTACAATAGTGGGAGTGTTGGGAAAATGTCCATTTTTGCCATTGTAATAAGTACAAAACCAAGAAAGCCACGCCCACCAATCATGGCGTGCATCAAGTACAATGCATTTTGAGAAAACAAATAGAGCCGTTTTCTGCAAATTCATTTTACTTTTATAGTTACAAGAGGCTGAAGAAAGCTGAATTCTGTAGCTTTTCACTGAAACCATAAAATCTACCTTTCTAGACACTATCAAACTCCGATCTTTCTCAGAGAGCAACTACAGTTACCCTGCCAGGGTTTCCCGCCTACCGCCCCCTCCACCACCCGAAGGGTGTGTTTAGCTTTGTTTCTGAAAATAAAAAAGTGAAAACATTTAGGCCCAATAATTATACCCCCGGGAACCAGTGTACTTTTGTGGCCATTCTGAAATCCTGAATTTTTTACTCGAGCTTATCTAAAAGTGTCAGAAAAATCAAAACTTGAGAAAATTTGACGGGTGAAATGTTTGGAAATGGTAAATTAACATTAAAAATATTAGAACAAAAAGAAAATATAAGATTTCGGAAAAAGCTAACCATCAAAAAATTTTTGATACTTCAGAAAAAGACAACATTGAAAAAAAGTGAACAAGTAAAAAATTTGATATTTCAGAAAATTCCAAATTTGAGAAAACATTGAACAAGTAAACATTTTGATATTTCAGAAAGGACTTCAGATGCACAACTCATGCAAACGTAATTAACTAAATAAGCCTACCTATTGCTCCACCCAAGTACATATATATTCATTGGTAAATCATTATGGTGGACTATTTAGTCTACCGCTGCGGCTAAGCCAAGTGTACGTGACGACTCAAAACCACCAATTAGCCGATGGTTTTGCCGACATAAAACCAATAAATAACCGAACGCCACACCAGTTCCACGTGCAACAGCATGACTGATCTGTCTAAAACCTTAGAATTACTACAAGAGAAGACTGTAAGACTGTTATTTATCGGTTTTAGGTCAGCTATGGCGATTATTTATCGGTTTTAGGTCAGCAAAACCATTGGTTTCAAGGCAGTTTTGAGTCAGCACGAACATTTGGCTTAGCCGCAGCGGTGAACTAAATGGGACACCATATCTAGCAGAAAGTCCCATTTGCTTCTCTGGAAATAAAACTTTCATTTCATTACTTATCCACTCATAAGTATGTCCATGCTTAATCCAGCTAGTTAACAAATCTGTGCTTATACTCTCCATTTGTAAAAAATAACAAATCATTTTTTTAATAGTGAAGGTTTCAAACATGAAACTTTGTGAAATATCAAAATTTTTACTTGTTCAATTTTTTTCAAATTTGGGATTTTTTGAAATGTTTTGATGGCTAACATTTTCTAAAATATTATATTTTCTTATTGTTCTAATATTTCCATTGTTAATTTACCATTTCTAGAAATTTCACCAGTCAAATTTTCTCAAGTTTCAATTTTTCTGACACTCGTAGATAAGCTCGAGTAAAAAAATCAGGATTTCAGAATGGCCACAAAAGTACACTGGTTCCCCGGGTGGGTGTGGCTTCCAAAAGATACAGAATTGAACCAGATTGTATGCAGCAAGAAGCTGGCAAGACTAGAAACTGATTGGAGTAGCATCCGCCCACGGAAAAGACTACAACCTTAAAACACGTGAACAGTACTTCCATTTAACGGACGTAGGGCGTTGCCACTGACAACAGTACTTTCAAACGCTCGTCATAATACTTTCTTGTTACTAACGAAGAGTGATTTTAGTATCTATGGCTTTCTTAGAAGGTCTTCTGTATAACTAAGTGAGTTAAAAGTCATGGTTGCTTAAAATTTAGGCATTATACAGACTAGACAAAAGTGGGCGTTGCCCGTCGACTGCTATACTTACACACGTTCTCATTTCTCTCTTCCTGCTGATAGCGAAGTATAAATTTTACATCAATGTGTTTGTTAAAGACTCTTCTTTCCACAAAATAAGTTACAATGTTGAGTCTTATAAAATATGAGAGTTATGGTGCTGAAAATGTGTTAATTAGCTATTAAGCGCTCCACCCACACAAAATTTCTTAATTACATTTAGGTTAACAAAAACGCTTATTTCAATTATAATTGCTTCCTGGTGATGATGGAAAATAAATTTTAAAATCTGTGGATTTCTTAATACATCTTCTCTGAAGCAATTCTGAGTCTTATAAAGTCTTAAGTTTGCGTTACCAGTGCCTGAACTAGAGAACCTCCTTGTAAAGGACACCTCTGTATAAAGGACAAAGTAAAAATCCCCAAACTGTCCGTTAAATGGAGGTTCCACTGTACACCTCAAATTCATTATAATTATATATTATACATATATCTATCTATCTATCTATATATATATATATATATATATATATAATTTCCAATACAAACAAACACCTCCACATCTTTATTAGTGTCACATGTTACAGTACTTAATTAATAATAGTAGCACACTTACTTCTTGTTTAATAAGTAGGAATTTTTGTATTACTATAATTGTGCAGTATATTGTATATTGTGTATAAATTGTCATTATAATACCGTATATCAGGAAATTTACGTGTTGCTAAATATTTGCGAAACGGAAGATTACAAAGATTTCGCGGAAAAAAATTTTGCGATTTGGCGTGATTGCACGTGAGAAGAGTGAAACTGTGAAACAGTATGGAAGAAGAGCTGCTTTCTCTTGGGCAGTAAATATATCATATCCTTGACGAGCTCTTTTTGAATTACGTTCGGCTTCTTCGTCCAAAACACGCTTCACAGCTTTGTTAGCTTCTTCTATTGTGGAGGATGGAACAACGGCAGACAGCGGTCCAGCAGGATCAGGCAAAAGGGGGCTTTTCTCGGGCTTAAAGTATTTGTGTATAGACATTTTACTCAGTCGCTTAGCCTTGACGACAAACACGTTGTTGCGCGCACGTTGAGACAGAAGCCACGCCCACACAAACCAGAATTAATTAATTAAGCTTTAATTCAGCGAAAGAAATTTTCGCTTATTGACATAAATCACAAAATTCGCAAAAATTAAGCAACGCGTAAATTTCCCGATATACGGTAATTATCAGAGAGTACGGTAGTACTCTCTATGTAGGGATGGCACGGAAAAAAAAATGGCCGCCCATGCATTTCAATTGCAAGTGATGAGCTGAAATCTCTGGTAATATATACACATAAGTTTCTATACACACATGCCTGTTTATATCTAGTGTTTTTATGACTACCAATACCTTCTAGATTGCCGAAGATTATTGTTAAGGTAGAGAACCGGCGAGTGGCAAAACTGGCAAAATCTTCATCATATTAATATTATTTTCCAGACAAATCATTTTTTGTTTGTTGACCTATCACGATGATTCTAGCACCATTCCCGTCGCATTTATAGTAAAATTCTGGTCGTAAAGTATCGAGATGATATCTTCAGATACTATGAAAGAAGACAGTCTCAACGACTACAAAGATTTGATCTGGAATTGGACGCCATTTTCCTAAGTGGAATTTAATTACGCATGCGCATTTGTATACTCTTAACATGGAAGCTGAAAAGGTGGAAGTGTTTGGCATTGTAATAACATTTGTGAGTTTGTGAGCAAATACTAATAATGAATATAATAATTATTAATATTAAAGCAATTGTATAATAATATTGTATACTATGATAAGCATTGGAATACTGAATGGTTGACACAGTGACTGACACTACTTCTTGTAGGACTGCAGACAGTGATGTAAGTGAATAGAGAATATAAATCATCTGTAAGTGAAAGAAAATGATAATCAATACATAAACAAAAGACTGACCTTCATTGATGAACAAATTTTAATGCATTTTTGATTGCATGATTTCATAATGATATATAGTATTTCTGCAATCTAAAAAAACATTCACATCGTTTAGAAAAAAATCAATGAAAACAAGAATAATAAAAAACATTTTCAATAAAAATGAAAGAAGATGTAGGGATGTCAAAACCCAAAAAGCAAGCAAACAAGGTTGGGAAGCTAACTTAGGACCCAAAATTAAACAAACCACTTCCATATAACCCTACATAATTACAGCTTTTTGTACAGAGGTGTAAGCACTTATGTAGGGTTATATGGAAGTTGTTTGTTTAATTTTGGGTCCTAAGTTAGCTTCCCAACCTTGTTTGCTTGCTTTTTGGGTTTTGACATCCCTACATCTTCTTTCATTTTTATTGAAAATGTTTTTTATTATTCTTGTATATAATTATAACAGCTGTAAAAGCAGCTGTATGTATACATACACAGGAATGCAGTATATATAGGGGTTTTTCTATCTAAAAACTTTACTTACTCTTACTACTCTTTCACGCCTCCTTTTGTTTATTTTGGCTTGTGGAACTTTCCCCCTCCTTTCTAGTGAATCACTCTCACTTTTGGATCTATAAAATCTGTATGCGGCCTCTGAAGGAAAAAAAGAGTATATTTATTATGTATAGCATATATGGTAATGATGAACTGTTGTGGAATTTTACTTAGTACACTCACCACGAATGTCGTTTGCATTGAATGCTGGATTGAGACCCTTAACTTCTTTTATTAGTTTTGACATAACAGCAGCATTTTCTTTATACTTGATGGTTTTCCTGTTTTAATGAGGAAAGAAAAACAAAGCTATTAGATTTTAAACTGAAACAACAGTCATTCCCTATCGTCATATTATTACCATTAACTAACACCGAGTACATGTTCTGACTGAGAATTGGTGTTGGATATCTTTTACTATACTAACTGTATTAGACTAATTAGTATAGTAAAAGATATCTAACACCAACCACTCAGTCACAACATATACTCAGTATGCCATACGTATAATCCGTTTATATAGTGCATCAACAGTTGCAATGTGCATGAAATATTTAATCATACAACAACTGATAGTAATTATAATTGACTACATACGATAGAATGGATGCTAAGGGTACAACTTACCTTTGCAAACACTGCGATTGCCTACTTTTGAAGAAGGCACACGAAAGTCACAAACTGTTATATTATGATGAAGAGGCAAAACAGGTAAGTTGATATATCACGCTAACACAGCTATCCCTCATATATACTTAATCATTATAGTATAACTATATAATTATGCTATTATTTTATAATAATTATATATAATTATATATAAAGTAATAATCCAGTTTTGTCTATACCCAATTAAAGTAAAAGCAACATTTATAAAAATACATAATGTACGCGTGAACCTTAATTTATTTTATGCTGACAAAGCTTCGAATGCTGTTTTCCAACCTTCATCCCAGCCCCAATACATGTACAATGTATGAAGCAAGTCTTCTTGATGTGTATCAGCAATATGAGACCTGAACTTCTCAATAGCAGCAGCACTCAGCTTCATGTCGGGGTGCTATCTTTGGGGTTCAGGTTTGATATTGCCAATACACACATCAAGGCCGTGCTATACATACTGTATTTACATAATAATTGTATAATTATACATGTATATATATATATATATATATATATATATATATATATATATATTAGTGCTGCACCCATACAGCAATTGGCCTATATGCCTATATTTCATAATCTATATTGCCTATATGCAGATCTAATCTGATATTGTCTGTGTAAAATATTTATTTGCATTAATGCATTTATCTAGTTTACAACTGTTCACACATGGTGTTATATTCTATTGTTCGTGTGCTATACATTCAGCCTAAAGTAACAATAACAATAATGTAACCTGCAAAGCCTAAAAAATATTGTGTAAAATGTATAGGCAATGTATAGGCACTGCAGTTGCCTATACCGATACTCTGCCTATATCTTCAATATAGGCACCTATTCAGATCCCTATACTAGTATAGGTGCAACCCTAATATATATACATGTAAATATGTGTTTTTGATAAGCTTCTATGGCGCATCATTGGCCCAAAGAGATTCTTATTTGGCACTGCAATAGTTCTCTCATGGGCCAGAGAGTACAGTTAATTATGATTATATTGTCCCTAACAGCATTAACTTTTTTTCAAGATGTATTCCCAATGGCATATATACTAACCATTGCAGAGCTAAATTGGCCCACACTTCAAAACATGTTAAAAATTCTGATGCATATATATATATGTGTGTGTGTGTGTGAGTGTGTTCTGTGCAATCTCTGAATTGCAGATTGTGTTGCACAAACTGAAGAGTTAAAATCCACAGATTGCATGCCACAATCTGCAGATTGGCACGCAATCTGCAGACTGCAATACTAATTGTGCAATCTGTTGAACCACAAATCCCTTCTCAATATTACACTTTTCTGAAAGTAGCCTTCACATATTATACCATTGAAGTCCAGATGAATGAATGTTGTTCTATGTGTATTAAAGAAGTAATGGGAAAAGCAAAACTCACTATCAAAAACTCCAATGATACAACAAAACTAAACTGCAGATGTTTTCACAAGAACTGTGAAACTAGTCTTTGCATATCTGGTACATACGCTTCTTCTTGTCTTGGTGCTCCGCAATGGCAATATACTGGGACAGTAAATGTTGTTGAAAACAAGCTTAAGAGAAGTTTCTGTTGTTGACGTTTTAAGGAAATATGGTGAGATGTCTTTTAAGAAAACACAGTGAAGAAATCAGTAGTTTAGCGTTTAAAAATAAGCAACTACGTATTTACTTGTCCAAACATGTTACAAATGACTTAACTATTTCGTAGGTATTTATGTAGGGTTATATGAAATTGGTTTGTTTAAGTTTGGGTCCTACGTTAACCTCCCGATCTTGTTTGCATACTTTTTGGTTTTGACGTCCCTACATCTTCTTCTGTTTTATTATTATTCAACATTACAATGTACGTATATGTACATATAGTGGTTTAGAGCTCTTGTAACTTCTTGCACACGTAGCAGACAGTTACATGTATTGTATATACATGTGTTAAAGTACAGGTTCATGAGATTAGTTTGTTTGTCAGTAAGTGTGCCATACTTATTGTAAAATGTATATACTGGGACAAATTATTACTTACCTTTATAAAAGTATGAGTATAGCCTCCATAACTGGACCAGGATCTGAAATCCTCACCAAGATGTTCAACACTTGATAATGAACACTGGCGGAAATTATGTATTATAAGACCTGAGTAGAGAAGTCAAAATGATTGACTTGTCAGCAAATTATAATTAATTATAACCACAATAAAAAAATTCATCTCTGTCTTATTACACTGCTTATTAAGTTATTAATTCTAATTCTGGCAATATTAATAATGATTATTTTTATCATAATCACAGATTCCTGGTATTACTTACTGCAATAATGTTTTAGTGATCAAAACATCATTATATCGATATTATCACACATCTTTAGTTAACATGGCAACCCAATTTACTCATCATCTGTCTCTCTTGAAACACCTTCCTATCTCTTTGGGTTTCCATCCACTATATATTGTCAGTGGTAGTTGACAAGTCATCGCTAACAGTGAAGAAAAAAAGTAACACTAGATCTATGAATGGAAATAAAATTTGAATTATAGTACATTGATAACACAATACTACATATAAATGTTGTACTTGTACCAGAAGCACATGAACGAAAGTACTATACATCAGCTATATGAACCACTTCTTTGTTTAAATTAATGAACTTAACATTAACAGTTTAAGCTAAAGTTATTATTTTTAGACCTTAGAATTTAGCATGCCTAAATTGTAATGAATTTCTATGCCATACCTAATAATTTATGCCTAGTAAAATAATGATCACAATTCTAATTTTAGCAATTTCTTGTACAGTTTATTTGAGATAAAATCTATACATGTACTGAGATTTGTGATTAGCAAATAAGACATACATGTAGTAATATTAACATTTTTGAAACCTAACAAGCTTAGTTCGATGTCACTGATATTAGCTCTGTATAACATTTCCAATCATAGTCTCAGAGCAACTGGCATCAGCTGGCTTTATGAAAATGAAGTTCCTGAAAAGTTGATAATGGAGCGCAGTGGTCATTTGAGTATGTTGGGAATTAGATCATATGAGCATACAACTGTGGAGCAGCAAAAACAAGTATCTGATATTTTGTCGAAGGGGAAAAAACCATTGGAGCCAACACCGATAAAAGTGCTAAATCTCAGGATGAAAAGGCTGTACTGGCAGTAAATGTTGCTGCTTGTTCTGCTGACAAAATGAAGGCCACTGATGAAAATAAGGAAAATGCTGTGGCACCTCTTCCCGTCAATCCAAGTGACATTTTGAAGCATTTTAGTTTTAATGGAGTTGATGGATGTGCTTTAAATTTCTATTTTGGGTCGTCTGAGTAACTGAAAAATGCAAAGGGACAGCTTTTTTTTTCAATTTATGTTATTTTCATTCGTCATATTATATTAAAACATATCTATTCCATGTTCATTTATTGTCAATCAAAAACTTACAATAATCTTGGAAATATCACTAATACAAGTGGGAGGTCTATATTTGGAGCAAGGTCTATATACCATACATGTACATGTATATAGGACCTAACCACATAGGGAAATTTGAATTGCGTGCTGACTCAGCATACTATATTATATATAATTATATATATATTATATATATATCTCATAATGAGATTCATAGCCCATACATTTCTATGGGGCGTGTAAGTTTATATTTCTCATATAAACCTCAAAATAGGTTGATATTTTAAAATATCAACCTTGTGAAACTCGACGGCGATTTCTGACAGACTTAATGACAATCTCTTGCAGGACAATCCAAGGTATGAATCTCATTCTAAAATATATTAGATATAACATGTTTCATCTGTCTATATGCGTTATATAAACCTGCAGGCTACGCCCTCGGGTGATATCTTACCTCGTGGCAGGTTTCTATAACACATATAGACCTCTGAAACATGTTGTATATAACACATATATAATATATATCATTATAATTATGTATTATTATTATGGCATATAACCCTATGTATAACACCTGCAAGATAATTGGTCAAGGGCGTTATATTGTTTATACCATGGAAGTGTGCAATTAAATCACATCAGTGTACTACATTAATTAGTGTTTATTGTAAAACTGTGAAAATACAGATTAGTGGCTAGCATCCCTGTCTACAGGCATGGGATATATCACCAGCAGTACAATCAATGGTTACCATAGCTATCAATTAATAAATGTGCTGTCGATCAGGTCAGATCTCCATTTTGGACCATGCAAAAATGCCTCTTTACCGCTGTTATCTTTGCATGAAATACTATCAAGAGGAAAATCAAGGTTTGTTTGACAGTCAAATTAGTGTGGAGTATGCTGAGATAATCATAGATAGTGATAATAAATGTGCAGAAGAACTGCAATTAGAGACAGACAACCAACAGAATGCTGAAATTGAAGTTGAGAAAGCAAAAAGATTGAAACAAAAAAGAATAGCCTTATCAGAGAAACTGAAATTGCGAAGGCTAGAATACTGAAGTATTTTGTAGAGAAAGAGATGCAAACTGACAAAATGAAGAATCAGTAGACTAGACACTTATAGTTATAATACTTATTTGTACTGCATGATTATAATATTTATTAATACAGTAGTCGAAGACTGACCCAAAAAATACCTACACCGTTTACAGACAGTATTCCTGAATGCAGACATATACGTATGTGACATTTGACCACTACACAGTTTGGGGGATCGTTGAAAACACAGAAAGGAATCAAAAACGAAATGGAACGAACTTCAAATAACGTATACGATACCACACCCACTTATACTACTCTGCGATCCGTAGTTCAGCATTGGATTTCCGAAATTCGTAAACAGCGAAACATAACAAATAGTTTTCAGTTGTATAAGAGCAAGTCTTCACTCAATAGTACATGACGTACATCCAACTTGGAGAAAATCCTACGACCTGATACTTTTAGCAAATAAATCTTTGACATGTGGCAATGGGTAGGAGTCTTGCTTTGCCACCAAATTTGCTGTAACTTTATAATCTCCACAGATGCGAATAGTCCCATTGTTTGTAACAACAGGGGCTCAATCCGAGAAACGAACGAGAGGGGATCATTCCATCGTCCTGTAAGCGTGCAGGTTCTTGTTCAGCTTTTTCTTTGAGGTAGTATGAAACCGATCTTGGCTTGAAAAATCTTGGTGTAGTGTCTACATCCACAAACATCTTTGCTTTAGTTCCTTTAAGCAAACCAAATTCATTCTAGAATACCATGGGGTATTTGCTTAATATCCTGTCGAGGGAGAGGTTAGTTGTCATGTGATTAATATTTGACCAATTTAGTCTGATCACTTCCGTCCAGTTCCTTCCAAAAAGACTGGGTCTTTTACCCTGTACATCTATATGTCAAGAGTAAGGTTGCTTGTTGAGGCTCATAGGTAACTTCTACATCTAACATTCTAATTCACCAGAACATACATAAGTTATGACACATCAGTGGGCTTTAAGTCCAGTCCACTAGATTAAGTGCTTCCTCACTAACAATTGATAGGGAAGCCCCAGCGTCATTCTCCATGGGAATTTCCTGTTTATTTACTTGAACTTTGACCATCAAAGGTTTGGCTCCATTAGTAACAGTGAAGTGTTCACAACAAGAGCCTGAGAGTCTGGAGCGGGCTTTCTTTCACAACAGAGTGCATTGTAGGGCATGTTTGACCTTGACCTTTTTCTTTGTGGTTGGGGATGCTTCAGGGGTTTCCTGGAGTCCAATTTAGGTCTGCTGCTATGACAAACTTTTGCAATATGGCCTTAATTGCCACATGCTCGGCAATTTACAAAACGAAAATGACAGACATTCGACTGGTGGTTTCCTTCACACCTGTGACATGTACAGGGCAAACCTTCCAGCGCCTGTACACGTTGCACGACTGGAACGGTCCTGCATAGGTCTTTAATATTTTCTGAAGCAGTTTCCATAGTTTGTGCTATGTCGTACACAATCTGGTAAGTCAAGTTACTTTCATGAAGGAGACGATGTTGGATTCCGTGGTCATTGATACCACAAACTAGTCTATCTCTGATCATATCCTCAATGGTTGTCCCAAAATCACAGTATTCTCCGAGCGCTCTAAGTTCAGCAACATAATTTGCCAGTGATTCTCCGGCACGACGAACTCTTGTGTTGAACTTCAATCTCTGGATAATAGGTGACGGTTTAGGATTAAAGTGGGTCTTGAGCGTTTTGACTATCTCATTGTAAGTTTTCTTTATTGGTGTGTATAGTTACACTAAGCTCTTCAACAATTGGTATGTCGATGGACCACAGATGGTAAGTAAAATCACACGTTTCGAATCAGCGATATTGTTGGCATTGAAGTAGAAATGAAGACGTTCACAGTACGACGTCCACAATTCTACGGTTGAGTTGAAAGTAGCTATCCTCCTGTGTGTTGCCATAGTCACAATGGTTGAACTCGTCACCAATTAAATGTTGTAACCTTATTATAGGCAAAGTAAACACACTAACATAAACTAATGATAAAACAATAGGAAGACATATATATTATACACATATATTATAAGGTTTCCTATGATGTCATAGTTACCACAATGTAGCAAGTCTTCTCAATGTGTATCAGCAATACTAGACACACACTTCTTGATAACAGCACTCAGCTTCATGGTGGGGTGCTACATGTATCTTGGGGATCGGGTCTGATATTGCCAATAAACACATCAAAGCCATGGTACATGTATATATACATATATATATATATATATATGTATATATATATATACATAGTATGATTATGACATCATCCCTTTGAAGTGGTGAGTCCTACGTATATATTGTATATAGACCTTCCATGTGCACACTATGCAGGAGATGTCACCATCATATAATATATTATATATAGTATACTAATAAGTCCTATTATATACTGAATATAGGACCCTTGTTTTGTGTCCTTGGATGTGATATAGCCCTTGCAGGCTCGGGCTATATCATATCCTCAGACACAAACTCAGGTCCTATAATTTGTATATAGGACATATTACCATACTATATATATTACATATATTATATACATGTATAATATATATATATATAATTATGTATATATATATATATATATATATATATATATGTGACCGAATTTGCGAAAATCAGGCTTATGGGATAATTGTTAATTTTGAGATATAAGAGAAAATACACAGTTATGGCTTACTTGGGTGATCACTGTTTCACTACATAAAAAGCTTCATTAACATCTTACCTAATCACTCATACCTTCAGAGAAGTTTGGAGACATCTCTGTGCTTCGCTAGCCACTCCTAAAAAGGTTTTTAGTCATTACGTTTAATGATTAAATAATTGATTTACTCAAAAGGAAGGATTTGTGACTACAACGGTTTAATTCCCCGCTGTAGCTTTGTCTTTTGCGTGATTAGGATGTATCAATATCATTCTGGAGCTAATTGAATACTCTATTCAGGTAATACAAAAAAGCAATTTTCAAAATTTATCCCATAAGCCTGATTTTCGTGAATTCAGTCACATATATATATATATAAATAAGGGATGTGGTCAATTACCGTCATTATGTAATCGTTATAATTACCATTTTCTAGAGAAATATCCAATTACATAACAATTGCCAATAGCTGAGCTTTTCCAAATTTCAATTACAATTAGCATTACTATTAGACATTTAATCATTACTAATACTTTATGCTGCCATCAAATTAAAGTTTTCAATTTTTTAATCAAAATTTAAATCAAGTACGTGTTGACTTTCAGAAAAAGAACGTTTTCAAAGTTTTTAGGCAGTAAACAACAATGACGTCACCAGTGAATTAGTGATTGATGAATAATTGTTAGCTTCTAAAGTTGATGATGTCAGGTATATAACACAATATAAATCACATGTAATTGTGATACAAAATTGTTTGACCATTTCCATTACTACATATTTGCTTTCTTCAATTACCATTACTATCTCCTAAAAATAGTAATCATTGGGTAATTAAGTACATTACAATTATTACCATTACCACATCCCTGATATAGATAGATAAATACATGTAGATAGACGGATAGATAGATATCAGTGTTTTTGGTAAGCTTATATGGGGCACCATTGGAGCTTCTTATTTGGCACTGCACAGTTCTCTTTATGGGGCAAATAGAGCAGTTAACTATGATTATGTCGTCACTAACAGCACTAACTCTTTGTTAATTCACACAAGATGTATTCCCAATAGCACACACACTAACCATTGTTGAGCTAATTTGGCTAATGCTTCAAAACGTGCCAAAAACTCTGATATATACATATGTATATATAATATATATATAATATTATATATATTATATATATATAATATATGTATATAATCAGTGTTAGATCTAGGGTAGTGAAAGTGGGAGACCCCAACAGAAATTTGCATGTACATGATTTTTTTTGTAAACATGTGTTATATTGAAACAAATAAAATAAACAATAATTAATTAATTCTGAAAGCCACTTTGAACGAAACTTTTATCTGGACTCACATGTGCCTCTTGACGGTGAGCACAGTTTCTCATCATTGTTTTTACTGTTGCTTGACACCCAATCTCCAGCTACATCAGTGTTGTAGTCGCTGGACAGAATACTATCTCGATCTTCATCGTTGCTTGAAGCATGATTTCTGGCAGTTCCTGATCCCTTATTGAAGCTATCGCTGGTTTCCTTGGCCTTCCTTGCAAACCAGCAATCTAGAGTTGCCATCTTACTATTGAGACGTGCATTGCACATGACAACACATGCTTGAACACATGCGAAATAATGCACTTTGGCTTCAATCTGGAGCGTGTTTCAGCCAAACGTAGGCACAATAAACCCACCCTGCACCCCTTTAGATATATAATTATAATTATACATACATGTACATGGAAGAGATCTCCTATGCCTGCTGGAATTTGGCCCAGGATCCTACAATAACTGTGATGTATTATGATGTAGTCTTACCAATCAACCTGTCTGGGATAAATACAATGCAGTCTCAACATTTACATTTAGTGGCTCCAGAACCTTCCAGAACTGATATTGTTTGCTATATAATTGTCTAATTTTTGTACTAGTTTTTTAGTTGTCTGATAATGTGAGATCTTTGTTCTTTGATCAAAAATATTAAATTATCCAAAGATACAACAGGATAATTTTGGTGCAGTGGGTAATCAGTTGGACCAATCTCCTATAACCTGGTAAACCTGCCTTCACCTAGCTCTGGCAAGATCATGGCTAAGACACTACAACAACTAGTAGAACTTTTTAAACAGCAGTTAGAAGCCCAAAAATGAACGAATAGAGCTGCAACAGAGACAGATGGAGAAGCAAATGGAGGTCCGACAGGAACAGATGGAACAACTGATAGCTCGACTGGGGCCTCCACCAAAAGAGATTGCTGGCACTCAGCCCGCTGCCAGTATTCCAAATTTCATGCCGTTTGACTCCATGTCTGAGCTGTGGAAAGATTACCTAGCCAGGTTTTACACTTTTGCTGCCGCGAACTCTATCCCTGAAGACAAGATGGCTCAGGTTTTCCTCACCAACCAAACGACTGTCAACTATAAACTTTTGGCAACCTTGGCCGGTCAACAGTCGCCACCAAGGAGAATTAATGACCTCGAAATGAAGGACATCACAACCTTTATGGAAGCTCAGTATGACCCAAAACAATTTGTTGTTCGAGAACGATTCAAGTTCTAGTCAGGACCCCCTCGAAAACCAGGAGAAAAGGTTACCGAGCTCGCTGCTAGGATTCGACAAGATGCTAGTACCTGTGACTTCCCAGCTATCAAAGACATACAAGATGAGGCAATGCGCACCCATTTTATCTGTGCTGTCAAGAACGAAGCAGTTCTAAAAGCTGTGTTCAAACTCCGGGATGACGAGTTAACATTCTCTAAGGCAGTGGAAATAGGTAGCCAAGGAGACCGTTCATGGCTCCACTGAAACACCCTCCACAGCATTTGTGTACAAGATGAGTGACAAGAAGAAACCTCTATCTTCTGGTTTTAAACCGTCCACAAAACAATCAGGACAGTATACATTTTTACTGCCTAAAGGAGTTTGTTTCCGTTGTGGGAAAACTAACCATGCAGCTAAGGACTGTCGTTTCAACAATGCCATTTGTCATTTCTGCCAGAAGAAAGGGCACCTGGAGCCAATTTGTCTCAAGAAAAAGAGAAGCCAGGAGTCTCTAAAACAGATAACTGAGGAGGAAGAAAATCCTTATGAGGTGGTTAACACTATGTTCCCATACTCTGTAGTCAAACATATTCCAAGTCAGGGCCCTCTAGTCGTGCAACTACAACTGGATGGACGATCATGTAATTTGAAAGTGGATAGTGGTGCACGAGACAATTTCTGCTCAGAAGAGTTGTGGAAGCGACTGGGACGACCAGTTCTCAAACCTCCTACACTACACTATGTCTCAGCCACTGGTGACCGCATTCCGGTTATGGGAACCTTCAAAACTCAAGCTACATTAAGACCTTCATCCTCATCTGTTGAAGTCCTTTTTAACGTGTCTACACTAAATCATCTCAACTTAATTGGTAGAAGTGGTTCCTGTTCGTAAAGCTCTTCAGCCAAATGAGAAGAGAATCAAACTACGAGTATGTGGTGATTATTCGGTCACTGTTAATCCACAGTTGGACACTCACCGCCAACCACTACCCCTTCCAGATGATTTAGTACGAAAACTCAGTGGTGGATACTACTTTACAAAGATTGATTTGGCCAATGCCTACAATCAGATTCGACTAGCACCTGAAAGCCAAAAACGGCTTGCACTCAGTACTCACCAAGGGGTTCTACTGCAAACACGATTATATCAGTTCAGCCCCTGGCTATTTCCAAGAAATCATGGAAAGGATAACCTGTGACTTCAAGGAGTCGCAGTTTACTTAGATGACATTCTTGTCAGTGGTTTTAATGAAGAGGAACACATTAAGAACCTACAATCACTCTTACAGCGTCTGCAAGACAAAGGACTCAGGTGCTGTCAACACAAGTGTGTGTTTGCTCAACCCTCAGTTGAATATTTAGGTTACACTATCTCAAAGGAAGGTATTTCAAAAGGTAAAAGAAAGGTAGATGCTATACTTGACATGCCTTCACCTACTAATGTTACTACTTTTGAGATCATTTTTAGGCTCTGTTCAGTTTTATGGGAAGTTCATCAAAGATCTCTCTACACTGACAGAACCACTGTATTGCCTCCTAAAGAAGGGTGTACTCTGGAGATGGGGAAAATCAGAGCAACAAGCTTTTGAACGACTCAAGAATATACTCTGTACTGATACTATTTTGGCACACTTCAATCCCCAGGAACAAATTGGTATTTCATGTGATGCCTCTGATGTTGGAATTGGAGCAGTTCTTTTTCACCGCTACAGTGATGGGACCAAACGCCCTATTGCCAATGCATCCAAGACACTCTCTGACACACAACGTCGTTACAGTCAAGTACAGAAAGAGGCCTTGCCAGTAATATATGGAATACAAAAGTTTCATTCTCATCACTGATCACAAACCCTTGTTGGCGTTATTCAATCCTCAGAAGGGGACCCCATCCATGGCAGCAAATCGTTTAGCTTGCTGGGCACTTACCTTGAGTCAGTACGATTATTCTATTGAATATAGAAGAACCTCAGAGCATGGCAACGCTGATGCTCTCAGTCGAGCCTTAGTCAACAATTAAATCCCACAGATACTGGTATACTGGTTAGAGAATCTCGTAAAGACCCCATACTTTCTGCTGTTTGCAGATATGTGAATGAGGGATGGCCTCAACACATTGAGTCGGAAAACATTCGGCACTATAAGAAATTGGAAGATTCACTGTTTACTGAGAATGGTTGTCTAGTATATGGAGCAAGAATAGTAATTCCCAATAAGCTGAGAAACTCAGTACTAGACCTCATACACATGGGTCACTTTGGAATGCAATGAATGAAGCAATTGGCTCGCTCAGTAGTATACTGGCCACACATTGACAAAGATATTGAGCTGGATGCTCTATTCCCTTCACCTGCTCATGTAGAACAAGGTAAACTAGCAAAAAAAGCTACTAAAGATCAACTACGAGAAACTTCACAATTTATATCCAGAGTAACTTACCTGTATGCAGTTGGAGCACCCTGTTATGCCCTGTACTGTGGACCTAAACGTAACAAGAAACCAAGATGGGTTCCAGCAGTAGTTACGAAAGTACGAGGGAGCCAGAATTCGACAAAGACAGGAGCATGACGCCTCGGCTAATCCTCAGCTGGTGGGGAGGTGATGTATTATGATGTAGTCTTACCAGTCAACCTGTCTGGGATAAATACAATGCAGTCTCAACATTTACATTTAGTGGCTCCGGAGCCTTCCAGAACTGATATTGTTTGCTATATAATTGTCTAATTTTTATGGCCCGTAGGGCCATCCCTATGATTGCTTTCCCACGGGTTCGATGTATGTTTATATATATATATATATATATATATGTTTGTGTCACCTACGCGAGTATGGGTTGTATACGTAGTTAAGGAAGTTACATCATTCCCGGGGGCTCGGTCAATTAATGGGCGTGGCGCGTAAAAGAACGCGCGATCAAGCTCTACACACCAGCAGAAAGAAAGCTGTTGAGCTTACGTAGAAACTGTAACTAATAGCTAGCTATTCTGCCTGAAATATATTCCTAAAGTTCTACAAGGTCCTTTGAAAGGTCAGGAGAGTAGATAATCAAAATAATAACTATAATAAGCTGTTGTCTTTCATGCTTGATAAAGTCAGCCATGATTACTGAATTCTGGACACCACAAAGCAGTCATAAGGATACTTTTATCTTCACTTAAATTTGTAAAGCAATCATAGGGATGTTTTTTTCTCTATATACACTTGTTGTACTAGTTTTTTAGTTGTCTGATAATGTGAGATCTTTGTTCTTTGATCAAAAATATTAAATTATCCAAAGATACAACAAACTGGTTTTGGCACAGCATTACAATAAAGCAAAACAGTTGATATTTGAACTACACATGTAGTACATGTATCTGCTCTTGTAACTTCTTGCTGCACACGTAGCAGTTACATGTACTGTATATATGTATGTGTTAAAGTACAGGTTCATGAGATTTGTTTGTTTGTCAGTGAGTGTGCCATACATATTGTAAAATGTATATAATTATTCATTTATTAACAAATTGGATCTGAAATCCTCACTAAGATGTTCAACAATTGATAATGAACACTGGTAGAAATTATGTAATATAAGATCTAAGTAGAGAAGTCAAAAAAATCAGCATGGACAGGTGGGGAAGAAGCTACCTATATTCCATTTGGATTCTTATCTTTTCATCATTTACCTAAGTAAAACTGTTTGCTCATCTTGATTTGAATATATAAAATTTAATAGTAAGATTACACTTAATGTTGAGCAACTAACCGACAAAATTTATAACTGTCAATTTTTATCATGAACAATAATCAAATCATACCTTTTTCTATACTCATGATTATCAAGTTGCCTGATTATTGTACGATATTAATTATTAACTAAACATAATTATGTAATACATGTGTATTTATAACATTCTTTATGGCACATTAAGCGTTTTAATGTGGCACAAGGGTGGAGCTCCATAAGAGATAATGCATGAGTGAATTGGTCAACCCAAGTGCCACATTATAACACTAATGTGCTGTTTGGTCACATTTTCACAGGTAACTGTGCATTAAGTAGTTAACGCATTCTTAATTGTACACTATTCTGTTTCTGTTTGTGATCAGGTGACTATAGTGTATGAAAGCATGATTGGCTGTCACATGATATATATATCAATATTCATTAACTACTAGCTGGTGTACATAAAAACGATGAAAAAGGCTACATCTGACAGACCACTTTGTACAGTAAATGGATTGTGTTTAGTATATACTGTACAAACAAAAAGTAAGTTGAGACGAATAACATAAGATGCTATACTTGGTAGTCTTATTAGGAGCCAGCCACAGGAGATAATGAAGATGGTATCATGATTAAAACAGAGTAGAATTTGTCATACAAGTGGAAAATTGACCTGGATGGCATTCAAGAGAGCATCTTTATCTGCTTTATCGGGTGAGTCAAGCGCACAAAATACAATAAAGGACAGCATTGCAATATCAAATTTATAAGTTCTTTGGGCATGTTTGACGTTTCTGTAAGTTACTCAATATATTATGTACCATGTCTTCTTGGTGTATATGGCGACTATAAGACCTTCGTCACTAGATATCAGCCCTTGGCTTCGCCTCGAGCTGATATCTCAGGGCTCAGATGTTATGTATTAGTTAGAACATACCTACCAGGGATGTATTGGATATACACGAAAACGATATTCTTAATCCCGAGTGCGTAGCCCGAGGGATTATGAATATCGTTTGAGTGTATATCCAATACATCACGTGGTAGGTATGTTCTAACTGGTTTGTATAATGGAAGCCATATAGATCAAAAAACTGGGACCAGCAACGTTCTCGTTGCGTCAATATCTATGACATCATAGCATTACCATGCCAACCATGACGTCTTGAGACGTAATTCACGCATATTCTGAAGGTGAGCAAGTGTTTAAGATGAAAACAGGATGGCTAAAAGAAGACTTTCATTGAAACGACGATCTCATCAGCTTGTTGAAAATGAAGAAGACAAGGAAAACAAGTATCCTGAAAACAGCAAGATGGCAAAACAATCAGTTGTGGATAGATTCAATACTACCAGTGATGAAGAGATGGTTCAGATTTGTTCTGCATTCATAACTCCAAACACTGAAAAAAATACCAGGTGGTCACAGAGTGGAGATATGCCAGGCTGAAGAAAGGCAAAAAAGATGGAAGCAATTGTCCGGACGATTTATTGGAAAACCCAAAGGTTGCAGAGCTCAACCACTGGATTTCCAGGTTTATTGCGGAGGTAAGACGCCAAGATGGTAATTCTTATCCTCCTCGAACAATTCATCAAATATAAGCTGGCCTACAAAGGTATATGTCTGGTGGTAATGGTTCTGAGCAACATGTTTAATTCTTGCACTGTTGCAAATGTAACAGTCAACATTTCTGATAACATTGTTTAAGTTTATTGAATGAAACTTGACTTTCAAATTTGATTATGTTACTCTTCATTTTCTCAATTTCATTTACTTATTGCACTGCAATATCAATAACTCACTGCACAATTTCGATCAACCACTGTTATGTCTACACAATGATATACACCTACCCTGGTTCCTTTGATCTATATGGCTTCCATTATACAAATTCACCGTATACACCTTGAAACCATGGTATATATATTACATATATATATACACACATATATATATGTACATGTACATGTACATTGCAGAGATCTCCTATACCAGCTGGGATTTGGCCCAAGATCCTATAATAACTGGTTTTGGCAAAGCAGTGGCTAGGAAGCGCAGTGGCCCGGGCCATGGCCGCCCCACTTTTTTACTTTTGAGACCACACCTACTCCAACGACAAAGACTAGCTCTGACCTACAGTACTCTTTTCGATATTCTACAACTTAACTGCCTGCGACCAACGCTGTAAGTGAACAGTCCTTTAGCTCACTGCGTTGGATAAAGTCATATCTGAGAAGCACCATGTCCCAAAGTAGACTTAATCATGCAATGGTTCTGCACGTCCACAAAAACCGTACCGATCACTTGAATTTGATAGACATTGGTAATGAGTTGGTTGAAAATTCACCTCACAGACAATCTGTGTTCGACGACTTCAAACAGATCTATAGATTTTTTTTGTGATTAAAACTTTAATCAAATATCTAATTATATTTGCTCCACCCACTTGACACGCCCATGGCCTACCCCCATCAAAATTGCTTCCTACACCCCTGCATAGCATAGCAATAAAGCAAAACAGTTGATATTTGAACTACACATGTAGTACATGTATCTGCCTAGTGGTTTAAAGCTCTTGTAACTTCTTGCACACGTAGCAGATAGTTACATGTACTGTATATACATGTATTAAGGTACAGGTTCATGAGATTAGTTTGTTTGTCAGTGAGTGTGCCATACCTATTGTAAAACGTATATAATTATTCATTTAGTTATTACTTACCTTTATAAAAGTATTAGTGTAGCCTTCATAACTGGACCAGAATCTGAAATCCTCACCAAGATGTTCAACACTTGATAATGAACACTGGCGGAAATTATGTAATATAAGATCTGAGTAGAGAAGTCAAAATGATCAGCAAATTATAATTAATTATGCCCACAATAAAAATTCCCTTATGTCAACTTTCAAAAACATCAATTATAGAAACAACTCGAGTCTGGTATTAATTATAATTCTTATATCACTGCTTATTAATTATTAATAATTAAAGGCCTTTGTATATTGGACTATGATCTAGATTAAATCCAGATTGAATCCTGATTATTTGTGCTCACACCTGAAGTGATTTGAGATAAATCAAGATTGAATCTGGATTCATTCAATCCACTTCAAGAGGTAGTTTGAAAGTGGATTTAATCAAGATTATAAGGCTTTGTTCACACTACTATGTGGACTCAATGTATATTCACATTAAAAACTTTAACAGATAGCAAGGAAGTGGATTGAAGTGCTAGTGCAGACAAAGCTTAATAGTTGCTATGTAAACTAAAGGCCTATATCTAAACAAACTTCAACAGTATGACATTGAATTCAATCTGGATCAATACTAAACTGGTTTGATACAATATCAAACCTGGATTAAAAGTAGATTAGTGTGAAAAGGCCTGATGAATAACTGTACATTAAGTAATTAATGCATTTTTAAGTGTGCACTATTCTGTTTAATTGTGATCGGGTGACTAGTATATGAAAGCGTGATTGGCTGTCACATGATATATACCAGTATTCATTAACTATTAATTAACTATTATGTGGTCTTCAGATGTAGCAATTTTAGTCATTTTTATGTACACCAGCTAATATGGATTGCGTTTGGTATATACAAACAAAAGTTGAGACGAATAACATAAAATGCTATACACGTTGGTCCTACTAGGAGCCACAGGAGATAATGAGGATGGTATCGTGATTTAAGACAAAGTAAGATTTGTCCTACATGTGGAAAAGTGACCTGAATGGCATTCAAGAGAGCATCTTTATCTGCTTTATCGGGTGAGTCAAGTGCACAAAATAAACTAAAGGACAGCATTGCAATATCAAATTTATAAGTTCCCACATTTTCTTGATAATTGCCATAATCATGATTATGTACTATAATCATTATTGTTTTACTTTTTTTTCATAATAAGCCAACACTAATTCCATTGTAACTTGTAGGTGCATAGGGGCTTACTATAATTAACTGCCACCAATTATTCACTGGCAATTAGACTCTATGACTGAAGATACTGATTCTTTCAGGGCATTGGGGATATAATGAATATCCCTTACTGTACTTCATAACTATATTGGTTTTTACACAGGAGTATTGTAAACGAGGGATGCAAAGCTCTTTAACACTTGATAAAGCCAATTTGTCAGAATAATTGATGGCCTACTTTCTCTCACTTCACAGTTGCTCCTCATATACACACATACCTAGGCAAGGTGCAAAGTTACATGTAGTTCCTATGTGAACATCACAGATTTACACAGATAAGTATAGAAAAACAAATATGCTAATGACTTAACTATGATAGATAATCAACTATTCAACTACATGTACATGTACATGTGGCCGGCCACATCTTCTGTGACTAGTTCCACTTTCATTTGATCAATCAAGTAATTTAAAATAAACAAAAAACAAAACGATGACTAATTGGTGGTTCAGTATAAGATTATAATTGTGCTTTTCTCCAAAATTCTTTTTATTAACCTAGATAGGCTTACCCTTTCATTAAGTGCAACACACAGATTGACAGCATGTAATGATCACCATCTCCAAATGCAACACACAAAGTCTTCATAGCCAGATCCAAACTACTACAAAGGGAGTGTTTCATGGAATGACCATACATTAATATAAACTATCAAGTGGGTGTCACAGTCTAACTACTTACATTGTCAGGTCCATAACTTTGGGTCTGGCAAGGTGAGACTAACACAAACACATGTACACAAGCTCACACATCAACAACTTACCCAGTGATATTAATTCTCTGTTCATCCAATATTATCCTGTGTAAAATAAACATGAAGATTCTAAAGTTATGAAACACTACTATATACTTATAATGTATAAGCTCATAATTATACATGTACATGTAACATGCTATTATTATAATAATCAGGGCTACATTTTTTATGGTCTGTAGGGCAATCCCGATAATTGCTTTCCACAGGGTTTAATGTATATATATAGTATACGTTAAGAAAGTTGTGTCATTTCAAAAGGCTCAAAAAAATTAATAGGCATAGTACGTAAAAAAATGTCCACTCAAGCTACAGACCGGGTGATCGTAATTTCATCAGATATGCTTAATGCTTAATGAATATGTAACTTTATTCAAGGTCAGGTGATGCACTGATTGCATCATTCACTTTATTTGTATCTTTTTAGCAACAAACATTATTATAAATTAAGAAAATAGACTAACACACATACACAGATGGCTTATATACCTAACTCTGTTTATGCCAAAGCCACAGTACAATGTCTGCTTTTGTAATAAATCATGTGTTGTATTAACATTTTAGCATTCTGTTTTTCTTGAAGATTAATTATCAAATCATTGTTTTATTTGTGAATTATAATTAGTAGTCCCGGACAACTGAAGCTGGACTACTGAACTGGTCTACTGGACTGGAAAATTAGTGTGGTTGTTCATTTGCCACACCCCCAAAATAATGTGGGGGTGTTTTCTGCCACTCCCAAAAGCTTTGTGGCCATTCTGTTTTCCACTTGGATGTAAATGACTGTTCCAGATAAATTCTCATATACATGTAGTTTAATACTTGAAAGACAGAAAGCAAAAATTGACTTCAATTTTTTGAATTTTAAAAACAAAAATTGACATTTGTTTTTTTTTTATTTCTGCTTTTGTTTTTTGTTTGCTTAATTCTCACTTCACTTAAGGATAGATATATCCGTCGCTTCATTAGTACATAGAAGTCTTTCAATTAGGATAATGTATAACTATTAGATCACCATGCTGTGGGATACTATATAGTTCCCCAAGAAAGCATCATGCTAGTGTAGTGTAGATGGTGAAAGAGCTCATGCATCATAAAAACTCAATATCACGTAATTAAATGAAGGGGTGCACTGTAACTATTGTTCAACCAATTATATCAAGTCATTCAGGTGCATTTGTTCCATTCACTTTAACATCTATCAAATATTATGTTGGCACTGCAAACTATGTCAGTTCCCTGTACATTTATATTTTCAATTAAAAACACGATAACCATGTTTACATGTACAATGGAAAGTAAATATTGTATTTTCTATTAGAAACATAACAATATTGCTCTCATTTTATGTATTAACCATTACCAAGTAAATCAAACAACCGATCAGTCATCCCATGTGCATGAGCACGGTACATCACACTAGTATGTCTGGGAAGGTATATACATGTAGTATCCCATAGCGATCTTTTGTAACAGTAATTATTATAAATTTAAAAATATCTTTATCCTGTAGTGAAATGAAAAATTAAGTTACAGTTGTAACAGAAAACAAAAGCATAAGTCAGAAAATAGAAATTGATTTTTGATTTCTGTCTTTCAAGTACTGTATGAATTTATCAGGAACAGTCATTTACATGCAAACAGATGGCCTTCAGTTACCTAAACACACATTACTCATATTTTAGTGTATTTCTACACCAATGTTTTTGTAAATGAACACCCACACTACTTTTGCAGTCCAGTAGTACACTCCTGCGATTAGGGACTACTATTATAATTAATGATCCATCTTTACTCTTGTACTACATTAAACACACATTAAAGGAACCTTTAAATATTATTTATGATGAGTGTCTACTTGCTAAAGTTCACCATTAACTACACATTGAAACTATAATACATGATGTTAAACAGTTTGTGGATACTACACATAGGAATGAGTCCCTCTAGTTGCACACAATGTATAGGAATGTGTCCCTCTAGTTGCTCACAATGTATAGAAATGAATTCCTCTAGTTCAATTGAAAGTTAACTATATATTTGAAATGAATATCTGTAAGTGGAGATTGGAGAAGAGACAGAGGTGATACATCATTTATAGTATTATACAAACCTATTCATTTACAATCAATGAACAAATGAAAATGTGTACATGGTAGGAGACCAACTCAATAAATTACATAGCTTGGGATAGTTGATGTTAAAGGCAAATACTACAATTATTTTAATGTTGTTATGGTAGTAACACACATACACACACAGTCGAGGTGTAGTTAAACCGTAATGGAATTAATTGAGATAGTCACTCACATAGTTATTAATCTGTGGGCTGTGAGCTGTTAGGATTTTATTACCGACACCAGCAAATTAAAATCCCAAATAAACCTATTCATGGCTTAACCACAATATTATTAGGTGCTTAATAAACAACTCCGCTGTATATGAAAACATAACATAGTCTAGATAATAAGTTTCACATGGGTGACTAAACACAAAATAAATCCCCTTTGAGGAGGCACGCAAATTATAAAAAGGTATTGGACAAAGAGGGGAGAGTTGGGCCCATAAAAACATTTTAATTCCCGGTTCTGGTTCTCAAGGCCAGACTGACTCACTATCACCTTCATGTGTTCCCAATGCAATAATGACATAAAATAAATTATAATATATGCTTGGGTGTAGGCCACTGCATGTTGAACTGGGACTGGGAATAAACCATAGGATATGAGTGGGTGATTGGGCTGACCAGCAACAATTATTTCAATAGAATCAATGAGTGAGGTTGTCTGAAAGCAGGCCAATCATTCCAATCGAGGTGCAAGCCTTGTTGCCAGAGCTTTGGGTTATGGCTGTCAATGTCTTTGAGAATTAACCGAGGTTAAATTGCCCTCACCAAACACACACACGCACACTCACACACATGATCAGAGGCACATATACATGTAATAGGAAAATTCCAACAGTTCTGAAACACTACACTTAAAAGTATAGGCACTGCAGTGTCATGTCATTTATGTCTATAATAATAAAATACATAATAATGTGTAATTATAATAACTATGATACTGATATCAACAGTCATCAAGAAACCACTGACTGACATCATCAATAATGTATTATTATCACTGATGACAAATACAAGCTCAATCTGGTATGTGTTGATGTACTTGTTAGAATCAATGTAAGACTGCCAGGAATAGGTTTCTTACTAAGGTTAAAAGAATGGTTGTGGAGTTCTGCCAGTTTGGTTGGCATGCTTAGCAATTTACCCAGCTGATTGTAAATCATTGTTCTTATGAAACATTTAATGTTTGAGGCATTGGTTGGTTGGTCCAGCGATGTAGAAAATTGTTCAATAAATCTGGAAAACTCGCATAGATATGAATCCAAACTATATTTGAAGCCCAGAACATGGAAATAAACCAAAATGTTTTTTAGGTGGCTAAATATTTCCACACTCTTATCCCATTCCTGATAAATCAAATGATATTAAATATTGATGATGTATTTAAAGTCTTTATTCTCTTGTAGATAACAAATATCAATTCAGTGAAGTCACCAGGTAAAATAATTCATTGTTATAATTAAGTATTAATATTGAAATTTTAAAGAAAGAATCGTTAGAGTAACTATTTTGAACTCAGGATGTTTCTTACATTTACTTTTGAAGAGTTTGAGAAATGGTTTGATGAATATGAACATGATACAACTAGAGAAGATGAAGTAAGTCTGAAAGACAAAATTGATGCTGAAATTGCCAAAATTCATCAAGGTCAGTTATTTTATACTAATCTTAATTCATAATTCCTCAAATGTTAGTGGTGTACATATACAAACACAATGTGCGATTGGCATTCAAAAATAGAATGCATGCAATCATTTATATATTTGTAACAGACAAGCCAGATGATATGGAGGAAATAAATAGTGAAAACACACCAAGTAAATTTAGAAGTGTGGACCCTCCAAACAAGAGTAGAAATAACGTATCAATGAGGTGAGTACAACATTTGGTAATATATAGGCCTTTTAGTTTTAACAGCCAAACAATTCAATAATCGAGAAAAAGATATAATTATTGTAATCTTGGTTACTTCCTAGGAATGTTTAGGCTGCATCCACTGATTCCTTAGAAACTAATATAAAATACAGTAAATGCATTGTCTTGTTGTGCCAAATATTCCTGTTCCAAGTGCATCTAATGTTCAAGCAGGAGCTGCAGTGGTGCAACCCTTTACATCCCATAATTAAACTGACCATGTATGTTTACATTCATTAAGGACTTGCAGGCTTGCAACCCCTCACAAAATAGCTTTCCATAAAACATTTCAATAGGTAATACAGTACTATTTTCATTGCAACTATAATTTCTATGTAAGTACATATGTTTACCTTAATTATGTTGGTTACAGTCAAAGGAAAAAGAAGTATGGTATTGATGGTGAAAGTTCACTTCACAGTGTTAATACTTCACCAGATGCAAAAGGTGTGTGAAACAACATGCATCCATGATAGAAAATTACATACATTTGATTTAATACATGACTTATAATCAGACTTGGAGTCAAATACATGTTACAGCATTTGAAGGTTTCTGTACTTAACAAAGAATATTATCATTGTATCTTACAAACACAAGTGTCTCAAACCTATTGCCTGTTACATGACATCTTTCAGGATTAAAAACATTACCTGCAATACGAAAAAGTATATAGAGAAAAAAAACATCCCTATGATTGCTTTACAAATTTAAGTGAAGACAAAAGTATCCCTATGACTGCTTTGTGGTGTCCAGCATTCAGTAATCATGGCTGACTTTATCATGCCTAAAACACATCAGCTTATTATAGTTATTATTTTGATTATCTACTCTCCTGACCTTTCAAAGGACCTTGTAGAACTTTAGGAATATATTTCAGGCAGAATAGCTAGCTACTATTATGTATTTTAGCTTTTTGAAATACATTTTCAGGGTATTTCAATTACAAATACAAATACTTGTTATTTCTAAACTCATACTTTTTAAACGTATTTAAATACAACTGAATGCAAAGTCTTAGATCCCAAGCCTGCTTATAATAGACATTATTTGAGCACCATTGATAAAGGATTATTGTAAATGCAAACTTAAAATAGTGATAAACCTTTAACATCACTCGTACATTGCTAGTCTTAACAAATATATTAATAAATTTATTTAATACTTTAGATGACAATGAACTGACATGGAATTCCACTGTAACATGGTATGTAATTATATTCAAAGGTTAACGAAATAAAATTATGAACTAGATTACAAGTTGCTCATACCCATTTTTGTACTCAGCCTAATAGCAGCAATACACAAATAATTTATTGCCCTCTGTATAAAAGGTAGTGCAAGGTGTTGTTAGCAGATATATAGATTGTTGTCAATAGTAATACTGCTCAACAGCAATAACCATTTTATGGCTCACAGGGCCATCCCTATATTTGCTTACCCACAGGTTCGATGTACATGTATGTTTATAATATATACTGTGTCACAATCACATTGTATATGTTAAGGAAGTTGTGTTATTCTGAACAGGCTTGGTTAATTAATGGCATCTAAAATCTTTTCGTATGGGGATTAAACATTTTAGTATACTAACTAAAACTAAACTAAAATTAATAAACTGCCCAAATAAAAAAAAACTTAACTGCATGTAATGTATAAACATTAAGTAGGCTACCAAAACTAAACTAACTTAAGCCTACTATTAATTTAGTCTATTAAATTTAGTGATCTTGAAATGCTTGTGCATTAATTTTAGCGAATTTCTGAGCCATGTCTAATTTGCCTAATAAAGTGATCGCGAAATATAATTATTTTAAGTGTGTACTAATTTTAGGGATTATTATGTTAGTCGCTAAATTTGCTTAAATTAGTACACACAATTAAAAGTAGACCTAAGGTAAATCTATGTGGTTTCGCAAATTGAAAACAAAACTAAACTATGATTAAACTCGATCCCTAACTAAAATAACGCTAATCGATTATTTATCCCTTTGTTCTTCTCCTTTGTACTGTATTAATATTATCTTTTTCAACAAACAGGGATACCTCTACTGAAATGCAGTTTAGAACACCAGAACAACTTCATGATCGTTTCAGGTTCATTATCTGCATAATAATTATTATGATTGTAATATTTATGAACTGATAGTATGGCATTATTAGAAAACAGACTGCACTGTGATATTAATCCACTGTATAAATATTTTAGAGCAAAAGTGGCATACAGAATACTTAGAAAGGCCACGGAAGGATGATGAATAAGAATAAAGATTCACAAGAATAATAAAAGTATAAAAGTATTTGTTCACTGGGTTAATAAACAAAATGTCTTTGTTGAGAATCTCCTTTAATGACAACAGTCCTTCGTGATCTTTTTCTGTTCTACTATACTGTAGTAGACTTATAATTATGTTGAGTGGGTCATATTCCAAAGTTTTAGTGAAAGAAAAACGGCTCCACATGATATTTAAGCCTTTTTTTTTTAGCCTTCTTCAGGGAGACAGCTCCACACAATGTTTCGGCTTTTTCAAATGAGACACCCAAAGATTGCTATAAAGCCAAAACATGTTGAGCTGTTATTCATTAATTAAAACTTTGGAATAAATATGATCCAGTCCACAGAACTAAAAGAACAAATTATTACATAGAATTTAACTAATAATGGATTTGTATTTGTGCTAAACCCATTTTGATACCTCTTGAAATGTAGAAATGTATTTTAGTGAAAACGATATAAGATGAACCATCTTGCAGCTTTGCCAATCTATTGTTTTTATATCAAATAAGTTCTATCAAAGCGAGGCAGGAAAAACACCTGATCAATGTAATAATAAGAGTGCATCAAATTATGGGATTGATTACACGAGTGGTTGGTTCTAGTAAATTTAAATGTTTCAAATTCGAAATGAATGAAACCAAGTGAAATATACCACTCTAGAGACATATGTAGGTGCCTGCAAGCCCAAATATTGCCAGGTACTTTTTTGAATTTCAACTTTTGCGTTCATAACAAAACAAATTATGAAAGAAAATATGTGAGCATGCAGAGTGTTTAAACTAATTAAATTACTGAAATGTATCTCTCACAGTATTCATGCTGGAAAGAAATGTTACTAAGTAAACCATTTGTGTAAAATTATATAGCAGGAAGACAGCAATGTGAGCACTTTGAAAGTTTAGTAGTCCAGACAGCCAACCCCTACATCTTTATTCTTCTGCATTTTAAGTATCGGTGCCTTTTAACTTATTTAGTTTGACAGAAGACCTTCTAAGAAAACCATACTTACAAAAGCATGTTTCGTTAGCTACGGGTAAGTCAGTAGCAACGCATACATTTAGTGTCTGTACAGCTGTAGCTATCAACTTTGTGCTACTTTTAGCCTTAATTAACGGCAAAGCAATTAATATAATTGACCACAGCCATCATTAAACAGCATAAAAGTTTTGGTGCTCTTTGTGCACAAACTTTGCCCAGGTACAATGTTCTTCTGTAGCTGCCTATGCCTAGAGACAACATCAATTTCACTCGCATCCCATTTTGGATCAGGTTGTGCTCGTCATGATGAAGGTCTCTCTCCTTCTGACAGAGAACATCAGTGGATTTTATTGAGTGGTGGAAATAGCTTACCAAACACTTTGTCCGACCTAAAGTTCTGGCTAACTCAGAAACCTCCATTGACTTTTGGACTCCTAACGGAAAGGTGTGAGCAAAGCATCCTACAATAGACCCATTAAGATTTTCAAGTATGTTTCTAGCATTGTCTGTAGTAGCCCTACTTAGACTGGTCACAGGTAACTGCCAGGAAGAAAGCATTTTTTCAAGGCATATGGCTAGATTGTTGGCAGTATGGTCACTTGTACATCGAGCAATCTCTAAGAGATGACAACGTATTACCCACTGGGAATCAATGTAAGAACTGTAAGTACTGCAGTTCTGTTGCAATTGCTTTTACATTTTGGGTCTTTCTTTCTCATAAAGCTTAGGTATGTAGTGACGAGTGATAGTTGTCTGGTCAGGGGGAGTATACCATGGTTCAAATGTTCGGAGCATATGCCAAAATCTTGGTTCATTATTTTAAAAGAAGCATGTCCTTTGCTACACAGTAACATATCAAGTCTGTTAATGATTGCCATCTTGAGGAATTGTTCAAAACCCTCTGCAATAGAGCGCTGCCCTGCCTGCACTTGTCCTGGCATTCTTCGAGCGTCAGGGGTTGTTTTCGATGAAACTTCATTGTATTCACCTTTATGATCGAGGCCAGTGACATTCATTGCTGCTAGCGACTAGCCTGAGTGTTTCCCCCCTGAGACCAAGATGGTTTGCACTTTTCTGATGATACCAGCATAAGTCTGCATTGGGGGTTGAGTCAGGTGAGCATATGTGGCCATGGTAGTCAGTATTGAGAGCACTGATCCGGGTCACCAATTAGTTATTATCAAATCAAACAATGAATAAATAGTAAACTAATCAATAAACATAACCACAACACAATTATATATAGTCAGTCACGTAGAGAAGAGGAGATTGGTGTTTCAAAAACTATTTGACCACAATTAACACGGCTGAGGCAGTAAATTTCCATTAACATATGTACATGTATATTATGATTAAGTAAAATTAGTGTGGGAAGATACCAATGCAAGTCACTATAAATCTATTTCAGCTTCTACACTGAATGAATAAGAATCATGCCCCTGATATTTTTGCAGTAGCAGATGGATCATGAACCATGAGCAGGGCAGGGTTTTATTTAATGTGGAGGGGGCATTTGCCCCCTCCTCTTGGAAGTTGTTTGGCAATATATGTACCATGATACCCTGTAAGCCTGTATGAAGTTTTTCAAGTTTAAGTTTTGCCGCGGTTTCCTCGGCAAATTTTGTTAATTAAAGCCTCACCAATTCTATAGCTGGAAATGCTTCTTCTTAACGTGGACAATGGCTGCTATTTTCTCTGGTTCTTGTCTGATGCCATCTTGGTCAATTAAATGGCCATTGAAATTAACTTAACTCTGGTTCAATATTCATTTCGCTGAGTTCAGTGTTACTCCAGCTTGCTCAAGTCCACATAGTACTCCATTATTATGCTTGTCTTCAGTGGTCTTTACCAAACAGATTGCTGAACTAGCATTTCATTAATTGTGGAAAGAGGGTGGGCCTCGTAAAACTGGTTTTCAGTCTGCACAAATATGCACCTTTTCACATATTTTTAGTATGACAACTATGCCACACACCATGATGTAACTTCATTAACTTCCATATCACCTTTAATAACTTCATAATTTTGATTCAGTTCTATTTGGTTCACTGGAAGAGAAATTCGACAAGGGTAGTAGTAGATGAATGGGTTCACATATCTATGTTTGTAACAGGTCTCCTACAACTTACCAAAACAGGTGAATAAACAAACAAACGTCCTGTGATGTCAGAGCTGTCTTGTATCTCGTCAACATACATGATGATGTATAAACCTTTTGTAGCTGGCAAACCTAAAAGATTGTTCCATAGTCTATTAGTGACATGCTACAAGAGAATGTACTTTTGAATTTTCCAATGACTAGAAGAAGTTGTTTTTCTGGTCAACAATTTCTTGAAGGTTGTAATGATGTGAATGTCTATTTCAAGATAGCAGTCACTTCTGCTCCCATAGCTTGTGAGAAGCGCAGAAGCTGAAACATAATGCAACTCCTAGAATAGCTATATTTCCAGTAAAACTTCCAGCTTTTCTCAAAAATATGTCTAAAAGGTTTGGGGGAAACTTCTTTGTGTGTCCTAAACTCCCAAGGATCAGTGAGTGTGTATTGGGTGGGTGACTCACTCAATTTACTATCATTCTGAATGTGACTTTTGTAATTGGCTGTATCAAAGATGACATTGTGTCTCACATTAATAAAATCATGACCTTGTAGGACCAAAGCATAGGCTGCATAGCTCTTTCTCATTTACCTTTGATGTTAGTCGAGATGAGTATGTCTTTAGAGTGGCTCCCACACCTTTCGTCCTCATTATAAATTCCTGTCCATTTTTTTGATGAATATCATGATATTGCATTGATTAACTTTACTTGGAAAGTAAATTTACTAACTTTTTTTTTACAATAAAACCACTAACCAGGATCAGTGTCTTTATAATATGAACCATAACACTCCATCCAATTTTAAAATTGTTATATCAAACTTTCAGATGACATAACATTTGAATTATTAAGTGAGTGTAGCAATTTAAAAATGATCGTGTGATTTGAATGTCACCATGGATCATATTGAACAATCAAATGAAAAACCTCATAATCAAGACTTTTGGCTGAAGTCAGTGAATATCATGTATAATGAATAATTAATACTGTTTATGATAATTGCGAATAGTGTGAAATGTTGAATAGGGAGGATTGTGGTCAATATTATCATCATGATTATTCTTGTTGGGAATACACTCAGTAGTGAACACATGTACATGTACATAGTAAATACTTCATGTTAATATACACTTCCCTTTGTTATCTGATATTTGTCATTGATCATTATTTAAACTCACAAAAGCAATATACTTACTCTGTTATCAGACCTGTAGACAGTAGTTTAAAGAGGGTGTTCAAGATTATTGTTTGTGGAGGATTGCATTGGCACACAACTGTTTTAGAGGATCATGCACATTTCACATGACCACACCAAAAGTATCACTGTGCATTTTATTTAATACATGTACATGTAGGAGAAAATTGTATTCGATTACTTTCTTCTTAATACTTATTCAATGCTTATCAATTTTAATTCCTCCAGCACTAACACTGTTTCTGATCAGTTTAAAGAAATCTGCGATAATAAAACAGTAATCCCCGAAGCAGCAAAGGTTCAGTTTGGTAAGTGATAATATTAATTTGTTAAGTATATAATTAGATATTATAGCACTATGATGCTTAACAACAAAGGTACTGACAGTGACGGTGCTGTATTTTCCATATAGAGCACAGTTAGTACCACATCTGGTACTATATTTTCCACATATTATTCACAGCACTAGAAAACAACACACTTATTTAAAGAATATCAAGTACTTCATTGTTCTTCTCAATCACTAGTGGTATCCATCATTTCAAATTAGTTCTAGTCTTGCTCATGCTACTCAGGAGAATATACTGGAAGTGGGATGGAGTAGCTAATACACTCTGTGCAGTATGAGCTATTCAAGCCAACCCTCGTGCTATATGTATACGTTATATCATGCAACGAGTGCTGTATCACATTTATAATCACCGAGTCCGAGGGCGAGGTGATTATAAATGTGATACAGCACGAGTGATATAACAAATATATGTCATGATGAAGCCACACTACAGCACACTGCGCATGGTCACATTCATATCCCAGTGAGAAGCTTTGAAGTGTGGCTTCATCATGATATATATATATATATAGGTAATACACCTGTTTGGAGGGATTCATGCTATATAGATCCCTAGGGATAAGCCAGAGGGATGCAAAATAGCATGAATCCTGTCAAATTATAACCCATATTCTCTTTTGCTGACTCATGGTATTTAAATCATGGTATTGTGTTTTCAATATTCTATTTCATGGCATTCATTTCATAATGCTAACAAGTGTGTACATGTATTAATGTTTTTAAAAGTATTATGCTTTTAGATCACAGTGGCTTAGTCAGAAAACCATTGTTGCATTTGAAGTACTTCATGGTCTTATTGGGGTATGCATCATGTAACCTAGAGCCTTTAATTGGAGTATATATGGTTAGGGGTGGGGTTTCTATATTGTAACAGATTCTATTTTCTATCAGGAAAATCTATTTTCATGTTTTTCTGAATAAAATTACACTTTTCATTACCTTTTTATTGTTTCTTCTGATTAAAATTGGAAAATAAGGATAGTTTTACAAATTTTAAACATTTTGAAACATTATCTTTCAAATTTAAACAAATCTCCAATTTTGGAAAATTTGCATGTTGTGGAGTCATTGTAACAAAAAAAGGTAAGATAAGAATAGTCAAAATGTGAAAATTGCTAAAATATCAAAATTGAATACACAAGTCATATAAGTTCCACTGCATTGTACAGCATCTTCAGTTCATCGATTGTGTTTCGGTTTAGTCGCATTGATTTTGAGAATGTTATTCCTGACATAATTACAGCAGTCCTTGGAAATGTCTCAGTGACTGGTATCCCCTTTTTCTTCCATGCTATCCATTGATGGGTATACCCCCCATACCACCATTCGACAGTAACTTCAACATCTGAAAAACAACTAACCATTCCTATCTGTGGAATTTCATCATCATACTTCACAAGTCTGGTAGCAACAAAACCCTTGGTGGAAATGGAAGAGCGATAAATTTCAATTTTCTTTTTCCAGTCACCACTACATTCATCTAATCCCACTGCTTTAGGCCTTTTAGCTTTAGAACCATCACTAGATTTTTTCCTCTTGCCAAGTGTGATCTATATGGATAGTAGGTAGAGTCTCTGAAATTTCAGAACCCTGTTTATTTATTATGTATAGTATTATACATTGATTTGATGAGTTTAAACATTCAAAAACTGACATACAAATATGTAATAAATAACAAACAATGAATTTCAAGTGTAAATTGATTTTTAGTGTGCTAAAGAGGCTATACACATAGTGTTAGATAAAAGAATAGGATAGTGATTTTATACACATGATATTGATCAGACTATAATTCTAGAGTGTTTTATTGAAAATTGATACACAAGTTGTTGGATAAAAATATAAATAAAAGTTATAGGTTACCTACTATCATGTCTACAACTATGATATCAACACAAACATTATGTGTTACATAATTGTGCATGAATATCAAACACCTTAAGTGATAAACAGGAGCATCTTATACCAAACTGTGCCAAAAAGTGGGAACAGCATAAAATTCTCAAAACACTTACACAAAGTACTCATTGATGACAATTTGATACTGCAGCAATAATTATTAAATTTATACCATAGAATAAAATTATAATTATGTGGTTATAAAATTGGATGATCCAATCCTTCAACAATATGTAATTAACTAACCTTCCCCTTTTCATTTTTTTCTGTCTGCTGGAGTTCCAGAATTTTTCTTGGAAGTAATAGGGGTAGAACATTTGAGACTCGAGGCTGTGATATTATTGTATCCAAAGGCCACATAGGAAACTGTGAAGGTAAGGACAAGTAATCAGCCTCAAAGTTCTCCAGAAAGTGATTCCACCAAGCCGAGGTGTCTTCCATAAACACACCAGATTTTTGGTATTTGATATTGTCTGATCTAAGACGAGGCAAATCAATTTTATCCGGGGATGGCCTCACTAACTGAGGAGCATCTTCTATAGAATCCTAGAGTACAGAAATAATAAATAATTATAATCATTTCACCATCTCTAAACATTCATTACCTTGAGCAAAACCAGACCATTTCCATCATGGGGCTCCCACTTGCATTGGCTCCATGCTTTGTAGAACAGAGCTGCTTTGCCATTGATGTTTCTTCTAAGTACAAAAATGTGGGGTGTTGTGTGGTTATGAATTTCCTCCAAGTGGGGTGCTATCCATGTTTTTATATCAAAAACATATCTAATAGTTTCTACATCATTAACCGTTTGATTGGATTCCTTAAAACGTTTTTCCATATCTATTAAAACAACAAAATTTATTAACTCATCCAGTTCGAAATATTTCATCAACTAACCAGACATTGTATGTGCATCATGTTTATGTAGATGTCTGGAAAGGCAGCTGAATGACTGGTCGATGTCTTCATGTGTATGACCTACCATCAAAAATCCAAGTTCTATCTATAATATAATTATAATTGTAATTATAATTTTAAGAATGGTCCCTTTGTTGGCATTTATATATGAGGTTATATATATACATTTATGTTTACCTCTGTAAAGATACTTTCCTCAACTAAAAAGGCCAAGAACCCCAAAACATACTTATTCTTGTTTTCCCTGACGCAATTATCCATCTGAAGGCGTAGGAATGGTGGTAGTGGTCTTCTTTTAGCTATCTTAGCAAGAGTATACAAAAGAGTTGAAAGAGTAAGATTAGAGTCATGAGAATACTGGAGAAAATCGAAATAACCAAAAGATCCAACTCCATGAACTAAGCAACCTGTCAAGTGACTCCTGAGACACCATAGGTTCTGGCAGGATTTTGGAATCCGAACAAGGTGAGGAATATTAGTTTTATTCTGGTCCATTCCATCAATTATCATAGATATGTATTGACCTGGTTCAGAGATTGCTACCTGCCTGTTGCTATAATACCTAGCTCTTTCTTGTCTAAAAAAATATTAAGGGATTCATAACTCAAGTTAACAGTATTAAAAACAACATTGTACATACTCTTGGAGTTTCAAATGTTCAGATAGCATCTCTTTAAGAGCTTTCTTCTCGTCCTTATTCACACCTGCCTTGCACATCTCTAGTTTGATCAAAGTACAAAAATTGCACTTAGTAAATCTGCCTTCCTACAATGAAATAAATTTTCACTAAAATACCAATAAATATAATATCTAAATTAAGTATAGAGATAAACTTACTCTAGGAATGGTTACATTGCGAAAGTTTTCTCTAAATAATTTGTTGAATTGGGAGAAGCATACTGCAGCATTGGTGTCACCTGCGTGTAATTCTTCTATCATTGTTGAGTAAATGCTACGTTCAGTGAGGCATGTAGGCAAATAAATACCATGCTTGTCTGGTCGTTTATCTCCAATTCTTTCAAAATATTCTTCCATCCATGCAATTGTTTCAAAAGATTTACGAGATTTATTTCGTGGCCTTTTGTTTTCAAGCATGACGACTCCACTGAGAAACTCTTTTCTAATTCCATAAAAACGAGTGTTACTCAAGCCTAAGGTAGCTTGCCAAATCGACTGACAGACAATTCGCCCACAAATTAGAAATTGTATGCTTTTCACATCCTTTGGCGCATCACTGGTGTTTGGACAGTGATATAAGAAGTAGTCTAACAACCATTTTTTCTGCTGCTCACTACGTTGTGACCAAAATATAGAATGTGATTGCAAAATATCGTATGGAGTCAATCCATGTATTTCTTGAGCACATCGTGGTGCACAGCCATTCAATTCTAAAACTTTTGTGAGCTGCCATCCAGTTAGGTCCTTTACCAATGCAGATGGATCATACACATTCTTACGACATGGTTTCCGTGGACTTTTTCTTACTGGTGGAGAGATTGAGGGTTCGGTGTCGCTATCATTTTTAGGAGTACTGTCTGACCACTCACAGTGCGGACCCTGACTGTCGGATTCATCAATGTCTGACCAGCTACAACTACTGAAAGACTCAGATTCCAGTTCGCTAGACCAGTCACAACTCTCTAAGTCTGAAGACATGCTGACACGATATAGCTCTCTTCGTAATGAAATTTTTACGCACTTAGATCTAATTACGAAAGAGGTGGGATCTGACGGTAAGGTGAAGGACAGCATCAATTTCGAAGAAATGCCTCCTAGTAAACCATGGTCGTTCACTGTTCAGAGCAAGCGTCTTTATCTGGAAGTTGGTGACAACATCGAGTATCGTTATGGGCCGGTTTTGGAAGTACAAATTCACAAAGAAAAGCCAATGTGGATCAAAGTAAGTATGACAAAACGACCACTTTTAGTTATAGTTCAATAATTACAGTATGTTTGCATGGTTCTCCAAATTTAGTTATTTTTATATAATTATACAGTTAAATATGTTATTTATATTTGAAATAGGTTAAAAATGTTTGAGATTTTGGTTTTAGTTAACTTACTAAAAGGGCATTGGTAGTCATCTTTGCAATAGACCTGTAATTTCACAATGCCTTACTAAAAGGGGTTTTAAAACAACAATCTATATAGCTATCAGAAGTATATATACACCAGTTATTTTTCCTCATGACAATACAGGTGAAATTATTATTTGAAAAAAAACCAAAATTGCTGTCCCTTGATGCATTTAGCTGGAATTCTAATCCAGTGTGTAATTGGTTTCAGGGGTGCAAAGACAACAATGGTTTTTTGGTTATTTGGAGGGAAAAGATAAGTCCTCTACTGAATAAGAAAACAGGGGATTTTGATTCATCTTTTGAAGACATACCAAACAGCTCAACCTGTACTCCTGTTGGTACAGGGGATCATGTTGATGAAGTGGATGATATTGCAACACCAAATCGTAAACGAAAATCATCTACAACCCCTCCATGTTTATTGCCAACTTCCAAGAGTTTAAGAATGGAAGAAGAAAATGCTGCTAATTGTGATGAAACAGACATGGACCAAAAAATTAGGAACAACTTTTTAGGTATGATCTCATGCAAATCTTGCTTTACATGTTCTATTTCTATTCTTCTAGGATTTTATATGCTTCCAGTTTGTCGGTTAATGGAACCACCTAAACAGCTCTTAGTAAGAGATAAAAAAACAGTTTTCATAGAAGCGCTGAAGCAAGAAATGTTGGATAATCCATTAGGTGATGTGCAGCCCATCCTCTGTGTTGTTCAGTTGAAAGACAAAGAAAAGTTTGATTCAAAGATGAAGGAAGCATACACTTATTACACAATTGGAGGTAATCATTCACGTGAGGCTCTTCAGCAAATCCTCTCAGAAAAACCTGAATTAAGCCGTAATAGAACCTACACTCATAGATTATGCTCCATATATTCCAAAATGGAATCACATCTCCTTATTCGGTTAGCCTCCAAGCATAACCGTGCTACCAACTTCAGTCATGATATGACTGCTTGGGACAGAGTGAGTTACAATAATTATTATTCGAAATGCACATGCTTATATGTTTATTTTTGAAGGTTCTGCAGTGTAGAAAATTGCTATTTGAAATGTCTCATATTTCTTATGAAGAAATAGATCCCCCTGAAAGGCCATCTGGGTGGAAAAAGACTTGCTCATTGCTGTTGACTCAAAAGGTTATATTACCTCCATACGAAATTAATATTATTGTTAATGCAATCAATCACTGTACTGTGTTGTACAGTTGTGTTTATTTCCAAGGAAGGGAGGGATTTTAGGTTTCTCACTTTTAAGAAACCCTTTGTGTTTACTAGACAACTATAGGTGATAGAACCTATCTAAACATGTGGTTTAATCATGAATGTAATGTGATATGTCTAATGCTTATAATGTGACTTGTTTTTGTCCTGCTTTGAGTTAACCAAACCTTCTTCCCATGGAACATATATATAGGTTGAGCAATTAGATGATGCAATGGTATTTTACCTGGCCTCCCTTCCAAATGGAATTTTTAAAACGGTGGAGAAAATGTTTTTATTATACTCAAAAGGCCAACTGAAAGGACAAAAAATTCCTCGCAGCAAAAAGTCTGTTGCTGCTAAACCACCAGACCTCAAGGGCAGTAAGTTAAAATGCCTTCGTGGAGTGGATTTGGAGGTTGGTCATAAATTATTGAAAGATGTAGTAGACATGAAGTCATCTTTGGTTGAACTATCAGGGGAATGCTCAGCAGTTAAACAACTCAACAAAATTCAAACTTGCTTTTTAAAGGTAACAAACCTTTCTAGTTGGAAAGAAGCTAATGAAAGATATCCTGAGCATACGAAAACAGAAAAACTAGAAACATTTTGTAAACTGAACTTCTCGTCTCCTACTATTCCAGAGCCCTTCATGAGATTTTGTCAGCAGGCCATGAAAGCAAAACGACTGAGCTCCATTTCTAAATCACATACAGATTCAAAAGTTGATGATGATCTGTTTATCACAGAATTAAATCACTGTTTAGCATTGTTTTTAAAGGAGAATGTGTTGGATCTTGGGGAGAAGTTGGAAGATGTATGGAAAAAGGTTAAAAAAATGTGTTGGATACATTAGTGTTTATATTTATAATGTGCATGTTTTCTGAATTTCAGGTCAGTTGTATTGTTGAGCATCAAGTTCAGTTTCTAGGTTTTACCCTTATTCTTATGGATGTGAGAAATCATTTCAACTGTACTGAACAGACAAAGGTGTATATAGCTGAATTATTATTACTATTACACTTGATTGTTGAATATGTATAATTATAATTACAGATTTTATCCCCAAGTACATTGGCAACTTCTGTTAGAGCTATCAATTTCAATGTGGGTCTTCAAACCTATACTCATGTATTTTTAACTAACCTGGAGGACATTGGAACAGTAGCTAATGCTCTGTCAGATAGCTTTGGACAAGTACAGACAGGTGTTCTAGCTTGTAAAAATGGTACAGCTCAGTGTGATGTATTTAATTGATATCAGGCTGTAGTTGTAATAATTTGGTGTTTCTAACTAATTTTAGTTTTAGCAAATTTATACTAAGTATTTTAATGATGATATAATTATTGATATTTTACTTTTAGGTTCATGTAATTATGCTTATGGAATAGTCGCAGTCTTTAACAACATTGAAGAAGATGATACAAATACCAGTACTGTTTTCATATGTGAAATTGAAAATCATAAAGATGAGATCCCAATTATTTTCCTACAATCGCTAGTGAAGCAGTACAGTAAAAAAAATGACTGGATACTTTCAGGAACAGGTATATATATATTAATAGTTTCAAATTTAGTAGCTATATAAGGTTCATCTTGTACATAACTGTTGCAGTTTTGAATTTTGAATACTTGTGTTATATAAATATCACAGTATATATACACATGGATTTGAAGGCTATTACTAAAATAATAATTTTGGTAATAGCCTTCTTGTAACTGAACTCAAAAATAATCATGAATTTTTGTTTGAGTCCAAAAATAATGATACAATTGCATGTGTTCATTTTTAACTTCAAAAGAGGTTCTGAAATTTCAGATCTCCACCAAATCTTCAAATACTATGAAGTTTCAAAACTCTCAAAATCATATTGTTCATTGAAATCTGTTCTTGACAGGTGAAGGCAGTCTACTTGCAGGTGTTACACAAGGAAGAAACTGTATGCTACTAGAAAAAGACTCTAAGAGATATTTTGAATTAACGACTAAATCTATTAAACTTCTCAATGCAGAAGAAGAAACTGTTTTTGATGAAGAACGTCCTGAAGATGACCTCAATGTGAACATGGATACTACAATAGAAACTACAATCGATACTCCTGGATAACTATTTTATATTGATACTCTTGGATTACTATTTCATCTATCATTATTTTTTTCTTTATTTTGATAATTGCAATTGTGATGACAATATTATTGACAGAATTCATAAGTAAGTGAATACTGGGTGCAGATTTTTCACATTCTGAAGAAATCTACATTCTGTGATAAGTAAAAATTCTCAATTTTACAAAACCTGCAATTCTGACAGGAACGAAAATAGAAAAATATTTTCCTGATATAAAATAGAATGTGTTTTGTATGTATGGTGTTATATATGCTCTAACTATTTCATGCTAGGTCACATCACACAAGGGCTGTCTTATTGAACTTTGGCAATTTAAACTTCATAAAATTACAACATCGCACCACAATAAAAAATATGTGATTAGTCCTGTAGGTTTTGGTTTTTTTTTCCTGGAGATTAAGATGTTCGATTTTTTGAAATTCACTATGCAAAGACATACACTTTTCTGGCTGAAAAGCTACAGATTTCCTATCCAGCATAAATAGAAGTACAACCTAGGTTTGTGCATGGTATGTTTTGTAGGTGAACTAGAAATTTCATCAGAGAGGAACAGAGTTACAGAAGAGTGGGGTAATTTGACATTTCCCTTGTTTGAACTCATTGAAACCATGGACCAAAACAAGTGTATATAGAGAAAAAACAATCCCTATGATTGCTTTACAAATTTAAGTGAAGATAGAAGTATACTTTGTGGTGTCCAACATTCAGTAATCATGGCTATCTTTATGATGCCTGAAACACATCAGCCTTTATAGTTATTATTTTGATTATCTACTCTGTTTACCTTTTAAAGAACCTTGTAGAACATTAGGAATATATTTCAGGTAGAATTGCTATCTAATAGTTCTAGTTTCTACGTATACTACACAGCTTTTCTTTCTGCTGGTCTGTAGAGCTTGATCGCGCGTTCTTTTACGCGCCACGCCCATTAATTGACCAAGCCCCCCGGAATGACGCAACTTCCTTAACTACATACTCACGCAAGTGACACAAGAATATAAATATATATATAATTATACATTAAACCCCGTGGAAAGCAATCATAGGGATGGCCCTACGGGCCATAATTATGTTCAAGATTTGATACATAATGTTATATACACCCTACACACTTCTTTTCTGGAGACTAACATGTTCCAAAATACAAGTTTCAAAAATACACAAAAACTCGTAAAATGTCAGTATTATGTATGTCAGTATGTTAGGCAAGTACAATAATTATGGAATAAATTTTGCCACTCCAGAAGCACTAGTTCAATTAACTAGAATTATTCATTGCAAAGTAATCATAATTATCATTTCAACTCAATGCAATGCACGGTTTTTATATACATGTAATTGACTATTCCAATAACAGTATGCTATTTTATCTTTGTTTCAGATACTAGTGAAAAGTTCTCAAACTCTGGTAGATCCACTATAATAGGGTATGTAAGGAATTCAATGCTACAAAGTATATTTGAGATATGTATATTATATAGCTATATAATAAGAAATATTTATTGCAGTGATTCTAATATATTTAGTATATATGTAATTCCATATAACCCTACATCTACATAAGTACTTACACGCTATAAAGCAAAATACAAAGAGCTGTACTTATGTAGGGTTATATAGAAGTGGTTTGTTTAATTTTGTGTCCCACCTAACCTTGTTCGGATGCTTTTTGGGTTTTGACATCCCTACATCTTCTTTCATTTTTATTGGAAATGTTTTTTATTATTCTTGTATACATATGTATAATTATATATGTAACATTTGTACTATGACAAGCTTAACCCTTGGAGGACTGAGCTTGTTTTTCAAAATTCTTCCCATTTCCAACACTGGTGACTCTATTGCATATATTTCGGCCACTGTTCACTTTCTCTACCCCAAACTTGGCTCCTTTTCCGACATGGAGTACTACTTCTACCAACTTGCTTACTGGGACTCGAAAGTCCCCAAGAGCACTGCATTTGATTTAATCCTATGAAGCGTAGGATTAATTCAAATGCAGTGCTCTCCCTTTTTTGACTGGAACTGTGGCAAACAAAATGACCCCACTGCATGTTGGCACCAGCTACACACACGATTTCAGGTTTTCCAGCCAGGGCAATGCCTCAGGTACCCACCAGAGCGTGTGGGCGGGGTCATTGAAACCAAATTTTGCGTGGGCGGCAAGGGGCACAGCCCCTTTCGAACCCCCATTAACGAAGGGACACCCACCTTTAAAATCACAACGCACCCACCCCCCCCCCCCCCCCCCCCACCCCCATCGACCGAAAAATAATCAATTTTTTAGCCATATTCATGGACTTGTGCCTGACATCAATAATTACAAGGATTTGAAGACCTTTGTAATGCTTGGAACACACACCAAACCACGTAGGGGTAAAATGTCACATATATATACATGTATGTGACATCAGTCTTCTAAGGGTTAAACAACAAATTGGAAGAGTACGACAAGAACACATGCAATGCATGGCTAGCAGATGTAATACATACATTGTCCGCATTAATGTTATAAAACAATTAGCAAATTCAGATGACAATAAACATTTAAAATTCACACGTAAAGCCTGCTAACATCACTTGCTGAAAATAGTGTCATTCTTTTTTAATCCTATATATCTTTGCACTGTAAGCATAGCAATGCAGTTTCTACAAATTGCTGTCTTCCTGCCAGCCTGTATATATATATATATATATATATATATATATATATATATATATATAACATGTCATTGAGCATGTAGTCATTTACATAGTATGCCATTAATGATCCTTTCGTACAAGATGCTCAAGTATGTAATTATGACTAGTGAATGTTAATTACATATAGAGTATATTCCAGACTCCATTATCTGTATTTCACTATTGCAATCAATGGGAATAATGGCACCACTTAAACTATAATTACTATCATATTATCTATATTGAACTCTGAATCTTGACTAACTTCATAAGTTTGATGTACAGTATCTCAATTTCAAAACAAGAGATACAGTGTGAGAAAGGGAATTTACAAAGTGACTGTTTGTTAGCTACTAAACGTTTAAAATTAGAAGATAATTTGAAGTGCCTTATATATTCTGACAGTAAAGTATTGTCTTGCCTGAGAAAATCAGACTTGTTTATGTTGGCAGTGTTTGCAGAATTTTAGTTCATGTTAATCCTTCCTAGATCCTGTTCTGACGCCATTACACCTCTCCGCTCTAGTTTTACTTTTAAAAATTTATTTATTTATGACATTTGCGCTTGTACACTTTTATTGTACTTCCTATTTCTACCAGTCAATCAATGTTAGGTGTATATTATGTCTGTGATAATAATAGTGATAACCATAATTATAATGTAGTGTTGATAATAGAATTGTAATGACAAAATGATTGATTAATTTATCATTCTTTACAATAGGAATCCTGAACAGACAAACCAAGAATCCTTTCATGATATTCTGAGGTTAAATGTTTTCTCTGTTTATTGTTATTACAAACTATGCACTAGTAATCAGATAATAATAACTATTGTGACACTTTTTTAGAATTTAAATCTATGCCCTTCTTAGTTTATTGTAAACATTTCTAGACCAGCATTACAATCTTTCTGCATTATTGAAATCTGTGTTGCTATTCTGATACTAACCTGTTAGATTCTCACTGCTTATGTTTTGTTTTCATTGATGTGATATTTCATTTACTAACTGCATCATGCAAGGATTAATTACGTTTTTATCACTGCCGTCACAAATCATTTTGATCATTTACACTGTTGCTCAATGTGTTTTGTGGCAATAATTGTGTATATAATTTATGACCATTGTAGTTACATAATAAAGATTGCTAAAAAGTATAATAATACACTTTTGTGGGATTATAAACATTTTGTTTCCACAAGTTGGAAAAAGTTCAAAATTGAACTATTTATAACTGTTAGGAACAGACAATGTCTTCAGAAATTAGGGAATAATACTTCAGTTGTTTGTTGAAAGAAATTTTGAAGTTTTAGCATACATAGTTCTCTTGTAAAAAAAGTAATGACCTACTGTATTATTCATTACATTTTTTTCAATAACAGGAGTGATTCTGCTAACTTTCAGCTAAAATCAGTTGAAGAGCTTAATGATCTTTTCAGGTAATTATTATTATTTATGTATGATTATTACTGTCGCAAATGATTTAAATTTATCCTATGCTGTAGCATCAGTTTATTTGTTTAAAATAGTAAACATAGATCATACATTCATTATGTGGGCTGCGTTTTTCATGTAGTATTATGATAATATACACAGTTCCTCAGTTTCTGTTGGATGATTCATTCCTGCTTGGTTTTATCATGTAAATCAATAATATTATTCTTAATAATTATTTATCACTATGGATAGGTTGACTGTTTTCAGCAGTTATACATATTTCAGCAAAAGGATGTTTTCCGATTTTTCTACATTAGTATCATAGCAATAACTCTCTTTATCATGTTCTACAACTATTGTAATTATACAGCAATGATTTATACATAGTCATCACAAAGCGATCATAGGGATAGCTACTGCTTTTCTCAATATATCTTGTAATATAAGTATAGGTTATACCCTGCCTACCAGGGGTGTATACGTGATATACCCGAGGTAATAGTTAATAAACCCGAGGGCGTAGCCCGAAGGTTTATTAACTATTACCGAAGGTATATCCGTATAGGCCCGGGTAGGCATGGCATAGCTTGTTTATACTATAGAAGCCATACTTTATAATCAATTAGGCCTACGCATGTGTACTAGAAACTTTAGTAGAAAGGTGAAAGTCACTATGGCAAAGAGGCTAGCTAGGGGAAGCGACGATAAAGAGAAAGACCCTGATTTGTATGATTTTAAATCTTCAAAGAAGTCTAAGACAGTAAAACGCTTTGGTTTCCCGATGAGTGAGTCTAGAAAGGTGAAGGTCACTATGGCGAAGAGGCTAGCTAGGGGAAGCGATGATAAAGAGAACGACCTGATTTGGATTATTTTAAATCTTTAAAGAAGTCTAAGACAGTAAAACGCTTTGGTTCCTCCCCGACGAGTGAGTCTAGAATGGCGGAAATTACTAAAGGCTTCATTCCTTTTAATACCAAGAAAAGAACCGACTGGTCTACACGTGTATGGCATGATTGGGTGTCGGAAAGAAATGTGACCAATGAAGAAAAGTGTCCAGCAGATTTGCTAGAGAATCCTAAATCTTCAGAGCTTAATTATTGGCTGTGTAGATTTGTGGCTGAAGTAAGGAAAAAGGATGGAACGGCTTACCCCCCTCGCTCTATTCACTTAATATTGGCTGGTATCCAGAGGACTGTCCTGTTGCTTGTTGAGGTTCATAGGTAACTTCTACATCTAACGTTCCAATTCACCAGAACATACATAAGTTATGACACATCAGTGGGCTTTAAGTCCAGTCCACTAGATTAAGTGCTTCCTCACTAACAATTGATAGGGAAGCCCCAGCATCATTCTCCATGGGGGTTCCCTGTTTATTTACTTGAACTTTGACCATCAAAGGTTTGGCTCCATTAGTAACAGTGAAGTGTTCACAACAAGAGCCTGAGAGTCTGGAGCGGGCTTTCTTTCACAACAGAGTGCATTGTAGGGCATGTTTGACCTTGACCTTTTTCTTTGTGGTTGGGGATGCTTCAGGGGTTTCCTGGAGTCCAATTTAGGTCTGCTGCTATGACAAACTTTTGCAATATCGCCTTAATTGCCACATGCTCGGCAATTTACAAAACGAAAATGACAGATATTCGACTGGTGGTTTCCTTCACACCTGTGACATGTACAGGGCGAACCTTCCAGCGCCTGTACACGTTGCACGACTGGAACGGTCCTGCATAGGTCTTTAATATTTTCTGAAGCAGTTTCCATAGTTTGTGCTATGTCGTACGCAATCTGGTAAGTCAAGTTACTTTCATGAAGGAGACGACGTTGGATTCCGTGGTCGTTGATACCACAAACTAGTCTATCTCTGATCATATCCTCAATGGTTGTCCCAAAATCACAGTATTCTCCGAGCGCTCTAAGTTCAGCAACATAATTTGCCAGTGATTCTCCGGCACGACGAACTCTTGTGTTGAACTTCAATCTCTGGATAATAGGTGACGATTTAGGATTAAAGTGGGTCTTGAGCGTTTTGACTATCTCATTGTAAGTTTTCTTTATTGGTGTGTATAGTTACACTAAGCTCTTCAACAATTGGTATGTCGATGGACCACAGATGGTAAGTAAAATCATACGTTTCGAATCAGCGATATTGTTGGCATTGAAGTAGAAATGAAGACGTTCACAGTACGACGTCCACAATTCTACGGTTGAGTTGAAAGTAGCTATCCTCCCGTGTGTTGCCATAGTCACAATGGTTGAACTCGTCACCAATTATATGTTGTAACCTTATTATTGCCAATAAACACATCAAAGCCATGGTACATGTATATATACATATATATATATATATATATATATACAATGTATATATATATATATATATACATATATATAGTATGATTATGACATCATCCCTTTGAAGTGGTGAGTCCTACGTATATATTGTATATAGACCTTCCATGTGCACACTATGCAGGAGATGTCACCATCATATAATATATTGTATATAGTATACTAAATAAGTCCTATTATATACTGAATATAGGACCCTTGTTTTGTGTCCTTGGATGTGATATAGCCCTTGCAGGCTCGGGCTATATCATATCCTCAGACACAAACTCAGGTCCTATAATTTGTATATAGGACATATTACCATACTATATATATTACATATATTATATACATGTATAATATATATATAATTATGTATATATATATATATATATATATAAATATAAATAAGGGATGTGGTCAATTACCGTCATTCTGTAATCGTTATAATTACCATTTTCTAGAGAAATATCCAATTACATAACAATTGCCATTAGCTGAGCTTTTCCAAATTTCAATTACAATTAGCATTACTGTTAGACATTTAATCATTACTAATACTTTATGCTGCCATCAAATTAAAGTTTTCAATTTTTTAATCAAAATTTAAATCAAGGACGGGTTGACTCTCAGAAAAAGAACGTTTTCAAAGTTTTTAGGCAGTAAACAACAATGACGTCACCAGTGAATTAGTGATTGATGAATAATTGTTAGCTTCTAAAGTTGATGATGTTAAGTGTATAACACAATATAAATCACATGTAATTGTGATACAAAATTGTTTGATTAAATTACCATTACCATTACTACATAATTGCTTTCTTCAATTACCATTACTATCTCCTAAAAATAGTAATCATTGGGTAATTAAGTACATTACAATTATTACCATTACCACATCCCTGATATAGATAGATAAATACATGTAGATAGACAGATAGATAGATATCAGTGTTTTTGGTAAGCTTATATGGGGCACCATTGGAGCTTCTTATTTGGCACTGCACAGTTCTCTTTATGGGGCAAATAGAGCAGTTAACTATGATTATGTCGTCACTAACAGCACTAACTCTTTGTTAATTCACACAAGACGTATTCCAATAGCACACACACTAACCATTGTTGAGCTAATTTGGCTAATGCTTCAAAACGTGCCAAAAACTCTGATATATATATACACATGTATATATATAATATATATATATATATATATATAATATTATATATATTATATATATATAATATATGTATATAATCAGTGTTAGATCTAGGGTAGTGAAAGTGGGAGACCCCAACAGAAATTTGCATGTACATGATTTTTTTTGTAAACATGTGTTATACTGAAACAAATAAAATAAACAATAATTAATTAATTCTGAAAGCCACTTTGAACGAAACTTTTATCTGGACTCACATGTGCCTCTTGAGGGAGCATCACCGTCCTGCTCTACTGTAGTGCTTTTATGACTTTTGCTCACTGACGGTGAGCACAGTTTCTCATCATTGTTTTTACTGTTGCTTGACACCCAATCTCCAGCTTCATCAGTGTTGTAGTCGTTGGACAGAATACTATCTCGATCTTCATCGTTGCTTGAAGCATGATTTCTGGCAGTTCCTGATCCCTTATTGAAGCTATCGCTGGTTTCCTTGGCCTTCCTTGCAAACCAGCAATCTAGAGTTGCCATCTTACTATTGAGCTGTGCATTGCACATGACGACACATGCTTGAACACATGCGAAATAATGCACTTTGGCTTCGATCTGGAGCGTGTTTCAGCCAAACGTAGGCATGATAAACCCACCCTGCACCCCTTTAGATATATAATTATAATTATACATACATGTACATGGAAGAGATCTCCTATGCCTGCTGGAATTTGGCCCAGGATCCTACAATAACTGTGATGTATTATGATGTAGTCTTACCAATCAACCTGTCTGGGATAAATACAATGCAGTCTCAACATTTACATTTAGTGGCTCCAGAACCTTCCAGAACTGATATTGTTTGCTATATAATTGTCTAATTTTTGTACTAGTTTTTTAGTTGTCTGATAATGTGAGATCTTTGTTCTTTAATCAAAAATATTAAATTATCCAAAGATACAACAGGATAATTTTGGTGCAGTGGGTAATCAGTTGGACCAATCTCCTATAACCTGGTAAACCTGCCTTCACCTAGCTCTGGCAAGATCATGGCTGAGACACTACAACAACTAGTAGAACTTTTTAAACAGCAGTTAGAAGCCCAAAATGAACGAATAGAGCTGCAACAGAGACAGATGGAGAAGCAAATGGAGGTCCGACAGGAACAGATGGAACAACTGATAGCTCGACTGGGGCCTCCACCAAAAGAGATTGCTGGCACTCAGCCCGCTGCCAGTATTCCAAATTTCATGCCGTTTGACTCCATGTCTGAGCTGTGGAAAGATTACCTAGCCAGGTTTTACACTTTTGCTGCTGCAAACTCTATCCCTGAAGACAAGATGGCTCAGGTTTTCCTCACCAACCGAACGACTGCCAACTATAAACTTTTGGCAACCTTGGCCGGTCAACAGTCGCCACCAAGGAGAATTAATGACCTCGAAATGAAGGACATCACAACCTTTATGGAAGCTCAGTATGACCCAAAACAATTTGTTGTTCGAGAACGATTCAAGTTCTGGTCAGGACCCCCTCGAAAACCAGGAGAAAAGGTTACCGAGCTCGCTGCTAGGATTCGACAAGATGCTAGTACCTGTGACTTCCCAGCTATCAAAGACATACAAGATGAGGCAATGCGCACCCATTTTATCTGTGCTGTCAAGAACGAAGCAGTTCTAAAAGCTGTGTTCAAACTAACCATACAGCTAAGGACTGTCGTTTCAACAATGCCATTTGTCGTTTCTGCCAGAAGAAAGGGCACCTGGAGTCAATTTGTCTCAAGAAAAAGAAAAGCCAGGAGTCTCTAAAACAGATAACTGAGGAGGAAGAAAATCCTTATGAGGTGGTTAACACTATGTTCCCATACTCTGTAGTCAAACATATTCCAAGTCAGGGCCCTCTAGTCGTGCAACTACAACTGGATGGACGATCATGTAATTTGAAAGTGGATAGTGGTGCACGAGACAATTTCTGCTCAGAAGAGTTGTGGAAGCGACTGGGACGACCAGTTCTCAAACCTCCTACACTACACTATGTCTCAGCCACTGGTGACCGCATTCCGGTTATGGGAACCTTCAAAACTCAAGCTACATTAAGACCTTCATCCTCATCTGTTGAAGTCCTTTTTAACGTGTCTACACTAAATCATCTCAACTTAATTGGTAGAAGTGGCTCCTGTTCGTAAAGCTCTTCAGCCAAATGAGAAGAGAATCAAACTACGAGTATGTGGTGATTATTCGGTCACTGTTAATCCACAGTTGGATACTCACCGCCAACCACTACCCCTTCCAGATGATTTAGTACGAAAACTCAGTGGTGGATACTACTTTACAAAGATTGATTTGGCCAATGCCTACAATCAGATTCGACTAGCACCTGAAAGCCAAAAACGGCTTGCACTCAGTACTCACCAAGGGGTTCTACTGCAAACACGATTACCATTTGGAATCAGTTCAGCCCCTGGCTATTTCCAAGAAATCATGGAAAGGATAACCTGTGACTTCAAGGGAGTCGCAGTTTACTTAGATGACATTCTTGTCAGTGGTTCTAATGAAGAGGAACACATTAAGAACCTACAACCACTCTTACAGCGTCTGCAGGACAAAGGACTCAGGTGCTGTCAACACAAGTGTGTGTTTGCTCAACCCTCAGTTGAATATTTAGGTTACACTATCTCAAAGGAAGGTATTTCAAAAGGTAAAAGAAAGGTAGATGCTATACTTGACATGCCTTCACCTACTAATGTTACTACTTTTGAGATCGTTTTCAAGCTCTGTTCAGTTTTATGGGAAGTTCATCAAAGATCTCTCTACACCGACAGAACCACTGTATTGCCTCCTAAACAAGGGTGTACTCTGGAGATGGGGAAAATCAGAGCAACAAGCTTTTGAACGACTCAAGAATATACTCTGTACTGATACTATTTTGGCACACTTCAATCCCCAGGAACAAATTGGTATTTCATGTGATGCCTCTGATGTTGGAATTGGAGCAGTTCTTTTTCACCGCTACAGTGATGGGACCAAACGCCCTATTGCCAATGCATCCAAGACACTCTCTGACACACAACGTCGTTACAGTCAAGTACAGAAAGAGGCCTTGCCAGTAATATATGGAATACAAAAGTTTCATCAGTTCCTGTATGGACGAAGGTTCATTCTCATCACTGATCACAAACCCTTGTTGGCGTTATTCAATCCTCAGAAGGGGACCCCGTCCATGGCAGCAAATCGTTTAGCTCGCTGGGCACTTACCTTGAGTCAGTACGATTATTCTATTGAATATAGAAGAACCTCAGAGCATGGCAACGCTGATGCTCTCAGTCGATTACCGGTAGGAGAGGATGTACAATTTGACAAGGAACAGGAAGCAGCAGATATCTCTACTGTTTGTACCATAAAAAGCCTTGGTCAACAATTAAATCCCACAGATACTGGTATACTGGTTAGAGAATCTCGTAAAGACCCCATACTTTCTGCTGTTTGCAGATATGTGAATGAGGGATGACCTCAACACATTGAGTCGGAAAACATTCGGCACTATAAGAAATTGGAAGATTCACTGTTTACTAAGAATGGTTGTCTAGTATATGGAGCAAGAATAGTAATTCCCAATAAGCTGAGAAACTCAGTACTAGACCTCATACACTTGGGTCACTTTGGAATGCAACGAATGAAGCAATTGGCTCGCTCAGTAGTATACTGGCCACACATTGACAAAGATATTGAAACCCTTGGTCGAACTGCTACCAATGGTGCTGCAGAGCGCCTAGTACAAACATTTAAGCAGTAGTTGCGAAAGTACGAGGGAGCCAGAATTCGACAAAGACAGGAGCATGACGCCTCGGCTAATCCTCAGCTGGTGGGGAGGTGATGTATTATGATGTAGTCTTACCAATCAACCTGTCTGGGATAAATACAATGCAGTCTCAACATTTACATTTAGTGGCTCCGAAACCTTCCAGAACTGATATTGTTTGCTATATAATTGTCTAATTTTTGTACTAGTTTTTTAGTTGTCTGATAATGTGAGATCTTTGTTCTTTGATCAAAAATATTAAATTATCCAAAGATACAACAAACTGGTTTTGGCATAGCATTACAATAAAGCAAAACAGTTGATATTTGAACTACACATGTAGTACATGTATCTGCTCTTGTAACTTCTTGCTGCACACGTAGCAGTTACATGTACTGTATATATGTATGTGTTAAAGTACAGGTTCATGAGATTTGTTTGTTTGTCAGTGAGTGTGCCATACTTATTGTAACATGTATATAATTATTCATTTATTGACAAATTATTACTTACCTTTATAAAAGTATGAGTATAGCCTCCATAACTGGACCAGGATCTGAAATCCTCACTAAGATGTTCAACAATTGAACACTGGTAGAAATTATGATCTAAGTAGAGAAGTCAAAAAAATCAGCAAATTATAAATAATTATGCCCACACTAAATAGTCAGTCACCTATGTCAACTTCCAAAAACATCAATTATAAAAACAACTCGACTCCAATGATAATTATAATGCTTATTAATTATTATTAATTACGCTATTAACATTATTAATTCTAATGAACAAAAACTTAACAACTTAGCAAATGAGAACACTGTAGAATCTAAGTACAAAGCATACCTCTATTAGTAATCATTAATAATTGAATGCTACTATTAGCAAGCACAAATCACTTCAGACATCTGGCTGTAGCTTTCATTGACAAGAAAATTTTACTCGTTGATAGCATGGACAGGTGGGGAAGAAGCTACCTATATTCCATTTGGGTTCTTAACTTTTCTATTATTAGTTGAAAAAAATTAAGATACCCCTTGTGTACATAGGGTCTACTATTACCTTCAAAGCATACTAATAGTCAATTAACCATTCATTATTGATTATTATGACAATCCAATTAGAGTCATATTCGCCATCATAGCTTATGTAGACTGCTAAGAATTAGGCCCCCAAAGTAATTTCACTTGAGTTATTTGTTAGTGTTTTAGGCATTTTATCATCCCTTGTTGTAAGAAGGAATCATTTACCTAAGTAAAACTGTTTGCTCATCTTGATTTGAATATATAAAATTTAATAGTAAGATTACACTTAATGTTGAGCAACTAACCGACAAAATTTATAACTGTCAATTTTTATCATGAACAATAATCAAATCATACCTTTTTCTATACTCATGATTATCAAGTTGCCTGATTATTGTACGATATTAATTATTAACTAAACATAATTATGTAATACATGTGTATTTATAACATTCTTTATGGCACATTAAGCGTTTTAATGTGGCACAAGGGTGGAGCTCCATAAGAGATAATGCATGAGTGAATTGCTCAACCCAAGTGCCACATTATAACACTAATGTGCTGTTTGGTCACATTTTCACAGGTAACTGTGCATTAAGTAGTTAACGCATTCTTAATTGTACACTATTCTATTTCTGTTTGTGATGAGGTGACTAGTGTATGAAAGCATGATTGGCTGTCACATGATATATATCAATATTCATTAACTATTTTCTGGTGTACATAAAAACGATGAAAAAGGCTACATCTGACAGACCACTTTGTACAGTAAATGGATTGTGTTTGGTATATACTGTACAAACAAAAAGTAAATTGAGACAAATAACATAAGATGTTATACTTGGTACTCTTATTAGGAGCCACAGGAGATAATGAAGATGGTATCATGATTAAAACAAAGTAGGATTTGTCATACAAGTGGAAAATTGACCTGGATGGCATTCAAGCGAGCATCTTTATCTGCTTTATCGGGTGAGTCAAGCGCACAAAATACAATAAAGGACAGCATTGCAATATCAAATTTATAAGTTCCCACATTTTCTTGATAATTGGCATAATCATGATTACATTGTATGTACTATAATCATTATTGTTTTACTTTTCTTTATAATCAGGCAACACTAATTCATAAGGGCTTACTATAATTAACCGCCACCAATAACTCACTGGCAATTAGACTCTATGACTGAGGATATTGTTTAGGCATACTGAGATTCTTAACTCTTTAAGGGCATTGGAGATAAAATTAACTATCCCTCAGTGTACTTCATAACTATACTGGTTTTTACACAGGGATGTTGTAAACTAGGAATGCAAAGCTCTTAAACACTTGATAACACCAATTTGCAGGAATAACTGGTGGCTAACTTTTTCTTACTTCAAACTACATTTTGTGGTTCCTCATATACACACATACATGTACCTAGGCAAGGTGCTAAATTAGTGAACATCACAGGTTTGCATAGATAAGTATAGAAAAACAAATATCCTAATGCCTTAATCAACTAGGTAATAGGGTCTCAAGAGATCTCTTTTGTTATATACAACAATAGCCTATTCCATGCAGCCTATATTCAACTACATGTGGCCAGCCACATCTTCTGTGAATTTGCTAAACTAGTTCCACCCTTTATTTGATCAATCAAGTAAGTTAAAAAACGATGACTAATTGGTGGTTCAGTAAAGATTATAATTTTTCTTTTCTCCAAAATTCTTTTTATTACTCTTGATAGGTTTACCCTTTTATTAAGTGCAACACAATATTCAATATGTAATTAAGGACAGATTGACAGCACGTAATGATCATCATCTCCAAACATAACACACATAGTCTTGCATACCCAGATCCAAACTACTACAAAAGAGATGTTTGATGGACTGACCATACACCAAAGAGGAAGAGGCTCTCATTATTGAGGAAGAAAAAAGTTGATACCATGTCTGCTTCACGATTTACATTCCCTACATCACCCAAGGTAGATGAAATGAAGCGTCAGGTTATACCTAAGAACACAGATAAGTGTACGCAGTGGGTAGAACCTTTGGGCATGTTTGACGTTTCTGTAAGTTACTCAATATATTATATGTACCATGTCTTCTTGGTGTATATGGCGACTATAAGACCTTCGTCGCTAGATATCAGCCCTTGGCTTCGCCTCGAGCTGATATCTCAGGGCTCAGATGTTATGTATTAGTTAGAACATACCTACCAGGGATGTATTGGATATACACGAAAACGATATTCTTAATCCCGAGTGCGTAGCCCGAGGGATTATGAATATCGTTTGAGTGTATATCCAATACATCACATGGTAGGTATGTTCTAACTGGTTTGTATAATGGAAGCCATATAGATCAAAGAACTGGGACTAGCAACATTCTCGTTGCGTCAATATCTATGACATCATAGCATTACCATGCCAACCATGACGTCTTGAGACGTAATTCACGCATATTCTGAGGGTGAGCAAGTGTTTAAGATGAAAACAAAATGGCCAAAAGAAGACTTTCATTGAAACGACTATCTCATCAGATTGTTGAAAATGAAGAAGACAAGAAAAACAAGTATCCTGAAAACAGCAAGATGGCAAAACAATCAGTTGTGGATAGATTCAATACTACCAGTGATGAAGATATGGTTCAGATTTGTTCTGCATTCATAACTCCAAACACTGAAAAAAATACCAGGTGGTCACAGAGTGGAGATATGCCAGGCTGAAGAAAGGCAAAAAAGATGGAAGCAATTGTCCGGACGATTTATTGGAAAACCCAAAGGTTTCAGAGCTCAACCACTGGATTTCCAGGTTTATTGCGGAGGTAAGACGCCAAGATGGTAATTCTTATCCTCCTCGAACAATTCATCAAATATTAGCTGGCCTACAAAGGTATATGTCTGGTGGTAATGGTTCTGAGCAACATGTTTAATTCTTGCACTGTTGCAAATGTAACAGTCAACATTTCTGATAACATTGTTTAAGTTTATTGAATGAAACTTGACTTTCAAATTTGATTATGTTACTCTTTTCATTTTCTCAATTTCATTTACTTATTGCACTGCAATATCAATAACTCACTGCAATATAACCACAATTTCGATCAACCACTGTTATGTCTACACAATAATATACACCTGCCCTGGTTCCTTTGATCTATATGGCTTCCATTATACAAATTCACCATATACACCTTGAAACCATGGTATATATATTACATATATATATATGCAGTATATATATACATATATATATATATATATATGTACATGTACATGGCAGAGATCTCCTATACCAGCTGGGATTTGGCCCAAGATCCTATAACTGGTTTTGGCATAGCAGTGGCTAGGAAGCACAGTGGCCCAGGCCATGGCCGCCCCACTTTTTACCTTTGAGACCACACCTACTCCAACGATAAAGACTAGCTCTGACCTACAGTACTCTTTTCGATATTCTACAACTTAACTGCCTGCGACCAACGCTGTAAGTGAACGGTCCTTTAGCTCACTGCATTGAATAAAGTCATATCTGAGAAGCACCATGTCCCAAAGTAGACTTAATCATGCAATGGTTCTGCACGTCCACAAAAACCGTACCGATCACCTGAATTTGATAGACATTGGTAATGAGTTGGTTAAAAATTCACCTCACAGACAATCTGTGTTCGGCGACTTCAAACAGATCTATAGATTTTTTTTTGTGATTAAAATTTTTAATCAAATATCTAATTATATTTGCTCCACCCACTTGACACGCCCATGGCCTACCCCCATCAAAATTGCTTCCTACACCCTGCATAGCAATAAAGCAAAACAGTTGGTATTTGAACTACACATGTAGTACATGTATCTGCCTAGTGGTTTAAAGCTCTTGTAACTTCTTGCACACGTAGCAGATAGTTACATGTACTGTATATACATGTGTTAAGGTACAGGTTCATGAGATTAGTTTGTTTGTCAGTGAGTGTGCCATACTTATTGTAAAACGTATATAATTATTCATTTAGTTATTACTTACCTTTATAAAAGTATTAGTGTAGCCCCCATAACTGGACCAGAATCTGAAATCCTCACCAAGATGTTCAACACTTGATAATGAACACTGGTGGTAATTATGTAATATAAGATCTGAGTAAAGAAGTCAAAATGATCAGCAAATTATAATTAATTATGCCCACAATAAAAATTCCCTTATGTCAACTTTCAAAAACATCAATTATAGAAACAACTCAAGTCCAGTATTAATTATAATTCTTATATCACTGCTTATTAATTATTAATAATTAAAGGCCTTTGTACTATGGCACTATGATCTAGATTAAATCCAGATTGAATCCTGATTATTTGTGCTCACACCTGAAGTGATTTGAGATAAATCAAGATTGAATCTGGATTCATTCAATCCACTTCAAGAGGTAGTTTGAAAGTGGATTTAATCAAGATTATAAGGCTTTGTTCACACTACTATGTGGACTCAATGTATATTCACATTAAAAACTTTAACAGATAGCAAGGAAGTGGATTGAAGTGGTAGTGCAGACAAAGGTTAATAGTTGCTAAGTAAACTAAAGGCCTATATCTAAACAAACTTTAACAGTATGACATTGAATTCAATCTGGATCAATACTAAACTGGTTTGATACAATATCAAACCTGGATTAAAAGTAGATTAGTGTGAAAAGGCTTATTAATCCTGATGAATAATCGTGCATTGAGTAGTTAATGCATTTTTAAGTGTGCACTATTCTGTTTAATTGTGATCAGGTGACTAGTATATGAAAGCGTGATTGGCTGTCACATGATATATACCAATATTCATTAACTATTAATTAAAATGGCTACATAAAAATGACTAAAATGACTAAAATGGCTACATCTGACCAACCACATGGTACAGTATTACTGCTAATATGGATTGCATTTGGTATATACAAACAAAAGTTGAGACGAATAACATAAGAGCCACAGGAGATAATGAGGATGGTATCGTGATTTAAGACAAAGTAAGATTTGTCCTACATGTGGAAAATGGACCTGAATGGCATTCAAGAGAACATCTTTATATGCTTTATCAGTTGAGTCAAGTGCACAAAATAAACTAAAGGACAGCATTGCAATATCAAGTTGATAAGTTCCCACATTTTTTTGATAATCGCCATAATCATAATTATGTACTATAATCATTATTGTTTTACTTTTTTTCATAATAAGCCAACACTAATTCCATTGTAACTTGTAGGTGCATAGGGGCTTACTATAATTAACTGCCACCAATTATTCACTGGCAATTAGACTCTATGACTGAGGATACTGATTCTTTCAGGGCATCAGGGATATAATGAATATCCCTTACTGTACTTCATAACTATATTGGTTTTTACACAGGAGTATTGTAAACGAGGGATGCAAAGCTCTTTAACACTTGATAAAGCCAATTTGTCAGAATAATTATTGATGGCCTACTTTCTCTCACTTCACAGTGGTTCCTCATATACACACATACATAGGCAAGGTGCTAAGTTACATGTAGTTCCTATGTGAACATCACAGATTAACACAGATAAGTATAGAAAAACAAATATGCTAATGACTTAACTATGATAGATAATCAACTATTCAACTACATGTACATGTACATGTGGCCGGCCACATCTTCTGTAACTAGTTCCACTTTCATTTGATCAATCAAGTAATTTAAAATAAACAAAAAACAAAACAATGACTAATTGGTGGTTCACTATAAGATTATAATTGTGCTTTCCTCCAAAATTCTTTTTATTAACCTACATGTAGATAGGCTTACCCTTTCATTAAGTGCAACACACAGATTGACAGCATGTAATGATCACCATCTCCAAATGCAACATACATAGTCTTGCATAGCCAGGTCCAAACTACTACTCTTTCATTAAGTGCAACACAATATTCGATATCTAATGAAGGACAGATTGACAGCACGTAATGATCACCATCTCTAAATGCAACACACAAAGTCTTCATAGCCAGATCCAAACTACTACAAAGGGAGTGTTTCATGGACTGACCATGCATTAATTTGTATAAACTATCAAGTGTGTGTGACAGTCTAACTACTTACATTGTCAGGTCCATAACTTTGGGTCTGGCAAGGTGAGCCTAACACAAACACATGTACAAAAGCTCACACATCAACAACTTACCCAGTGATATTAATTCTTTGTTCATCCAATATTATCCTGTGTAAAATAAACATGAAGATTCTAAAGTTATGAAACACTACTATACTTATAATGTATAAGCTCCTAATTATACATGTACATGTAACATGCTATTATTATAATAATCAGGGCTACATTTTTTATGGTCTGTAGGGCAATCCCCATAATTGTTTTCCACAGGGTTTAATGTATATATATATAGTATACGTTAAGAAAGTTGTGTCATTTCGAAAGGCTCAAAAAAATTAATAGGCATGGTACTTAAAAAAACTGTGCACTCAAGCTACAGACAAGCAGGAAGAAAGCTGCATTGCTATAGCTCGTGTAGAAACTCGAACTATAATAGCTGTTCTATCTGACAAGATAAGGAGAATAAGTAATCAAAGTAATAAGGAGTCAATTGGTATAATAGTTGTTCTATCAGAAATATATTCCTAACGTTCTACAACAATCCTTTAAAAAGTAAAATTAACAAAATAACAATAATAGGCTATTGTTGTTCTTCAGGCATGAGACTTGAAAGTGTTGTTCAATGTTGGACACTACAAAACAATCATAGGAATACTTTTTCTCCATATATCTTGTTGACACTATACTATATATGAAACGAAGTATAAATACAACATCATCAAAAATGCTGCAATACTAATGATGGCAAATTGTTTAGTAAAATATTATAGACAAGTTAATTGATTATCGTACACATATGTACTGACATGATATGATGAATTGTAAAATTATTCATAAACAATAACAAAAGAGATCTCTTGAGACCCTAGAGGACAATCAGATTATATTCATTGGTAGATAAGTAAAGGCGTTACACCAAAAGTACACATTATTCATCTCTAGTTGAACAAGGGTGGGGCAGTAAAGGTGTGATCAATTGTATTCATCAGCAAACACACCAGGTTATGTGTGGTTTAACAAATAATATTTATGCTGACAGAACATCACCTGACCACAAGCCAATCAGATTGTCAATCAGGTGTAATCAGATATGCTTAATGCTTAATGAATATGTAATTTTATTCAAGATCAGATGATGCACTGAGTGCATCATTCACTTTATTTGTATCTTTTTAGTAACACAAATTATTATAAATTAAGAAAATAGACTAACACACATACACAGATGGTTTATATACCTAACTCTGTTTATACCAAAGCCAAAGTACAATGTCTACTTTTGTTATACAAATATCGTATTAACATTTTAGCATTCTGTTTTTCTTGAAGATTATCAAATCATTGTTTTATTTGTGAATTGTTTTTTTTATTTCTGCTTTTGTTTATTGTTAACTTAATTCTCACTTCACTAGAGGATAGATATATCTGTCGGTTCATTAGTACATAGAATTCTTTCAATTAGGATAATGTATAACTATTAGATCACCATGCTGTGGGATACTATATAGTTCCCAAGGAAAGCATCATGCTAGTGTAGTGTACATGTACATGGTGAAAGAGCTCATGCATCATAAAAACTCGAATCAATATCACGTAATTAAATGAAGAGGTGCACTGTAACTATTGTTCAACCAATTATATCATGTCATTAGGTGCATTTGTTCCATTCATCTTAACATCTATCAAATATTATGTTGGCTCTGCAAACTATGTCAGTTCCCTGTACATTTATATTTTCAATTAAAAACATGATAACCATGTTTACAACGGAAAGTAAATATTGTATTTTCTATTAGAAACATAACAATATTGGCTTCCTAGAGATGCTCATGTTTACATTGGAAATAAAGATTGTATTTTCCACATAACAATATTGCTCTCATTTTATGTATTAACCATTACCAAGTAAATCAAACAGCCGATCAGTCATTACATGTGCATGAGCACATCCAACCATGTACATCACACTAGTATGTCCGGGAAAGTATATAGTATCCCATAGCATGCATAGTGATCTTTTGTAACAGTAATTATTATAAATTAAAAAATATATTTATCCTGCAGTGAAATGAAAAATTAAGTTAACAGAAAACAAAAGCAGAAGTCAGAAAATAGAAGTTGATTTTTGATTTCAGTCTTTTAAGTATGAATTTATCCGGAACAGTCATTCACATGCAAACAGATGCCCTTCAGTTACCTAACCACACGTTATTCATATTTTAGTGTATTTCTACCCCCATGTTATTTTGGGTGTGGTAAATGAATGCCCACACTACTTTCGTAGTCCAGCAGTACAGTCCTGTGACTACTATAATTAATGATCCATCTTTACTCTTGTACTACATTAAACACAAATTAAAGGAACCTTTACTATTAACTACACATATTGAAACTACAATACATGATGTTAAACAGTTTGTGGATACTACACTTACATTACTAGGAATGAGTCCCTCTAGTTGCATACAATGTATAGGAATGTGTCCTTCTAGTAGTTGTACACAATGTATAGGAATGTGTCCCTCTAGTTGTACACAATGTATATAGGAATGTGTCCCTCTAGTTGCACACAATGTATAGAAATGTGTCCCTCTAGTTTCACACAATGTATAGAAATGAGTTCCTCTAGTTCAATTGAAAGTTAACTATATATTTGAAATGAATATCTGTATGTGGAGATTAGAGAAGAGACAGAGGTGAAACATCAATTATAGTATTATACAAACCTATTCATTTACAATCAATGAACAAATAAAAATGTGTACATGGTAGGAGACCAATCCAATAAATTACATAGCTTGGGATAGTTGATTTTAAATACTTATAATTATTTTAATGTTGTTTTGGTAGTAACACAACTAAAACTAAACATATTTTGTTAAGTGTACACACACACACAGACATACAGACAAATAGACAAACACACACAGTTCTGGTTCCCAAGGCCAGACTATCTGTGTCAAAGGTCCAGTAACATCAAAGCATCAAAGCATATGGATATGTTAACAGTTAAGATTGTTAAATACAATTCACATGTATGACACTGCTTTAATAATTTCACCAATAAAGTTTCATTGAACAACAGAAACATAAAGTCTATGGAGGAAAGTATTCGGTCTATTAACGTGTGCAAGCAGCTATAGAGTGGTTGGCTGTCTGTCTGTCAGAATACAGGCAATTGAAACCGTTGACAGCAAGCACATTAGTCACGCTGCCTCTGTTTGTCAACACATTCTCTTATTATCTAAAACACACACACACACACACACGCACACACACACACAACAGCATCTGTAATAGTAATAGCCTTGTAATAGCCTTTAATTATTAATTAAAAACGCACACTCAAGGTTAATTAGGAGAGCACATACACACATGGTAGGTAAAAACATTTTTAGGGAGTAGGATCCTTTATAATCCAGTAATAATGAGCAATTATTTAACTTCAAAGTGACATGTATTTACTGATGCATTGGTAAACAGGGCATTTTCAGATATGGATAGAGAGAGCTGCATATACCTGTATACGCTATAACTATTGTGTGGTCAGAGGAGACCAAGCCCAGAGGTACAGATTTACATGAACACATTAAATGACAGAATAGGTCATGCTTTGCAGATGATGGTGCTGTTCTGTTCCCTTAAAGAGATGAAGAAGTCCCCTATGTACATATGTATTTTACATATTCTCGTACACCCACACACAGTGGAGATATAGTTAAACCCTGTTGTAATTAATTGAGATAAAGTCACCCTCATAAAACCTGATATTAATCCATGGGCTATGAACTGTTACCCTCACCTGACTTACATAAATAATTGCAAATTAAAATCACAAATAAACCTATTCTTAACTTAACCACAAAGTTATTAGAGCACATGTTCAAGCAAACCATGCCTCAATAAACGACTCCATTACTATAGGCTGTATATTAGAACATAACATAATAAGTTTCACATGGGTGACTATAAATCCCCTTTTAGGAGGCACACAAATTATAAAAAGGGGTCAGACAGAGAGTTGAGGCCATAAAAACGTTTTAATTCCCGGTTCTGGTTCTCAAGGCCAGACTGACTCACTATCACCTTCATGTGTTGCCAATGCAATAATGACATAAAATAAAGTGTAGGCCACTGCATGTTGAACTGGGACTGGGGATAAACCATAGGATATGAGTGGGTGATTGGGCTGACCAGCAACAATTATTTCAATAGAATCGATGAGTGAGGTTGTCTGAAAGCAGGCCAATCATTCCAATCGAGGTGCAAGCCTTGTTGCCAGAGCTTTGGGTTATGGCTGTCAATGTCTTTGAGAATTAACCGAGGTTAAATTGCCCTCACCAAACACACACACACACACACTCACACACATGATCAGAGGCACATATAATAGGAAAATTCCAACAGTTCTGAAACACTACACTTAAAAGTATAGGCACTGTAGTGTCATGTCATTTATGTCTATAATAATAAAAGGGTGGGGCAGTAAAGGTATATACATTCTGTATCCATCAGTAGTGGGAGCACCAGGGTTGTATACATGTGTGGTACAACAAATAATGTCTTAAGTTGCATATCACATGACTTTGAACAAATCAGATTGTCAGTCAGGTGATTAATCTGATAAATTGAATTTCATTCAAGGTCCCTGAGTGCATCCTTCATTTTATTTGTGCCTTTTAAGCATTATACACTAAGAATACAGAATTCACATAAATAAATAAATAAATGGTTTCATTTATCCTGAAGCCAAAGTGCAGTGCCTACTTTTAAAATAGTTATTGTAGCTATTTGTGAATTATATTTTATGATCCATCTTTACTCTTGTGCTATATTAAACACACTCATTCAACACCACTGTTTTCTCTTATTATTACTTAGATTACACATGTGTCTACACTTAATGTTTCCAAGTGTACTAACACACTACCTGTGATCATAACTAGCCAGCCCTAACAAAGCACTAAGGGTCTGGAAGATCTGTTGAAGCAGTCATCCTGTGTTTTTACCAGATATCAGGTGATTTCACTTAACGTGGGAGGGGCTGACTACATGAGACTATTCCCATATCTGGTTGGCAAAGATGCTAACACATCTTTTCCTGTCAGAAAAGACTTTGATCTACTTCTCTTCTTGTGTTTCAAACCCTAGTTTACCAATTGCTTTACGTATCCGACCGCCTCCACCTGAAATCTCTAGATATCTTGCTTCAACACAGATCTTCCATACCCTTCCAGAGCAGGGGGGATGGCTACATGAGACTATTTTGTGACATGAATTATGCTTCTGCAAGCAAATTACCTGGGCTTGAGACAGTGCCCTGTTTTACACACACAAAATGACACAGGACTGGATAAGTTAACTTAATACACCCTCACAATTATAAACTGTGAACATCAAAGCAATAGCAATGATAAAAGTATACAATTAAGGGTGCCATATCCTGTTTGTTACTATAAATAGTCCTGTATCACATGGTGATGAAACAGTTGAGTTTCAAAAATTTTAGTGATGCTTCACTTCCATTATTATTGAAAATTCTTTCAGTATATCTGGTAGTGTTATGATTTTTAATTACTTACAATTTTAAGTGTGCTTATTGAAGTAGATTCAACCCACTAGCACAAAACAGAAAACGTATTTTCCATGCATTGAAGAACACATCACCACCAATGTCCACCTCAATTAAAAAGTAAAACTAGCCATTAGCCGGAGAAAGTTAGCCAATTAATTACGTGGGCCGGCTGTATTATGATCTGAGCGGGCCCTGTTAGGCGTGGTTATTTAGATGTGATCAGACATGGTGGTGTTGGAGTCTCTTATATACGAAAAGGTAAATAATAAGTATAACTCGAATGAAAATAAGATATATATATATTATATGCGTATATAGATAATTAAATATTGTGTATATAATATTGTACATAACATAATGATATATATTTAATTAATTTTTATATAGTATATTATATATATATATATATAAATTATATATATATATATATAATATATATATATATAATTATATATAATTTTATATATATATATATATATATATATATACAATATATAATTATATATATATATATATATATACAATATATATATATAATTATGTATAATTATGTATTTATATAATTATACACAACTATAACACAAGTAGTAAAATTAATCTTTAAGCTAACTATTCAGTGGTACAGCAAAAATGACAAGTGTAATATTGTGGTAAAAATGTCAATTTTGGTATGGTACACGAAAGATGTAGCCACATGGAACATGTATCGCATTGAATCCACTGTATCACTTGGTTACTATGGTTAATGTCATTTTCTTTTAAGCAATTTCCACACACCATAGCTTCTTTTTGCTTCAATTCTATGAGGCAGTTTTCAACTTCCATAAAAGATGGTTTAGAAAGTGCCGATGTAGATGCATTTCTTGGCTTTTTTGTAGAAAAGAACTTCTGTTGCGTTTTGTGGTTTTCATTTGGAGAAACCTTTCTCTTCACAGCTAGAATCTTTTCTTCAGATTGAGTTTGCAATGCCTTTGATATAGCAATAGCTGCTTTTATATGTTTATTTGTAGCATTTAAAATATCTATTTTATTGCAGGATTGGACATACGTTTCCAGTTCTTTCAGATCTGCTAATAGTTTACTTTTAGCCATATTTAAGTCTCCCTTGTTGGACTTCTGAAATAGTATGTTAGTAAAATATGAGTAATCTACTGGAGTTATGTGTTGTGTTTTGGTACCACCACTGTTAGTTTGCATATGTATGAAATGTATATGTTTACAAACTGTGGCATGTAATGTGGCATCCAAACATGTACAGTTATAAATGTGTGGACAGATATTGCATTCACGACAAATAATCTTGCAGGGACATGATTCATGACACTTTTCAACTGTGTATTCCATCTGAGGTTTTTTTTGTGATCTCACTTTCCATTTATTTTCAGCTACTAGTGTTGCAGAGGTAGGTGAAAGTGATAATGCTGCTTGATGTCGTTTTGAAATTTCACATATTCGGTGTGTTTGTTTACCCATTTCTAGTTTGCGAAATCTTTCAAAGGTCTTGTTTCGAGCGATTTTGTTTAGTATATGTGGTGTATGTACATCGTAATTGTTTATACCATTGAGCTATGGTAGCAGAGAATGTCCATATACGAGTTTATAATCTGAAAGAATGTCATTTATAATTAATTTATTTACTATATACTAGTTATACATGTACCTCATCAGAAAGAAAACAACCTGCATTAAGACAGTGTGTGGATGGCAGAGATAGTGTTGTCTTTAAACCATTGCCTGTTATGAGAAAGCCATGTGTATTTTCACATTAAGATGGTATGCATGGTGTTTAGGTTATAATTATACCTTCATGTAGCTCATAGAACAACATGAAAGGGTCCTGTTTTGTAATGGTAACATCACTAACTTGAGTAACCTATAGTATATAATGCATTAATGTATGTATATTGATTTATTTTCTGTAACTAACTGAAGTATCATTTATGTCAAACCACTGAGTAGCATCAAATTTTGAGCGAACAAAGCAGGTATAATGTCTTGCGTTTTGTATGTATATAACCAATCCTACAAGTTTATATAGCTTGCCACTGACAATGAGGGTTGTTTTCTATGAATAAAAACATGTAAATCTGTGTTTAATATCAATAATAAACTTTAACCTGTAATTGGACAGAAGATGACTTTGGTCTGCAAAAAGATCATACATGTATTAAATGTTTAAACTTTGTTTTCCATATATTTACCCTGGTTTTGTTATATGCACACATAGAAAGTCTGGGTGTGTACTTAACTTAGATGATTTATAGCATTCTCCAGACATTCCACACCTACATGTACATGTGCATGTATACATATGATGTATTAAAAGGAGTCAAATCATACCCTCCACAAGTATAATCACAAAGTTTTTCTTCATCAGATAGTTCATCTGTTATTAGGTTTTGTAAAGATATCTCTTTACGTGTCTTAATGAGAAATATCCTTAAAACACAAGAGATTATGGTTTTGGGGGGACTCACATTGGCTTTAAGTTGGATCACATTAGATATCTGTTGTGTAACACTACTTTGTGTACAATTATTGCATGTAACTGAAGGTTAATTAAGATGCAGTGATGAAAAAGTATGCATTATTATTACAATACACTAACGTGTTTGAGTTACTTCAGCAAATAATTTCTTGTGTATGAAGTCTTTTGATCTATAGATTAGCAAATACTTTTTAAATTCAGCAGTGCTGTAAAGAGTGATGTTACTGACCTTGGTGATAATCCTTGTAGTTTATCAATTAGCTGGATGAAATATTCATGAGCATCTTGATAAACCCCAGGTATAAAAGATTGGTGTGTTGCTAAAATTGTTTTTAAAGTATTTGCTTTATTTCATTATTTCATGTATTTTCTCACTTTGCAGGGTTTCAGTGAATAACTTTGACTGAAGTACAGTGGGTGTATTATTATATTTATACTGCTCAAACAAGTTTTGAATAGTGTTTGAGAAACATGGTTCTAATTTTAATAAATTTCATGTACAGTTTTTGTTTTGATTATAAACAGAGTAATGTTTATTACCATTTCTTCCACACTTTGTACATAACTGATGATCTTCTGTTATCTTTGATGACAGTGACAAGAAAACAGGATGGTTAAAGAGGCAGTGAATAACACTGCTGGCAAAGCAGTTATTAGATGTATTACTTATACCAGGTGGCATTAGTACTTCAACATTGAAAGACTGCATTTTGGTACCACGTGGTTACACGTGGGGTTATGCGCATGCGCGTAAGTTGGCTAACTTTCTCCGGCTAATGGGTACTTAAGTAAATTCATGTTTCATTCTTTTGGCTTTCATATTCATCCATATGGAGATAATTCAGTCAGATGTACTTTTCTCTTCTTCAGAAGTGGGATAGACTCAGGAATTAATCGAAACACTAGCTATCTCATTTGAAGTTTTGTAGTCCGAGAATCCTAGAATTAGTGTATATATATATATATATATATATATATATATATATATATATATATATAATATATATATATATAAATGATGTATCAAATCACTTAGTCTATCATAGCCAGACCCTCAGGATAAAAGATGATGCTATTCACACCAACCTTGACAAATGACTGGACTCCCATTCTTTCTCTCCGATATGATATGTAAAGGCCTGTTTAACACCAGCAAGATAATTGGCCGAGGGCGTAGTTCACGACCAATTATCTCAAGGGTGTTATATTGCTAATTGTTTATATCATGGTAACGCAAAAGCAATTAAATCGTAAAACTGTGGTAAGATAATTGCTAACGGTTTCTTAGGACAAGCGACAGAATTCCTGAATTTTATATCCAAAATATGAATAGTCACAATGATTGTAAGGCGGCATGCAGCCAATGTTACCACAGTAAATTTATTTTGATTTATCAGGGATTTCAGTCTGCTCGACTTAGTCCGATACAGCCTTTTGTACTTGCAATTATGATGAAATGGCAATTTGTACATGTTACTTCTTTGCAGTGGATGTTTTGCTGTTACCTTTCTGATTCTCTTTCAGAATTATTCATGCAATTTCTACTACAACGAAGATTACTAGAAATGTCTATTAAACTCTTGCATGTTTGCTCAAGCAATCTTCTGAAATGAAGCTCAAGGGGGCATAGTAGCTTCGTTTTTCAATTTGATATTGATATTCAAACTTTATTATTGTTGTACAAAACATCAATAGAAGCTTGAAGAAACTGACTTCTGATTTTTTTTGGTACATTGTAGAAATTCATGTGTACTAACACTTTCAGTTTTTTAGTGTTGTAATTTTACAACATCCTGTCAGATAGGAAGTACCACACCTACTTATTACATTGCTAAATTTCACTGCAATGGCTGGGTCTTGGATGTACCACACCCCAAATTACTGTAGATTACAAGAGTATACCAATGTGGTGGCGGCATGTCGGCATTCTATTGTTCAGAACGCCCACGCTTCGTTGGATGTGGTCTAGCGGTGCTTTGATTCAAGTGTCCGCCCTTTGATGTTACTTTGAAGTTAGCTTAGGGTAAAAAAAAGTGAAAGGAGAGTAGAACGTTATGTTGATGTTTGTGTGATGTATAGACTTGGGTTTCTAGCTGGTTCTAGCGAGAGAGAAAGGGATGTTGGGAGAATAAGTGACAAATAGCGTTCGTGTGCAGACTTGAGTAGATGCTGTGCTTGCAGTAATTGGTAAGCAAGGTTGAGGTGAGTGTTAGATTGCTCCAGAAGTTGGAGAAAGTTGCAAATTGCCTGTATTCATTTGCAACGAAGGTTTTGATTTTAATGAGATGCTGAGCCACACCTCGCAATCAGTATATTACATCCATGGTAGGTGTGGTTGGAATTATTATTAAAATTAATTCATTCTTTTTTCAAAAGCCCCCGGGTTACGAAACTGTAAGTGCTAACTCCATGCGCACGACTCGCCTACGCTTCCGGTTAATAATTTGTGATATAATTATTATTATAGTGTATAGTATATATATATATATAATTATATATATATACATATATATATATATATATAATTATATATATATATATATTCGGATTCTTTAAAACAGTTCACAACTTTACATATTGGGTTTGCTCTAAACGAAGATGCCAAAGAATCACTGTAATAAATGTGGATGTGATTATGAAGATGCTGGATTTTTCGGGACTTTGTTCGGGAGTGTAACAAATGTGACGGAGTGTAGCAATTGCGAAAATAAAAGACTTGAAAATCAGCGACAACATGAAGCCGATATGGTGCGAATACAGCAGCAAATAGAAAATAATAAGTTAGAAGCAGAAAAGCAAAGACTATCTGCAGAACGGACGAAAAAAACAGAACTAGCTAAGGCACAGGAAATGAAAGAATTTGAAATTGAAAAGGCCAGACTACTGCAAGAACTAGAAGCCAAAAAGTTAGAACATGCCAAAAACACAGAACTAGGCAAGGCAGAGATAATGAAAGACTTAGAAATTGAAAAGGCTAGAGTGTCGAAGGATTTGGAAGAAAAGAAGATAGCATTAGATAGGGAAAAACAGGAACGTGTCAGAAAAACAGATCACGAAAACGCCATAATAGAAGAAAAGAAGATGGAAGTTGAGAAAGAAAGAATACAAAAGCTGAAAGAAACAGAAGTTGAAAAGGCTAGAATGGTGAAGCAAATAGAAGAAAAGAAAATAGAAGCAGAGAAGGAAAGAGTAGAAAATTTGAGGAAAACAGATTTAGAAAAAGCAGAGAAAATTGGAAAAGTAGAAATGGAAAAGGCTAGAATGAAGCAAGAATTGGACGAAAAGAAGCTTGAAGAAGAAAAGAACAGAGTGGAGAAAATGCACTTGGCAGAGCTTAACAAGGCGCAGAAAGCTAAGGAAGCTGAAATCGAGAAAGCAAAACAAATAAAAGAAATAGAACTGCAAAAACAGGAGAATGAGAAGCAAATGCATAAAGATAAGTTAGTGTTGGCCGAAAAGGAATTGCAAGCACAAAAAGAGAAAGTAGAAAAATTGGTTAAAACTGATCTTGAAAAAACAGAAAAAATGAAAGAAGTAGAATTAGCAAAAATAAAACAAATGAAAGAAGCAGAATCAGAAAGAATAGAAAAAATAAAGGAAGTTGAGTTGGAAAAACTAAAAAAAAAAGAACAATCAGAGAAGGAGAAAAGAGAAGTAGATATAGAAAAAGCAAGGATGAAAAAGGAAACCGACATTGAACTAGCAGAAAAAGAATTGCAGAAAGTGTCAGTTAAGGTGGAAGGAACAGTTAAGATTGCAGAGAGTACAAGAATTGGGGAAGAAAACAAAGAAAAGATGAAAACAGAAGTATTTCTTGAATCTATAAAACAAAGAACCTCTACAACGAAAATGCTCCTTGATGCAGCAAAAGATGAAAAAGACAAAGAAACTAAAATGGAGTATCTGAGAATACTAGCAGGAGTTATGAACCGTCCCACCACCGAAGCTATCACGGACGGGAGGAAGAGTGATCATGAAATGCATACATAACATGCATGCAAGCGTGTATAAGTACAATGAATATAAATCTATAAATACGTAACCACTTTTATGTAATCACGATAATACTATATAGCGCTGCATAGCTAACTAATTAAGGGCATAAGATCCATGCTTATCGGTAAATCCTCAGGTTGGGACTAGAAACTGCATCCATATCCAATCGTCGTTTGTCAGTCGCTTGAGTATAATCTGTTGGTAAACCACTTCTTCATAAAGTAAATATGGGCTTGTTGTAGAATCTGCCTCAGTAAAGGGCCACTAACTTGTTGTATTAGTTGTATTACTACTATTGGTTGTATAATTTGTTGTATTGCTTGTATCAGTTGTATTACTTGCAATACTTGTGTCAGTTGTTACTGATTATTTGTATCAGTTGTATTTGTTGTATTAGATGTATTGGGTGTTCTGATTATAAGGGTGTATCAATGAACATTTCAATGAACATTTGTTTTTCATTGCAGATAATATCAAAAGTCACATTATCCACCAAGAGGAAGCAAATACAATACCAGGTAGTAAATACATGTATACTGTCTTCATAGTAAACAAAATAGTACAATACGAGTGAGTAACTTCACAAGGACATGTATCTCTTTTTGTATATGTGACCGGCTCTGCGAAAACCAGTCAGTCTTATGGATCAAAATATAATTTGGAGATATGATCAAAAATAGACAGTTCTGAATTATTTGGGCGATCACTGTTTTATTACATAAAAGGTTCACAAATGTCTTACCTATCTTTTGATAACTTTAGCAAGTCTTAGAGACCTCTCTGTACTTCGCTAGCCACTGCTAAATAAATTGCTAATCAATGGTTAAAAAATTAATTTAATTGCGTTTGTGATATGTGATAGTAAATTAGTAAAATGCTGTATTAGAGAATATGGTAGTACTCTCTATGTAGGGATGGCATGGAAAAACAATGGCCGCCCATACATTTCAATTGCAAGTGATGAGCTGAAATCTCTGCTAAAATTATATAAAGAAACAAGTCTTAATAAACACATACCTTTTGATATCTAGTGTTTGTATGACTAACAATATCTTCTACACAGTTGGAGATCATCTTTAAGATAGAGAACCGGCAAGTAGCAAAACTAGCAAAATCTTCATCATATTATTATTAGGATTATTTTCCAGACAAATCATTTTTTGTTTGTTGAAATATTACAGTGATTCTAGCACCATTCCAGTCACATTCATAGTAAAATTTTGGTCTGCAAATATCTAGATGATATCTTCAGATACTATAAATGAAGAGAGTCCTCACGACTACAAAGATTGTATCTCGAATTGGACGCCAATTTCATAAGTGCCACGTGAAATTTAATTATGCATGCTCATTTGTATACTTGGAACATGGAAGCTGAAAACTGGCATAGTGATAACATTTGTGAGCGAATACATTCTCATAACAATGACTATAATAATTATTAATATTAAAGCATATTATATACTATGATAAGCATTGGAAATTTGGAATACTGAACTAAAAAATATATATAACTAAATACTTATGTAGGGTTATATGGAAGTGGTTTGTTAAACTTTAGGTCCCATATAAACTTGTTCGCATCCTTTTTGGGTTTTGACATCCCTACATTTTTCATTTTATTGGAAATGTTCTTTTTAATTCTCGTTTGTAATTAAGATATATTTAGTTACCACTCTTAAATATCCTACACAAAAGAACTGTTGTATTGCTATTATTATCAATACATCATTTTAGTTTGACTTGGGCATGGAAAGTAGACTTTAGTTAGCATAATCAATATCTGTTATTAGTTTCAATTATCATAGGTTATTGGTAGGATACATTTTGTATTACGTAGCTAACATATTTTGATGTCTACTTTAATATTTTTTTACATCACAATAGTTATGATACAATAATGTGAGAGCATTTGAATATCATTGAAAAGCCAATTGGCTTTTCAATGAATATCAAAATATAATTTGGAGATATGATCAAAAATAGACAGTTGTGAATTACATTTCTAAGTCAACAGAATATCAAAATTAAATGTATTATTTTAGAAGAGAGGCCAGTACAAACAACAGATAACACTTCACAAACAGAAAAACTTCAGAATACAGTAGAAAACAATGAAGTACATCTGCAAGAAGTACAAATGCCAAGAGAAAGAAAGAAGCAGTTAGAGGAAGCTAGCAAGATATCATCAAACTCCAGTGACATCATTCATTTATCAGGTTAGAATAATTACAAACTGATCTCATAGTATTAATATCATAATTATTATTATACAGATGATCCTGGTCTTCATATAGCTAAACAGAAGGTGTTTCATATTAAAGGGAATACTCTGGATTGGGGAGATTATGGGTTTAAAATGAATTTCCCAGAAGGTACCACCCCACCATCACAAGTGCTTATCAAAGCTCTTGTTGGTGGTAAATTCCAGTTTCCTGATGGAATGGAGCTTGTCAGTGCTTTATATGTCATTTCATTTCCCGAAGAGTACCTCCAGCCTGTGGAATTACAGATACAGCACTGTGTCTATTTGAAGAGTTCACAACAATTTAAATATCTCAGTTTCATAACGGCACCTATAGATGAGTCAGTACCACCATACAAGTTCCATTTCATAGAGGGTGGTAAATTCTATACTGATTGTCATTATGGAATGATAGTCTGTTCCAAGTTTTGTATAATGGGCATTGGTAAGAAGACTAATGGTCATGATCCATACATCTCATTTGAGGTAGGGGATACTAGTGATACTGATAGTGAAACACAATCCACATCTGAACATGGTTAGGATATTATTAATAACAGTATTGAATAACAGTATTTAAATATTTATTATAGTAGTCGATGTTCAATCATCTGATATTGATGTGTCTCATATTGACTTATCTTCAGAAGACCAAGTTCCTAGTAGTGATACTGACAGTGAATTACAATCTACATCTGAATACGGTTAGGATACTATAGTACACTGGAAAAATAAAATTGTTAATATCTTTATAAAAGTTTATTTGATTGTTTAGTAAACTGCCAAGGCCTAGCAATAGTCGAAATTGTAATTTAATTGGTTATGTATGTTGTTATGACTGCAGGTGATATACCGTATAGCGGGAAATTTCCGTTGAAAGAAATTTGCGTTAAAAATACAAAAAGCTTTTAGAATAAATTTTCGTTGAAATAAATTTCGTTGACGAGCGGCCATAGCAGTTAGCCACACCTTTTTAGAAAAAATTAATTTGTGTTAGCTATCATTATCTAGTTCTTACCACTTCATTGGCATCCTTTATAGCCTCTGGCTTAACTATGTCTGATAGCGGTCCCTTGGGGTCTGGAAGAGATGAATCAGGCTTAAAATACCGATAAAGAGCCATCGCTAGTAAACAATAATAACACACATGTGAGAGGTGTGACTTTGAAACCACACGTGACTGTCGCAAAATTTTCCTCGAGTCAATATTTTGTTGATTCAAATTTTCGTTGCCCTCAACTGCCAACGAAAATAACGAAATTTTGCACCCAACGAATATTTCCCGCTATACGGTACATGTACTAGTACAAATTATAATCCTATAATTGCAATTTTAATTTTCTTTTACTGTCTATTAAATATACAAAAAAGCAAAATAATTAAATCTTTGTAGGTTTCCAAACCTTCTTTGTCTAATATGACATGATAATTGATACAAGTATGTATCATGTAGTAATAGCAATACAAATGACAAATTAAATTTGCATCCTTAAAACTGCAACAAATCTAATTAATAACAATATTAATTACAATTATAGGTGATGTTCAGAATGATGTGTCTAATACTGACTCTTCTTCAGAAGATAAGGATACTAGTAGTGATACTGATAGTAAAACACAGTCTAAATCAGAGCATGGTTAGGATATTAATAGTATATTATCAATACTTTACTACTATAATTATTATTAGTGTTAACTGGCAATACTGAAGATCATCCTAGTAGCGATATTGATGGTAAAATACCACTTTCATCTGGACATGGTTAGGATATTAATAGTTATTATCAATGCTTTTCTGTTATAATCATTGTTAATAGATGTTCCATCAATTGACATTACTGAAGATCATCCTAGTAGCAATATTGATGGTACTCCTTCATCTGGACATGGTTAGGATATTAATAGTATATTATCAATACATTACTATTATAATTATTATTAGCCAACATTTTGTTAACTGGTAATACTGAAGATCATCCTAGTAGCGATACTGATGATACTCCTTCATCTGGACATGGTTAGGATATTAATAGTATATTATCAATACATTACTATTATAATTATTATTAGCCAACATTTTGTTAACTGGTAATACTGAAGATCATCCTAGTAGTGATACTGATAGTAAAATACCATTTTCATCTGGACATGGTTAGGATATTAATAGTATATTATCAATGCTTTTCTATTATAATCATTGTTAATAGATGTTCCATCAACTGGTAATACTGAAGATCATCCTAGTAGCGATACTGGTGGTAAAATACCACTTTCATCTGGACATGGTTAGGATATTTTATATATATATATATATATATGTATATATATATATATATATATATATATATATATATATATATATATATATATATATATATATATATATATATATATTAGTATTTGTATTATTTTGTAGCTGATATTCATTCAACTGACAAAGTTGATAAGGACTAGTAGTGATGCTAATGATGAAACACAAACACGTCACTCTATCTCAGTAGGAGGTATATAAATATTGTTACATGATATAGTAGTAAATACTTGTATACTCTATATATAGTAAAAGTTTCTAATGATTCTGGCGTACCTGATAACATATACACTGGTGGAATTTATTATGAAAGGATAGGTAGTAACAAATGGCTGATGATGTTTATGGTGGTCCAGAAAATAAATGCTTTCTTAGAGGTAATTAATATGGTACCTGCATGGTCTCACATAGCCAGACTCGACTTACTATGAAGGAAGCAGTTTAGGTCTGGCTATGAGACTATACGTTGCTATGGTTTCATCTACTACTGCAGGGGGAGAGGACTCCATACACCTTGATTATTGTATAATTATTTCTTTTTTGTATAGTTCATATCAGCTAAATACCCCACTGCTACTGAAGATCAGATAATTAGATTCTCATTCATAGACAGTAATACTGGCTATATTGAACTACTTCTCCAGGATTCAGACATTTGTCAAGGATGGAATATTGAACCACACATGGAACCTCTCAAAGTAAATAATGACATGTTATGATGAATATTCTTACTGATTTAGTGAATGTTAACATTATAAGTTATATTATACATAGCTATTATATTGTATTATATTGATTACATGTCTAAATATGTACTATGTAGTTCAAGAAGAAATTGAATTGCTGATATACTACACCATGTTGTTGTTTATTATCTGATATTGCATATAGATTATATTATTATATTAGTTTATAGCCTAAGTAATATATACCATACATAATTATGAATTTCAGCTTATGAAGAGAGATGCTGATCTATTTGGATCAAGTGATCTTCCCATTCCACCATCTTGTCTGATCACTATATGGGCAGATTTATCCTGTAATCCTAAGATACGTTTGAGACATCCAGTAACACTAACTGGAATAAATTGTAATACAAGAAAAATATATATCAGTAGATTCCTTGAAACATCTACTTGAGGTATATAATTCATTATTATCGTATGTTAAAATCAACTGATTCTCCTACACTTAAGAGTCTACTAGTGATCAAGTACAGGATATTAATACATCAAAGCATCCAATCAATACACTTCATATAGGTTAAGAGTTTCATGTACTGTACTAAATGTATACACTGTATTGTGAGCAATAGTACACTTCCATATGGCATTGTACCTTCATTTAGTTGGTATAGTTTATTAATTAGTTAGACACCTTTGTTAATGATATCTAAATACTCTATCACACTTCTCTTACTAGAGTGTTAATGACTCTAATGATAACTACACTACATTATATGGACTCATAGAAACATCATTACTGAGTTTAAATTAGCACTTATGTGCAACCTAAATCACAGTTTTAATTTAGTACATACAGCTATAGCTTCAGATGATTTAGGTTGAGCTCTGTAGTTTACATAAGCCTAGGATTCCAATGCTAAAATCCAGTTAGTTGTGCTCCGAAATGTTTTCACTTATAACAAAACAATAAAACAAGTTATTTTAACCCAAACAATGTCAATCAATCGGTAATAATTAATTTATACCCTCTGCACTGAAAAAAGGTTGTTAGAGTAAGGCCAACTCTGTACTCTAACTGGGTTCATGTTCACTTCAGTCCAGTTAGCTGTAGTCTAACATATACATAATAAAAATTATAATTATAAACAATTTATATATTTACACAGGTAGTGAAAGATCCAGTGTTGATACCAGGGAAGTTGTAAAATGTATTGAACTAGTAATGGAAGGGAGTCATGCCAAACTCACTCGATTATTTGAGACTAGTTCATTGAAAACACTTGCTGATGAATTATTAGAAGCTGGTATAATAACACGTGATGTTCAGACAAATCCTACCAGTGATAATATTATTAGCTGTTTCTTATCTGGTTTTGAATTCAAAGATGACCTAGAAGAAATTGAGGAATGTTGCACGAAATTCTTCTATGCTTTTTATGAAATACGTGGTCCATATGTCGATGCAGCAAACAAGATCAAGAAATCCATACAAGAGTCAGTCAGAGATAAATATGGAATTCAGTTAAATGTGTAGTATATATACAATGTACCTGTTAGTTTGGTTCAGTACTACTCTACACTATAATTGTACACACAAAATAACTTGTTTTTATTCCTCCTTTTCGCAAATTTTAATTTTTGTAGTTATAGTTTTATAACCGAATCCAGTTAGTAAAACTTTCCACAAATATAATAATTATATATCTTATTAACAATAATTATGTGAATTGCATATGGGTATGAGTCTGAGCAAGTGATTTGGAATACATAGCTCTACCATTCTTCAAACCATCCAAACAACTAATCCTATGGTTTCTCTACCATCAATGTGTATATATGCAACTGTTCTAATGAGATATTGATTGGCTGTTGTTATATATGGAAGTGGTTAGCTTAATTTTGTACTGATCCCAATCTTGTTCATGTGTTTTTTTCAGTTTTGGTATCCCTATATTATGGGAGTATCTATTGCAGCTATACATCCGTATGTGTAGTACACACATTTCTGTAAATGCATTCATTCGTAAAGTACATGTATTAGAAAACACATACATATTATTATTGAGAAAAAAAAATTAATGGGACACTGGAAGAACATCAGCCAATCTTAATCTCATGAGCCACTCCAGAGGGAAAATAATGAACATTACCAACACATATATAAGTAACTAATTATTATTAAAAGAAACAGGATGTCTGAACACTGGAAAAAACAATAGGTATCTCTAAAACTGAATGTGTATTTATGAGGATAAACTACGCTTATATAGTGTTTTCTGACACCAACACAAATATTAGATACCTGATGTCACTCCCTTCTTAATTCAACCCACTACCACAATATGCAATACTTTAGCTTATGAAAACGTTTACAATTGCTATTGTTGGTAAAATCATTGTTAGTTGTTGTCTCGGAGTCCTGATATGCTGTATCTGCTGATGACTACCAGAGTCCAATCATCTGAATTGTTGATTCCCAATACTCCAATTAGGGAGAAAGGTTCTTTATTTCTCTTGTCACTTGAGGAAAGCATTGTCTCAAATATTATCATTTATTGGATTTTGCAGTTCACTACTTTCACATTGGGACCACTACAACAGCTGCAGAGGTGGGGATCCTTGGTCATGGATGTGACTGGACATACATGTCCTACGTATAGACTAATGTTTCTGAGACGGGTTACAGTTGACAGAACCCCAACAAAATTTATGATGATTAGCTGATTCTTGCTGTAGATGGTGCTGTACTAAGAGGTGATAGTGGTTTCACATAAACATTATAACGTCATTACATTGTCAATAGGAAATACAGTAGCAATGTCAATCAATTACTTTTACACAGGTCAGCTATCATGTGCATGCAACATCTACATACATGTATCAGACCTGGAGGTGTTAATACGAAACACAATCTCTGCTCTTTTTTTGATATAATTACAGTATACAGCAATAAACCATCACCGTACAGTAGAGTAACTGCACTGTAACTGTGGAGAACTTCTCCCAAAACTACTCTTCTAATGTAAACAGAATCTAATCCACAGTTAACAGTGCACCCGTGTGTGAGATGATGCCACATAAAGCAATACATCAAAGAAGTATCATACATCCAATCACAAAAATGTTTAGTAGACAACGAATACACGCTATAATTGAAGTTTACACTTATACCCAGGACTAAACTAGGATGGGGTTTTCGAGGTAGTGCCTCTTGTCAGATAATTTGACAAGAAAACTTAGTACAGAGGTAAGAATGGGAAAGAAGGAACATACTGGTCTGAATGATGGATTTAAGGACGTTGTGTGAAGTGATAAGTACCGTGTACAGATGGTTTTGTTGCCGGACAAAAAAAAAGGAAAGCAACCAAAGCAAAAACCTAGGTATAGTACCATATAAAATAATAATAATAATAATAATAATAATAATAATAATAATAATAATTGGGGAGAGCCTGAGTGAGCCCCACACTAGGGAGTTGGTTGAGAATTTTCTCTACATATATATGTATGTATCGTATGTGATTTCATATGTTCTATTAAACCATGTTAACCTTTCAAATAGTATGTTAGTATGGTATGTATTTCGTAAATATCTTAATGTTCAAATTTTCAAATCAAACATTTCTATTAAAGCCACGTGCATGGATGATGAGAGATCGAGGAAAAAGAAAAGAGAGAGACAGAGCTAAACGAGCTGCAGAGACTAAAAAAAGAGATAATAGAGATTGGATAGATGGTACTGATGATCTGGTGTACATATTTTATGCATTCTTGTTGTGCTCTGTTAGTGTCGTCAGGTAAAGGAGCTAATATTTACTCAACATTAGGAGCATTTCAGGCAACATCTCTAAATTTAAAACCAACCCATGAACTGTTGCATTTTGTTCTTCTTCCATATCAAATGCACTAAACACTTGATTTTCCTCAGTGTCAAAAATTTGGTTATTCTAACCACACCTTCTCAGGCTCGCCCCACAATGATTGTATGTATGCAAGCATTCTCTAGTATTAATGTAATAATTATTTCCTTTTTTTTGTGTACACCAAAACATCCTCTAAAGGTTCGTGTCTGGCAGGGGAAACCATAATCGTAATATTTTGGAGTATCATTACTAAAACTAAAAGTACGTATTTTGTAAGTATGCACACACACATGCACACACAAAAACACAGACACAGACACACACAAACAAACAAATGTGATCAGATGTGCAAATAATAGAGGAATTGTATACAGTTCTGAAATACTATACTTAAAAGGTACATGTATAAGTGTCATTTCCACATACATGTATGTCTACAATAATTATACATAATAAATACTAATATACAGGTACATGTGTATAATTATAATACCTGTAATATTGACATAAAAAAAGATGTATAATATATGTGCCCATCATTCTAAAATACTACACACGCACGCACACACACAAACACACACACACACACACACACACACACACACACACACACGCACACACAATTTATATAAGGTTCGCCTAACTCTGTTTATGTTCAGGTACACTTACGTATGTTTTGACAACTGTTGTATAGTCTCATCCCAAGCTGCATCCACTAACTACATAGAGAATCATCTAGTGACTTTCTTGGTTGTGCTGACTCAGCATGCAGGAAATCCTGCACTATCAAATTCAACTATACAATAACGTCGTCAAATAAGAGACAACTATCATGGTTAGATGTGTGATCGGTGAATGAAAATGTCCAAGGAAAGTTTGTTCTGGTGATTAATATAAGCTGTTTGTTGCTGATGTCTATATTGGACATAGCTAGCTAGATCTACACTACTAAGTAAAAATGTGCTCTTTAGTTTACCAACTCAGAAAGAAGGCTACATGTATGTTATACCAGTGAGTCTGCCATTATTATTTGATACCTGGTAATTGGCAGCAAATATTAGAAACCAACCAGTTTCTGATATTTTGCCATTGGCAGGTAATGGAGGCACATGTTCTGCACCAAATAATCACATGACATACTGAGTCGACACAATCTAAAAAGGCATGAGACACTTCTCCACATAGTGAGCGTGGCCAAGGATGAGACTAACTGTTGTAGTGCAGTTTTCTCACAAAGTTAATTTTTATATCTTAGGGACACATACATTTTCTTTTTGAGTGTTTTATGACTAACAAAATCTTATGGATGGCCAGAAATCATCAATTACACGTAGGTAAAGAACCACCAAGTGGCAAACTGCTAGATTGTTCCTCATCTGCCATGATGATAATTATCAGTTCTTTCAAGAAAATATGTTTCTACACTTGCGAAGCTATCAAAGCAGTTTTTAAATTCAATCCATGCACGGGAAAAATTGTCATACTGTTTTGTTTCTTGACATAGTAAATGAATACTTTTATGATTGCTATAACTATAATTGTACATGTACATGTACATGTTTTTGACGTACTTTTTGTATGGGATGAAGTTTGAAGGGAACTGACTGACATTATCAATAATGCTACAATGCCACTGATAACAGTAATACAATATATAAGTGTTTATTAACAAATTCATTAACTGATTATCAGAACTGCTGATTTATTACCTGTAAATGGTATGTGCTAATGTAAGATATATTGTAAAATTATTCATAGACAATAACAAATGAGATATCTTGATACCCTAGTGGACAATTGGATTATATTCATCGATACATAAACAAGGGTGGGGCAATAAAGGTGTGTTCAATTGTGTTCACCAGCAGTGAGAGCTTATGCAGTAGTGTATATGTGTTGTATAACAAATCATATTTTTGCCGACAGAACATCACCTGAGCTTGAGCCAATCAGATTGCCAATCAGGTGATTGTAATTTAATCAGGTATGCAATTAATGAATATGTAATTTCATTCGAAGTCAGGTAATGCAACGACCACATCCCTTATTTGTACATTTTAAGCAACAAGAATTTTTCTATACACTAAGAAAATAGACTAACACGCATACACAGATAGATTATATATCATAACTTTATACATTTAACTCTTTATGCCTAAGCCAAAGTACAGTGCCTACATGTTTGATAAATGTTGCATTGGATTTTGGTATATAATACATGTATGTGCAGACCAATGAATATATCATATATATATGATGCATTCAGTGATTCTTGAAGTTTAATTATGAAATCATTGTTTTATCTGTAAATTATAATCTATACTCCATCTTTACTCTTTGAGTTACATTAAAATATTTCAAAGTATATTTAAATATTTATTATCTATCTAGATAATTATCAATAGAAATATAACACATAATGTTTGTGGATATGTTACTCACAATGTATAGAAATGAGTTCCTCTAGTACAATAGTAAGTTAATTATTTGAAATGAACATCTGTAAGTGGAGATTGAAGAGGTGAAACATCATTTTTAATATTATACAAACATATTCACTCTTTCCTTCCAATATTCTCCAATAAATTACATAGCTTGAGGCAATCCGGCAAACAATTTAATTACTTACATTTTTGTAGTATCATTACTAAAACAAAAGCACATATTTGTTAAGTGTACACAGTGACTACACACACACCTACGTGATCAGATATACATGTACATGTAATAGGAAAATTCTAAGGAATTATAAACAGCTCTGAATCACTATACTTTAAACATTAAAGCACATGAAGTGTCATGTCTATACAGTATATCTGTAATTAGCATAAAAGTAATATTATTCATAGACAACAACAAAAGAAATCCCAAAACTATTGGATTACATTCATCAATTAGTGTAAATAAGAGATGACACTAAAAGTACACATTATTCAGCTTCAGATGAACAGCAAAGGTATTCTGTTCAATTGTATTCATCAGCAGTGGGAGCACCAGGGCTGGGCTGTTGTGTCTGTGGTATAATGTCTTAAGCTGACAACAAATCACATGATTTTGAACCAATCAGATTGTCAGTCAGGTGATTTTAATTTAATAAGGTATGCAAGTATTCAAAATCAAGTGATGCACTGACTGCTTTATTTGCTTTTAAGCAACAAGAATTACATTGTACTACATACAAAGAAACTAGACTAATACACAGATGGTTTATACCTACATGTAACTCTGTTTATGCCTAATTAACATGCCAAAGTACAGTGTCATCTTTTTGGATAACTATTGTATTAAAGTTTTAGTATACACACTGTATGTATGTGCAGACCAATGAATATCTCATATACATGTAGATGATGCATCCAGATTATATTGAACATTTATCATTAAATCATTGTGAATAATAATTTATGATCCATCTTTACTTTTGAGCAATATTAAACACACTTTAAAGGAAGCTTTGACCCTTCATCTGCTGTAGGCGCTTTAAACCGCCCAACCGCCTACTTTATATTGCGAGAGGCGCTTTAAGGTGCCCAAGTTAAATCAGTGGGCGGAGTAGTTAATATCTAATTACTTTCAGCTCGATAACTCTAACATTTTATAAGACTCAAGATTCTAACTTACTTTAAAAGAAGAGTTGTTAAGCAAGCCACTGATGTCAAATTTATGCTTCGCTATAAGCAGGAAGAAACTAAGGCAAGCGGTTGAACATTTAGTAGTCCCACTGGCAATGCTCACCTCTATACTTGCCTGCATAACTTCTGCATTTTAAAAAGCAGTGACTTTTAACTCACTTAGTTAGACAGAACACCATCTAAGAAAGCCGTAGATATCAAAAACAAGCTTCGTTAGCTACATAAAAGGCGAGTATTTGAATGTGTAGTAGTCAGTGGCATCGCCCACGATTACCTTCGATTTTTGGACTGCTCTAAAGGGTGACTGCAACAGAAAAATTTTTTTGTTTATTTTTGCAGTTAAATTTAATGATAGTATTTATTATCAAAACAATGTGTATCAAAAATTAAATGATAATGATGGTTCCATGATTTCCTCCTATATTTGCAACCACAAAGTTTCTACAAATGTCTTTCGCACTATGCCCACAAAATGGAATAACTGCAAACGCATTGAAGGGTTAAATACTATCAGTATCTGTAAGTGATGAGCTGAAATCTCTGCTAAAATTACAGAAACAAGTCTTAATACGCACATACGTTTTGATATCTAGTGCTTTTATGACTAACAACATCTTCTAGACAGCTGGAGATCCTCTTTAAGGTAGCAAACCGACAGGTAGCAAAACTCATGTAATATTATTCATTAACAACAACAACAAAGGAAATTCCCAATCTATTCATCAATAAGTGATGACACTAAAAGTACAACAGTAAAGTATTCTGTTCAATTATATTCATCAGAGGAGCACCAGGGCAGGCCTGTTGTGTCTGTGTGTCTTTAGCCGACAACAAATCACATGACCTTGAACCAATCAGATTGTTCAGTCAGGTAATTATCCAACTAAGAGGGTATGGATGTTACTGGGGTTTACCTATGTACACTGAACATGTAAAGTATAGGTACAGTTGTATTGCAGTTTTCTTCAGTGCAAATTGTTAACTAAGGTTTTATGCATAAAATAATGTAATATTTATGATAATCACGTCTTTCACTTGTTATAGACAGAGTTCAATTACAAAACATGATCACGAAACATGATCTTAAAGCTATAAAATCAATAGCAGGCATTTCAATGCCCATAGATAAAAAGTAGGAAAACTCCCACAAATACATACATTTAGTGAACGAAAAAGGACTCAGAGATTACCACACAGACACACATACTGTACACACATATAATCAATTCACTCAGTGGTGTACAGGTAGTGTTTTCTTTATTCAACGTTGTCCATTGTAAAATTTATAAAAGTTGTGAAACACTATTTGTATAAGCTCATAATCGTACATATAATAATATTATTAAAATTACTGGGGTTACATTTTTGACACTACATATGAAATGAACTACGAAGGCAACATCATCAAAATTGCTGCAAAGCCACTGATGACAAATTGACAATACCATTTTGTTTAGTAAAACATTATCGAAAATTTTATTACTTGATGATCAAGCTGTTGATGCATAAAATTCATTACAATGTACATGATATGTGCTAATATAAGATGAATTGTAAAATTATTTATAGACAATAATAAAAGAGATCTCTTGATACCCTAGTGGACTATTGGAATATATTCATCAATAGATAAACAAGGGCGTGGTACTGAAAAGTACACATTCATCATTATTCATTTATTCATACCAGTGCTATGTATGGTATAACAAATAATATTTATGCTGACAGAATATCACCTGACCATGAGCCAATCAGATTGTCAATCTGGCCATTGTAATTTAATCAGGTATGCAAGTAAATTAATAAATAATTCAAGATCAGGTGATGCACTGACTGTATCCTTTGCTTTATTTGTACCTTTTAAGCAACAAGAATTACATTGTATTACACACTAATAATAGACTAATACACAGACTTTATACACCTACATGTAACTCTATTTGTGCTTAATTAACATGTCAAAGTACACTGTTAACTTTTTGGTTAGCTGTTGTAATAATTTTTTAGTATTATGATATATGTATGTGCAGACCAATGAATATGTCATATACATGTAGATGATGCATTCAGTTTACTATTAAATCATTGTTTTATTTGTAAATTATAATTTATGATCCATCTTTACTCTTGTGCTTATACCTATTAATTACACATTAAAACTATAATACCTGATGTTTGGGGATATTACACATACTGCACATTACTCACAATATATAGGAATGTGTCCCTCTAGTTCATTGGATCTCAACTATAGTTTGAAATGAAGATCTGTAAAAAGGTGAAACATCATGGTAGAAGACCAATCGAATAGCTTGGGATAGTAAATTTTAAACGCAAACACTATAATTATTTTAATGCTGTTTTGGTAGATCATTACTAATACAAAAGTTATGTGGTTAGTGACAAAGCAGACATACACATGTATCATACAGACATAAGATACCCAACATATCAGACAGACATTACATAATGACAAAGCCCAACATATAAGAGTGATGTCCAGTATTGCCTACACCAGTCCTATGACAACTCAGGACTGCCCCAAGGGCTAGGTTATTTTTGTGTCTGGAGGATCTTTAAAAGAATCCCAGACAGACCAAAGGACTTCCTTTGAACAATGTATTAGGATAACCATGTGTCCGTAGGATCCTTAAAGGGAAGTACTACGACAGTACAAGTGACATCCTTCAACTATGTAATAGGATAACCATGTGTCCAGAGGATCCTATAAAGGAATTTCCAGTCTAGAATATCCCTTGAACAAAGCTATATACATGTAGTATCCTGAGAATCTTTGAAGAGATTACTTACTGGCAATAAAACTCTACGAACAAGGATATTGCTCAAGCATAATGAGATTCCTAACTCTTTAAGGGCATTGGAGATAAAATGTAATATCCCTTAGTGTACTGGTTTTTACACAGGGGTGTTGTAAACAAGGGATGCAAAACTCTTAAACACTTGATAACACCAAGTTGCCGGAATAATTGATGGCCTACTTTCTCTCACTTCACAGTGGTTCCTTATATACACACATACCTAGGCAAGGTGCAAAGTTAGTTTCTTACTATGTGAACATCACAGATTTACACAGATAAGTATAGGAAACCAAATATGCTAATGACTTAATTATGATAGCATAAACTAAATAAACTAGTTCCACCTTTTATTTGATCAATCAAGTAATTTAAAAAAAAAAACAATGACTAATTGGTGGTTCAGTAAAAGATTATAATTGTACTGTTTTGTTTCTTGACATAGTAAATGAATACTTTTATGATTGCTATAACTATAATTATACATGTACATGTACATGTTTTTGACATAATTTGTATATGGGATGAAGTATGAAGGGAACTGACCGACATTATCAATAATGCTACAATGCCACTGATAACAGTAATACAATATATAATTGTTTATTAACAAGTTTATTAATTGATTATCAAAACTGCTGATTTATTATCTGTAAATGGTATGTGCTGATATAAGATAAATTGTAAAATTATTCATAAACAATAACAAAAGAGATCTCTTGAGACCCTAGAGGACAATCAGATTATATTCATTGGTAGATAAGTAAAGGCGTTACACCAAAAGTACACATTATTCATCTCTAGTTGAACAAGGGTGGGGCAGTAAAGGTGTGTTCAATTGTATTCATCAGCAAACACACCAGTGTATGTGTGATATAACAAATAATATTTATGCTGACAGAACATCACCTGACCTTGAGCCAATCAGATTGTCAATCGGGTGATCGTAATTTAATCAGATATGCTTAATGCTTAATGAATATGTAATTTTATTCAAGGTCAAGTGATGCACTGAGTGCATCATTCACTTTATTTGTATCGTTTTAGCAACAAAAAATATTATAAATTAACTAACACACATACACAGATGGCTTATATACCTAACTTTGTTTATACCAAAGCCACAGTACAATGTCTACTTCTTAAATAAACGTTGCATGAACATTTTTTTAGCATTCAACTTTTCTTGAAGATTTATTATTTGTGAATTATACTGGACTACTGCACTGTACTAATGGCTGCAATATTAGTGTGGGTGTTCATTTGCCACACCCAAAATAATGCGGGGGTGTTTTCTGCCACTCCCAAAAACTTTGTGGCCATTCTGTTTTCCGCTTGCATGTAAATGACTGTTCCAGATAAATTCTCATATAGGTTAATACTTGAAAGACAGAAAGCAAAAATTGACTTCAATTTTCTGAATTTTGAAAACAGAAATTGACATTTGCTTTTTTATTTCTGCTTTTGTTTTTTGTTATCTTAATCCTCACTTCACTAGAGGATAGATATATCGTCGCTTAATTAATACACAAGAATTCTTTCAATTAGGATAATGTATAATTATTATTACAAAAGATCACCATGCTGTGGGATACTATATAGTATGGTAGTGTAGCGTACATGGTGGAAGAGCTCATGCATCGTAAAAACTGATTGGTTGAATCAATATCACGTAATTAAATGAAGGGGTGCACTGTAACTATTGTTCAACCAATTTTATCAGGTCATTAGGTGCATTTGTTCCATTAACATCTATCAAACATTATGTTGGCAGTGCAAACTATGTCAGTTCCCTGTACATTTATATTTTCAATTAAAAACATGATAACCATGTTTACAACGGAAAGTAAATATTGTATTTTCCATTAGAAACATAACAATATTGGCTTCCTAGAGATGCTCATGTTTACAATGGAAAATAAAGATTGTATTTTCCACATAACAATATTGCTCTCATTTTATGTATTAAGCACTACCAAGTAAATCAAACAACAGATCAGTCATCACATGTGCATGAGCACTTCCAACTATGTACATCACACTAGCATGTCTGGGAAAGTATATAGTATCCCATAGCATGCATAGTGATCTTTTGTAACAGTAATTATTATAAATTAAAATATATATTTATTCTGCAGTGAATGAAAATTAAGTTAACAGAAAAGAAAAGCAGAAGTCAGAAAATAGAAGTTGATTTTTGATTTCTGTCCTTCAAGTATGAATTTATCTGGAACAGTCATTCACATGCAAACAGATGGCCTTCAGTTACCTAACCACACATGTTATTCATATTTTAGTGTATTTCTACCCCCATGTTATTTTGGGAGTGGTAAATGAACGCCCACACTACTTTCGTAGTCCAGTAGTACAATCCTGTGATTAGGGACTACTACTATAATTAATGATCCATCTTTACTCTTGTACTACATTAAACACAAATTAAAGGAACCTTTAAATATTATTTATACCAAGTGTCTACTGCTAAAGTTTACTATTAACTACACATATTGAAACTACAATACACGATGTTAAACAGTTTGTGGATACTACACTTACATTACAAGGAGTGAGTCCCTCTAGTTGCACACAATGTACAGGAATGTGTCCTTCTAGTTGTACACAATGTATAGGAATGTGTCCCTCTAGTTGCACACAATGTATAGGAATGTGTTCCTCTAGTTCAATTGAAAGTTAATTATTTGAAATGAATATTTGTAAGTGGAGATTAGAGAAGAGACATAGATAAAACATCAATTATAGTATTATACAAACCTATTCATCTACAATCAATCAACAAATAAAAATGTGTACTTGGTAGGAGACCAATCCAATAAATTACATAGCTTGGGATAGTAATACTTATAATTATTTTAATGTTGTTTTGGTAGTAACACAACTAAAACTAAACATATTTTGTTAAGTGTACACACAGACACACAGACATACAGACACACAGACACACACACACACACACACACACAACAGCATCTGTAATAGCAATAGCCTTGTAATAATTAATTAAAAACGCCCACCCAAGATTAATTAGGAGAGCACATACACACATGGGTAGGTAAAAACATTTTTAGGGAGTAGGATCTTTTATAATCCGGTAAGAATGAGCCATTATTTAACTTCAAAGTTTTGTAAGGCAGTTATTATTACATGTATTTACTGATGCATTGGTAAACAGGACTCTATAAGCATTTTCAGATATGGATAGAGAGGAGAGGGTTGGGATCCCACCAAAGATGTCTTTAACCCCCAGTTCTGGTTCCCAAGGCCAGGCATATGTTAATATGTTATATACCAAGAGCTGCATATACATGTACATGTATACACTACAACTATTGTGTGGTCAGAGGAGAGCAAGCCCAGAGGTAAAGATTTACATGAACACATTAAATGACAGAATAGGTCATGCTTTGTAGATGATGGTACTGTTCTGTTCCCTCAAAGAGATGGACAAGTCCCTTGCCACCCAAAATACATATGTATTTTACATATTTTTGTACACCCACACACAGTCGAGATGTAGTTAAACCCTGTTGTAATTCTTAACTTAACCACAAAGTTATTAGAGCACATGTTCAAGCAAACCATGCCCTCAATAAATGACTTCATTACTATAGGCTGTATATTAGAACATAACATAGTCTAGATAATAAGTTTCACATGGGTGACTACAAACAAAATAAATCCCCTTTTAGGAGGCACACAAATTATAAAAAGGGGTCAGACAGAGAGTTGAGCCCATAAAAACGTTTTAATTCCCGGTTCTGGTTCTCAAGGCCAGACTGACTCACTATCACCTTCATGTGTTGCCAATGCAATAATGACATAAAATAAATTATAATATATGGGTGTAGGCCACTGCATGTTGAACTGGGACTGGGAATAAACCATAAGAATGTGAGTGCGTGATTGGGCTGACCAGCAGCAATTATTTCAATAGAATCGATGAGTGAGGTTGTCTGAAAGCAGGCCAATCATTCCAATCGAGGTGCAAGCCTTGTCGCCAGAGCAGAGATTTTGATAACTTTTGAAGCCTGGGCCAAATTGGCTCAACAATGGTTAGTGTGTACGCCATTGGGAATACATTTTGACCCAATTAACAAAGAGTTAATGCTGTTTGTGACAATATAATCATAATTAACTGCTCCATCTGGCCCAAAGAGAGAACTGTGCAGTGCCAAATAAGAAGCTCTTTGGGCCAATGGTGTGCCATATGAGCTTATCAAAAACACTGCGCCAGAGCTTTGGGTTATGGCTGTCAATGTCTTTGAGAATTAACTGAGGTTAAATTGCCTTCACCAAACACATACACACACACTCACACACATGATCAGAGGCACATATAATAGGAAAATTCTAAGGTATTATGAACAGTTCTGAAACACTACACTTAAAAGTATAGGCACTGTAGTGTCATGTCCATATATGTCTATAATAATAAAATACATACACTGTAATAATTTGTAATTATAATAACTATAATACTGATATGAACAGTCATCAAGAAGCTACTGACTGATAATTCACTGATGACAAATACAAGTTGAACAAGGGTGGGGCAGTAAAGGTATTCTGTAGTGGGAGCACCAGGGCAGTACACATATGTGTGGTACAACAAATAATGTCTTAAGTTGCATATCACATGACTTTGAACAAATCAGATTGTCAGTCAGGTGATTAATCTGATAAATTGAGTGCATTGTAATTTCATTCAAGGTCCTTGAGTGCATCCTTCATTTTATTTGTGCCTTTTAAGCAATTATACACTAAGAATACAGACTAATTCACATAAATAAATGGTTTCATTTATGCTGAAGCCAAAGTGCAGTGCCTACTTTTAAAATAGTTATTGTAGCTATTTTTGAATTATATTTTATGATCCATCTTTTCTCTTGTGCTATATTAAACACACTTGTCCTTCAGCTTAAACACATCAGTATTTATAAACTGCCAACACTGCTGTTTTCTCTTATTATTACTTGGATTCTACACGTATAGTATCTACACTTAATGTTTTCAAGTGTACTACCACACCACCTGTGACTAGTCTTGTGTCCCATTCTAACAAAGCACAAAGGGTCTGGAAGATCTGTTGAAGCAGTCATTCTGTGCTTTTATCAGATATCAGGTGATTTCACTTAATGTGGGAGGGGCTGACTACATGAGACTGTAAGATGTAAACACATCTTTTCCTGTCAGAAACAACTTTGATCTACTTCTCTTGTTGTGTTTCAAATCCTAGTTTACTTTTGGCAGTTTCAATTGCTTCATACTTATCCAACCGCCTCCACTTAACATTAAGTGAAATCCCTGGATATCCCACTTAACACAGATCACTCACACCCTTCCAGAGCAGGGGGGCTGGCTACATGAGACTATCCTGTGTCATGAATTATGCTACTGTATCAAGCAAATTAACCTAGACTGGAGACAATGCCCTGTCTTGCACACACAAAATGACACAGGACTGGATAAGTTAACGTAATACACCCACACAATTATATAACTGTGAACATCGAAACAATAGCAATGATAAAATTATACAATTAAGGGTGCTTCTTAGCATAACTTTCCTTGCATTTCATCATGATCCTAGGCAGTATCATTGCAAAGGCTATTTACTATAAATAGTCCTGTATCACATGGTGATGAAACAACAACTTCTTCATTTTATTTTTCTCCTGAATTTCAATGATTTAAATATTTTTTCTTCAATTGAGTTTCAAAGATTCTAGTGATGCTTCACTTCCATTATTGGTGAACTTTCAATATATTATATGTGTTATGATTATTAATTACTTACAGTTTTAAGTGTGCTTTGCGAAGTGGAGTCAACCTATCAGCAGTAAACAGAAAACGTATCTTCCATTGTAGAACACATCACCACTAATGTCCACCTCCATTAGTAAATTCACGTTTCATTCTTTTGGCTTTTCTATTCATCCATGGAGATAATTCAGTCAGACCTACTTTTCTTCTTCAGATGTGGGATAGACTCAGGAGTTAAATTGAAACCACTAGCTAGCTCATTTGAAGATTTGTAGTCCAAGAATCTTAGAAATAATGTGTATATATATATATATATATATATATAATATTTATATATAATTATGCATCAAATCACTTAGTCTAGCATAGCCAGACCCTCGCGATGAAAGATGGTGTTATTCACACTAACCTACCTTCCATTTTTTTTCTCTCACGTCATTATTATTATGTATAACACCTGCAAGATAATTGCTCGAGACCAATTATCTGAAGGTGTTATATTGCCCGTAACTGCATGGTAACACAAAAGTATGCAATTGACATCAGTGTATATACTACATTAATTAGTGTTTATTGTAAAATACATGATTAGTGGCTAGCATCCCTGTCTACAGGCAAGATATATCACCAGCAGTACATCAATGGTCACCATGGCTATCGATTAATCAGGTCAGATCTCCATTTTGGACTATGCAAAAATGCCACTGTTATCTTTGCACGAAATACTATCAAGAGGAAAATTAAGGTTTGTTTGACAGTCAAATGAGTGTGGAGTATGCCGAGATAATAAACGTGCAGAAGAAGAACTGCAATTAGAGATGGACAAGCGACAGAGAAAGAACGGGGTGATATAAGGCTGAAAATTGAAGTTGAGAAAGCAGAAAGGTAGAAACAAGATGAAATAGTGTTATCAGAGAAATTAAAAGAAGCTGAAATTACAAAGACTAGAATACTAAAGTATTAATTCTGTAGAATAAAAGATGCAAACTGAATAGTCAGTAGATACTTATAATTATTTGTGCTGCATGATTATAATAATAATTATTATATTATTATTATAAACATTTATATACTAGTCGAAGACTGACAAAACAAAATACCTATACACCGTTTACAGGCAATATTCCTGAATTATCTGATGAAAGCCACAATATGTAATCCTGCGTGCAGGCAATCTTACCACATTAAATTTATTTTGATTTGTCAGTGGGTTTGAGTCTGCTCAACTTAGTCCCAAGGATCCAGATACAGCCTTTTGTACTTGTAATTAGGATGAAATGGAGATTTGTACTTGCTACTTCTTTGCAGTGGATGTTTTGCTGTTACCTTTCTGATTCTATTTCAGAAGTTTATTTTTTATTCATGGATTTACATAATACAACGAAGATTACTAGAAATGTCTACTAAACTCTTGCATGTTTGCTCAAGCAATCTTCTGAAATGAAGCTCAAGGGGCATAGTAGCTTCGTTTTTGGCCTACGAAGACCAGACATCCATGTGTTATTTGCATTGTTTGCGTTAATATTCAAACTTTACTATTGTTGTACAAAACATCAATCCTCTCAATAGAAGTTTGAAGAAACTGGCTTCTGATTTTTTTTGTACATTGTAGAAATACATGAAATTCTTATTAATAATTGTGTACAGCTCCATGCGCACGACTCGCCTACGCTTCCGGTTCCGTAGGTGTGATAATTTGAATGTGTATATATCCGGATTCTTTAAAAATATCTACAACAGTTTACAACTTTACATATTGGGTTTGCTCTAGACGAAGATGCCAAAGTATCACTGTAATAAATGTGGACGTGATTATGGAGATGCTGGATTTTTCGGGACTTTGTTCGGGAGTGTAACAAATGTGACGGAGTGTAGCAATTGCGAAAATAAAAGACTTGAAAATCAGCGACAACATGAAGCCGATAAGGTGCGAATACAGCTGCAAATAGAAAATAATAAGTTAGAAGCAGAAAAGCAAAGAGTATCTGCAGAACGGACGAAACAAATAGAACTAGCTAAGGCACAGGAAATGAAAGAATTAGAAATTAAAAAGGCCAGACTACAGCAAGAACTAGAAGCCAAAAAGTTAGAACATGCCCAAAACACAGAACTAGGCAAGGCACAGATAATGAAAGACTTAGAAATTGAAAAGGCTATAGTGTCGAAGGATTTGGAAGAAAAGAAGATAGCATTAGATAGGGAAAAACAAGAACATGTCAGAAAAACAGATCACGAAAACGCCATAATAGAAGAAAAGAAGATAGAAGTAGAGAAAGAAAGAATACAAAAGCTGAAAGAAACAGAAGTTGAAAAGGCCAGAATGGTGAAGCAAATAGAAGAAAAGAAAATAGAAGCAGAGAAGGAAAGAGTAGAAAATTTGAGGAAAACAGATTTAGAAAAAGCAGAGAAATTTGGAAAAGTAGAAATGGATAAGGCTAGAATGAAGCAAGAATTGGACGAAAAGAAGCTTGAAGAAGAAAAGAACAGAGTGGAAAAAATGCACTTGGCAGAGCTTAACAAGGCACAGAAAGCTAAGGAAGCTGAAATCGAGAAAGCAAAACAAATAAAAGAAATAGAACTGCAAAAACAAGAGAATGAGAAGCAAATGCATAAAGATAAGTTAGTGTTGGCCGAAAAGGAATTGCAAGCACAAAAAGAGAAAGTAGAAAAATTGGTTAAAACTGATCTTGAAAAAAACAGAAAAAATGAAAGAAGTAGAATTAGCAAAAATAAAACAAATGAAAGAAGCAGAATCAGAAAGAATAGAAAAAATAAAGGAAGTTGAGTTGGAAAAACTAAGAAAAATAGAACAATCAGAGGAGAAAAGAAAAGTAGATATAGAAAAAGCAAGGATGAAAAAGGAAACCGACATTGAACTAGCAGAAAAAGAATTGCAGAAAGTGTCAGTTAAGGTGGAAGGAACTGTTAAGATCGCAGAGAGTACAAGAATTGGAGAGGAAAACAAAGAAAAGATGAAAACAGAGGTGGCGATTAGAAAAACAGAAGTATTTCTTGAATCTATAAAACAAAGAACCTCTACAACGAAAATGCTCCTTGATGCAGCAAAAGATGAAAAAGACAAAGAAACTAAAATGGAGTATCTGAGAATGCTAGCAGGAGTTGTGAACCGTCCCACCACCGAAGCTATCACAGACAGGGGGAAAAGTGATCAGGAAATGCATACATAACATGCATGCAAGCGTGTATAAGTACAATGTATATAAATCTATAAATACGTAACCACTTTTATGTAATCACGATAATACTATATAGCGCTGCATAGCTAACTAATTAATATTAATTTTATACTCTTAATATATTCAACCAATGTACTGTTCTAGAAAAAATTTTGTAGCCATATTATTGAAATATGTAAGAAGGATACATAGAGTTCCAGATGTCAATGCAAATGGCCAAAGATGGGTAAACTTGTTGTGCTAAGAGACAATTTTTGTGGACAGAAAACGGTGATAAAACAAGTACAAAATGAAATAAGAGATTGCAAGGGCCGAAATACGGAAATAAAGAAGCTGAAAGCAGGGAAAGAATATTTTATCATTCAGTAATAGTAATTATGTTTTCCGTCGAGAGACTGATAGCTCCACCCAGTTTCACATATCACGATCGTTGAATAATGGCTAAAACCAACCCTGTCTCTCTCCCTTGTTACTATGATGAGCTAGACATAGAAAAAGATGCTACAAACACGGACATCAAAAAAGCATAAGTTTATTGTAACTGTAATGACCACTATTTGTTAAAATAATAATGATATATAATATATATATATATATATATATCCCGATATGGCGAAACATCAAAGTAAACCACAGGTTTATAAATCAGATATAGAATCTTGTGGTCAGATATAAAACCTGCCGTCGAAACAGACTACAAGAAAACAACGCTTACCTTCTCCAAAGTGCCGACAAAAGGTAGGAGAAGCATCAGACATCAACAAAGGTTTAGTCTTTCGTGAAATATATTAATAACACGCCTACTCGTGCTATATCAGATTTATAATCAACTTGCCCTTGGGCCTATGGCCCTCGTGCTCGGTGATTATAAATCTGATATAACACTCGTAGCGTGTTATAACATATACATATATCCCGATACAGCGAAACATCAAAGTAAACCACAGTTTATAAATCAGATATAGCACCCTGTGGTCAGATATAGCACCCTGCGGTCAGATATAGCACCTGCCATCGAAACAGACTACAAGAAAACAACGCTTACCTTCTGCCGACAAAAAGGTAGGTGAAGCATCAGACATCAACAAAGGTTTTGTCTTTCGTGAAATATATTATTTATAACACGCCTACTCGTGCTATATTGGATTTATATGCACCTTGCCCTATCGCTCGGTGCATATAAATCCAATAATTATAGTACTCGTAGGGTGTTATAAATATTACATATATATATATATATATATATATATATATATATATATATATTAATAAATCACAGCCAATTGTAAGACGAGGTGAAGCTGAAGCCAGTTAGATTACTGAATTGGCTGTACTCTAATCAATGTTGATGATAATTTCAATTAATTAAAATAACGTGTCTACATCTCTTAAAAGTGAGATTCGCTGGACCATAGATTTCAGACCAACTTTATTCAATGTGTCAGGTATGAGCTTTCTGAGACCCCAGAAGCCACCAGAAGGAGCCTCAGAGGGCCTAAATTTAAAAGCAATTTGCTAGTGAGCATAACCACCACACCACAGCTCAAGGGGCTGTGTGCTTCATGCTTTCTCCTCCCTAGCAAAAAAAAAAATCCTATATGAAATCCTGACAATACATTTTCAATTGGAAGGATTGATAAATGTCTTATTCAAAAATCACCAGAAGATTTGCATGGTATCTATATAACAATTTACAATTTAGATTTCCTGCCCACTTTATGGTTTGTGTACATACATAAAGCAATCTTAATGCAATTAATTGCATTCATATAGTCCAAGTTTATCTAGTGAAGCTTTTCTTTTAATGCTTTTGAGTTTATAGAAATTGATGATTACAGCAATGGAGTCTAACATGTACACGTGTGTATGTGTTCATAAACATTAACATGTACATGTGTGTGTGCTAAATAACTTGTGTGTGTAATAGTGTAGTACATGTATATAAACTATGTGTATTGCTCTAATATATAACCTGAGACAAATGTCAGAGGAAGCTACCATGGTGAAGGTCATACATGACAGCAGCACAACATATACTAACCATGCATGGTTTATATGTGTTATATCTGATATATTTTAGCATGAGATTCATACCTAACATTGTCCTGCAAGAAATCGTCATCAAGTTTCAGCCAGTATTTCGGTATAGAGTCTGATTGTTAACAGAAGGTTTATATTTTACCTATTTTGAAGTTTATAAACTTACACGCCCTATTGAAAATATGTGGGCTATGAATCTCATTATGATATATATATTATAATTATGTATATATAATATATGCAACAAAAACATTCATTGCCCAGAACTCACCGACTAAGCCTTTTAGTCAACAGTCACGTTGTAGTATAGTATGGAAGAGTTGCGGATCATATTTAGACGGAGTGTTAAATTGTTTGAACTGCTTGCAATTGGGTTTCAAGTAACTTAGCTTGCGTTAACTCAAAAGAGTAGTTCTAAGGTACAGCAATTTCATTTACTAAATTGTCACACCCCTTACGTTATTGTTGCTCACGTGCATTCTTCGAGTGTATATACTCCCAGTCGGGCCTTTGATGTTTTTGTTAACTATGGTATATATATATATATCCCGATACGGCGAAACATCAAAGTAAACCACAGGTTTATAAATCAGATATAGCATCTTGTGGTCAGATATAAAACCTGTCGTCGAAACAGACTACAAGAAACAACGCTTACATTCTCCAAAGTGCTGACAAAAAGGTAGGAGAAACATCAGTACGAGTGCTATATGAGATATATAATCACCGAGCCCTAGGGCAAGGTTATTATATATCTGATATTTTCAAGTAGCGGGATATAACTAATATATGTCACGAAAGACAAAACCTTTGTTGATGTCTGATGCTTCTCCTACCTTTTTGTCGGCACTTTGAAGAAGGTAAGCGTTGTTTTCTTGTAGTCTGTTTCGATGGCAGGTGGTATATCTGACCGCAGTGCTATATCTGCTGACCGCAGTGCTATATCATGTATATATCCCTGTGGTTTACTTTGATGTTTCGCCGTATCGGGACTTAAATAAAAAAATATATATGTATATATATGTATGTATATATATGTTCTTCCCGTGCTGATACTGTATCAAGGGAAGGAAATTGTTTAACGCTACCAACTTGCAGAGACACCTCCAAAGCATATGCATATTGTGGATGTCTTCGAGCTTCAGAAACCATTTTCTCTTGATAATCCCAGAGTCATGATGTTGAACGGAGTAATAGGCAGTGTTTCATCTAGGATTTTGTGTTAGGGAGGAAAGTGAATCGATGATGACATGATCTACGAGTATGCTCTTGCAGTAAATGTTTAAATTTAGGCCCCTGAGGTTACTTCTGGGGCCCCAAAGGTGATGCGGCTGAGATTTTGTTTCATGTTGAAATAGATTTGGTCTGAATTGTATGGGGTTGGGGTGGCTGGTTGGATATTCTTCACTGTACGAAAACCTGATAGGTGAGATAATAGGTGTTGATAGTGAACCATAATATTATTATCATGTAGACGCAGACTCAGTTGAATCGTGCGTACAATGAATTCCAGGGGATAATGGTAACAGTAATTTGTAGAAATTATTGTTAGAGTATCCTTTTTGAACTCAGGACGTTTCTTACATTTAGTTTTGAAGAGTGTGAGAAATTGTGTGTTGAATATGAACATGATACAAATAGAGAAGATGAAGTAAGTCTGAAAGACAAAATTGCTGCTGAAATCGCCAAAATTGATCAAGGTCAGTTATTTTATACTAAACTTATTCATAATTCCACCATTACAAATGTTTGTGGTGTACATATACAAACACAATGTGTTATTGGCATTCAAAAATAGAATCCAAACATTTATTCATTTGTGACAGACAAGCCAGATGATATAGAGGAAATAATCGGTGAAAACACACCAAGTAAATTTAAAAGTGTGGACCCTCCAAACAAGAGTAGAAATAACGTATCAATGAGGTGAGTGCAACATTTGGTAATATATAGGCCTTTTAGTTTTAACAGCCAAACAATCAAGAAAAAGATATAATTATTGTAATCTTGGTTACTTCCTAGGTATGTTTAGGCTGCACCCACTGATTCCTTAGAAACTAATATAAAATACAGTAAACATAGTTTTGATGTGCCACATATTCCTGTTCCAAGTGCATCTAACATTCAAGCAGGAGCATAGTCGTGTAACCCTTTACATCCCGTAATTACTTACACTGACCATTTACATTTACATTCCAAAATTAATCATCAAGGACTTGCGGGCTTGTAACCGCTCACAAGATAGCTTTCCATAAAACATTTCAATAGGTAATACAGTACTATTTTCATTGCAACTATAGTTTCTATGTAAGTACAAATGTTTACCCTATTTATGTTGGTTACATTAATTTTATTCAGTCAAAGGAAAAAAAAGTATGGTATTGATGGTGAAAGTTCACTTCACAGTGTTAATACTTCACCAGATGCAAAAGGTCTGTAAAACAACATGCATCCATGATAGAAAATTACATACATTTGATTTAATACATGATTTATAATCAGACTTGGAGTCAAATACATGTTACAGCATTTGATTTACAGATACAAATAATTGACAAATAGGAAATATAAATGCAAATGTAACCTTTTTTGGTGTATTTCAAATACAAAATACAATTACTTTAAAGTATTTCAAATGCAACTTTAAATATGTATTTCTCATTGAATCTAAATTAACGTTTCTGTACTTAACAAAGAATAATATCATTTCATCATACAAACACAAGTGTCTCAAACATATTGCCTGTTACATGACATCTTTCAGGATTAAAAACTTTACCTGCAATACCAAAAAGTTGTTCAGCGATACAGATGACGTGCACAAAAATCTTGGAATGATTCTTATCACCTTATTCAGTTATCACCAACAAACTTCATGAAAGGACAGTGTATTTGTATTTTAGCTTTTTGAAATACATTTTCAGGGTATTTCAATTACAAATACAAATACTTGTTGTTTCTAAACTCAATAATACAAATACTTTTTAAACGTATGTAAATACAACTAAATGCAAAGTATTAGATCCCAAGCCTGCTTATAATAGACATTATTTGAGCACCATTGATAAAGGATTAATGTAAATGCAAACTTAAACCTTTAACATCACTCATACATCGCTTATCCTAACAAATATATTGGTTAATAATGATAAATGTATTTACTACTTTAGATGACATTGAACTGACATAGAATTCCACTGCAACATGGTATGTAATTATATTCAAAGTTAACGAAATAATAGTATGAACTAGATTACAAGTTGCTCATACCCATTTTTGTACTCAGTCTAATAGCAGCAATACCCAAATAATTTATTACCCTCTATATAAAAGGTAGTGCAAGGTGTTGTTAGTAGATATATAGATTGTTGTCAATAGTAATACTGCTCAATAGCAATAACCATTTTATGGCTCACAGGGCCATCCCTATATTTGCTTACCCACAGGTTCGATGTACATGTTCATAATATATACAGTACAGGCTTGTGTCACATACACATTGTATATGTTAAGGAAGTTGTGCTATTTATTATTCTGAACGGGCTTGGTTAATTAATGGCATGGCACGCCTGCTTGAGCTCTATAGGCCAGCAGGAAGAACACTGCTTGTAGCTTACATAGAAACTAGCTGTACTGCCTGAAACATATTCGAGTTCTACAAGATCCTTTAAGAGAGTAGATAATCAAAATAATAAGTATAATAGAAAAAGTCAGCTGTGATTAATGAATGATATATGGAAACCAGATACACTAGAGGTTATTGAGTAAAGGTATGTTTAGCAAAGCTTGTTCTAGAGTTTACTAAATCTATTGGACTATAATTTTAAATAATTTGTTAATACAGCAAGCAAGACAAAAACAGTGGAATGTTGGACACCACAAAGCAATGATAAGAATAGGTTTCTCCATATATAGTACATCCTAGAAGTTACTATGGGAAAATCGCGAGTAGGTGTAAAGAGTGTATCAAAGCAATTGATGGAGGAAGCGGAAAGAGGTTCGTGTTCATTCATTTCATCAGGAGCGCCGCGAAACAGCGCAAAGGAGCAGTAAACTCCAATATGTTTTGCAAACTCATCTGTTGTCGAATCACACCTTTGCAAACTGCCTTATATGGAAAACCTTGTAAACTGTGTAAGTGATTTAAGTAGGTGTTATAAGTGTTTATTAAATATATATATATATATATATACTGTATATAATTAAAATTATTATAAATCGACTATCGTGTGCGTCTGACAAGATGGGTCTGTATAATCCCTAACTTCTTTCCAGACAGAATTTAAACGATACTAGTATAGTCAGCAAAAGATAGGTGCTACCAAACTCCGTAACAAAAGTGTCAAAGTGCTGTCAGTGTGTTGATTCTACAGGGTGTACAAAAGGACTATTAATAGACAACAGCAAAAGCAATATCTCTAATGAAATAAGCGCATGATGATTAGTTTGTTACCTGGAGCAGGATTTAAAACCGCCTTGCATTCAAGCTTTCTTCTCAAGTTTCTTCTTGGCTTGTGGAACTTGCGTTTCGGGCTTCCAGTTAGCTTGAAGTGTCCTATTTGAAATGTTCCATCCAGAAATCTAAACAATGCTTCTGCTTAGGACTGTGGCTTGACTGTTCTTCTGCACAAGTTCGTTCGACATTGTTTTCTTGACTGGATTCTAATAATTGCCCACCCACTTCGGAACACTTATCTTAAACCCATCCTTTTCACCATATTTGGAGTTTAGCTAAAAGTGTGATTCGACAACAGATGGGTACTGCTGTTTGATGCTCCTTTGCGGCGCTCATAAGCTCCTGATTTCACTGACATGAACAAACCTTCTGAATATCAATACGTTGCCACTTCCTTCTCTACGTACAGTCGCATACAGGCTGTAAATTTTTTGTCATTTCCTGTGTTGTTTCAGTATAGCAAAACTAAAGCTAAAATCTCTTTTGGTATGGGGATTAAACATTTTAGTATACTAACTAAAGCTAAACTAAAATTAATAGACTGCCCCAATAATACTAAATTTAAAACTTAACTGCATGTAATGTATAAACATTAAGTAGGCTACCAAAACTAAACTAACTTAAGCCTACTATTAATTTAGTCTATTAAATTTAGTGATTTTGAAATGCTTGTATTTGACATGCATTAATTTTAGCAAATTTCTGAGCCATGTCTAATTTGCCTAATAAATTGATTGCGAAATATAATTATTTTAAGTGTGTACTAATTTTAGTGATTATCATGTTACTCGCTAAATTTGCTTAAATTAGTACACACAATTAAAAGTAGACCTAAGGTAAATCTATATGGTTTCACAAATTGAAAACAAAGCTAAACTATGATTAAACTTGATCCCTAATTAAAATAACACTAATCGATTATTTATCCCTTGTTCTTCTCCTTTGTACAGTATTAATATTATCTTTTTCAACAAACAGGGATACGTCTACTGAAATGCAGTTTAGAACACCAGAACAACTTCATGATCTTTTCAGGTTCATTATCTCGATAATAATTATTATGATTGTAATAGTGTTTTCATTTTATGAACTGATAGTATGGCATTATTAGAAAACAGACTGCACTGTGATATTAATCCACTGTATAAATATTTTAGAACAAAAGTGGTATGCAGAATACTTAGAAAGGCCAAGGAAGGATGATGAATAAGAATAAAACTTCACAAGAATAATAAAAATTAAAAAAAATAAAATAGCATGTAGGGATATTAAGAACACAGAGACAAGATTGAGATGGTACCTTAGCAGCAAAATTAAACAACTTTCTTATAACAACCCTATGTACATACATGTAAGTATAGCTTATGTTTTGTTTTTACTCTAGCTACATGTATATATACTTACTGTTGTATATAGGTTTGTTATGTGGAAGTGATGTTTGCTAAAGTACCATTCCAATCTTGTTTCTGTGCTTTTTGGTTTTGATGTCCTGCATGCTGTTTCATTTTTTTTTTAATGTTTTTTTTATTATCCTTGTTTCAATTCCTTTTTTAAACGATTATAATAGTTTGTTATTGAATTGTTGAAGTACATCATCAGTGTTGTCCAATGAATCAATTACTTGGAACTGAGTTCAGTTTTTTAAATGTTGCAGTATCAAATATGTCTGTTTCACTTATAGCATTAATAGTTTCTTTTGGAATAAGGTGTCCAGAAAGAAACTATCCAAAATGTTCTGTAGAGTTCTTGTTCTTTATTGCTGCATTAATATAGGGTGTGGTTACATACAAAATGGCATTCATTCATGAGAAATTGTTGTGAAGTGGTTGATTTGTTGACTAGGTTAATAAACAAAATGCCTTTGTTGAGAATCTCCTTTAATGACAACAGTCCTTTGGGATTCTTTTCTGTTCTATTATACTGTAGTAGACTTATAATTATATTTAAAAACAGCTCCACATGACATTTCAGCTTTTTAGCCTTCTTTGAGTAAGACAGCTCCACATGATGTTTTGGCAATTTCAAGTGAAACACCCAAAGTCGAAACATCATGTGAAGCTGTTATTCATTAATTAAAACTTTGGAATAATTATGATCTAGTTCACAAAACTATAAGAACAGAATGGCAATTGTTCCACTGGATTTAACTTAAAATAAGTTTGTATTTGTGCTAAACCCATTTTGATACCTCTTGAAATGTAGAAATGTATTTTGGTGGAAAAGATATAAGATGAACCATCTAGTAGCTTTGCCACTCTATGGTTCTCTACTTTATATGAAATAAGTAACGGTAGTATCAGAGAGTGTTCTAAAGTCCGTCGATACAGAATAACTGAAACAGCCATCTAAGAGATTATGTGGACCAGATCGGAAGCTACTATATGTTCTGGGAGAAATATCGCTTTCCCTGTCACACAAAGGGAAGTCATGTACTCATCCAGTCTATGTTCTCAAAGGAGTACATGAGAATCTCCTTGACCTACCAGCCATACAAGTATTGGAGATCCTGACACCAGTGGACACTGTCAAACAGTCACTCACTGAGCAATATCCAGTTCTTTTCACAGGCCTTGTCACTTTAAAACACGCTTACACTATCAAGACCTAGGAAAGTGGCCAACCCTTCAGTCTTTTTACTCCCCAGAATGTACCTCTTGCATTGAGAAAGAAGGTTAAGGACAAGCTCGTATGCATGGAATTGTTAGGAGTAATCTCAAGAGTAGAACAACCTACCAACTGAAGTGCTGGCATGGTTGTAGTCCCAAAAAAATCAGGGGATATTCGTATTTGTGTGGATTTCCGACCATTCAATGAGAGTGTATTACGAGTAGTCCTCATTATCATCAGTCGAATGGAATAGCCGAAAGAATGGTGAAGACTGTCAAATGTTTATTGAGATTTGCAGAAGATCTTTATTTGGCTCTCTTGTGTTACAGATCAACTCCCTTACCATGGTGTGGACTTAGCCCATCAGAATTACTAATGGGTTGTCGAATTCGGACTGACGCGCCTCAGTTGTAAATGTTCTTCATACCATCCTGGACTCACATAAACAATTTTAAGCGGTTGGATCAGAAATAAAAAGGTGATCAGAAGTGACATTATAACCAGAGACACAGAGTGAGTTCCTTACCGCCATATCCCGATGATCTTCCAGTATGGGTTAACACAAATACCCGGTCGAATTGCTCAACCTGGTAATCCTCCAAGATCATATGTAGTTGACACACAATCAGGACAAGTCCATAGGAATCATCGTGATCTAAAGGTCCGCACTGAAGACCTTAAAAATACTGGGACTAACTCTGAACCTCCAAGAGCTATTACAACTCATTCTCGTTCAGGAACTATTATCAAACCTCCCAATCGACTTACTTATTAGCTTAAGAAGGGATGTAGAATGATATACTTGGTAATTATGTATGTGTTAGTAATTGATAGTGTATGTATGCGCATGCTGAGGAGAGACCTCGTTTTTTTTTAAGGACTTACTTAATTACGTTTTGGTTCTGTATCTTTAACTAGTTGTTTAGTTGTTGAGTTACATTACACATTGTTGTGAGCTCCCTTGATATAACGTATATCAGACGTAAATTGGGAGATGAAACTGAAGTGACGTATTTGTCGAGACAGATTGTCGGTTGGAAACAGATGGAAGGGCATACGTTAAAAGTTTGTGGTCAGTGAGGATGTGGAAATCTCTACCTACCACAAAATGGCGAAATGTTTCACGGCTAAGTAGGTAGATAATAGTTCACGGTCGAAGGTACTGTACCTTTTCTGGGCTGGTTGAAGTTTCTTCGAGAAGTAAACAATTGGTTGCCAATGTTTGTTAATTTGTTGTTGTCCTGCTGTGTTGGAAGCATCGGGGATAATACAACTGGGAATAAATCTGCGATAAAAATTAATGAGGCTTAAGAATTTTCTCAACTTTTGTTTAGTGATAGGTAGAGGAAACTGCTGAAGTACGTTAACTTTCTCCTTTAATGGGCAAACTCCATTGGCATCAATGAAATAGCCACGAAATTTTAGTTGTTAAACATCAAGTTCACATTTAGTTGGATTGATGATGATACTGTATTCCTTGAAACATACAAGGACTAAACAGAGATGAATGATGTGTTCTTCTGGAGTAGCACTGGCGATCAGAACATCATCAATTGGGATGTCTGAGCAGCGTTAAAAAAGCCGCATGTCATATGCACGAACTTGAAAAGGCCAAATGGAGTAGTGATGTCTGTTTTCGGGATATCGGGTGGTTCCACTAATATTTGATGATAGGCCCTAATGAGGTTGATATTTGAGAAAATGATAGGACCTTGTAGGGATGTTGAGAAATCCTGTATGTGAGGAATGAGGTAACGATCAGGAGTGGTTACAGTGTTCAAAGCTCGGTAATCACCAGATTTCTTTGGGACGCTATGCAGTGGAGATGCCCAGGAACTAGATGATGGATGAATGATGCCCACGTGATCAAATTCAAAACAGGCAACACTCAAACTTTCAGGAGAGAGACGGCGAGTACAAGCATGTATAGGTGGTCCAGTAGTTTTAAAGTTTGTTTGGTGGCGAACGATTGAACAACAGTTGAAAAATCTTGGAGAATCTGTTCGTACGGTGAGGTCAAAGTCTTGGTCAGAAAAGTGGGGCTGATTGAGGGTTCCTTTGACACAATTCCTTGGACTCATAGGTTGGTCACTGTGTCGATCAGGCGTTTATGTCCCATATAAACCGGGAGGCCATAGTGGTGGCATAATTAGTCTGCACCAAGAAATAGGGTTTTGACCTCTGCATGACAAATACCCAGTGAAATGTACAGCTGAGTCCGAGGTTGAGTGGGAAGATACCAATGCAAGTCACTACAAATCTATGTCAGCTCCTACACTAAATGAATAAGAACCATGCCCCTGAGATTTTGGCAGCAGCAGATGGATCATGAACCATGAGCAGGGCAGGGTTTTATTTAAGGGGCATCAACCCCCCAATTTGGAAGTTGTTTGGCAATATACCATGATACCCCTGTAAGCCTGTATGAAGTTTGTCAAGTTTAAGTTGTGCCCCGGTTTCCTCAGCAAATTTTGTTAATGAAAGCCTCACCAATTCTATAGCTGGAAATGCTTCTTCTTAATGCAGACAATGGCTGGTATTTTCTCTGGTTCTTGTCTGATGCTATCTTTGGTCAATTAAATGGCCATTGAAATTAACTTAACTTGGTTCAATATTCATTTCTCTGAGTTCAGTGTTACTCCAGCTTTCTCAAGTCCACATAGTACTCCATTATTATGCTCGTCTTCATTGGTCTTTACCAAACAGATTGTTGAACTAGCATTTCATTAATTGTGGAAAGAGGGTGGGCCTCTCGTAACACTGGTTTTCAGTCTGCACAAATTCAAATAATTTTAGTATGACAACCATGCCTACACACCATGATGTAACATCATTAACTTCCATATCACCTTTAATAACTCCATATGATTTAGTTCTATTTGGTTCACTGGAAGAGAAATTCGACACCTGTAGTACAAGATGAACGGCTTCACATATCTATGTTCGACACAAGTCTCCTACAACTTACCAAAACAAGTGAATAATCAGACAAACGTCCTGTGATGTCAGAGCTGTCTTGTATCTCATCAACTTACATGATGAGGTATAAACTTTTTGTAGCTGCCAAACCTAAAAGAATGTTCCATAGTCTATTAGTGACATGCTTTGAGAGAGTGTACTTTTGAATTGTCCAATGACTAGAAGAAGTTGTTTATCTGGTCGGTTGCATGTAATGATGTGAATGTCTATTTCAAGATAGCAGTTCTGCTCCCATCACCTATGAGAAGCGCAGAAGCTAAAAATAATGCAACCCCTAGAATAGCTATATTTTCAGTAAACCTTCCCAGCTTTTATGCAACTATCTTGTATTATATTCTGGTATATAGTAGTCATTTAGTGCATGTAAATATGTCTAAAAGGATTGGGGGGGAAGCTTCTTTGTGTGTCCTAAACTCCCAAGGTTCAGTGAGGGTGTTTATTGGGTGGCTCGCTCAATTCACTATTATTGTGAATTTGACTTTTGAAATAGGCTGTTTCAAAGATGCTCACATTAATAAAATCACGATCTTGTAGGACCAAAGCATAGGCTGCACAGCGCTTTCTCATTTATCTTTGATGTTAGTCTAGATGAGTATGTCATTAGAGTGGCTCCCATACCTGTCCTCCTCATTATAAATTCCTGTCCATTTTTTGGATGAATACCATGATATTCCATTGATTAACTTTACTTGGAAAGTAAATTTACTAACTTCTTCTTACAATAAAACCACTAATCAGGATCAGTGTCTTTATAATATGAACCATAACACTCCATCCAATTTTAAAATTGTTATATCAAACTTTCAGATGACATAACATTTGAATTATTAAATGAGTGTAGCAATTTAAAAATGATCGTGTGATTTGAATGTCACCATGGATCATATTGAACAATCAAATGAAAAACCTCATAATCGAGACGTTTGACTGAAGTCAGTGAATATCATGTATATGAATATGTTTATGATAGTTGACAATAGTGATAATTTTATGAATGTTGAATAGGGAGGATATTATTATTATGATTATATTCTTGTTGTGGTTTTTGGAATACACTCAGTAGTGAACACATGTACATAGTAAATACTTTATTTTAATGTATACTTTCCCTTTGTTATCTCATATTTGTCATTGATCAGTATTTGAACTCACAAAAGCAATGTAATTATTCTTTTACCAGACCCGTAGACAGTAGTTTAAAGAGGGTGTTCAAGATTATTGTTTGTGGAGGAGTGCATTGGCACATACAACTGTTTTAGATGATCGTGCACAGTTCTCATGAGCACACCAAAAGTATCACTGTGTATTGTATTTAATACATGTACATGTAGTAGAAAATTAGTATTATCTTTCCAAAAACGAGGGTTTGGCTGAACCTTCTTGAACCCAACTCAACACCCAACTCCCCAACCCCCTCTCTACCTACCTACAGTCCTGATTATATAATGGCTTGGTTGTGTGTTACATGTAATTTAATTACTTTTTTCTCAATAGTTATTAAATTCTTATCAATTTTAATTCTTCTAGCACTATCACTATTTCTGATCAGTTTAAAGAAATCTGCGATAATAAAACAGTAATCCCCGAAGCAGCAAAGGTTCAGTTTGGTAAGTGATAATATTAATTTGTAAAGTATATAATTACATAATATAGCACTATGATGCCTAACAACAAAGGTACTGACAGTGACGGTGCTATATTTTCCATATAGAGCCCAGTTAGTACCACATCTGGTGCTATATTTTCCACATTATTCACAGCACTAGAAAACAACAAGCAAGAATGTCAAGTATTTCATTGTTCTTCTCAATCACTAGTGATATCCATCAATTCAAACTACTACTAGTATTGTTCATGCTACTCAGGAAAATATACTGGAAGTGGGATGGAGTACCTCATACACTTTGTGCTGTATGAGCTAGTCGACCCAACCCTCATGCTATATATATATATATATATACTGTAGGATATACCCTTACTTGGAGAGATTCATGCTATTTAGATCCTGAGGGCAAAACCAAAAGGATGCGAAATAGCATGAATCCCGACAAATTATAAACTATATTCTCTTTCACTGAGTCATGGTATTTAAAACGTATTCATAGTTGAATCTACTGAGTCATTTCATTTAAAACATATTCATAGCTGAATTACCACAAAACGTTTGTCTTCAGGAAGTGAACCCACAATGACATGCATGAAATTTAGGTTTCTGAGACTTGTTTGTGGTTTTTACTATACTAAGCGGGCTGTAAACAAAATAAATCCCGGTTGATACTATGAAGATTCTTCATTAGAGCATCTAACATCAAGAGGAATTATTCATGCTATGGTTTATATCTCCTGCTTACACTGCTGCTTTTAGTTAAAAAGTAATTGGTTTGTTGGTATTTTTTCATACAATGTCCACTATGTACATGTACTTATATAAAATACCAATTATTTATGTCACATACTGTATCGTGTCTTCCATATTCTAGTTCATGGCATTACTTTAGAATAGATTTCATAATGATAACAGAAGTGTGTACATGTATTAGTGTTTTTAAAAGTATTATGCTTTTAGATAACAGTGACTTAGTCAGAAAACCATTGTTGCATTTTGAAGTATTTCATGGTCTTATTGGGGGTATGCATCATGTAACGTAGAGCCTTTAATTGGAGTATATATGGTTAGGGGTGGGGTTTCTATATTGTATGTATGGTATCATATATGCTCTAACTATTTCATGCTAGGTGACATCACACAAGGGCCGTCTTATTGAACTTTGGCAATTTAAACTAATAACAACATCGCACCACAATAAAAAATATGTGATTAGTCACGTAGTGTTTCCTGGAGATTAAGATTTTATTTCCTATCCATCATAAATAGAAGTACAACCTAGGTTTGTGCATGGTATGTTTTTGTAGGTGAACTAGAAATTTCATCAGGGAGGAACAGAGTTGCAAAAGAGTGGGGTAATTTGACATTTCCCTTGTTTGAACTCATTGAAACCATGGACCAAAATCATGTTCAAGATTTGATACATAATGTTATATACACCCAACACACTTCTTTTCTGGAGACTAACATGTTCCAAAATACACCTTTTAAAAATACACAAAAACTCGTAAAATGTCAGTATTATGTATGTCAGTGTGTTAGGCAAGTACAATAATTATGGAATAAATTTTGCCACTCCAGAAGCACTAGTTCAATTAACTAGAATTATTCATTACAAAGTAATTATCACTTCAACTCAATGCAATGCACTTATATATAATTGACTATTCCAATAACAGTATGCTATTTTATCTTTGTTTCAGATACTAGTAAAAAGTTCTCAAACTCTGGTAGATCCACTATAATAGGGTATGTAAGGAATTCAATGCTACAAAGTATATTTGAGATATGTATATTATATAGCTATATAATAAGAAATATTTATTGCAGTGATTCTAATCCTTCCTAGATCCTGTTCTGGCGCCATTGCACCTCTCCGCTCTAGTTTTATTTATTTATTTATGACATTTGCGCTTGTACACTTTTATTGTACTTCCTATTTCTACCAGTCAATCAATGTTAGGTGTATATTATGTCTGTGATAATAATAGTGATAACCATAATTATAATGTAGTGTTGATAATAGAATTGTAATGACAAAATGATTGATTAATTTATCATTCTTTACAATAGGAAACCTGAACAGACAAACCAAGAACCCTTTCATGATATCCTGAGGTTAAATGTTTACTCTGTTTATTGTTATTACAAACTATGCACTAGTAATCAGATAATAATAACTATTGTGACACTTTTTTAGAATTTAAATCTATGCCCTTCTTAGTTTATTGTAAACATTTATAGACCAGCATTACAATCAAATTTGTCTTCCTGCATTATTAAAATCTGTGTTGCTATTCTGATACTAACTTGTTAGATTCTCACTGTTTATATTTGTTTTCATGATATGGTATTTCATTTACTAACTGCATCATGCAAGGATTAATTACGTTTTTACCACTGCCATTTTGATCATTTACACTGTTGCTCAATGTGTTTTGTGGCGATAATTGTGTATATAATTTATGAGCATTGTAATTACATAATGAAGATTGCTAAAAAGTATAATAATACACTTTTGTGGCATTATAGACATTTCTTTCCACAAGTTGGAAAAAGTTCAAAATTGAACTAATCATAACTGTTAGGACCAGACAATGTCTTCAGAAATTAGGGAATACTACTTCAGTTGTTTGTTGAAAGTAATTTTGAAGTTTTTAGCATACATAGTTCCTTTGAAGATTTGAATAGGATTATAAAGTAGGATAAACCTTTTCTTGACAGATAAAACCAAATCTAACTGAACCAACACTTAATTTGGTTTATGACAAAGTGTACATATAACGTAACTAAAACATTCACTAAGTAATTCAACACTTATCCAAAGCAATGCTATTTCTATGTTGGCTGAGCCAATGAGATTAGCATGCAAAATTTACAAACTATAATTTCATAATTACTGTGAAACTTTAAAAGTAATGACATGGTACTGATACAATCAGCTACAAATTTACCGATCTCTTGTTTAATTTTAATTCCTCCAGTACTAATTCTCAATATTGGGATGAAAAAATTAATTTTTTTTCACAGGACTCACCATTCTTTCATTCAGGTATGTTTATACTTTTGTATATAATAAATGGTTTGTTTGGTAATCGCTCAATTGTTCTAAGAACCTATCATTGCCAAAATACAATCAAGGATTAATATTTAAACTAAACTTATCGTATTACAGTATTACTTACTAACTTGTTTGATAATTGCCAATGTAAACAAATTGTTTTCATCCTTTATCACATTTAACTAAACACTATGGTAGCTGACCATCCCTAGTGAACGGCTGCTACTTCATGAATTTGTAACTGGTGCAAAATATAAGCTGTAGCATTTTATAACTTTGAGCAAAGTTAGTAACATCACCACACAAATGCCACACTATAATTATGTATACATGTACATGTAATTATTATTATATATTAAGCTAAATATTAAATAATAAAAACAATTTAATGCATGCATGAAAGAACATGTAGAGATTGGAATGGTACATTAGCAATGAAATTCAACTTAACACTTTGCATATAACAACGCTACATAATTATGGATTCTTTGTGGTTTGGTTTTATACTCTTAGGTAAGGTTATTATGTTGAAGTATTAGTTTAATTTTGTTGCTAAAGTACCATCTTTCTGTTTTGTTTTAGTTCATCCTCTTTCATTAAAAAAAATGAATATTGTGCTGTCATTTTATCTTTTGTAGTGCATGTATTTAGCACTTTGCATCAACCACTACATATACTGATAAGTATAGGCAGGGTGGTAGGTATTCAATGGAACCACTTTTGGTGAAATTAAATATTTAGTGTAGGCTCTAATTTGCTGCACTTTTCAATAAAATAGTAATGCATTTCATCCCCTCTAATTTTCTTGTTTTGTATTTTAGATGTTGATGAACCAACCATGAACTCCACAACAACATGGTATGTAATAAATTTAGTATTCTGCTTTACTAAATGCAAATCCAATAGCATAAATATGTTTGAATTAGACCATTAATTTTCCAAAAAATAGTGTTTGCAGTCTATTGCTAAACTAATAGTAATAACTGAAATTTTTTCACTATCGAATCTCATTAGTTGCATTCTAGTTTATGCATAGCAGCATAATTATACAATACATCATACATCTAAATTTCTAAGATACACTTCCCACAAACTAGTTGTGATCAAATACTTACCTTAATTGCTCACCATTTTGTACAGGAAATTAAAAAAAATTGGTATCTAGTAGCTTATTAATAACTTTCCTGGATATTAAATTTATTTGCTTCTGTACAAAATAGTGAAATGGCGACCAAATGAAGGGAAAACATTGGATCAATATTATTATTCAGTAAAGTGTCATTTTTTGAAAATTAGGTCACACCTCAGCAATTGCAAAATAAATGCCACGTGTTCTGAACCACAAACAATGATTTGATGATCAAGCGATATAACACATGTCTATAATTATCTTATCGTGAAAAGATAAGGCAGTGTATATTCTAAAATGGAATATAATATAAATTATATAATTTTAGTGTTTCACACATTGTATGCATTTTTCATTTAACAGGACAGAAGGTATACTCAATTCTGAGCTACACATGTAAGATTATAGTTGTAATTAATGTTGTTTTAGTTAACTATAACTAAAATCTGTTTTAGTAAGGCATTATGACATTTAGTCAACTAAACTAAAACTAAATTGCAAGTCTACTGCAATAGCTATAACTAACTAAAATGAAAAATAGTTTATAGTGAGTGCTTTTAGTAAGTCTAATAATATTTATTTAGTCAACTATAACTATAACTAAATGTGGTCATTATTATCATACTAGAACACTAATAGTAATCATACGATACTATAACCATAGTCATATAATGCATTTTCAGTGATAAATTCTCAACATACATGTAGTTATGAATTCTTGTATGGAATGAGATAATCCACTTACTGTTTTTAGCCCTAAAGCTTGGCTAATTAATTGGAATAACTTGTCCAGAAAAACCAAAAATCGTATGTATGCTATAAGTCTACATTTATATTTCCAGATGCATGTATTGCTATTTTTTAAACACTCTGTCATAATTAATTAAGATCACAAACATCAAAAGTCAGTATTTCTTCTTGTAAAAAAAGTAATGACCTACTGTATTATTCATTAAAGTTTCTCCAATAACAGGAGTGATTCTGCTAACTTTCAGCTAAAATCAGTTGAAGAGCTTAATGATCTTTTCAGGTAATTATTATTATTTATGTATGATTATTACTATTGCAAATGATTTAAATTTATCCTATGCTGTAGCATCAGTTTATTTGTTTAAAATAGTCAACATAGATCATACATTCATTATGTGGGCTAAGTTTTTCATGTAGTATTATGATAATATACACAGTTCCTCAGTTTCTGTTGGATGATTCATTCCTGCTTATTTTTATCGTGTAAATCATTAATATTATTCTTAATAACTATTTATCACTATGGATAGGTTGACTGTTTTCAGCAATTATACATATTTCAGCAAAAGGATGTTTTCCGATTTTTCTACATTAGTATCATAGCAATAACTCTCTTTATCATGTTCTACAACTATTGTAATTATATAGAAATGATTTATACATAGTCATCGCAAAGCAATCATAGGGATAGCTACTGTTTTTCTCAATATATCTTGTAATATAAGTGTAGGTTATACCCTGCATATACCCAAGGTAATAGTTAATAAACCCGAGGGCGTAGCCCGAGAGTTTATTAACTATTACCGAAGGTATATCCGTATACTCCCGGGTAGGCATGGCATAGCTTGTTTATACTATAGAAGCCATACTTTATAATCAATTAGGCCTACGCATGCGTACTAGAAACTTTAGTAGAAAGGTGAAGGTCACTATGGTGAAGAGGCTAGCTAGGGGAAGCGACGATAAAGAGAACGACCCTGATTTGTATAATTTTAAATCTTCAAAGAAGTCTAAGACAGTAAAACACTTTGGTTTCCTGATGAGTGAGTCTAGAAAGGTGAAGGTCACTATGGTGAAGAGGCTAGCTAGGGGAAAGAGAACGACCTGATTTGGATTATTTTAAATCTTTAAAGAAGTCTAAGAGAGTAAAACGCTTTGGTTCCCTGACGAGTGAGTCTAGAATGGCAGAAATTACTAAAGGTTTCATTCCTTTTAATACCAAGAAAAACACCGACTGGTCTACATGTGTATGGCATGATTGGTTGATTGGTTTGGAAGCTATCAGGCATCATAGCCAAATCGTAATAAAGACTGGCAGAAACTTAGATACCATAAATAACATGTTACATTTTTTTTATAGGCCATTCCTATGATTGCTTTTCCTTGAGTTTCCAATTATCTTGTTTGTAATAATTGTTTTAAAGCATGTAACCATTTTCATTCCTCCAGTATTGATGAACGGCATATTTCTCCTACTGTTCAATACGATGACGAAAGGAAACATTTAGGTTAGTTTCAGTATAATAATCATGTCATAGTTACTTGTTATAATTATATTATTGTTATAATTATTTTGATTCACATGACGTCATAATGTAATGCAAGATTCAGTTTCCACCTCATAAAATAAAAGACCAGCTACCTTAGTCACTTTCACTGGTATCCACTTTTCAGGACCATGATAACTCTTAGCATATAACTTATCATCAAGATTAAATTTCCTTGGTACCGATACACTCTCTCTGTCTTTCTTGACCCAAAATAATTAGCAGTACTTGCAATAATGATATATAACAATGTCAAAGCTTTGTCAGCTGCATTTCACTCAGTAAGTTGACTGTAAATAAGAGGATAGTTGGTTATATATATATTAACACACAGCTCTATAGTGTCGTAGTGAAAGATAGCTGAGAATCCTTATCAATCAGTTTTAAGATTCCTGTGAACTTCCTCAGACTGGTTTAGATCTTTTTTAAGATACTCTTTACTAGCTTGTTTTCGTTTCCCAGTTCCTTCGTTTACATTTAGTATGATATGTAATAACCTTTTATCTATAAGTGTTATTTTGTAACAAAAACAGAAAGGTTTTAAATTTATCTCACATGTATGCATGATTTCACCCTAAATTTTGCACTATACTAAGCTCTTATTCTACACAAAAGTAATTTTTCACAGTTTCATACAGCTTGAGTTTACCCCCTCTACCAAATTTACTTAAGCATTCAACAACATCTCGGCTACAAGCCTTCTAGGCCCCTAAAAACAACTTCAGAGGCATTACAATTTAAACAATTCCTAAGGGAGCAGTGGATTGATGATTTCCTGACACTACCCCCTTAACAATAACTCCTCTATGAAACCCTATTTGCATGTTCAATAAATATATTAATTGAAGCCGTGAAACCTTTAGTCTTTCAATGGTGCTTACTCCAAAAAGTGAAGCTGAAGATGTTAGATTTGTATTTAAACAAGGAAACAAAACAGCAATATAATAAACTAATATGAATTGACTCATTGTAGGGTAAAACAGATAAACTATAATTATAACAGTATTATACATAATGAACAAAATATTTTACTTAAAAGATTTGAAGAGGGGAAAATTAAGTAAACAATTAATAATTAATTTTGTATACTTGTGAAAACTGTTTGAAATGGCAGTTATCACTAGCACTAGCAAATGTAATACTTTGAGGATATCAATAAGAAGAACTAATTGCCATACATACGGTAACTCTAGTTATATCCGCAACTTTATTGTGTTGATTCATAACAAACTAATACCTTGTTGAAAAACTGTAATTATAAGAAACACATGGTGAGGTGCATTGGGATTGTACACTCTACGCAATCCTCTAATATATGTAACATTAACAGATTCACTAATAACTCAATAATAATAAAATAAGAAAGATGTCCAGTATTTATACAAAATCCAATAGAATGTTCTAGATATTTATACAAGAATGTTCTAGATACATAATTAAGAAACTGTGAACCTAACACCTCTAAACACATTGTAAATACACAAATAAACACCTAAGAGGACATTATATTAAAAGGTCACATAGTTAACATAGGTCACCTCATGCCACATCTCCCCTTCCTGGGATGTATCTGTTGGGTGGACGGATTGTTGCATTTGTTCGTGATCGAGTCATGACTGGGCTTCGTTGTCGTGTTGTATTGGCAATCGGTTTCTCCCTATGATCAGAATTAGATGGCAACACAACAAGATGTTGTCTGTTTCTCCGGACTTGTCCACTGGGAGTATCAACTAGATAGGATCGTGGAGTGTTTGATGGAGCGACAACTCTTCCTGGAACCTGTTGATTTCCTGTATTTACCCAAACTTCAGTATTATTAGGAATGAAAGGTAGAGGGTGAACTCGATGGCGAATATCATAATAACGTTTCTGTTTCCTTTTGTAGTCACTATTGCATTGTCGGAATTCTTCAAGATATTCCCATTTTGGGCACAAATGTTCTTTCAACTGAGGAAGATTGGTTCGAAGTGACCTTCCCATGAGGAGTCGTGCTGGAGAGATGTTACACCACAGTAAAGGTGTGGTACGGTAATTGAGTAAAGCCATGTACGGATCACTAGATTGCTTCAGTAGTCTCTTCACTGTCTGGACTGTACGTTCTGCCTGTCCATTGCTCTGGGGAAAGTGGGGACTGGATGTTATGTGAGTAAAATCATACGATTTAGAGAAGTCAGTGAATTCTTGTGATGTGTATTGAGGACCATTGTCACTCACAATTTGTTTTCCATGAAGTAGGAGTTTGTTGTGGATGCTCAGTTCACTTCGAACTTTCCAGTATGGTCCTATGGGAATATCAATATTGTTTTTAGTTGGCCATCCCTGCTGGCAGTACCCGATAAGTCTTGAGCAGATTGGGTCTGCCGCCTGTGCCTCACGGTATTCGTCTAGTCTCGTGTTGCTAGCTGGGAGATGAGCCACACAGGCATCTATAAAAGTCTCTGCTATTTCTTGAAGTTCCGAGATATCAGATGGTAGTGGTGATCGTGATAACGTGTCAGCTGTGTACATGAGTTTCCCAGGTACATGGACAATTGAATAGCTGAATCTGTTAAGTCTTAGTCGAAATCGTAGCACTCTAGGTGGTAGACTATCCAAGTTCTTCATTCCCAACAGAGGGACCAGAGGCTTGTGATCAGTCTCTATCATAAACTCCAGACCAAGAAGATAACTTGCAAATTTCTCACATGCCCATGTGGTGGCCAAAGCCTCCTTCTCAATTTGGGCATACCGTCTTTCGGTTTCAGTCATTGTACGAGAGGCAAATGCTACAGGTTTCCACAAATCATTGCTCTTCTGCAGTAATACAGCTCCTAAACCATAAGATGATGCATCAGCAGACACTTTTGTTTGGGCTTCTGGATTGTAGAGGGTGAGAGTAGTTGGCTGTGAGAGCTCGTTCTTGATACTAGAGAATGCTTGCTCTTGATTAGGACCCCACAGCCACGCTTGCTTTTTGCTGAGCAGCTCTCGAAGAGGCTGGGTAAGCTCTGCTAGGTTTCTCGAGAATTAGCTGATTAACCATACCGAGGAACCGTCTGAGTTCGGGGACGTTTGTGGGGGGTTCCATCTGAAGGATTGATGAGGTCTTTGCCGGGTCAGCTTGGATTCCATTTTCATCTATAAGGTGACCAAGAAAAGTTATTTTAAATTTTGCAAACTCACATTTATCTATGTTCAGTGTGACACCTGCTTCTTTAATCCGTTTGAGGACGGAAGTTACTCTCTTGTGGTGTTCTTCCATGTCTTTTGCAAAAATTAGGATGTCATCCATTAAACAGAGAACTCCTTCTAGCCCTCTAAGAATGTTGTTCATTCTCTTCTGAAAGAGTTCTGGGGCACTTGATATTCCGAAGGGTAATTTGTTGAAGCAGTATCTGCCATAAGGTGTTATGAATGTAGTGAGCAGTCTTGACTCTTTTGCGAGTGGGATCTGCCAGAATCCGCTGTTGGCGTCCAATTTGCTGAAGACTTTGGCTCCCGCTAGTTGTGCTAGAGTGTCATCGACCTTTGGGAGTGGGTGGACTTCTCGAAGAACACTTTCATTAAGAGGCTTAAGGTCAACGCAGATCCGAATGGACCCAGACTTCTTCGGGACTACTACCATTCCAGCACACCATGGTGTTGGTTGGTCCACCTTGGAAATTACACCGCTAAGTTCAAGGAGGTGATTGCTGGGAGTCCTAACAAGTTTGTTTTTAAACCGGCAACCACGAATACTGGGTGGTTGATTGACTTGCCTTTGTAGCTAATTTCTCCTATGAACTGTCCAATGACTTGTAATGGTTGACGCGATGGGCCATAAAGGATTTTCTCTGGTGGGGTTAGTTGGTGTTTCCCTAAATTTTTGTAGCTCTCTTCAGATATCGCTGTTACTTCTGCACCTGTGTCCATCTTGAAGGTGAGCATCTGTCTTTGCAGTTGGAGTTTGATAGTCCACGACGTCTCCAGACCAGTTGTCAGTGTGTCTAAGAATGCAGTGTCAAGATGGCTTTTACTTGTGACTTCTGATACGGGTGCCGTCGACGTTCGCTTGGAGTAACACTGGGTACTGTAGTGGCCTTTCTTCTGGCACCGATGGCACGTAACGTCTCTAGCTGGGCATTTATCCCTTGAATGTAGTTCTTTCCCGCAACGAGTACACTGTTTCGGATGCTTAGGACTGGGTTTGGCTCTTGGTCTGTTTTTGAAACCTCCCCGATGTGATCGTATTTCTTCAAGAGTACTCGAGGTTCCTCCCTTGAGTAACTGTTGTTGCTCTTGGACCGCTTCTCTTTGGCGTATCCTTTTCTTGGCCTTTTCTAGTGTTAGGTCTGCATCTATTTGTAAGTTCTCGGAGAGAGCAGAATCTTTAATTCCCACAACTAGTCGATCTCTGATCATTTCCGACTTCAACTCTCCGTAGTCACAGTTTTCTGCAAGCTGATACAAGTGTGTAATATACTGTTCAGCTGATTCGCCTTCCAGTTGCTTTCGACGATTGAACCTTGCTCGTTCAAAGATTACGTTTTTGCGTATCTTGAAGAAGGAATCGAATTTCAACATAACGGCGTCGTATGCTTGAGTCTCTTCCCGAGAGGGATTGGTTGATGCGAGGACGTCTTCCGCTTCTTCGCCGAGACAATATAAGAGCGTGTTGACTTGTTTACTCGCATCGTCTTGAGAGAGACCTGAAGCGACTCGGAATTGCTCAAATCGCCTCTTCCATCGTGGCCAGTCATCAGGAGTTTTAAAATCAAAAGGACTTGGGGGTTTTAGCTGCACTTGTGCCATATCCCACTTCTGACACCATGTAACATTAACAGATTCACTAATAACTCAATAATAATAAAATAAGAAAGATGTCCAGTATTTATACAAAATCCAATAGAATGTTCTAGATATTTATACAAGAATGTTCTAGATACATAATTAAGAAACTGTGAACCTAACACCTCTAAACACATTGTAAATACACAAATAAACACCTAAGAGGACATTATATTAAAAGGTCACATAGTTAACATAGGTCACCTCATGCCACAATATACACCCTTGAGATGTCTGTTTATAAGAGAGCACATGAAAATAACATTATTAGGCTGAACCACAAATTTTGTACACAACCATATCAGGAGCTTACAAGTGCTATGAAGCGCTGTAAATGAGCATCAAATTCAGTGTATTTTTGAATCCATCGGTTGACAAATGACATGTTTTGTGAATTCCCTTATAAATAAAATTACCAGTCAAGTTGTGATAAAAATTATTAAGGGAAATTACACTCCAAAACCCACAATTTTGTATATGGAAGAAAGTTGGAGGTGTTTTTCAACAACAGTTGACTACACAAGTTTGATGCTCTTTCGTAGTGTTTTGTGGTGCTCATAAGCTCCTGTCCATATTTTGTTATTGAAAGAATACAAATTCAAATAATGATTTATTTTATAAAGAATTCTGTTGTTCCTAAGGGATGATTGGTAATAATAATTCATGTATATATAAATTATAATTGTAATGGGAACCAAGTAAAAGATTTATAGTCTAAACCTACAACAATGATGGCAAGTGAGCAGAGCCAAACTATCTCACAAATGATTGCACCACATAGCCATGCAGACAAAGAGAATGAGATTAAGGGTCTTCATGGATGTATAATTAACATTAACTTTAACAAGTAGCTAATGAGTGGATGGACATTTTTTTCTGTAGAAGTGTATCAATTGTTATAATTCATCATTTATTCATTACAAGGAATTTCAGCATACAATGGTCTACCATCTTTGTGCATGTTGTGGAGGTAGTATATGTAAAAATATCAACCTAGTAGCAGGTATATATATACAATGTACAAAAATATACATCTGGGCTTCAATTGGAAATGTAGGGTAGGAAAATATAATCATATATATATATATATATATGTATATACAAATAATATATATATATATATATATATATATATATAATTATTTATACATGTATATAATATATATATATAATTATATATATATAATTATATATACATATATATAGTATGATGGTGACATCATCCCTTTGATGTGGTAACTATGCAGGAGATCTCACCATCATATAAGAAGATATTGTATATAGTATGCTAATAGGTCCTATATACTGCATATAGGACCCTTGTTTTGTGTCCTCGAATGTGATATAGCTCTTGCAGGCTGGGACTCTATCACATCCTTACACACAAAACTCAGTTCCTGTATATAGGACCTGTAAGCATACTATATAATATACATGTGCATATAAATATATATATATATATATATATATATATATATATATATATATATAGCATGGCTTTGATGTGTGTATAGGTAATATCAGACCTGAACCCAAAGATAGCACCCTGACGTGAAGCTGAGTGCTGTTATCAAGGAGTGTGTATCTAGTATTGCTGATACACATTGTGAAGACTTGCTTCATACATGTATTAGCTGGGATGAAAATGGGAAAACAATATTAGAAGTTTTGTCAGCAAAAAGTAAATGAAGGTTTACACGTATTTTTATCAATGTTGTTCTTAGTGTAAGCGACTAATTATTGGCATGTACCTATTATCGGCATTGTCAATACGTTGTACATACGCAATATAATTAAGTATAATTTGGACATCACTTGATCACATGATCAATCATTCATCACTTGTGCTGTAGGTAAGTATTGAAGCATTATTATATGTATATCTACAATCTTGTCTACTTCAGGAAATGAATGATGCCAAGAAGAAGAAGGCATTTGTGATCAAAGTCAGCCCCACCTAAGTTTGGCAATCCAAAACACACTGATAAAAAAAAAACAACAGTGGACAGAAGAGTCCATGATTGCTGCCACGGATGTTATGAAAAGGTGGAATTAGTGTTAGTAAAGCTGCCTTAGAATGTAATGTTTCACGTACCACTCTTCAAGATTGACATATGAACATGCAAATAAACCAGGACATAGGTCGAACTTGAGTGAAAATAAAGAGATAGATCTTGTTAATTTTATTGAAATTGTTGGTAGCACTCAAGTGCTGAATCAATTACAATTGAAAAGGTTGTCTTGCATAAAAAGAAGACAATTCAATTGTGGTTTTGTCGTTTCTATGAGCATATATGCAAAGTTAATTAGGAAAAAAACCTTCTAACGGTGTTACATTAGCAATGAAGTCTACAGAAAAGCAGACACACTTCTCCAAGAAACAACACGACCGCAGCCAAACTCAAACCAATGACCATTGGATCAAGAGGCTCAAGCTCTAACCACTAAGCCACTACTGCTTAGTGGTTGCTCTAACCACTAAGCCACTACTGCTTAGTGGTTAGAGCTTGAGCCTCTACAGCTTAGTGGTTAGAGCTTGAGCCTCTTGATCCAATGGTCAGTGGTTCAAGTTCGGCTGCCGTCGTGTTGTTTCCTGGTGTCTGTTTTTTTGTGGACTTCATTTCTAAGAGCATAATTCACTTTGTTAGGGTGACTCAACTGCTACTGTACATATGGATGCCACTAATAATACTGAAACCCTAAATACTCATTTCAAAATATGCAAAAAGATTATGGTCAGGTAACAAAACCCAAATTACTGTAATTGGTTGTGTAAATGTTACTGGTACTACTACTCTGACACCCTTTGTGATATTTGATGCAAAGAACTTTAATATGGGGTGGACTAAGAGAGAAGTGCCTGGTACTACTTATGGAACCACTGGCTGGTTGGTTTAATATGAAATTATTAAAGGGCTGGTTATCTGATCATTTTCTGAAACGTGCTGTTCCTTCTTGTGTGTCCACTTCTACTGGTGCTTGATGTGCATACGTAGTTCTCATCACAATCCCAAGGCTGTCAGGATTGCCGAAGAGAATGATGTCATTTTGTTTACGTTAGTGCCTCACACTATACATGAGATGCAACCTCTTGATACAGCAGGTTTGTTTTTGTTTTTGGTCTACTCAAGGCTCACTGACATGAAGTTTGTCACAAGTATATTCAAACCTATCCTGGATTGGCAATTACTAAAGACCAATTTAGTTCCCTCCTGTCAGAGGCATGGCTGAACACTACGTTGCCATCAACAATCATCCGTAGTCCTGTGGAATATATCACTTCAATCCAAAAGCTGTTCTAGATTATGACCCTTTTGACACCTTAGTACAGAAAAAGAAGAATCAAGGCTTGGAAAGGGAACTGATTCAGAACATGGAACAGGAACTTGACTCTGTTCAAATGGCTACTGACATTGATTATGTTTCACCTGGCAAAAATGCTGCTGTTTTCACAGAAGAGGAACTTTAATTTTCAAGAAGACACGATGGCGGATATGACTTACATGTATATGATGAACACTATCTTCGTTGGCTGAGTCTAAACTATTTGTAGAAAGTGTACAGAGAAGTGTCTCAGTGGCTCAATACTTCAATGACATGTTCCCATGTACTCCTGTAATCATCCCAGAGCTTGAACATCATAATGAAAGTTCTCCTTCTGAACCTAACACTCGGAAATGTATGACCACACCTATCTGTACACAAATGGACAATGGCAATGTAATAGAAACATCTACCCCTGTCTTAGCAACTGTACCCACTGGATCAAGTACGTCCACTGCTTCTAGTGTAGGCTCATCTATAAGTGATGCATCAGACAATTTATCAAAGTACTTGATACAGTACGTACCAGTAACTCCAAAATCTAGACAGCCATCTGACAGTCGAGTGTGTGGTACTAGGGTATTGACAGGTTCAAATGGCCTAGCTATGTTAAAAGAGAAAGAATGCAAGAAGAAAAGAGAGTTTTAAAAAAGGAGAGGAGAAAGAAAGACAAGCGAAAAGCAGATGGAAGAAATTGCTTAAAAAAAAGGCAGAAGAAAAAACAAAAGGATGGAAGAACAAGATATTCGTATCCCTATGACTGCTTTGTGGTGTACAGCATTCAGTAATCATGGCTGACTATCATGCCTGAAACACAACAGCCTATTATAGTTATTATTTTGATAATTTGATTATCTACTACTATTACCTTTTAAAGGACCTTGTAGAACTTCAGAAATATATTTAAGGTAGAATAGCTAGCTATTATTTCCAGTTTCTACATAAGCTAGTAAAGGTACAAGCAGCTTTCTTTCTGCTGCTCAAGCACCGTGTTCTATTATGCGCCACGACCATTAAATGACTTCCTTTACTACGTATACAACGCATACTCGCGCAAATGACACAAGAATATATATATATATATAAACATACATAAAAACCGTGGGAAATCAATCATGAGGATGGCCCTAGTACTAGGGAGTGGGCAGATGCGACTCCAATGAGTATCAAAATAGAAATTGTTATAATAGTATACTAAATGTGTGTAATACCAACCTTCATATCTTCTGATGACTTATTTTTCGTCCTGAAAGTGAGGAAATGTAGCTAAAACCTCCATTTTTCCAATCGCAATAAGTACGTACAAAACCACGAAAGCCTTGCCCACCAAACATGGTGTACACCAAGTACACTGCATTTTGAGAAAACAAATACAGCCGTTTTCTGAAAATTCATTTTACTTTTTTAGTTACAAAAGGCTGAAGAAAGCTGAATTCTGTAGCGTATAAAATAAAAAGATATGTATACTAAATCCACGTCAAAACACCGAGTTAAAATCACTGTTATAATAGTTCTAAAGATAGCTGAATTGAAAATAATGATGGAATCTTCCAGTAAGTGTCCAAAGAAACTCGGGAACCCTGAAACAGATATGGTGCTGATAATTGACAATAGGTATACACGTGACAAAGTTATATACACAATGACGATAATTCGTCCCTGACCTTCCCCACTTGTGGAATGTAAGACAAACACACACGGTTACAATTATAGCTGAGATTTTATAAGTAGTTAGATTAATGTATGATCTCACTTCAGTAAAATTTTATCTTCCTGCATCACCCACATAAGTCATTATAAAATTGTAACCAATTATATGCCAATAATTGGTCGCTTACGCCACCTTGACTGGATATAGAAGACCTCCAAAACTGGATTATTACTTACAATGTAATAATGAGTGCTAGTCTTGTTCCTGTTGCTGTTTCTACTTGGATTTAGCATCATGGCAGTGAGACATGAGACAGAAGCGTCCAGTAGCACACTCAACTTTTCTGGAATACAAAACACACATTTAGATTGTACAAGTGTGCATGTGCAAATACTAAAGTGGGTGTGGCAGCGAAGCTTCGAAAGGCACCTACATGTATTATATCTTTAGCACATGTTTGAAAACTGGTGTATATATGCCTGGCAGGCATGTTTTATGGCTCCCAAATTGTGCACTTCCCTTAACTATACATGTACATGCAATGGATCTGTCACACAAACACACATAATTACAATGAAACCTCTCTATCCAGACACCACTCCTTAGTGATGCTGTTATCATTAGTTATCATTGATTTCTTCACTGTACACACGTTTTTTGCATACCACGCCTCACCCATTATTGACCAAGCCTCTCAATGATGTAACTTCCTTGCATATACATGTACACATGCATAACCCAAATTGGATCTGTCTGTGTGAGAGTGCAAGACTAATAGGGATGGCCCCGTGGAGGGCTTTGTCATTATGTATTGTCAGTCTAGTATATAAGGCATTGTCATTATGTAATGTCTGTATATGTCATTATGTAATGTCTGTCTGATGACTCCATTCATCTCCAGTATTGCCAACATTTGTCTCAGTTGACAGAACATGATAGAATACAGTCTGGAGGATCCCATGAGTTATGTCATGGAATAAATTCCTGGACAGAGCCACATGATTGAATACTGTCTGGAGGATCCCATGAGTTATGTCATAGAATAATCTCTAGACAGAGTTCCACATAATTGAAATCAAGATGTCTATCCCTTATTCCCAAAGGGATGGATCAACATGTATTTAATAGATATCCTTTGGATTCCCCTAGTGTAGCCCTCTGTTCCAGTTGTTGATCCAATCCTTCAGTCCCCAAAGGATGTCCCCATGGAATCCGCTTAGTTCAATCTGTTGATATCTTCTGTAATTCCTATGGAGCATTTTGTTGTAATAGACCTCCATGCATATAGATACGTGTAGTAAGTATATAATCATACACAATGTACTACATGAAAACAGCCTTGGAGAGTTTATTTTTCTCATGTAATGTATGTTGTGAAGATCACACAGACACAACAACAAACATAAATGTGTGCTGATTTATTTTCTGTGTGATGCGCTTGTGTCTTGAAAGCCACAAAAACACCTGTTCACAAACTTCAGTATCAACCAAGATGTAACATAGTAGAAAATGTACCTTACACATACATTAGATGTTGCAATCATCAGGAAATTTTATTTTCTCAAGTTGTGGAAATTTGTGTGGATTGCAGTTTTCTTCACACCATGCATCAGTATGCCTCCAGCCCCCTCGTGCATTTTGTCTACAGCTATTTTTATGGCTCGTAGGGCCATCTCTATAATTGCTTTCCACGGGGTTTAATGTATATATATATAATTATATATAATTATATATAATTATATATAATATAATGATATATATATATTTTCTTGTGTCACTTGCGCGACTATGCGTGGTATACGTAGTTAAGGAAGTTGCGTCATTCCCGGGGGCTCGAGCGCTCGGTCAATTAATGGGCGTGGCGCGTAAAAGAACGCGCGTTTGAGATACAGACCAGCCAGGAAGATCCAGAAAGGATGTAACTGCTAATAACTGTTGTATATAGCAGAGAAACAGTATAGATATTATGCAAGAATCTTTAACAAGTAAGTATGATAAGTTGTTGAGTTTCAGACACGAGGAAGTCATCATTTGAAGGAGTACCTCAGTCAGTTCATCATACATCTGTGTATTTAGACTGCAATTAGGCTTACACTTACATCTTCAGGCCCCAGGAGTACACAGAAAGGTAGAGACACTAGTGCCATCAGCTGTTTCATCTGTTCAGTTATATTGACTCTTTGTGGGTTGTTAGCAAATCTTTTTAAGTGGCAGCCATCATCATAACAAATAAACTCTACAATGATCAAAAGGGTCGGATGAATTCACTTGTGCTTACCAAGGTGTAATGCAACTTCAGTATGCATGGTAAAGAAGTTGTGTAGATATCTGTGTCTTTGATTCTACAATGAAAAGCTCTCAAATAAACATAATAACACCACGTGGTCTCAGGATACCTATAATTATTTGTAACAGTAATAGGATAGTTACAAATATTTTTATAAAAGCAAACTGGCAGTCCTGAAGTTCATCTGATGGCTATGCCGTTCTTTTTCGGTGTTACAAGACAAGATCATTTTCCTCACAAATATATATTTGCTCATCACATTGAGTTGGTGTACCATATTGTCCAAATTTTGTAAACCCGGACTTCTACTATAGTGGATGACTTTGGTCACTTCAGTATAACTATAAAGTGTATGTCCTCAGAATCTCTTCAAAGATCCTCAGTATACTATATACATGTATACATGTAGCTTTGTTCAAGGGAGGTCCCAGACTGGGAATTCCTTTATAGGATCCTCCGGACACGTGGATACCCTAATACTTTGTGCAAATAATATCCCTTGTAGTACTTCCCTTAAAAGATCCTCCAGACACACGGTTATCCTAGCCCTTGGGGCAGTCCTGTTGCAGTTCAGTTGCTTTGACTTTGATGAGATACTGAGCTACATCTCGCAATCAGTGTAGATAATTATTATATTCATGGTGGGTCAGGTTGGTTTTAGTGGCAAAACTGTGAACTCACCATAATATACATATACATAATTATATATGTATATATACCGTGGCTTTGAGGTGTACATGGCGAATATAAGACCTGAGCCCTGAGATATCAGCCCGAGGCGAAGCCGAGGGCTGATATCGAGGGGCGAAGGTCTTATTCGCCATATACACCAAGAAGACATGGTACATATAATATATTCAGTAACTTGCAGAAACATCAAACATGCCAAATACACGACGATAAGTGCCATGTTCAGAGCCACTGCGTACACTTATCTGTGTTCTTAGGTATAACCTTATGCTTCATTTCATCTATCTTGGGTGATGTAGTGAATTTAAATCATTAAGCAGACATGGTATCAACTTTTTTCTTCCTCGATAATGAGAGCCGCTTCCTCTTTGGCCCATTTTTCAGCTGTAACCACAGATGGCAGATGGTAATGCAGATGCTCTGTATGATGCAATTGTCACATGGAGGTGAGTATATACACCTGCGGTTATCAAACCAGGTGGTATATCACGTATATACAACCCAGCGGCCCTTTGATGTTTCTGCTAGTTATTGTATATATATATATAGGGACTGAAGAAAGCTGATTTCTGTAAAAAATCAGTCCAAGCCAAAGGTGGGAATACATTCGCTGGCTGGAAACAAAAAAAAGAAAGAAGGGGGGGCCTCAGACCAGTAGGACAGAACTACGGGCAAGGCAGCCCATGGCCATAGAAAACCATGCAAACAAATAATGTTTGTGGTGTGACAGCTTCAAACAGGGGCAATTGGCACCTTCAGAAAAGTATATTGTTAAGATGAAAATAAGATCAGTAAAAATAATACATTATTTCAACTATCTTCCAAATATTAGTATTATAACAAGGAGGAAAGTGAAAAATGGCCCTTTGTGAGCATGTCAACCTGTGTGACACTAATGTGTGAAATGAAGAGTGTATATTCTTTGTATAAATGTTACTGTACTCTTCATGAACTATCAGTGAAAGTGATTCCATTCCCCTTCTTGTGATCATTGGTCAAGAGCATATAGTACAATAATTTGGCAAGTTTAGGAAAGACAAGTTAATGCCCTACATGTAGGCAACACTAAGGTAGACAGTTTAACCGTCTCTTCAGTGGTCACAACTGCCGCAGCCATCTCAATTGGGGAGTGGTCACGCATGCGTGTGGTGAACTAGTGAGCAACTGTTAACCACAATCGCTTCTTTGATTTCCTTACCATGTCGATGGATCCTTCTAACACTAGTGAAGACGCACAACAAGGGTCTAGTATCTCTCTCTCTATCTAAAGAAAATCTTTCTTACATCGCAGCTTCAGTAGCTGCTGTCCTTAAGCAGAACCAATCTCCATCCTTGGATAACCCTGTTTGTCAAAGCACTGGCGAAGGAACACCAGACCACGGTTAGTTAGATTGTTAATAGACTCATGGGTCTGAGACAAGTTTGCTCGATACTGGTGCCGGGGCAGTCGTGCCTGATTCACTTCCAACCTAGCTGCAACCAAACAGAGCAATCGTGCTCACTGAACCCCTTAATAGAAGGGGTACTTGTCTTGTGGCAGTCGCGCTATTTGGATAGCACCTCAATGTTCTGCTTTGGAGTGGAGTGTTTCATTAACATCTATATCTTCTGGCATGCATCGGCATGGAAGCATATTGTACACATTAGTTGCCTTGATATCCTGCATCACATTATGTGTTAGGGACACCATTCACTTGGTGTCAGGCATGTCCTGACATGCTACATCGTACCTGTGTCGTGTCCAGGATTAAGCGTGCATACTTAATTATATATATAGACCTGGTATGCCAGTGTAAAGATGATTGTGAATCATCCTGAAATAATCACGATGGGTGGTACATACCCTGTGGTGCCCATGAGGGGCTTATGCACGATACGTATGGGGCAGTGTGATGTATAAAAAAAAATAATAATAATAATAATAACATTAATAATAATAGATACGTAAATAATAATAATAATAATAATAATAATAATAATAATAATGAATTAAATTAGCATTATAATTAAAAATATAAAAACCAACTATCAAGCAGTTTTACAGTTACTACTTGTGGTGCCTAGTTGATTGCTTGCTGATATGCATTATAGTATAAAGAGTTATTCACAAATATATAGTAAGGATAGTTTCAATCATATAGAGCCCCAATCATGGATGCACAGTATTTAATATAGGCAACAAGTACACAATATGAGCATCCCAATCCCACCCCCCACAGGGTCCATCCAAATGGGTCAATCACCTCCAGATGCTTTTATCCCGACAGTCAATATCTATCAGATGCAGCACTACTAAACTCCACTGGTAACGACCAGTGTGCACTGTTGAGCCAGTTGGGGGATGTGCCCCAAACCTCAGTCTAGTCATCGGTGCAGTCAGATTTGTTGGATCTGGTCTACATCACAGATGGCCTCCCCCCAATACCTAAAAAATTGTATCAAAAAAATCAAAGATTGGCAATTTGTCAATCTCCACGACTTATCATTCAAATCTGCAAAAGGCCGGGAGGAGGAGAATAATTTCCTGCAGCAGTGTGACGAGAAGGTGTTGTTGGTCCAATCAATGGATCATTTGAAGAGACGTGCAACAGACTTTCCAGATATTATTGCCTGCATTGGTAGCAGTTGCCAGCAAGTCTGACAGTCAGGCTGTACTTGAATTGATGGCATACATGGTCAAAGTCATTCGAGCCGCGAGGGTCCGTGGGAGTTCATGGCAAGAATATGATAAGGCTTATCGTCATAAAGTAGCAGCGAAGAAAGACTGCATCTGGTCCCAACATGACCCAGATCTATGGTATCGTATCCCCCTCTCAGGCAGTGGAGCCAGTGATCTCTTATCCAGCCTCTTCAGGCCGTCGTTCCTTCCCATACCAGCGACCACAAAAAAGGAGTGGCAGCACTCAATCGGGCAGTAGTACCATAGCCACTAATGCGTGGAAGAAGAAAGTATGCTATAGCCATACATGTAATTTTGACCCTGTGTGTGCCCATGTAGGGAATGGATTGCCTTGTCATTTCACTCACATGTGGACAGGGCAATCATAAAACATCAACCTGCCTGAATGGCAAGTCTTCCAAACAAGACTGGTGACTCACTTCACAAACTAAACAATAATACAAAATCAAAATAATCAAACAAAATAAAGTAAAAAGATAAATGAAGTTTGGTTCATCCACAGTTATATTTGTCATATATTCGCTAATCCAATTACGATATCACTTATGGGAGTGTTTTTGTTAATACTATATATCTATCTGCTTCCTCTCTAACCATGGTATGATGGATAAGACTCACAGTGGATAGTGTTCCTTAACCCCCTCTCCATATCAGTTTTTGATATGTGATCTAATTCCCCCTGTGGGTAGCTTCATTCCGGCCATGCACTAAGAGTCTCATACCATGCCTCTGTTATCATGCTGAACCATAGTTAAAACATTGATTTAAAAGTTATGATGCATGATCTATTAATATTATACTGTAATTGCCAGTTATTATCCACAATTAATGAAATAGAAATCAAATACACTAAACACCACACAACCCCCCCCCCACCCCCAACCCCCATAAAGCTGCAAACAAACTCCAAACAACCCCCAATGCACTGCAATATTACACTAATACGCCATGACAGTGATAACCCACAGGTCAACCCCCAGTGGTACATGGAAACCACTGACAGGTGCACATGTGGAAAGGCAAATCATAAACTGTACATACTTCTCTTCTTTCGCTAGGTCCCAGCATCGAAGTGGACAAGCACAGGGATGCAAATGTCATAGAGAACAAATACATTTACCTGAAGGACCTGCTGGGTCTGCAGGCCTGCAGACCACTGAAACAGTGCATAGATAGTCCTTGGTTCAATTGTATCCCCCTTGCACAATAAGCTACATTGTTGGAGGTCTGCCCTTACAAATCACCCTGACCAGTATTTCGCACACTACATCATAGACAGACTCTCAGTCGGTTTTTGGATTGGTTTCGATTACTCAAATTGTTCATGTACCCCAGCAAGAACGAATCTCCAACAGTACCTACAAGACAGGTTCCGCCTTGGGAGAGTGCTTGGTCCTCTCCCCTCATACTTATGCTCAACAATTCAAGTGAGCCCATTCAGGTTTATCCCTAAACCAAGTAATTCCAGGACAGTGGCGTCTAATCATAGACTTGTTGTCTCCCCAAGGGGCCAGCGTAAATGACAGGATTTCTTTCAAATGGGCTTCCTTAGCATATGTGTCAGTTGATCAAATTGTGGACAATGTGCTTCAGCTAGGCCAGGGATCCCAATTGGCAAAAAATTGACGTGAAGAATGCATTCCAGATCATTCCAGTTCACCCTGATGACCAACATCTGTTCGGGATGCAGTGGTCTGGAAGAAACTATGTAGATTGTGTCTTACCTTTTGGCTTGAGATCCACCCCCAAAATCTTCAATGCTCTTTCCAATGCCCTACAATGGTGTTTACGTCACAAGGGCACAGAGTTCATCCATCTTTATCTAGATGATTTGCTATGTATAGGGCCCCCCCAGGGAAGAACACTTGTAGGAGATCCCTTGACACAATGTTGCAAGTGTGTGAAGAATTAGGAGTCCCTCTTGCTTCAGAAAAGGTGGAGGGTACTGCCTCTTGCCTGGTATTCTTAGGAATTGAGCTCGAATGCTATGCAGATTTGCTTACCTGATCGAAAATTGATGAAGGTAAAGCTATTAGTCAACCAGTGGCTCGGACAATAGAAAGCGTGCATGAAGTGGGAGCTGCAATCCCTAGTTGGTGTGTTACAGCATGCCAGCAAGATGGTCCACCCAGGTTGCACATTTCTGAGACGCCTTATAGAAACTATGGAGACAGCTAAACATTCAGACTACTGAGTATGCCTGAATTCCACCTTTCACTTCGATCTAATTTGGTGGCATACCTACCTCGTAGACTGGAATGGGGTGTCAATGTTCTAGTCAAGAGCATGCAATGTCTTCACTTATATTGTGACCAGTGATGCATCAGGCTCCTGGGGTTGTGGCGCTCTACACAACACACAGTGGTTTCAGGTTGAATGGTCTGATCAGTTCAAAGAGGAACCAATTTATTTCAAAGAGCTTATGTCTATAATCATTGCTTCAATGGTATGGAGCCGTCAGTAGTCCGGCCAAATAGTCGGGTTTGAATCTGATAACATGGTGGTAGTTGAGGTATTGAAGTCAGGATATTCTCGTGACAAAGGGGTTGATGCATCTCTTGTGCACATTATTTTTTATGGCAGCCAGATTCAATTTCTGGTTCACTGCTTGCTATTCACCTTCCAGGTGAAAGAAACATAGCAGCAGACTTTATCTCAAGAAATAAAATAAATGAATTACCTTTAGTTGCCCCCTATTTATCTCATCAGCCCTATGTCATTCCCCAGGACATCCTGCACCTTCTTTACAACGGAGCACCAGATTGGACATCCAGAGTTTGGGCAGCACAGTTCAACACCTGTTTAGGAATTCCTTAGCTCATTCAACCAGATGTAATTATGAATCTTCCAAAAAACAATATGTGGCCTTCTGCCTAGCTATGCTACCAAGCTATGCTGCCAAGCTATGAATCTTCACCCTTGTTTTATCACACAGGGCATGTTATGCTTATACGTCACCCATCTATACCAGGACGGGTTAGCCCACACCTCCATCAAATCCTACTTATCGGCTGTGAGAAACATGCAGATTTCCAAGGGTATGCCAGACCCATTTGCTTCCCCTCTTCCTCAGCTGGAACTGGTGATAAGGGGTGTCAAAGTCTGTAGAGGTCTCCAGGGCCATAACATCCCTCAGCAAAAATTGCCTAATACCCCATCAATTCTTTGCCAGCTCAAAAGCTTATGGAAACCCCACGCCACAGAATACAAATTCATCATGTTATGGGCAGTGTGTTGCACCTATATCTTTGGCTTTTTCCGTTCAGGGTAAATCACCACATCAACATCTCATTACGATCCCAGTATCCACCTTAGCATTCAAGATATTGCACTGGATAGTCACCATCACCCATCACTTGTCCAATTCAATCTAAAGTCCTCTAAAACAGACCCCTTCGAAAAGGAGTTGAAGTTGTCATTGGCCACACGGGGGACGACCTCTGCCCTGTCACAGCCATATTAGCCTATCTATCAGCACGTGGTGGGTTAAAGGGGCCATTGTTCTGTACAGGGGACAAGCAGCCCCTCACCCGTCGCCAGTTTGTAAACGAGGTAAAAATGGCACTCAAAACCATTGGCCTAGACCCATCAAAATAAGCCGGTCACAGCTTCAGACCTACAACAGCAGCAGCAGCAGGCCTTGAAGACTCTACAATTAAAACACTTGGCTGATGGGAGAGCTCTGCTTACCAGCTATATATCCGCATACCTAATCACCACTTAAAACTTTGATCTTTCTGTGGCCGCCATTGGGCCTGCACTATATAAAGTATTGTCAAAGAACACACATGCAATACAGAATAAAAGTATAATGTCATTAGAAAGTATATAGTTATACATATATATTAATTTGCTTGGGGGAAGTCACCAGAGTGTGTTACTCCCTGTCTCCTTTGGCATTAGCTGGGAAAGTGTACCCAGTAGCATGTTCCCCCAAGCCTGACGCTAGAGGACTCTTTGTGATTAAGTAAGTATTCACTGCATTCTTCGTACAAGGTTAGCCTGATACGATTAGTTAACTCAGAGGTCTAGGAAGGCTAATGTGTTACCTTCTCTGGGCACTGGCACAGGTGCTCCAGAGCTCTCTAACCAGCTCTACCTCCACTACATTAACCAGTATAGCAATGTTAGTATACATGTAGTGTATACACCTATTGAGGGCAGTGTGGATGTTAATAGTTATTTACCTTGAATGGAAAAGGTCATGAGGTTCTTGTGTTTTTAGCCTGTTGGTTGGGAAAGAATAATAAATGCCACTGTGATTCTCAGCTCAATTAGCAATATTGTGGTAGTGTGTTCAAAAACTAATGAAGATTCAATGTAGCTTCACAGTATGGAAGTATGAAACATGCTAGTTTTCTTATTTGCATAGGAATCTAATTACTTACATTCTCCCAATAGTTAATTGTTTCCCCTCTTCTTACTTGTGTATATAAATAAATACTTTTGGCAGTGTCTTTTTGCCTGAAAAAAAGAATATTGTCAACAGTTTCTATGTTCACACCAAGCTACTTGGTTATGTATTCGTTATTATTTTTTACATCACAAAATAATTTTATTATAAACATACCTATTAATGTACTATTCATATTCTAATAAGAAACAAAGCCAAAAAAAATTCATGACATGTATATATACAATTATGTTGTCTACCTCCATTTACTACAGCACATTCTACTTTGATTCTGGGAGGTACTGACTGTACTAGAGATGGTGAAGAATGTTAGTTGATACAGCTAATGGCATAGAGTATTTCAGTTTTGCATTATAGCTGTTTGTCGTTGAAGTCCAATTCTGAAACCTCTTTTAGTATCTTTTAGTAGCACCTCTTGAGGTACTAGCAAATTATTCATTATAATTTATAACATACATTTAATTTGCATCATTCTGTACAATGTAACAATGTATTGTGAATTTGGGATACACTGTGCTGATGAGACCCAATATGTCAAAACAATCTAATCAGTGTACATATACTTCAGATTGTCCACAGTTGCCCTTACTTATAACATAATTGCCAGATTGATGGATACTGTATGGTATCATTTCAATGCTATAATTTAACCCTCACACCTACTATAAAAACAAGCTTTTGCCTCTAAACATTAGAACATTCAAGGTTGCAGGCGACTTTCAGCTACAAATTTATGTGTCAATGTGTTGTGCATGGCAGGCTCAATGTTCATTTACGTTCTTCAAAAAATTGTCAACGTAAAGCTTACAATCATGAGGGACAATGAATTTATGCTCTGTATTAATTAATCCTAATTGTTGTGGAATCGACCACTGAGAATTGATGTTACACGTACACACGTAGAGATCTACTACGTTGCCGCACCCATTTCCTGTATGTGGTATAGGTCTCTCTCTCCGAACACTTTGGAATATCACTACTGGTGTCTCTTCATTAATTTAACCTTCAGCAGTTCCTCCTACCGTTCGTCTCTTTCTGTGAGTAGTAGCATCCAGTTGCTCCCTGATATTCTCTCTTTCTCACTGTGGGTGTGTTGAGTATTTCACTGTAGCATTTTGTTGCTCCTCGATATCCTCCCACCCCCACTCTCGGTTGTGTCCAGTATTTGATTCAGTTGCTCCTCGGGTGTGTTGAGTATCTGATTTGAGTTGTAGCATTCATTGCTCCTTGATATTCTCCCACCCCCTCTCTCGGTTGAGTCTCTCGTCCTCTCAGTCAGTTCAAGAGTTTTGGTTAGTTCCTTGTATGCTGATATTATAGTTACAGTAGATTTGCCTTTGGTTCTAATTTTTTTGTTAACAACGGTTCACAGTGTTGCATAATAATAATCAATTTTATTGTTGTTATTGCAGGGCTACATTTAGGGGGCATTTCCCCTCACCTTGGGAACTTGTATTATTATACATAAAATGTAAATGCCAGCATTCAAACAATAATTTGCAACCTCGTCCTGACTGTTGTTAGGAAAACAAAAATTAATTATAAAATAATTATTTCTTGTAAGGGCAACTGTGGATAATCTGAACAGTGTATCCCAAATTATTATTATGTACATGCCCCCCCCATGTGGTTTTAGGACCTGAAACACAGCTGGTATAAAACTTTAGTACCGTATCACCCATCACCATTCATCTATCGTCTACCTGTAGCAGTTCCTTCGATATTTTTGTTTCGGCTCTCTGTAATTCTCAAGATTGTTAGTTCCTTGTGTTGTAGTTACCGTATAGAATGTAAATTCCTCACTTTTTTCAGTTTTCCAATTCTCTAATGCATGTGTATCATAGTCTCTCTCTCTCAGTCTCTCATGATATCCCTTACCTTAGACTAATAATGATGAATCCAGAGGACAAAGAATCTGAGGCCACTGCAATTGATGAAGAAATTACTCATATGAAAGAAAATGACCAAGGAGCAAAAAGAATGCATGAACTTATGGAAAGGAAGTGGCAAATAGAAGGTAAGTACTGTTCCCTGAGGGCTATGTAGATGCGATGTAAGTGTAGTCTATTAACTCTGTTGTGAAGCCAAGGAGTGAATAGTCATGAGGTTTAACACATTTAGGCTCCTTGCCCATCAGACATGGGAGAAGCACTTTGAGCATAATCTCAAGTACACAATAAAGTGCTTGAGGCTGTAAACTACTCGTGCAGTTGAGTGCTCTTAGCATAAGCTGAAGCACCTTGAAAGTGCTTCAAAAACATTAAGCACATTTCTAATAGAGCAACACAAAAAAGTAATTTTTTGGGGAAAAATACTGTCTTTCATTTGGCATTGTTCAGGCCGAAACATCTTCTCCTTATAAGTCATGGTAATTAGCACATTTTTGGAGCTATCAACCTGATAATATATTTAAAATTAATTTCTAAAACTGCATTTCTGCTTAACAAGCACTTAAATGTGCTTCACAAGCACTTTTAATAAAAAGTAGTGAAGCACAAGCACTTACCGAGAACGATGCTCAGGAGTACCTTCAAGCACTAAAAAAATGTGCTTTAAAGCACTTTTACTTTTAAGCACAAGCACAAGCACATTGGTGCTCACCCTATCTCTGTTGCCCATGCATTATTATCAGTCCAGTGTTCTCACCAGAAATACATTTTCAAAGGGAATGTAATCAATTCATGACACACCCATGAAATTGATACAGTTTTATAGCACTTTTATAAAACAAGCGAGTTCACCTATTTAAAGTAGGAAGGGTACATCAGTGATTTCATCGAATATCAAAAGTACATAGGAGGTTGCAAATTGTATTAGCCCTTTAAAAACAAGCTAGTGAGAACATTGATTATCACCCGCTTGTGTGTATAAATTGTATTAATGTATTCTTAATGGATCTTTTTAACTTATTCGTGGTGGTAGATCAATGGAAATGAGTATAAAGCAGTAGTAGAAACAGTTTGAACAAGTTCCTCTTGATAAGCTAATTACATTGTTTTACTGGTTTTTTTTGTTAATACATTTAAAATGATTGATAAGTACCTCTACTGTATGAAGAATAGAATACAGCTAGTTACCAATAGAGTCTATATATTGGTTACTCGTGTACTGCCATTTTAAACTGAGCATTGTGTACTCCTACAAAAAAAAAACATGTTTGGACCCCTTGATAAATGATGTAATGTGGGGTTTCTAGCTGTTATGGTTGTTTTGTATTTCAACAGATGCCTTGCCGTCAAAAAGGCAAAAAAAAGGGATTGAATCACAGGAAAAAGTAAGTTAATAGCACTAGTTGTGAATAATTCATCCATTATATCTTACAGTTACTAGATCAAAAAAAGTTGCCTTCGAGTTCGGCTACCTGGGCATTGATGGAAAGGAAAAATTGGCTGCCTGAATCTACTTTGGTAGCTAATTGATTATAGTATACTACATAATAATATTACTACTATACATTACTGATTATAGCTCTCAGGTTGCACCAGAAGCAATCTCAGTGAATCCTAAATTACGTTTTCCTGGTAGGCATGCCCCAACACCCCCTAAGAGGGCACAGGCCATGTAAGCATGCCCACAAATTCTAGAATTTTAATTACCCCAACAGATGGTCTTCAGCCCTTTAATATTTTTAATTATAATAATAATGATTAGTTTACATTCTAGCATTTCTGAATTTTCTGTTTTGTATACATGTAGATAACAGAGGTACTGGCTTCAATCCACCGTCATATTCACATCCTATAAATGATTATCCTGCAGGGGGTATGTTTGTTTATAATGTACATTTATATGTGTATGCCTCCTAACAACATGTATCTAATTATACAATTCCATCCCATTAAATTGACGTTGTAGCCAGGCTAAGCCAGCACAGATAATCAACTCATAGTAATTTTCACAAAATTCTATTCATTATTAATTTTAGTACTGTTTTTTTGGTAAAATGTATCATTCCATTTGCAACAAAGACTTCATATTGGGCCCACTCGGGAGAAAAAGTTTGCAGTGAATAGTTTGTAAGAATTCCCATCCCAGAATGATTCTTATTAGCAGTTAATAAAGTTGCTAAGTAAATATTAGAAGTCAAATGGTTGTTATTACAGAAACAGCAGTAAGCTAATCATCATAGTCAATGTCATCAGTATCTGATAAGCACTCTTCATGAATAACATTGTCAGAAAAAAGGTTCCTTGACAACCTGTGCAGGGTGTCTTTTGATGGGATTGGTGCCCTTCCTCAAAACCCAAAAATTATTTCTAATGCTCTGGTAGTTGATCTGAGGATTCCCGTAACATTTCTCAAGTATTATTGTATTCAACTGGATAGTGATTACAAAGGATATCAAAACATTTGCAATATGTATCTGATTACATCCTAAAGTCCTAACTAAATCTTAGGTTTCTTGTTTTCCTGTTTCCTTAATTTTCCACCATTACATATAATTCTTTTCATACTAAACACTTGTCTTATTGGAACTGAAACTGATATCATTAATAAAAAAGTTATTTCATAACATAATTAGTATAATCCACTAGAATTAGTATAGAAATACCATTGTCTTTGCTGCAGACAGGGTTGGGTCAAGCCCTTTGGAGCTTAAGCTTAAGCCCAGTTTTATCAAGACCTTGAAAGGGCTTGAAGCCCTTTTTGTTTACAAGCTCAAGTGCTAATTACTGGGCTTGTATTTAAGCCAACTTTGAGTTCACGAAATTTCTTTCAGTTAATTAATAAAAGACACCATTCCAGCGTCATCAGCAGCAGTCGCCTAAGTGACTCAAAATTTGAACAATTGATGTTCATAAGATCTAATATTATTGTGATGCTAATTGTCCAAAGAAAAGGCTTGAGCTCGGACTTAAGCCTTTTAACCAAGGGCTTCAGTAAGTCCATAGATGGGCTGGGGCTTGACAACATTTGAGGGGCTTGTACTTAAGCTCTTTTACAGGGCTTGACCCAACCCTGGCTGCAGATGAATAAAGAATTTATTAATTTAATGAATTCTTTTTTTATGTATAATAATTATAAGGTAAAAATAATAGAGATCTTTTTGATATAATAATTATTATGTGAAAGTATAGTATAATAGCAAACACAAGATATTCAATAATTATTTTAGCCAGCGAGAGGTACTGGTAGATACCTACGTAATCAATTGTGCCCACTTTAATTATTATTAACCTTGGTATAATTCCTCTTGTCCCTAATTGAAGAATGAAATTATAATATAGATCATGTTAGTTCATTACAAATGTCTTGTTGCTTTGACAACAGTGATGCAATAGTACTTTTATTACATTTTTGTGGCTGTACCAGTTTATGGGCGTATACCACTCTAGTCTACATACAATTGTTACGCAAACATACACAGTGAATTTAGACATTTTGCTAAATTGAATAAATCATCAGATTTCGATCTTCTTTTAAGTCTATGTACTTAGTAACTGTTGCAACAACAAGTGTTATTGACAAATATAGAATTTTGCAGCCCTTTGTAAGAGATATAAATAAACTAACAGAAAGTGGTCTTACGATTACTATAGGTGGTCATAGAATAACTTTCTTGGGAGCTTTATTAGCTGTGATTACTGGTACTTAGCAAGTCACCAATTAGGAAGTTTCAAAGGATCCATGTCATGAGCATTAAGAATTTGTCGTTCATGCATGGCTACAAAAGAAACCATAGCCTTGCACTTTGTTGAAGAAAGATTTGAACTTAGAACAGCCTTGAAACATTGGCAACAATGTGATTCCCTGAAGGAAGTAAATGAAACAACTAATTCTACCAAATATGGCATTAATAGAAGGTCTATTCTTGAGGATGTAAAGCACTTTTCTGTTGCTGCAAAAACCCTTGCCCATGATTTCATGCATGACCTTTTAGAAGGTGATATTCCTCTTGAATAGAAGCTCTTACTTAAATACCTATTTTCACAGAAATGTATTACATTGGATCTTATCACTCAAAGATTGCAATGTTTTGCCTTTGGCTATTCTGAGATAGGATCCAGGCCTGTTCCCTTATCCACCACTGCATTTGACAATAATTCAAAACTCAGACAATCAGCATCAAGAATGTCGTTGTTAGCGAGGGTTTTGCTTTTTCTTATAGGTGACAAAATTCCGGAAGAATGTGAATACTGGGAGTGCTACCTTACATTGCTTGATATTCTTTACATTGCCTTGTCTCTAACTGTAAGCAAGAGCACAGTAACTTATTTGCGGATTCTAATTGAAAAGCACCACATGAAATTTAAAGAGCTATATCCTCATGTTAACATAATTCCAAAAATGCACTACATGGTGCACTATCCTTCTCAAATCCTTGCTCTAGGTGCTTTGGTGAGAAGCTGGACTGTGCGCTATGAAGCAAAGCTTTGCCTATTGACACAGTCTGGATTAAGGAGTAATTTCAAAAACGTTGCAAACAGTAACGAAACACCATCAAGGATGGTTGTGTTATTATAAACAAGCTAATCTGCATGTATCTTCTATAAAGGTTCCACCAGCAGTTAAATATGGCTTATTGAAACTGAAGATCTAATCGCAAATATTTCCGCTAAGATTCCTGGAATTCTGATGGAATCTACAATAGCCAGACTTGCATGGCTGAAGATTACAGGTCATAATGAATATCGTACTAATGATTATTTTCTTCTTGTCAGTGTTAATGAATATGGGGAGCCTTCGTTTGCTAAGGTGATTGCTAATTTCAGATAGTTTTCTTAGTTCGAGCTTATTCGACAAAGTTTTGCTCTCGTTACTTCCATTCTTATGTCCTTGAACCACGTGTAGATTGTCATGTAGTGCATGTAAATGAAATCAAAGATTAGTGTGTATCATACAAGAAAAGCATTTTGGAAATGAAGCTGGCACATTTATTTCTCTTAAATGCCATTTAGAACAAGAATGTTACAATTAACTTACTTGCATACACTGTAAAAAGTAACAGGTTATTATGACTTTCAGTTGGTTACAGGAGTTTCAATGCAATTCTATTTTCCTCAATGCTAATTTGTTTATCTCACTAGGTAATATTTACAATTTACAGTTCATTTGATCTTGATCTATATTGACTACATGTCATAATAAAGCATACATTAACAAACATAATAACACAATATAGCTATATACGTAGCATATAGGTACAACCTGTTGGTGTATTATTAATATTGCCATTGTAACATCTTTGAAAACAACGGATGTAACGTACTTGCTGCTCATTCCATTCCATAATGTGGACGAATTTGCACTTATAATAGCAAATAACATTTGTTGTATATACTCCAAAGATATTTGAGAGTCAGCATATGTATGTAATTACTAGTATACTATGGGATTTCCATGCTATGTGCTGTAAAAAATGAATGGGTTATTTTAAGCTTCATTTGGTTACATGAGTTTCACTTCATCCTGGGACTATATAAATCAATGCTGCTTTCTTGTCTAGCTAGATAATGTTTACAGGATATAGCTATTTATTTCTTTTCATTTTGATCTCTAATGACTAGTATGAAGTACATAGCATAATAAAGAATGGCAAAAAAATTAATACAATATACATGTACTTTAAAAATGCAAATCCCGCTACATACATGTGCTGACTTTTCAAATATCTGTGGAGTACATCACATGTTATTTGCTGTACAAATTCATGTACATACTGATATTAATTAATAATTACTCTGGAATGAGTTTGTTGTTTTCGCTTATGTTGGAATTGGAATACTAATAATACACCACAGGTTGTACCTATAATACTATGCTATGCTACATTGTGTTAAATGATATGTTTTTTACCATATGCCTTGTCGTATTATGACATGTACTTCATACTAGTCAAGATCAAATGAACTGTGACTTGTAACCATTACCTAGGAGGAAGAATAAATCAGCATGGAGGAAAGTAACCATTGTATTGAAACTACTGTAACCAACTGAAGGTTAAAATAACCTATCACTTTTTACAGTGTATGTACATATATTATTATTATTATTATTAAGATGACCATTGAAGTTTTTTATACTTGATAATATCATATCTATACCACTACCAAGATAAAAAATCAAATGCAAAAATTCCGAAAGCAACATCTGCATGTCTTGAAAGCCTGCATGTAAAAAGTAATGCAGAGAATTATGTGTTTAAATGACAAATGTTTCAAGTTGCATGTCATGTTATTTACTATCTAAAAATTTGTTAATATAAATGTGTTTTATTATAGTTACTTTGACTTCATACTGTTGTTTTGATTAATTCTCTTGTTTTAATCATGATGATTTCATTTTAAACAACTGTTGTTAATTCAGTTATAGTAATTATATTAACAAACTGCAATTACAGTTATTTTATATAACCACCATTTATTCTTGAAGTAATCATAATCTTTATAACTACATTGATTCATTAAAACAACCATACATCATTTTGACAGCACAGAGTTACAGTTGTTTCAACTGAACAAGGGTATTCTGACTTCAACTGATTATTATAACAAAAGAGAAGTTACAACAACACTATGCAGTTACAATAGCAAGATACAAAACAAGTTAAATTAACTTGATCGGTTTGAAATGACTTTTTTTTGCAGTGAATATGGTGGTCTGCATGCAGTCTAAATTTTACTAGTGCTTATTATAAATTAAATGTAAATTAGTAATAACTGTTTTATAGCTAATAATTTTTGTGTGTGCATGGTTTGCTGACACTAGAATAAAATATCAGGCAACAATTTTTAATTATAAAAAAATGTAGAACTGAAAAGCACACAAACAAGATTGGAGGTCAACACTTCCACATATTAACAACAAATATACAAAAATGTAGTAAAACAAAAGCACAAAGAAGCTCTATTCTCATATAGGGTTGCTATGTACCATCCCGATGTTTTCAACATTTTGCATGCCTTTTCAGTGTTGATTCCTTTGCATGTTCCTTCATTATTTTAAATGTAGTTATATAAAATATTTATATTATTCTTGTCATTTTTTGAATGAGTACCTAATACCTGTTTCTGAAACAGAAATTATGAATATTAATTTTCTTAACAACTTTCATTTTAAAGCTAACTACTAATCAGCGTAATTATTATACTTTTAGCAATAAAATAATTTGTGTAGATAGATTAAAACTCAACCGAAAAAAAGTAATTTCTAGCAAGGGCAATATAGCTACCCTTATTGTTGTTTTTTATCTTCTCTTGCTTGCATCTCCTTTTCATGTTTTTCATTCTTTGGATGAGAATCTTGAATTGGATTGTCAACATCTTTATGAGTGCTACTCTGTTTCCTGCAATAATAAACAAACAAAGAGAAGTTAACAAACAATATAACATCACACAAAAAAATATAAGTATAGTATTTTAGATGATTGATGTTACACTATGCCATACGTGATAATGAATGCTACCAGGGGTGTAATTAGGAATCCGTAAATGAGTAGGCAAGGGCTTGACATGCAAAGCAAGCTGAAATGTTGCAGGTGATGCTGTCAACTATTTTTATAATGAAGTTATAACAAGGTGACATAGATGCCGGATTATCCAAACAGTTTGGTAGATAAATTGGTGTGGGAATGCCTCATATAGATGCATTGTCCTCCTCTGCCACAATGTTAATTTCACCAATGGTTGTGAATAAGGATTTGCACTAGCAAGTTCTTATACAGCTAAACATGTTATTATAAATACATACAGTAATTGTTATTAGAATTGTAATTATTACACTGTATTATCTTTCGTCTTTGATGGCAAACTTTGTCCTGTAAAAAAGTAAGTTGACATAAAATTACAAGAGCTGTATTAATTTGCAAAGATATCATTTGTGTCATTTACCTCACCATACAGATGTAGTTGTAGATCAACTACAGCAACTAAAACCTTAATTTATTTTACACCAGCTAATCATGCCAACAAAGCAAACTCCAATTTGGTTGTACAATCAAGTATATTCATTAATTAATTGAGAGGGCAAGTGGAAATATTTGTGATAACAGGAGCCCATAATGACATTCACAAGATTATATAACAGAGAAACAGTATAAAGATGATGCGAGAATCTTTAAAAAGGTAAGTATAATAAGTTGTCGACCACGCATTTGATTAAATTGGTGAAACTATCTATCTGACCATCTGTTACTATTTATAAAACCCACATGTATACGTCTTCGTTAATTATGGCATCTACACCTAAATGATCTCTAAGGTTAGCGATGAAACAAACACGTCAGGAGGCAGAAATGGAGTCACCTACTATCAGGAAGTGAGGGCATGCTTTAGGGAAGCCAAGAAACAACTGTTTAGTCTACACAGTTTACACGAGCCTGAATATCGCTCAAGTCTTTTCTCTGTTTTATAGGAAACTTGGTATATAGTAGCTGTTAATTTTCTAGAAGCCATATTTAACAAAGGCGAATACACATGGGTTCTAACAGACAGTCAGACAGATAGTTTGACCAATTTAATTAAATACATGGTTGTTTGCTGTTCTTACTCTTTCACTTTTTGGTCAACGTCATTATGGGTTCCTGGTAATAATTATTTAATAATAGGCATGGCAGCAGTGTATCAGTGTCAATAATTATGCATGGTTATTTTTTTAATCACAAAAGTCATTTGATTTTCATTTGGGTACTCATGTTTTTACCATCCAAATAGGGCATGAACAAATGTTCGGTATTTGAATGTTCGTTCATTACATTAAACATTTGAAGTCTAATTTACCATTCGATATTCATGCAGGAAGTAATTATAACAATTGTCTAAAATTGTGGCAAGGAAGAAAATCTGATGTGTGGAGCTTCTATGAGAAGAGAGAAGACAAAGCAAAGTGTTTATTGCGCACTAAGGAGCTGGTCTACAGTGGTGGAACTTCTAATCTACGTGACCATCTCAACTGTATGCATCAGAATGAATATCACCCGCCCAAGAGTGACTAGGTGTCAATTGAGCGTGCTTTTTCAACTGTTCGTGGCACTTGCTCTGAGGGTAGGTCAAAGAGAATAACTGATTTAATCATAGAAATTGACGACGGTTGAATGTCCAGGAATTTGCCAAATGATGTCTGCTGAACGCATATTTTCTAAATCAGGACTAATTGTTAATGACTTAAGAAGTTTCTTGAAGCCTAAAAATGTTAATGCTCTGGTGTTTCTCAACAAAAATTTGTCACAACTTTCATAGTACTTTTTGAAAATTTTGTTGTCACTTTCAGTTATCATTATTATTTGAATTTATAATATCAACAAATGGTACCAATGCTTGTGTAGACAATAGCAAACCTTTAAAACATTTGTTCTACTAGGTTGAGCAAACATTCAAATGTTATAAAATAACATTCGTTCATGCCCTACATCCAAATGAATTTTACATGTTGGTTTTAGATCCAAAATACAACAAGAATAATAAAAACATTTTCAATAAAAATGTAGAAAGATGTAGGCACGTTAAAAACCAAAAAGCATGCGAACAAGTTTTGGAAGGTTAACATAGGACCTAAAATTAAACAAACCACTTCCATATATCTCTACATAAGTACAGCTCTTTTCATTTTGCTTTATAGCGGTGTAAGTACTTATGTAGGGTTATATGGAAGTGGTTTGTTTAATTTTAGGTCCTACGTTAACTTCCCAAACTTTAAGGTTTTGACGTCCCTACATCTTTCTCGGTTTTTATTGAAAATGTTTTTATTATTCTTGTTTCCATTGTTTTTTTCTGAATGGTAGACGATTTGTGAATATTTTATGTAGATTGCTATGAGGCTTGATCATCATTGAAGGTCAGACTTTTGTATAATTATATCCATTATTTATGAATTAATTATCATTCTTTTTCACTTACAGATGACACTGCCTATTTTATATTTCACTTACAGCTTTGCCACAAGAAGTAGTGCTAGTCTCTGTGTCAACCATTCGGCATTCCAGTGCTTATCATAGTATATTATCAGTATACCATAGTTTTAATATTATGCTCATTATTTTAAGAATGAATTTGCTCACAAACTTTATTACTATTCTTATGATTCCAACGTAGCAGCAGGCAGTTTCAGTAAACAGCTTTCAAGTTCTGAGGAGTGAGGACACAAATGCTCATGAGCAATTAATTCCATGTGGCTAAATTAAGGAATACACTTATAAAAATGGCGTCCAATTTGAGATCAAATCTTCGCCATCGTTGAGACTGTCTTCTTTCATAACATCTAAAGATATTATCTCGATACTTGTACACCAGAATTTTACAACGAATGCAATTGGAACGGTGATAGAATCATTGTGATAGTTCAACAAACAAAAAAATGATTTGTCTGGAAAATAATAATATTAATAATAGCTATAATCAAGATTTTGCCAGTTTTGCTACTTGCCGGTTCTCACAGTCTACCTTAAAGATGATCACCAACTGTCTAAAAGATGTTGTTAGTCATAAAAACACTAGATATAAAAAGTATGTGTTTATTAAGACTTGTCTCTATAATATTAGCAGAGATTTCAGCTCATCACTTGCTGCGGCAATTGAAATGTATGGGCGGCCATTTTTTTTCCTTGCCATCCCTACATAGAGAGTACTACCGTACTCTCTGATAGCTCTAGCACCAATTAAAATTATGTACCATTCAAAATTAATGAATTTTGTGTACAAAAAAAAATAACAATTCATAATTTTGGTAGTGATTTACCACTATCGGTCCATATACCTGTTTGTTGCAAAGGATGACCTGTATGTTGTGAGTGTTGATCAGGAGGTAGTGGGTGTTGACCTCCAGGATGCTGACCTGCTTGTTGAAGGTATTGGCCTGGAAGTGGATGATAAAGTCTTAGTTTAATTGTTATTGTATACTTGACCAATTAAAGGTGACTATTAGCAAATGTTAGATAAAAGGTTCCACTTCAGTTGAAGTTTCTTATAGATGCTAATTTTTAGTTATTATGTAAATATGATGTTGTGGTAAGGGATTTTTGCGCTTTTAAATTCATTGCGACTGATATTGCTCTGAATGGCTGCATTGAGCTGCTATATGTTTCTGTGATCTTCAAACTAAGCAGTTTGATTGCTATGACATAATATTTCATTTTCATGTTCTATTGCAACTACTTCATGTTTGTTGACCTGGATGCTGTAAGTATTCATCAGGAGGCAGTGGATGCTGACTAGTTTCATGTGGCCAGACCTTTCAAATTAATGGGAGTAGGGCCACAAAGTTGGGAGAGGGAAGGTCTAATGACTCTGAACAGGTTCTCATGTCACAATGGAATATAATTTTTACATGACGTTTAACATACGGTATATGACAATTATATTCTTGCTGTGGCTGCATGAGTGTTGCATTGTTTGTCTCAAAGATATACCAAAGTCTTCACTATAAATGAGACTTAGCAATACCAGTTTTTCATGAATTCGGAAGCAGTGATACTTTTTCCAGCTATATTTATACTACTACCAGTAGACAGGCTTACAATTACATCCCTGCCCCAGATGAACTCCTTTACTGCATTGAAACTGCAAAGATTTTAACAGGCTGTATCCTAATTTTCCAGTTGCCAGATAAATAATAGTTTTCTCTCTCAAACCTATCAGACATCTTGCAACAATGATTTAGAAATATGACATTTCATGTTGTTGCAATCTGATTGGCACCACCCCACTGATGCAAGATAGAAATCTAATTATCATTCCATAAATACTTTGCCTTGTGAGTATAATAATGTTATAGATATTCATTACCATGTTGTAATATATAATAGAGTAATTTTATTGAGCCTTAATAACACGGTAGAGTTTTTTTAATTATCAATAACAATAATAAAATTATTATTAATAAAAACTGAACGTTTCGACCCGAAGGTCTTCTTCAGCAGTATACAAAAAAACTAGACCTTCGGGTCGAAACGTTCAGTTTTTATTAATAATAATTTTATTATTGTTATTGATAATTAAAAAAACTCTACCGTGTTATTAAGGCTCAATAAAATTACTCTATTATATATTACAACATGGTAATGAATATCTATAACATTATTGATCGCTCGGAGCAAGCAATCGTACATCTAGCATATAGGCTAAGGAACCTTCTGAAGAAACAAGCCAGACTGGAAAACCACCTAACATTTCTCATGAAATGTAGAAACAACAACATCATTCCGAAGGGTCTTCGGATCCGTCTACCAGTTTATAGTCGCAAAGCTCACATTATCTCCGCAAGAACATCTAGGGCTTTGCTGAGAGAGAGAATTGGATATACCAGAAGATAGAAGATCAAAAAACCATCTCAACAGTTGCTCAATAAGACTGGAGCTCAGACTCGACACTTCCCCTCAAACGCTTCAAGCGTTAATTGAGTGGGCGGAACATCACAAAAAGGAGGAGTTTTCAGCAGTCAAGAAGCAACAACAAGAGAAGTTCCAGCTACTCTTGAAAGAGAAAGAAAGATATAAAGGATTTCGAACATCTACTAAGCAGAATGTAGTGGTGAACCTCAGCAGGAAGGCTCTCACCGTTGAACAAGAACGAGTGCTTTCACTTGGTCTCAACTTTGCCATCGCTCCTAAGAATGTCCCTAAGGAAGACATCATTGCTAGGACAGAACAGGTCGCAGGTATGATGAAAGAAGGAGGACAAAAGTTAAGAGAAGAAGTCAGTAGGTGTCTTGATAATTATCAAGGTTCCAAACCTACTTTAAGGAAGTCTGAAAGGGATGCTGTTAGAAGTTTACAGGATGATAACGATCTAGTTGTGATCAAGGCAGACAAAGGCAATGCAACAGTAGTAATGGATAAGAATGATTATGAAGGCAAGATGGATGAACTACTTAAAGGTAAGGATTATACAAGAATTAAGAGAAACCCCACGGCAACAATAGAGAAAAAGGTTAAGGACACCCTTATTAGGTTAGAAAGGAATAGTAGCCTACCCACCCCCCTAAGGAAACGCTTAACACCCCAACAATCTAAATGTCCCCAGATATATGGACTACCTAAGGTGCATAAAGCCGGTATACCTCTCAGACCGATTGTTAGTACAATTGGGTCTCCAACCTACCAGTTGGCAAAAGAGCTTTGCCGTATTTTGTCACCAATTGTAGGCAAAACCAATTCATATATCCGTAACTCGTCTCATTTTGTTGAGAGGATATCGGAGATAGAATTGGAAGAGGTGGACAGACTTTGATGTTAAAAGTCTTTTCACCATGGTGCCTATTGATGATTCCCTCAGGATCATACGTGATCGATTAGTTGTAGATGACACTTTAGATGAGAGAACCACCTTAACAATTGATGAGATTTGTGATTTAACTAATCTCTGTCTCAGATCCACTTTCTTTAGGTTTAATGACTGTTTTTATGAGCAGAAAGATGGTACCGCCATGGGGTCTCTGTTGTCTCCAGTTGTTGCTAACATCTTTATGGAGGACTTTGAAGGAACAGCTTTAGTCACATGTGATTTACCACCAAAACTGTGGCTAAGGTATGTCGATGATACGTTTGTGGTGTGGCAACATGGAGAAAACCACCTTGGTGAGTTCTTGGAACATCTTAATGGACTTCACACAAGAATAGACTTCACAATGGAGGAAGAGGTAAGTGGTAAGTTACCCTTTCTAGATGTACTAGTTGAGAGGAAAGATAACAGACTCACAACTGACATCTACCGGAAACCTACAAACACCAACAGGTATCTCAACTATAGATCTAGCCATCACCCCAGAGTGAAAATGGGGATCATCAAAACACTTAGATCTAGGGCTGAGAAGATTTGTGGAGATGATAGAATGGAGAGTGATGAGAGAAAAAAGTTAAAGAATATCTTTATGGACAATGGCTACCCAAGACAGAAAGTCCAGGCAGCACTGAGGAAGAAGACCGGCACATGCCCCAAACAAGATCATGGGGAAAAGGGAACTAATGAATAGATTAAGACCCTTGTGTTGCCATACACTCCGGGACTCAGTGAGAATATTGATGTAGTTTGTAAACATCTACCAGTGAAAATTGCCTTTACCAGTAAAAGCACACTTGGGAATATGTTGACACAAGTCAAAACACCGATTCCACCCTTTGAAAAGACGGGGGTCATTTATGCCATTCATTGTGAATGTGGTGGAACTTACATAGGTGAAACCGGAAGGACTTTCAAGATCAGGATGAGTGAACACAAGAGAGCTATCAAGATCGGAGATCATAACAATGCTATATCAGTACATGTTCATTCTACAGGTCACAGTATTCTATGGGACAAGTGTGAAGTTTTAGCAGTTGAAGAAAATTGGAGAAGAAGAAAGATCAGAGAAGCTATCTTAATAAAAAGTACTTCTGACACCATCAATACAGACCCTGGAGTACACATTAATCCATCTTGGGACTCTATTCTACCATCACAGACTTAATCTAAACCTTCATGTCATAGTTTACTTTTCTTGTACCATCATTGTCAAACCTTGTTATTTTCTGTACTAGCCTTTGTATTCCTGTACCATCATTGTTCTCACTCTTTGTACTGTCATGATGTCATCACTTGTTATCTGTCCGTATATAAATAGGCTATTTGGTTTTGTTTTTTGTATACTGCTGAAGAAGACCTTCGGGTCGAAACGTTCAGTTTTTATTAATAATAATTTTATTATTGTTATTGATAATTAAAAAAAACTCTACCGTGTTATTAAGGCTCAATAAAATTACTCTATTGTGAGTATAATGTTGTAGTATAAGAAATTTTTGCATTTTTTAATTCATTGTCCTGATACTGTGTAATTTCTTATTAAGGATTTGTGGACAAGCACTGAGTGCGGATCACTCTTTTGCTAATTACTATACCCTGTTCATTTGTGAGACTTCACTGAGTTGCTTTTAATAATAGGGATGGCAGCATTGAGCTGCTATGATGTTTTTGTGATCTTCAAACTAAACAGTTTGATTGCTATGATATAATATTTCATTTTCATGTTCTGTTGTAATTATGTAACTACCTGTTTGTTTCAATGGACGACCTGCATGTTGTGAGTATTGACCAGGAGGCAGTGGGTGTTGATCTCCAAGATGCTGAACTGGTTGTTGATGGTATTGGCCTGCAGTGGATTTTAAAGTTTTAGTTCAATAATAATTATGTATATCTATACTTGACCAATTGAAGGTGACTATTAGGAACTGTTAGATATAAGTCAATTACCTGTCACAACATTTGCATGAATTGAAGGTGACTATTAGGAACTGTTAGATATAAGGTTGTACTCAATTATATGTCACAACATTTGCATGAACCAAACATCTGATGCAAATCTAATTCATTTTATCTCATTTCCCATCTACATCATGTTTTAAAATTTAAATCACAACAATAAGATTATTGTAACTATCTTTCTGTTGAAATGGGTACTCACTTGCACGTGATGTGTCCTGAGACACAATGTACTGACCTCCAGGTAGATAATTCTGTAGGTAATGACATTCAGGTGGAGGTTAAAGGCTTGGTATATAATTACGCTATAAATCATTAATGTTTAACTTATTCAATGTTTGCACATGCAAACGTTTTTGACCTATTTACAATGTATGATATTGTGATAAAAATTTTCAGCACTTTTAAATTCATTGCCCCATATTGTGGAATTTTTTTATCTCAAGGTTTTGTGGACAGGCTTTTGGTAATTACTACTCTGCACATTCAGGGGATCTCAGTTGCAGTCACCAAAATTACAGTTATAGTAAGGTGGCAGTACAGTGGCGTTAATGATGTTCATAGCTAAACAGTTGTTTGTTATTATCATAGATGCTATTTATCACTTGATTTTTTATTTGGAACATAATATTACTTGGTTGAAGTTTTTTGTTGGTGAAAATTATGTATATGCTATTCAATGGTAACGATTGTCAGCAAAACATTTGTACATTTTTATCCAGAAGAAAAGAAAGAGAAAGTTATCCTCAAGTATAGACGAACATAATCATAAGTATCTTCACATCAATTAATAACTGCACGCTTGATGAATAATGAGGTAGCTAATAACTTTAGTGCATTTTCAGTTGATATGAACCACCCTCTCATTTGTTTCTGGATCTGGAGCCCGATCTGGAGCCTTCCTTTTTAACAAAACAGACAGGACCAGACTGAATTCACCGCTCACGCAAATCGAAGTTCGCAGCATTAATTATTACATTTCAGGTATCTCTTATATCAATCATTATCAACTTTTCTATAATCAGTATAATATTATATAAATTCTGTAATAGCCAGATAATTTTATAAGATGACATTCCATATGATCGTCACACCTTGTGGTGTATATTTGTTGAATACACTTCAAAGCTATGGTTTATACACGTATATTACATTATAAATATTATAGCTATAGTTCATAAAATATATACTATTGTTGATGATGTCATACCAAATTACACGCCATAAAAACCATAAAGGATTTAGTAGCAGCAGTGAAAGCATGGTGAGAAAATGTAGCTTCTAAAAGAATGAAGCCTTATCTCTCAATTAATATTCCTTGTCATGAACTACATGAAAGATAAGTTACTGTGATATCCAGTCTGATGAGTTGTACCTTAATGTCTATTGTACTTTTTTATTAGATAATAGATAATACTCATTGTATTAATTATATTATCACGTAATTAGCTATAACTGTTATTGAAAATGGCTGCTAGTTGCTGTCGTTGTATGTCCACTGGTAGATGTCTCAGATGTTCATGTGTGCGAGAGGGAAGATTGTGTGATGTTGTTAGCCGTCCACGAAGGGCCTTTGTCGAAATATTCCGTCAGACCAGCTTTCCTCTTCTGCTGGACAGGGTTCTGAAATGAGATGTTTGAACCATGTGGCAGTACTTGACCAGTCTTCTAAATCGATTGGTAGTCAGCGGTCTGGTGGTGAGCTGTTGGAGCAAGAGCCAGGGCAAGAGTCTGGTAAGCCAGCGTTAGTTGGTAATTTACCACCTTTTAAGCCAGTTGCTCCTCTTAGTTCTGTAATGTGGGGAGATTTGGACCCTAGTTCATTTTGGAGTATTTGTAGTTCAATTTATGATGAAGTAGTACATTGGAGACTAGATTTGATGAAGATCCCCTCTGGTAATTGTGGTAGAGCGGTTGTATCGGAACTCTCACGCCTATCAACTGCCCTTACTGTTGCTGGTTTCTTACCTTCACTCTTGCTTCAGAGGCCCTGTAGTAATTCGAAGAAATCGACAAACCGATTGACTCTTAGTAGATGACTAAAGCAATGGAAAGAAGGTAGGCAAATCCGTGAAGTCTATCTTGAAGGACAAACTCCCCGAAGGCCAGTTAGCATGTCAGGAAGTATTGCTACCATCTGTTGATTCTTCCAAGTCTTTCTCTGTAATTTTTGACTCTCTGGATGCTTCTGTTATTAGAAGAGCTGCTCTGAATACAAAAGGTACTGCAGGCCCCTCTGGCCTGGTTGGAGGAGGCTCTGTTCTTCCTTCGGAAAGAAATCTGATGACTTTTGTCACTCATTGTCCTTGATGGCTAAGCGTTTATGTACTGACTTCATTGATCCAAATCTGTTGATGCCGTTTTTAGCATGCCGTTTGATTGCTATAGACAAGAACCCCGGTGTGAGGCCTATAGGTATAGGAGAAACTTTCCGTCGTATTATTGCGAAAGCCGTTCTTACAGTATTAAAGCCAGATATTTTAGACTCGGTTGGTTGTCATCAGTTGTGTGTTGGGCAGATGGGAGGAGTTGAATCGAGAGCGCATTCCATCAGAGAGCTTTTTAAGGTTAATGAGGCAGTTTTATTGGTTGATGCATTTAATTCTCTGAATCGTCGTGTAGCTTTACATAATGTGCAGGTTCTTTGTCCATCCTTTGCTACCATTTTAGTTAATTGTTACAGAGAGCCCTCTAATATGTACATAGAGGGAGAGACTATTTTATCTAGAGAAGGCTTAACTCAAGGTGATGCCCTTTCAATGTCTTTCTATGCTGTGTCAACACTTCCTCTGATTAACCGTTTACTTAATTCAGTGAATCAGGTTTGGTATGCGGATGATGCTGCTGCAGCTGGTTCTGTTGACTGTTTACAACATTGGTGGGATAACATCCAATCCCTTGGTCCAGATTATGGCTATTTTCCTAATCCATCAAAGACATGGCTCGTAGTTAAGGAAAATTATTTAGAAAGAGCTAGGGAGATCTTTAAAAACACGCAAATTCAAATCACCAGTAATGGTCGTCCCTATCTAGGTTCTCCTTTGGGATCCTCAAATTATGTATCAGACTTTTTGTCTGAGAAGGTTGAACGTTGGACTGAAGAAATTGATATGGTATCGAAGCTTGCCAATTCTCAACCTCATGCTGCTTATGCAGCACTGACTCATGGATTAATGAGTAGATGGTCCTTTATCTGTCGTACGGTTCCTCACATCCAAAAGTTTCTCGAGAAATTAGAAGATAAATTGTCGTCAGAGCTGATTCCTAAGCTGACTGGAAGGCCTCCCCCTGGTCCAGTGGAGCGGAGTATTTTTGCCTTGCCAGCAAGATTGGGAGGTTTGGGTATTTGTGATTTGATACAGAGACCCACTCAAGATTTTGAAGACTGTAAAGATTTGTAGTCCAATTGTTAACAAAATTATTTCAGGGGAGTATGTATATGACTATCAATATGAGTTTGATCAGATTAAGGAAAAGCAAGCAGTTGTTCAAGATAGATGCAAGAAAGAAAAAGAGAATTTACGGACAGTGATGGGATCTCTTAGTGAGGCAGATCAAAGGAGATTACAACTGGCTGGAGAAAAGGGGGCCTCAAGTTGGCTATTAGTCCTGCCTATCAGAGAGTTTGGCTTTGCCCTACATAAAAGACACTTTGTGGATGCCCTTTGTTTGCGATATGGTTGGCTGACAGGGGACTTACCTGTTCATTGTGCCTGCGGGGAGAAATTCTCCGCGGAACATGCTTTATCATGTTTAAAAGGAGGCTTCGTTGTTGGTCGCCATAACGAGATTAGAGATTTTACTGCCTCCATCTTGACAGAGGTTTGTAATGATGTATCTATTGAGCCTACTCTTCAGCCTGTTCCCGAAAAAGACTCTTTCCCTTCTTCGGCAAATGTAACGGATGGTGCGAGGATGGATATAGCTGTGAATGGCTTTTGGGGTGACAGATATGAGAAATGTTACCTAGACGTGAGAATTTTCAACCCTCACGCCACTTCGAACAGATCCAGTGATATAAACAAAATATATAGTAATCACGAAAGGGAGAAAAAGCGTCTTTATGAACGACAGCTTGTGGAAATAGAACATTCCTCCTTTAATCCACTTATATTCTTGGTTACAGGTGGTATGGCCAACGGATGCTCTTTATTTTACAATCATATTCCCAAACACTGGAGTGGCTGAGATGTTGTCTGTCATTTATGTTATTAAGATCCGCAATTCTAGTTATTATTATTTATTTTCTTTTTGTTTTCTTTTTTTTATTTATTAAACACTTCAAAAAAAAAAATTATTACTTCATTAATATTTTGATGTCTTTCGTTATTATTGCTGATATAATCATAGTATATATAATAATATATAAGTAGGTAAATGCAGGGTATTGAAAGCAAGTGTGAGCAATCATAATTATAACTTATTAATATGGGTGTGACAATTATGAGTAATTCCTGTCTTATCTCACGGCTTTCTGGGGTCGCAGCTCCATGTCTTTCCAGGTATTGTTCTGGAGTCTCTCTCATCCTTTGAAGTGCAGCTCTGACTCATCTAATTTCATGTTGTGTCTTTCTGTCTTCCAGTCGTTTCTTTGCTGATTTTAATGATTATGATTATCGATAATTATAATTACACAGTAACCAGAGTACGTAAATAAAATGCATTAGAATAATATGGTACGTGTTACAGACATACAGACACACTCCATTTAAAAGAAGAGAAGGTTGTGATTGTCAACTATCAAGGAAAAAGGAACAGTTTTTACTTGTATTGTACCACGAAAGATTTACAATTGGACTCCAAGAAGATTGTCCTTATAAGCAGTATGTGCGCCATCAACTGGACTGGTAGCTCACTGGAGTGATATGCAAGGTCGCAACTATAGACCTGTGCATTCTCAACAATGGTGAGATGCTGTCGTGCTTCTGCTTCGAGATCAAGCAGCAAAAATGATTCACCTAGATATGTCTTGATGGGTATGGTTTCCTATCAGCTTTTCTAACTCATTAAGAAGGCAACCAATAATTGAGCATTCCTTCCACTTTGTCCTATTCATTAAAACCTTTCTGACCAGGATGTGCTTCCTTTTTGTATTGTCTGGAAGGTATCTGTTAGTGATAAAATGTATTTCATCTTCACGCTGCTTTAAACTGTTTGGAAGGATCGCATCTATTATTTTCTTCCTCTTCTTTCAGTGGCTTGAAGTCTTCTGAATCATTGTCAGGATCAATGTTTCTATATCTAATCTCAAACTCTGACCTTAGTTGAATCGTCTATAACTTGAGTAATTTCCTAACAGACCTAATTCACTACCTAAACTCAAAGAACTATAGTGCTACACTCAAAAGCCTTAATGATTGATGATTGGTGTTATAACCACATGTGTGACATAGTAAGTTGTTATGAAGAAATTAGATTACTGATGACAGTGATCTAATTTCTTCCCAGGGGTGCACATCAGGCACTATGGGGCAAATATTAGCTTCTTAGTGGTCTTCAACAACCCCAAACAGCAGAAACAAGCTCTAGGAATTCATACATGTATACTAAGCAATTGGCAAAGGATGTGGCTAGTGAGAGTTATTGTATAAGCCAAAATTCATGTTAATTAAGTTACCGAAGAGAAGTCTGATGATTGTTTTCCATATTAATTGACAGAATTGATTGACCACGCCTTCATATATAATTAATTAGTGACAAAATATTTGGTCATGCTTTGCATGTCCTAAATACTATTCTGGTGCTGTATAAATGGCCCCATAAATTCAATACCACTGGCTTCCCACATCATAAAACAGTTATTACAACCCCCCCCTTGTGTGTATCCATATATACTCAGTGATACTCGTAATAATGACCTCGTCTATATACAATAACGACACCAACAGGAGTGTAATAACTATCACATGACACATACACATTTATTATTACATACTGTATGTAATATATAAACCATGTTTATAGGTGTATTTATCCTCAGTTTACCTCCAACAGCTTGAGGATCTGATATTGTATTCTGTGGATTAGTACTGGAAGGATCACTAGTTTCAATCTTTGTCTGTAATTAAATATATACATGATACCATTGTTTCACCATAAAATAACCTGTTTCTATGTAGGGAATGGGGATGTCACCAAGCGTTTGTACTGATTATACATGTATTCTTTCTTTACTTTTTCTGTTTTGTTAACAAAGCTTGGATTCATAGAAGCATATCTTACAACCTTTAACACAAATTATGATATATGGCGACTATTTTTTAATGACTATGATACTAACGCAAAATATAAAAATTTAATGTAGAACATATTTTTTATTATAACAGTGCAATTTTTTTACGGGTGATTATGTACAAATTTAAGTGATTTTAGTGACTAATGTAATAATCGCTTAAAATTGGTACACTATAAAAAATATATTAATTTTGTGATCATTGTTATTAGGCATATTAGGCAAGGATCAGAAATTCACTAAAATTAATGCATGCTAAATCCAAGTCTTTAAAAATTTAGTGGATATAGTAGGGTTAAGGTTTCTCAATTTTATACCATTAGAAAACACTCATAAATCTATTAGACTTGAAACTCCACAAAATCACTAATTATCTTCTTTTTGTTTTTTCTTCTTCATTCACACTGATAACAACATACAAAGAGAGAGAAGGTTTATACTACACATGCAACTGCATTTGGTGAGTATATTTATTATAGGTATAGGAAGGTTGAAGGTAAGAGTGCTTCATCCACAGATTTATTACTGTATTAAAGATTAAATCAAGTAAATGATAAAGCAATGATTGGCAAGTCTAAACTATGTACATACAAATAATAAAAATTAATGCAAGTGTTTGGTTCAGAGACATTCTTTACTGCAAATATGTCTTCAGCCTCCTCATCACATATTGTTCTCTCAGCTATAGCTGTCATTATAAGTATGATGATGTACATGTGTCTCTGACTGACTGACATGTACAAATTATATGCATTCATATATTGCGTAATTCACCAGTTCTGATATCATAATCAAATGAAGATTATGACACTAACATTTTCAGTAATAGTATTACAATGTAGGAGTGTAAAATGTAGTGAAGCAAGTGGGATGTATCACTATTCAGGCACACTTATTATCCTTCAGAATGTAGTATATGAAACCTAACTTCAAAAAAGGTTTTCCCCAAATATTTGTGATCAAATCAATTGCTAATTTATATTATAAATTGCAACAACTGCACATACAGTTCGAGAAATCACACAATGGAAGTGGCATTTACTCCTTTATGGTTCATTAAACACAATTCCCATCCATTGTACTATATAATAATGCATATTAATAAATGATAATAATATTATGCCAACAAACCATCAACAGTTTTCGTGCTTCATCCACATCATTGTTAGTGTCTTTCAGTGCTTGACGTGCTGCTTCTTCTGTGACTCCCGGCCTGAGAAAGCACTGCACATTTTCTGAGGAAAAGTTAACAAGACATCTTGGTTAGTAACATGTTTAGACTATAAATCTTTTACTTGGTTCCCATTACAATTATAATTTATATATACATGAATTATTATTACCAATCATCCCTTAGGAACAACAGAATTCTTTATAAAATAAATCATTATTTGAATTTGTATTCTTTCAATAACAAAATATGGACAGGAGCTTATGAGCACCACAAAACACTACGAAACAGCATCAAACTTGTGTAGTCAACTGTTGTTGAAAAACACCTCCAACTTTCTTCCATATACAAAATTGTGGGTTTTGGAGTGTAATTTCCCTTAATAATTTTTATCACTACTTGACCGGTAATTTTATTTATAAGGGAATTCACAAAACATGTCATTTGTCAACCGATGGATTCAAAAATACACTGAATTTGATGCTCATTTACAGCGCTTCATAGCACTTGTAAGCTCCTGATATGGTTGTGTACAAAATTTGTGGTTCAGCCTAATAATGTTATTTTCATGTGCTCTCTTATAAACAGACATCTCAAGGGTGTATATTAGAGGACTGCGTAGAGTGTACAATCCCAATGCACCTCACCATGTGTTTCTTATAATTACAGTTTTTCAACAAGGTATTAGTTTGTTATGAATCAACACAATAAAGTTGTGGATATAACTAGAGTTACCGTATGTATGGCAATTAGTTCTTCTTATTGATATCCTCAAAGTATTACATTTGCTAGTGCTAGTGATAACTGCCATTTCAAACAGTTTTCACAAGTATACAAAATTAATTATTAATTGTTTACTTAATTTTCCCCTCTTCAAATCTTTTAAGTAAAATATTTTGTTCATTATGTATAATACTGTTATAATTATAGTTTATCTGTTTTACCCTACAATGAGTCAATTCATATTAGTTTATTATATTGCTGTTTTGTTTCCTTTCTTTAAAATCCTTTCCTTGTTTAAATAGAAATCCAACATCTTCAGCTTCACTTTTTGGAGTAAGCACCATTGAAAGACTAAAGGTTTCACGGCTTTAATTAATATATTTATTGAACATGCAAATAGGGTTTCATAGAGGAGTTTTTGTTAAGGGGGTAGTGTCAGGAAATCATCAATCCACTGCTCCCTTAGGAATTGTTTAAATTGTAATGCCTCTGAAGTTGTTTTTAGGGGCCTAGAAGGCTTGTAGCCGAGATGTTGTTGAATGCTTAAGTAAATTTGGTAGAGGGGGTAAACTCAAGCTGTATGAAACTGTGAAAAATTACTTTTGTGTAGAATAAGAGCTTAGTATAGTGCAAAATTTAGGGTGAAATCATGCATACATGTGAGATAAATTTAAAACCTTTCTGTTTTTGTTACAAAATAACACTTATAGATAAAAGGTTATTACATATCATACTAAATGTAAACGAAGGAACTGGGAAACAAAAACAAGCTAGTAAAGAGTATCTTAAAAAAGATCTAAACCAGTCTGAGGAAGTTCACAGGAATCTTGAAACTGATTGATAAGGATTCTCAGCTATCTTTCACTACGACACTATAGAGCTGTGTGTTAATATATAACCAACTATCCTCTTATTTACAGTCAACTTACTGAGTGAAATGCAGCTGACAAAGATTTGACATTGTTATATATCATTATTGCAAGTATTGCTAATTATTTTGGGTCAAGAAAGACAGAGAGAGTGTATCGGTACCAAGGAAATTTAATCTTGATGATAAGTTATATGCTAAGAGTTATCATGGTCCTGAAAAGTGGATACCAGTGAAAGTGACTAAGGTAGCTGGTCCTTTATTTTATGAGGTGGAAACTGAATCTTGCATTACATTATGACGTCATGTGAATCAAAATAATTATAACAATAATATAATTACATGTATAACAAGTAACTATGACATTATTATTATACTGAAACTAACCTAAATGTTTCCTTTCGTCATCGTATTGAACAGTAGGAGAAATATGCCGTTCATCAATACTGGAGGAATGAAAATGGTTACATGCTTTAAAACAATTATTACAAACAAGATACAATTGGAAACTCAAGGAAAAGCAATCATAGGAATGGCCTATAAAAAAATGTAACAGTATATACATGTTATTTATGGTATCTAAGTTTCTGCCAGTCTTTATTACGATTTGGCTATGATGCCTGATAGCTTCCAAACCAGTTAGACGTTTGCTCAGACAAATCATATTTCAAATAATATAAAGTGACTGTTAGTCACATGGTAAATTTCATGTAAATTTTGTTGGGGTTGGTGAAGTGTTGTGATTGAACCTAAAGGATTTATGCTGGATATGTCACGTTTACAGAGAAAATGGTGCCTTCGCTGTAGATGCTTGGATTGTATACGTTTTCATCAAAGTCTCCAGTTCACAGGAGGTTTGAAAATGATATATTATATAATTATGTGAAAATTCATATTCATTCATTCAAAGCTGTATAAATGAGCTTACATTCTTCAGCTGAAATGTAAATTCAAATTCTTTTTGCTGCTACCCAACTGTCCAAGGTGGTCTGAACATGATCTTAATAGTTTTGCATAACAAATTAATTATACTTTATTGACAAAACATTATCCCTATGCATCATGAAAATTAATGTTAATTATATACAGTGTGAAATGGTTCGTCCAAACCCCAACCCTTGTCACACCCAATAAATCAACCCCACTGCATAATTATAATTTTACATTGCCAGCTCTAAAACAATGTGCTAATGATAAAATCAGAGGTAGAGTGTAGTAGGGATAAGCTGTACAGTATCAGTCACTGTTTGTGAGAAGGAAAGGACTTTCATGGTGAAAATCTATCCACGACATGTGCTACAAGTATTCAATACGACATTAGTTGTACACACTTGTCAACATACACTATCGAAGAATGGCTCTTTCTTTGCTTTAAGCTCTTGACCACACCAAATCTCAATAAATCTAGTTAATGACCACAACTTCCATAAATAATTAAAGACTATGTGAAAAATGTCGGCACAAACCGTTTTTCTGTATCCAACCCTGCCCCAGTAAATTTCAAATTTGGAATCTTTGAGATTCTTTATCCAAAGATATCATCTTGATACTTGTAGACCAGAATTTCACTATTGAGGTTCTACCCAGAAAGTGTGGGTTATTAATGTGACTGCGCCTTAACTTCAGTGAAGTAGGTAACTCTGAATATGTTATTAACTTCTGCAAGGTATGCATACGTTCCTATTTCTTACACGTGTTTGCTGTTTTGTTAGCTTCAATCACATGCATGAAATAAAAATAATGAAGCTAGAAACAGATGTCATCATGGTTGAAAGTGTAGAGCCAGTTCTCAATGTTGTAGTAGCTACTACTTCAATTGTACTTGTTTTAAAGTAGCGCTTCAATAAGGATAGTCTTAAAAACAACGAGTTGCATTTCATGTATTCTTTTGGTGTCATAAGTATTCTAAAAGTGATTAAATGGTAACTACACTATAAAAAATTAGTGGTTGTTTCAACCAATTGGTTTGGTTAATATTGGTCACATGTTTTCCATGTGCCGCTGTACAAGAACATAATAATCATTTTTATAAAATAAGAACAATTACTATGTTGCTAATTGGAATGTACACTGTATGTTACATTAGAAATGTAATCAACACGTTTAATTATGAAAAGCAAAACAATTAATATGTTCTTCATGGGTAATATATCTGTGGTATCAATTAAGAACATAATAATTATGTTTATAACGGAAAGTAAAAATTGTTAAAAATGTGATAATATTAGCTTCTTTTGTTCCTTTAGATGCTTCATTATTAATTAAAAGCACTATTAAGCAAATAAAACCCATCTAAGCAATCAATTGGTTAAAACAGCCAATCAGTTTTTACAGTGTATCAGTAAAATTGTCATAACTTTGTAACCAAAAGGGTTTAGAAAAGGCCTTTTTTCTTTTATTTTTATTACAGTATGATTCAAAGCCTGCTGGTAGCTCAATCAAAGTGACAATATTCTTTACACAGACACACAAATAAATTATAGTACCCCTCTGCTCTGCCCATAGAAGGTGAGGATTAACAAGCATTCACTCAAACCAGTTATAGGGAAAGAGTGTATTCATACATAGATATTTACCTCGAATGGAAAAGGTCATGAGGTTCTTGTGTTTTTGCCCTGTTGGTTGAGAAAAAATATATGTCACTGTATATAAGTCATTAATATTTTACTACAGGAATACTAACACGATGATGTTTGGGATTCCCAGCTCAATTAGCAATATCATGATAGTGTGTTCAAACACAAATGAAATTGCATTGTAGCTTCATAGAATGGCAGTATGAAACATGCTACTTTTCTCATTTGCTAGGAATCTAATTACTTACATTCTGCTAATAATTAATTGTGTTTTAAAAATAAATAATTTGGCAGTGTCTTTCTGCCAGAAAAAAAGAATATTGTCAACAGTTTCTATGTTCACACCCAGCTACTTAGTTATGTATTCGTTATTATTTTTTTACATCACAAAATAATTTTATTATAAACATACCTATTAATGTACTATTCATATTCTAATAAGAAACAAAGCCAAAAAAAATTCTAATATCATTTTATTTCAAACTTGCAATGTTGAATTTAGAGGATACATGAGGAAGTGACATAGGTATGATTGCTACTGAGAATCTATCTATAAAGATCCTACAGTACTACAGTACTAATCTGAATCTCACTAATCAGAAACCTCATAGAAAAAAATATATTTTATTATTCAAGAAGGTTGAATGTTCCAATGTAAAAGCTATAAAAGCTATATCTATTAGCACTGTCTTTCTTTTAATAAAAATAGTGAAGTTGATGCAAATTTGTATAGTAATCATACAGTACCATACCATACTATAACCATACTATAACAATACTATAACCATACTACTACATTGTATAACCATACTATAACAATACTATAACAATACTATAACTACACTGTATAACTACTATAACCATACTATAACAATACTATTGTAGTATGTTTATTTTGTGGGAGTTTCTGAGCATGTTAGAACACATGTTTTGATTGATGCATGAGTTGTTCTGTACCTCTTGTTACTGTTTAATCCAGTTTAATCACAAGTAAAGATATCACATTGGCGACGAGGATGGCAGTAGCAGGGAAATTTGGATGCATGCAAGAATGTAATCCGGAGTTAGAGTCATTCGAAACGTATGAAGAATGCCTGAAACTCTACTTCGAAGCAAACGATGTAGTACCTGAAAAGTAGGTAGCTGTTTTTCTGAGCACAATTGGGGCCAAGAATTATGCTCTACTACGTGATCTAACTTCACCCGACAAACCAAAGGAGAAAGGACTAGATGCAATCACAAACGTCCTTAAAGCACATTTTGATCCTACTCCATCTGTTATTGCCGAGAGATTTACCTTTTATTGCCGTGAGCAAAAGGCGGGGGAGTCCATTAGGATTTTAGGCAGAATTAAAGGAACTGTCTATCAATTGTAAATTTGACATGCACTTAGACGAAGCTCTTCAAGATAGATTCGTTTGTGGTCTAAGAAGTGAAAACGTTTGAAAACGTTTACTCTCAGAAAAGAACTTGACATTTTGTAAAGCCGTTGAAATCGCACGGGCTGTAGACCAAATTAAATGCTAAGTCAACGAAAACTACGACAGAATTTTCCACAATAAAAAGGTCTCTTCGAAGACAAAGACGTGGGAAGGAACTCGATCCCGTTACAATGACAACAGTTCATGTTATAGATGTGGTAAGACGAACCACAATGCCTGATTTAAAGAGGCAGAGTGCCACAACTGTGGTAAACATGGACACATTAAAGCAGTTGGCAGAAGTAGTAAAGTCACAGATCGTCCTAAACCAGGAAGAGACGAACGTAAATCATACAAACGTTAAAGGAAAGTTGAAATGGAATAACAATGGAGAAGAAAGTGACTCGCATTCTAGCCAATCTAGCCAATCCAGCCAATCAAGCAGTGATCATGTATCAATGTGGAACAGTACATCTTCACCTATAACAACAGACATGCTAATAAATGGAAAGAAGGTGATTATGGAAGTCGATACAGGTGCAGCGGTATCAATCATAGGGGAAAGGAAGTTAAAGGCGCTGTTTCCAGATGTGAAAGTTTGGAAGTCCGATATTTTACTCAAGACATACACCTCCGAACCAATAGAAGTCATTGAAGAAATCGAAGTGGAAGTCCATTATCAACAGCAAACACAAAAGTTAGTATTAGTAGTTGTGGCCGAAGAGGGACCAGTTTTATTAGGGAGGAATTGGTTGAAGCATGTAATTCTTGATTGGGCTCTTATTGGTCGTATAAATAGTAAGCAAATCAGTAAAATGGAGATACTACTAAAGAAGTATCCAGATGTTTTTATTGGCTCCTCATACTGTGAAATTATACGTTAAAGACAGTGTGAAACCAGTTTTCTGTAAACCTCGACTATGCTCAAAGAGAAAAGGTGGCCCTATCAATTATTTTTGGCATTCGTAAATTTTATAAAATATCTAAGGCAGACATTTTGTCTTGGTCACTGACCATAAACCATTAACAACTATATTTGGGCCAAAGAAAGGTATTCCTACATTAGCGGCTGCAAGGTTGCATTGATGGGCCTTACAATTAGCAGCACATAATTATGATATAGTGTACAGGAATACTAAGTATCATGGCAATGCTGACGCTTTGTCAAGATTCCCTTTAGAACACAATACAGAAGAAGTTGGAAGTAGTCGTTCTCCACAAATATTTAATTTACATCAAATAAATTGTTTATTTGTTACAGCCTCCAGAATAGAGAATGCAACCCGTTATGACCAAGTCCTCAATAAAGTGCTATTGTATACACAACAGGGATGGCCTGACAATGTATCAGATAATGTGAAGTCATTTTATCATAGAAGAAATGAATTAACCGTAGAATCCAATTATACCAAACAAATTTCGTAAGCAAATGCTGGAAGAGCTCCAATGAAAGCCACATGGGGATTTGCAAAATGAAAGTGCTTGCGAGGAATCATATACAGTGGCCTGGTATTGATACAGATACCGATTCTATTGCCAAGTCATGTGAAATATGTTTATCGCTGAAAAATAAGCCTTCCATTTCACCATTACAACCTTGGTCTTGGTCTGCAAACCCATGGCAGCGGGTCCATGTTATTTTGCTGGCCCAATCTTTGGTCGAATGTACTTACTTGCTATAGATGCGCACTCAAACTGGTTAGAGGTGTGGGAAATGAGTCAAACAACTACCATTACTATTATAAGACATACGTATAACTTCCATATTTGGGTTATCTCAACAATTAGTTACAGATAATGGACCACAGTTCATAGCAGAGGAGTTTAGACAGTTCTGCAAAGAGAATGGAGTCAAGCACATCCGATCAGTACCATATCATCCTTCCACCAATTGAACTATTGAGAGATTTGTTCAGACATTTAAAAAATCCTTAAAGTCAGAAAGGAAGGAGGGGAAACCTTTACATACAATATGTTGTATCTAATTTGCTGCTTAAATATCGTTCAACACCTCATTCAGTTACTGGCTTGAACCCATGTTCATTGATGTTGAAACATGATGTATCAGTATTAGATCTCGTTAAACCAAACAGTCAAGTTAAAATTCAAAACAAACAAGCAGACCAGAAAATGAATCACGATAGAAGAAGCAAAGTAAGAGAGTTGGAAGTAGGACAGGTGGTAATGGTAGGAGATTATTGAAGGCATGAAGACAAATGGATAGAAGGAGTAATTACCGCTAAGAAGGGAGATTTGTCATTTGTAGTGAGACTAGTGGATGGATCATATTGTAGGTAACACAAAGATCAAATGTACCTGAAAGAGAATGTTAGTTCAGTTGACCCTGATATTGATTTAACGAATCACAATCAAGAAATCACACAGAATGAGAGTATCGAAACGAATATGGAAGATTTGTGTACGACACAGACCGAAATACAGACGTCCCCATATCCACAACGAATTCGTCAACCACCACAAAGATATCATGACCAATATTACTGAATGATCTAATCTAATCATGTACCGGTATGTATTATAAAATAAGTGGGAAGGAATGTAGTATGTTGATTAGTTTATGGGAGTTTCTGAGCATGCTCAGTTAGAACATGTTTTGATTGATGCATGAGTTGACCTTTGAGTTGCTGTACCTCTTGTTACCATTTTAATCACAAGTAAAGATATCACAACTATAACCATACATCTATAAGTCTACTATAACCATAGCCACTTCATCCTTTTTTTGCAGCACTAATTCTTCAACATACTCACAATTATATATTTTCTGAATTGTTAGAATTTCTGTGTGGATTAATTTCATTACAATTAATCCTCTTATCTGTCCACTGTTTTATCTTGTTGTGGCCTAAAACATACTCACTTTTCTAGAGCAAACCTAGCCTTGCTAGCTAGCTTGTATTTGGGAAGGCTCGAAATATGAGCCTGGTGACTCTTGTCAACTTTCTGTGACTCTTGCAAGAAAGTGTACCGCACCAATGAGATTGCAGCTGTCACTTGAAGCCAAAAGGAATGTTAGTTACTGATCGCCTCAATATGGGGACATATTCCTAAACTGTGTCTATGGAGTTATGCTTGTAATTGGCGTCAGGCACAAACCCATGAAAATGGCTAAAAAAGTTAATGGTTTTTCGGCCGCCCTTTGGCCTAAATAACAACTACAGGGGGAATTTTAAAGGGGGGTGTCCCCCCGTTAACTGGGGCTCGAAGGGGGCGCAGCCCTCTAGCCGCCCACGCAAATTGTGGTTTCAGTGACCCCGCCCACGCACACTGGTTGGTATCTGAGGCTTTTCCCTTGCTGTAAAACCTGAAATCGTGGGTGTAGCTGGTACCAACATGCAGTGGGGTCATTTTGTTTGCCACAGTTCCAGTCAAAAGAGGAAGAGCACTGCATTTGATTTAATCCTACTAAGCGCTTGGGGACTTTCGAGTCCTGGTAAGCAAGGTGGTAAAAGTAGTACTCCATGTCGGAAAAGGAGAAATATAAAAAACATTTTAAAAATGTAGTATGTAGAGATACATATCAAAACCGAAAAAGCACAGGAACAGGATTGGGATGATACCTTAGCATTAAAATTAAATATGACTTCCACATATCAACTGTAGCAATAGACACTATTATTGCTATAAAAGTTAATAAAACTCATGGAAAAATCTGGAATCATCTTTTTCATGGCCCACAGGGCCATCTCTATCATTGCTTTCTACAGGATTTGAATGTATTATATTCTTATGTCATTTATGTGAGTATCTATGTAATTTAAGGGAGTTGCATCATTCTGAGGGTTGGTGGGGATGGGAGAGGAATGGTGGTGCTCTAGGCATGGTATGTAAAAGAACGCATACTCAAGTTACCGACCAGTGTAAAAGTGAAACTAATATTAATAACTGTTGTATATATCAGAGAAACAGTTGTTGAGTTTCAAACATGAGGAAGTCATTATTTAGAACCTTGAAGGAGTACTTCAGTTTCATTCCCTTAGACTGCAGTTTACAATTACTTCTTCTGAGCACAGTTTTCAAGTACACAGAAAGATAAGAACACTAGTGCCATCAGAAATAATGGATACACAGTCATCGCAAACCCATTAAAGGGATACGTTTTCTCAATATATCTTGTTCTCCATATACATATCTTGTTGCTGATATAAGTGTAATTGCTGAGAACAGTCAACCTATCTCTATATTATGCAATCAATTATGGAAGCAGATTGTAATTTCTAGGTACAGCCACTTCTGATTTACTTGGCTATATGCATTCTGATTTTGTTGGTTAATTGACAGATGCATCATTGCTAACTATGAACACATCATGAGGTTTTGAGTGGTATAAAGAATTATAAAATTATTCTTATCCACTCAAAACAGTCATAGCAATAAATGTTCAAACTATAACAATTATTGATAAATCACACAAAATAAAACTGAGACAGCATGTACACTTTCGTATAGTTATCATAATGTACAATTATGATAATGATATGAGAAACCTTAACAAACAAAATTTAGATAAGAAATTACGTATATGAGAAACCTTAACAAAATTATTTCTCATATATAGTATGACAGTGTGAATTAATAAATTGGGAGAAAGATTAATAAATGTCATCACTAGTTTTACTACAGGAAAGTACTAACATGGTGATGTTTCTGATAATTGTAGAGGTATGATAGCGTGTTCAAAATATTTGTATAAAAGTAGATTCATAGTACAGAACTGCTGATATGATTAAATGTGTACAGTGAGATGATGCATGTAATTATACATAATACGCTGCCTCCTGCATCAGCACTGTGATGGAATGTTTGCTTTTGGACACCCAGAAAGTTGGTTTAGGGGTCCACATTCTGCCATAGCATCATATATATAGTAATTCATTATTAACTGCTACCACCAAGCTATTGCTAATGTGGCTTCCCTTAGAAACCCATCGAGTGCTCAGTGTCAAACACATATTACTTTTCTCATTTGGCAGATAATCAATTACTTACATTTTGATATCTCTCTTCTACCCTTTATATACAAAATTTAGTATAGCTCTGGCAGTGTTGGGAAAACTATTAAGAGCAGTTAGTACAAATCATTTTCTTAGGTATACATTTGGTGATAGAAGGCACCGACCACAGTATATATTGTATACACACAAGATTTTCTGTATATTCACTAGTAAATATACAGAAAATCCTGTATATTCACCAGTGAATATACAGGAAATAAAGTTAAGAAAGTGATTGTAATTTCAATTGAATTTGATTAAACAATGAAGCAAAATATCACAAGAAAAGTAATTGTTTATTAGTTTCAGTACCAATCACCAAGGAAATCATTTACGGGATAGATTCAAAGTGATTGAACCAATTGAACAGTTGGACACGTTTCCGAAAATCGATCGTACTTGATCTTCAGCAGTGGTAACTGTTGTAGAACATTCACTGCTTGATGCAACTTTAATCTCCGTCTCATAATCAACTGGTTTTGTTGATGTCATCACCTTAGATACGGCTTGATGCTGCTCTGTGGAAATGTGCTCGTGTTTCCTAAGAGCCTCCAATGACCTATGACTGGTGACATTCTGGATAATGTTTTCTGGAACATTGCCACGAAACATGGAGGTAGCACCAGTTGCTCAGAATGAGTAATTTGTCCTGATTTCAATTCCCGTCTCTCGGCACATGTCTTTCACCATGCTACCCAACTTTTTCTTCCCACTGGAACAATCTCATACCATGTATTACGGGAAGCACTACATTTTTTTGGGCGGCAGTACAATACATCTTTTTTAAAAGCAGCAAGAGGTAACTTATCCAGGTACAAATCTAACAAGTACACCAAACACCTGGGAGACTCCTCAGGCACTGCATAGCATGGTACACACTTGTTATCAATTTTCAACTGCTCCAGACCTCCAGATCAATTTTTGAACCATGTTCAATGAAAGTATAGCAATCAGGGTTAAACGAACGTTTAAATTGAGAAGGCCCAAGCTTTCTCTGCTCCTCCCCTCCTCGCCTTTTACCTACATAAAAGAAAACGGCTCGTTGTAACCCAACAGGACTGTTGACGGAAAGAACACCAGTGTCCCACAATTTTTGCTCTTCATTCATATTAATTATTGGTGTGTGATTTACCTCCGTCCCAATCCCTTGACTCCTTAGTTCTCGATACACAGTATCGCACGACCGTCGTAACTCTCGAAAAGTGTTATCTGACTGGTCAAAGAATCTCGGTGAATCAGGAGTCACTTCGAGGACAGTCCTCTGGATACCAGCCAATATTAAGTGAATAGAGCGAGGGGGGTAAGCCGTTCCATCCTTTTTCCTTACTTCAGCCACAAATCTACACAGCCAATAATTAAGCTCTGAAGATTTAGGATTCTCTAGCAAATCTGCCGGACACTTTTCTTCATTGGTCCCATTTCTTTCCGACAACCAATCATGCCATACACATGTAGACCAGTCGGTGCTTTTCTTGGTATTAAAAGGAATGAAACCTTTAGTAATTTCCGCCATTCTAGACTCACTCGTCAGGGAACCAAAGCGTTTTACTCTCTTAGACTTCTTTAAAGATTTAAAATAATCCAAATCAGGTCGTTCTCTTTCCCCTAGCTAGCCTCTTCACCATAGTGACCTTCACCTTTCTAGACTCACTCATCAGGAAACCAAAGTGTTTTACTGTCTTAGACTTCTTTGAAGATTTAAAATTATACAAATCAGGGTCGTTCTCTTTATCGTCGCTTCCCCTAGCTAGCCTCTTCACCATAGTGACCTTCACCTTTCTACTAAAGTTTCTAGTACGCATGCGTAGGCCTAATTGATTATAAAGTATGGCTTCTATAGTATAAACAAGCTATGCCATGCCTACCCGGGAGTATACGGATATACCTTCGGTAATAGTTAATAAACTCTCGGGCTACGCCCTCGGGTTTATTAACTATTACCTTGGGTATATGCAGGGTATAACCTACACTTATATTACAAGATATATTGAGAAAAACAGTAGCTATCCCTATGATTGCTTTGCGATGACTATGTATAAATCATTTCTATATAATTACAATAGTTGTAGAACATGATAAAGAGAGTTATTGCTATGATACTAATGTAGAAAAATCGGAAAACATCCTTTTGCTGAAATATGTATAATTGCTGAAAACAGTCAACCTATCCATAGTGATAAATAGTTATTAAGAATAATATTAATGATTTACACGATAAAAATAAGCAGGAATGAATCATCCAACAGAAACTGAGGAACTGTGTATATTATCATAATACTACATGAAAAACTTAGCCCACATAATGAATGTATGATCTATGTTGACTATTTTAAACAAATAAACTGATGCTACAGCATAGGATAAATTTAAATCATTTGCAATAGTAATAATCATACATAAATAATAATAATTACCTGAAAAGATCATTAAGCTCTTCAACTGATTTTAGCTGAAAGTTAGCAGAATCACTCCTGTTATTGGAGAAACTTTAATGAATAATACAGTAGGTCATTACTTTTTTTACAAGAAGAAATACTGACTTTTGATGTTTGTGATCTTAATTAATTATGACAGAGTGTTTAAAAAATAGCAATACATGCATCTGGAAATATAAATGTAGACTTATAGCATACATACGATTTTTGGTTTTTCTGGACAAGTTATTCCAATTAATTAGCCAAGCTTTAGGGCTAAAAACAGTAAGTGGATTATCTCATTCCATACAAGAATTCATAACTACATGTATGTTGAGAATTTATCACTGAAAATGCATTATATGACTATGGTTATAGTATCGTATGATTACTATTAGTGTTCTAGTATGATAATAATGACCACATTTAGTTATAGTTATAGTTGACTAAATAAATATTATTAGACTTACTAAAAGCACTCACTATAAACTATTTTTCATTTTAGTTAGTTATAGCTATTGCAGTAGACTTGCAATTTAGTTTTAGTTTAGTTGACTAAATGTCATAATGCCTTACTAAAACAGATTTTAGTTATAGTTAACTAAAACAACATTAATTACAACTATAATCTTACATGTGTAGCTCAGAATTGAGTATACCTTCTGTCCTGTTAAATGAAAAATGCATACAATGTGTGAAACACTAAAATTATATAATTTATATTATATTCCATTTTAGAATATACACTGCCTTATCTTTTCACGATAAGATAATTATAGACATGTGTTATATCGCTTGATCATCAAATCATTGTTTGTGGTTCAGAACACGTGGCATTTATTTTGCAATTGCTGAGGTGTGACCTAATTTTCAAAAAATGACACTTTACTGAATAATAATATTGATCCAATGTTTTCCCTTCATTTGGTCGCCATTTCACTATTTTGTACAGAAGCAAATAAATTTAATATCCAGGAAAGTTATTAATAAGCTACTAGATACCAATTTTTTTTAATTTCCTGTACAAAATGGTGAGCAATTAAGGTAAGTATTTGATCACAACTAGTTTGTGGGAAGTGTATCTTAGAAATTTAGATGTATGATGTATTGTATAATTATGCTGCTATGCATAAACTAGAATGCAACTAATGAGATTCGATAGTGAAAAAATTTCAGTTATTACTATTAGTTTAGCAATAGACTGCAAACACTATTTTTTGGAAAATTAATGGTCTAATTCAAACATATTTATGCTATTGGATTTGCATTTAGTAAAGCAGAATACTAAATTTATTACATACCATGTTGTTGTAGAGTTCATGGTTGGTTCATCAACATCTAAAATACAAAACAAGAAAATTAGAGGGGATGAAATGCATTACTATTTTATTGAAAAGTGCAGCAAATTAGAGCCTACACTAAATATTTAATTTCACCAAAAGTGGTTCCATTGAATACCTACCACCCTGCCTATACTTATCAGTATATGTAGTGGTTGATGCAAAGTGCTAAATACATGCACTACAAAAGATAAAATGACAGCACAATATTCATTTTTTTTAATGAAAGAGGATGAACTAAAACAAAACAGAAAGATGGTACTTTAGCAACAAAATTAAACTAATACTTCAACATAATAACCTTACCTAAGAGTATAAAACCAAACCACAAAGAATCCATAATTATGTAGCGTTGTTATATGCAAAGTGTTAAGTTGAATTTCATTGCTAATGTACCATTCCAATCTCTACATGTTCTTTCATGCATGCATTAAATTGTTTTTATTATTTAATATTTAGCTTAATATATAATAATAATTACATGTACATGTATACATAATTATAGTGTGGCATTTGTGTGGTGATGTTACTAACTTTGCTCAAAGTTATAAAATGCTACAGCTTATATTTTGCACCAGTTACAAATTCATGAAGTAGCAGCCGTTCATTAGGGATGGTCAGCTACCATAGTGTTTAGTTAAATGTGATAAAGGATGAAAACAATTTGTTTACATTGGCAATTATCAAACAAGTTAGTAAGTAATACTGTAATACGATAAGTTTAGTTTAAATATTAATCCTTGATTGTATTTTGGCAATGATAGGTTCTTAGAAAAATTGAGCGATTACCAAACAAACCATTTATTATATACAAAAGTATAAACATACCTGAATGAAAGAATGGTGAGTCCTGTGAAAAAAAATTAATTTTTTCATCCCAATATTGAGAATTAGTACTGGAGGAATTAAAATTAAAACAAGAGATCGGTAAATTTGTAGTTGATTGTATCAGTACCATGTCATTACTTTTAAAGTTTCACAGAAATTATGAAATTATAGTTTGTAAATTTTGCATGCTAATCTCATTGGCTCAGCCAACATAGAAATAGCATTGCTTTGGATAAGTGTTGAATTACTTAGTGAATGTTTTAGTTATGTCATGTACACTTCGCCATAAACCAAATTAAGTGTTGGTTCAGTTAGATTTGGTTTTATCTGTCAAGAAAAGGTTTATCCTACTTTATAATCCTATTCAAATCTTCAAAGATTCGCTAATTTCTGAAGACATTGTCTGTTCCTAACAGTTATAATTAGTTCAATTTTAAAACTTTTTCCAACTTGTGGAAACAAAATGTCTATAATGCCACAAAAGTGTATTATTATACTTTTTAGCAATCTTCATTATGTAATTACAATGGTCATAAATTATATACACAATTATTCCCACAAAATACATTGAGCAACAGTGTAAATGATCAAAATGATTTGTGATGGCAGTGGTAAAAATGTAATTAATCCTTGCATGATGCAGTTAGTAAATGAAATACCATATCAATGAAAACAAATATAAACAGTGAGAATCTAACAGGTTAGTATCAGAATAGCAACACAGATTTCAATAATGCAGGAAGACAAATTTTGATTGTAATGCTGGTCTATAAATGTCAATAAACTAAGAAGGGCATAGATTTAAAGTGTCACAATAGTTATTATTATCTGATTACTAGTGCATAGTTTGTAATAACAATAAACAGAGTAAACATTTAACCTCAGAATATCATGAAAGGGCTCTTGGTTTGTCTGTTCAGGTTTCCTATTGTAAAGAATGATAAATTAATCAATCATTTTGTCATTACAATTCTATTATCAACACTACATTATAATTATGGTTATCACTATTATTATCACAGACATAATATACACCTAACATTGATTGACTGGTAGAAATAGGAAGTACAATAAAAGTGTACAAGCGCAAATGTCATAAATAAATAAATTTTTAAAAGTAAAACTAGAGCGGAGAGGTGTAATGGCGCCAGAACAGGATCTAGGAAGGATTAACATGAACTAAAATTCTGCAAACACTGCAACATAAACAAGTCTGATTTTCTCAGGCAAGACAATATTTTACTGTCAGAATATATAAGGCACTTCAAATTATCTTCTAATTTTAAAAGTTTAGTAGCTAACAAACAGTCACTTGGTAAATTCCCTTTCTCACACTGTATCTCTTGTTTTGAAAGTCAGATACTGTACATCAAACTTATGAAGTTTGTCAAGATTCAGAGTTCAATATACATAATATGATAGTAATTATAGTTTAAGTGGTGCCATTATTCCCATTGATTGCAATAGTGAAATACAGATAATGGAGTCTGGAATATACTCTATATGTAATTAACATTCACTAGTCATAATTACATACTTGAGCATCTTGTACGAAAGGATCATTAATGAGCATACTATGCATGCTCATGTTATATATATATATATATATATATATATATACAGGCTGGCAGGAAGACAGCAATTTGTAGAAACTGCATTGCTGCGCTTACAGTGCAAAGATATATAGGATTATAAAAGAATGACACTATTTTCAGCAAGTGATGTTAGCAGGCTTTACGTGTGAATTTTAAATGTTCATTGCCATCTAAATTTGCTAATTGTTTTATAACATTAATGCGGACAATGTATGTATTACATGTGCTAGCCATGCATTGCATGTGTTCTTGTCGTACTCTTCCAATTTGTTGTTTAACCCTTAGAAGACTGATGTCACATATATGTGACATTTCACCCCTACGTGGTTCGGAGTGTGTTCCTTGCATTACGAAGCTCTTCAAATGCTTGTAATTGATTTCAGGCACAAGTCCATGAATATAGCTGAAAAAGTTGATTGTTTTTCGGCTGCCGTTTGGCCTAAATAACGACTACGGGGGGATGGGGGGGGGGCGGGGTTTTAAAGATGGGTGTTCCTCCGTTAATGGGGGTTCGAAAAGGGCTGTGCCCCCTCGCCGCCCACGCAAATTGTGGTTTCAGTGACCACGCCCACACGCTCTGGTGGGTACCTGAGGCATTTCCCTTGCTGTAAAACCTGAAATTGTGGGTGTAGCTGGTGCCAACATGCAGTGTGGTCATTTTGTTTGCCACAGTTCCAGTCAAAAAAGGGAGAGCACTGCATTTGATTTAATCCTACGAAGCGCTTGGGGACTTTCGAGTCCCAGTAAGCAAGTTGGTAGAAGTTGTACTCCATGTCAGAAAAAAAGCTAAAATTGATATAGAAAAAGTGAACAGTGGCCGAAATATATGCAATAGAGTCACCAGTGTTGGAAATGGGAAGAATTTTGAAAAACAAGCTCAGTCCTCCAAGGGTTAAGCTTGTCATAGTACAGATGTTACATATATAATTATACATATACATACAAGAATAAATGAAAGATGTAGGGATGTCAAAACCCAAAAAGCATCCGAACAAGGTTAGGTGGGACACAAAATTAAACAAACCACTTCTATATAACCCTACATAAGTACAGCTCTTTGTATTTTGCTTTATAGTGTGTAAGTACTTATGTAGATGTAGGGTTATATGGAATTACATATATAATAAATATATTAGAATCACTGCAATAAGTATTTCTTATTATAATATACATATCTCAAATATACTTTGTAGCATTGAATTCCTTACATACCCTATTATAGTGGATCTACCAGAGTTTGAGAACTTTTCACTAGTATCTGAAACAAAGATAAAATAGCATACTGCTATTGGAATAGTCAATTATATATAAGTGCATTGCATTGAGATGAAATGATAATTATGATTACTTTGTAATGAATAATTCTAGTTAATTGAACTAGTGCTTCTGGAGTGGCAAAAGTCATTCCATGATTATTGTACTTGCCATTTTACGAGTTTTTGTGTATTTGAAAAGGTGTATTTTGGAACATGTTAGTCTCTAGAAAAGAAGTGTGTAGGGTGTATATAACATTATGTATCAAATCTTGAACATGATTTTGGTCCATGGTTTCAATGAGTTCAAACAAGGGAAATGTCAAACTACCCTACTCTTTTGCAACTCTGTTCCTCTCTGATGAAATTTCTAGTTCACCTACAAAAACATACCGTGCACAAACCTAGGTTGTACTTCTATTTATGATGGATAGGAAATCTGTAGCTTTTGAGCCGAAAAGTGTATGTCTTTGTATAGTGAATTTCAAAAAATCGAACATCTTAATCTCCAGGAAAAAAAACCCAAAACCTACAGGACTAATCACAAATGTTTTATTGTAGTGCGATGTTGTTATTCTATAAAGTTTAAATTGCCAAAGTTCAATAAGACGGCCCTTGTGTGATGTGACCTAGCATGAAATAGTTAGAGCATATATGACACCATACATACAATATAGAAACCCCACCCCTAACCATATATACTCCAATTAAAGGCTCTACGTTACATGAAGCATACCCCAATAAGACCATAAAGTACTTCAAAAAGCAACAATGGTTTTCTGACTAAGCCACTGTGATCTAAAAGCATAATACTTTTAAAAACTTTAATACATGTACACACTTCTGTTAGCATTATGAAATCTATTCTAAAGTAATGCCACGAACTAGAATATGGAAGACATGATACAGTATGTGACATAAATAATTGGTATTTTATATAAGTACATGTACATAGTGGACATTGTATGAAAAAAATACCAACAAAGCAATTACTTTTTAACTAAAAGCAGCAGTGTAAGCAGGAGATATAAACCATAGCATGAATAATTCCTCTTGATGTTAGATGCTCTAATGAAGAATCTTCATAGTATCAACCGGGATTTATTTTGTTTACAGCCCGCTTAGTATAGTAAAAACCACAAACAAGTCTCAGAAAACCTAAATTTCATGCATGTCATTGTGGGTTCACTTCCTGAAGACAAACTTTTTGTGGTAATTCAGCTATGAATATGTTTTAAATGAACTGACTCAGTAGATTCAACTATGAATATGTTTTAAATACCATGACTCAGCGAAAGAGAATATGGTTTATAATTTGTCGGGATTCATGCTATTTTGCATCCCTTTGGTTTTGCCCTCGGGATCTAAATAGCATGAATCTCTCCAAATAAGGGTATAACCTATATATATATATAGCATGAGGGTTGGGTCGACTAGCTCATACAGCACAAAGTGTATGAGGTACTCCATTCCACTTCCAGTATATTTTCATGAGTAGCATGAACAATACTAGTATAGTAGTTTGAATTGATGGATATCACTAGTGATTGAGAAGAACAATGAAGTACTTGACATTCTTGCATGTTGGTTTCTAGTGCTGTGAATAATGTGGAAAATATAGCACCAGATGTGGTACTAACTGTGCTCTATATGGAAAATATAGCCCCGTCACTGTCAGTACCTTTGTTTTAAGTGTCATAGTGCTATATTATGTAATTATATACTTTACAAATTAATATTATCACTTACCAAACTGAACTTTTGCTGCTTCGGGGATTACTGTTTTATTATCGCAGATTTCTTTAAACTGATCAGAAATAGTGATAGTGCTAGAAGAATTAAAATTGATAAGAATGTAATAACTATTGAGAAAAAAGAAATTAAATGACATGTAACACACAACCAAGTGATTATATAATATCAGAACTGTAGGTAGGTAGGGCGGGGTTGGTTTCAAGAAGGTTCAGCCAAACCCCTCTTTTTGGAAAGGTTATACTAATTTTCTTCTACATGTACATGTATTCAATAAATTGCACAGTGATATTTTGGTGTGCTCATGAGAACTGTGCACGATCATCTAAAACAGTTGTATGTGCCAATGCACTCCTCCACAAACAATAATCTTGAACACGCTCTTTAAACTACTGTCTACGGGTCTGGTAAAGAATAATTACATTGCTTTTGTGAGTTCAAATAATGATCAATGACAAATGAGATAACAAAGGGAAAGTATACATTAAGATAAAGTATTTACTATGTACATGTGTTCACTACTGAGTGTATTCCAAAAACCACAACAAGAATAATAATAATATTGACTACAATCCTCCTTATTCAACATTCATAAAATTATCACTATTCTCAACTATCATAAACATATTCATATACATGATATTCACTGACTTCAGTCAAAAGTCTCGATTATGAGGTTTTTCATTTGATTGTTCAATATGATCCATGGTGACATTCAAATCACACGATCATTTTTAAATTGCTACACTCATTTAATAATTCAAATGTTATGTCATCTGAAAGTTTGATATAACAATTTTAAAATTGGGTGGAGTGTTATGGTTCATATTATAAAGACACTGATCCTCGTTAGTGGTTTTATTGTAAGAAGTTAGTAAATTTACTTTCCAAGTAAAGTTAATCAATGGAATGTCATGGTATGCATCCAAAAAATGGACAGGAATTTATAATGAGGAAGACAGGTATGGGAGCCACTCTAATGACATACTCATCTCAACTAACATCAAAGATAAATGAGAAAGCGCTGTGCAGCCTATGCTTTGGTCCTACAAGATCGTGATTTTATTAAAGTGAGCATCTTTGAGACAGCCCATTTCAAAAGTCAAATTCACAATGATAGTGAATTGAGTGAGCCACCCAATAAACACCCTCACAGAACCTTGGGAGTTTAGGACACACAAAGAAGCTTCCCCCCAATCCTTTTAGACATATTTACATGCACTAAATGACTACTATATACCAGAATATAATACAAGATAGTTGCATAAAACCTGGAAAAATTTACTGAAAATATAGCTATTCTAGGGGTTCCATTATTTTTAGCTTCCGCGCTTCTCATAGGTGATGGGAGCAGAAGTGACTGCTATCATGAAATAGAAATTCACATCATTACATGCAACCAACCTTCAAAAGATTGTTGACCAGATAAACCAACTTCTTCTAGTCATTGGACAATTCAAAAGTACACTCTCTAACTAATAGACTATGGAACATTCTTTTAGGTTTGGCAGCTACAAAAAGTTCATGTAAGTTGACGAGATACAAGACAGCTCTGACATCACAGGATGTTTGTCTGATTATTCACTTGTTTTGGTAAGTTGTAGGAGACCTGTGTCGAACATAGATATGTGAAGCCGTTCATCTTGTAGTACAGGTGACGAATTTCTCTTCCAGTGAACCAAATAGAACTGAATCATATGGAGTTATTAAAGGTGATATGGAAGTTAATGATGTTACATCATGGTGTGCAGGCATGGTTGTCATACTAAAAATATTTGAAAAGGTGCATATTTGTGCAGACTGAAAACCAGTGTTACGAGAGCCCCACCCTCTTTCCACAAGTAATGAAATGCTAGTTCAGCAATCTATTTGGTAAAGACAAGCATAATAATGGAATACTATGTGGGATTGAGAAAGCTGGAGTGACACTGAACTCAGAAAAATGAATATTGAACCAGAGTTAAGTGGCCATTTAATTGACCAAGATGGCATCAGACAAGAACCAGAGAAAATAGCAGCCATTGTCCACGTTAAGAAGAAGCATTTCCAGCTATAGAATTGGTGAGGCTTTTATTAACAAAATTTGCTGAGGAAACCGGGACACAACTTAAACTTGAAAAACTTCATACAGGCTTACAGGGTATCATGGTACATAACAACTTCCAAGAGGAGGGGGGCAAATGCCCCCCTCCACTTTAAATAAAACCCTGCCCTGCTCATGGTTCATGAATCATCTGCTGCCGCAAAAATCTCAGGGGCATGATTTTTATTCATTCGGTGTAGGAGCTGAAATAGATTTGTAGTGACTTGCATTGGTATCTTCCCACACTAATTTTACTTAATCATAATATACGTACGTTTATGGAAATTTACTGCCTCAACCTCGTGTCAATTGTGGTCGAATAGTTTTTGTAACGCTCATCTCCCCTTCTCTACATGAACTCAGTGACTGACTGTATATAACTGTGTTGTGGTTATGTTATTGATTAGTTTACTATTTATTCATTGTTTGATTTGATATCGTCTATTATATATTATTGATGCACGTACTAACTTACATTTTCTTGTTGACACAGGTGCAGAAGTGAGGATCAAACCATCAACATCTACTGATATAAACAACCGTTGCCACCTCACCCTCCAAATCGTCAATAACTATTTCAACCCTTGGTACACTTTCTCTGACTCTCAACCTCGGACTCAGCTGTATATTTCGCTAGGTATTTGTCATTGCAGAGGTCAAAACCCTATTTCTTGGTGCAGACTAATTATGCCACCACTATGGCCTCCCGGTTTATATGGGACATAAACGCCTGATCGACACAGTGACCAACCTACATGTCCAAGGAATTGTGTCAAAGGAACCCTCAATCAGCCCCACTTTTCTGACCAAGACTTTGACCTCACCGTACGAACAGATTCTCCACGATTTTATAACTGTTGTTCAATCGTTCACCACCCAACAAACTTTGAAACTTGATGTTACACATCATATAATCACTACTGGACCACCTATACATGCTTGTACTCGCCGTCTCTCCTGAAAGTTTGAGTGTTGCCTGTTTTGAATTTGATCACGTGGGCATCATTCATCCATCATCTAGTTCCTGGGCATCTCCACTGCATAGGGTCCCAAAGTAATCTGGTGATTGGAGAACTTGCGGAAATTACCGAGCTTTGAACGCTGTAACTACTCCTGATCGTTACCTCATTTCTCACATACAGGATTTCTCAACATCCCTACAAGGTTCTATTATTTTCTCAAATAACGACCTCATTAGGGCCTATCATCAAATATCCCTGGAACCACCCGATATCCCGAAAACAGACATCACTACTCCATTTGGCCTTTTCGAGTTCGTCCATATGCCATACGGCTTTTTTAACGCTGCTCAGACATCCCAATTGATGATGTTCTGATCGCCAGTGCTACTCCAGAAGAACACATCATTCATCTCTGTTTAGTCCTTGTATGTTTCAAGGAATACAGTATCCTCGTCAATTCAACTAAATGTGAACTTGATGTTTAACAACTAAAATTCCATGGCTATGTCATTGATGCCAATGGAGTTTGCCCATTACAGGAGAAAGTTAACGTACTTCAGCAGTTTCCTCTACCTATCACTAAACAAAAGTTGAGAAAATTCTTAGGACTCATTAATTTTTATCGCAGATTTATTCCTGGTTGTGCCCACCTGCTCCAACCTCTCAACGACTTACTATCAACTACTACCAGGCCGCAAAAGTACTGCAATGGAGTGAACAGACCACCAATGCTTTCCAAACCAGTAAGGACACTCCAGCCAATGCTACTTTCCTCTCCAATCCCAGGTTTGGAGCTCCCACTTGCATTATCCTCGATGCTTCCGACACAGCAGGACAACAACAAATTAACAAACATTGGCAACCAATTGTTTACTTCTTGAAGAAACTTCAACCAGCCCAGAAAAAGTACAGTACCTTCGACCGTGAACTATTGTCTATCTACTTAGCCGTGAAACATTTCGCCATTTTGTGGTAGGTAGAGATTTCCACGTCCTCACCGACCACAAACCTTTAACGTATGCCCTTCCGTCTGTTTCCAACCGACAATCTGCCTCGACAAATATGTCACTTCAGTTTCATCTCCCAATTTACGTCTGATATACGTTATATCAAGGGAGCTCACAACAATGTGCAGTGTAACTCAACAACTAAACAACTAGTTAAAGATACAGAACTAAAAAGTAACTTAAGTAAGTCCTTAAAAAAAAACGAGGTCTTTCCTCAGCATGCGTATATATACACTATCAATTACTAACACATACATAATTACCAAGTATATCATTCTACATCCCTTCTTAAGCTAATAAGTAAGTTGATTGGGAGGTTTGATAATAGTTCCTGAACGAGAACGAGTTGTAATAGCTCTTGGAGGTTCAGAGTTAGTCCCGGTATTTTTAAGGTCTTTAGTGCGGACCTTTAGATCACGATGATTTCTACGGACTTGTCCTGATTGTGTGTCAACCACATACGATCTTGGAGTGTTAGCAGGTTGAGCAATTAGACCAGGTATTTGTGCTAAGTGCTAACCCGTACTGGAAGATCATCGGGTAAGGATCTCACTCTGTGTCTCTGGTCATAATGTCACTTCTGATCACCTTTTTATTTTTGATCCAACCGCTTAAAATTGTTTATGTGAGTCCAGGATGGTATGAAGAACATTTACAACTGAAGCATGTCAGTCTGAATTCGACGACCAATTAGTAATTCTGACGGGCTAAGTCCACACCATGGTAAGGGAGTTGATCTGTAACACAAGAGAGCCAAATAAAGATTTTCTGCAAATCTCAATAAACTTTTGACAGTCTTCACCATCCTTTCGGCTAGTCCACTCGACTGATGATAATGAGGACTACTCGTAATACACTCTCATTGAATGGTCGCAAATCCACACAAATACGAACATCCCCTGATTTGTTTGGGACTACAACCATGCCAGCACTTCAGTTGGTAGGTTGTTCTACTCTTGAGATTACTCCTAACAATTCCATGCATACTAGCTTGTCCTTTCTCAGTGGAAGAGGTATATTCTGGGGAGTAAAATGACTGAAGGGTTGGCCACTTTTCTAGGTCTTGATAGTGTAAGCGTGTTTTAAAGTGCCAAAGCCTGTGAAGCTCAGTGAGTGACTGTTTGACAGTGTCCACTGATGTCAGGAATTCCAATGCCTGTATGGCTGGTAGGCCAAGGAGATAGGCCAAGAAGATTCTCATGTACTCCTTTGAGAACATAGACTGGATGAGTACATGACTTCTCTTTGTGTGACAGGGAAAGTGATAGTTCTCCCAGAACAGATAGTGGCTTCCGATCTGGTCCACATAATCTCTAAGATGGCTGTTTCAGTTATTCTGTATCGACAGACTTTAGAACACTCTCTGATACTACCGATACTTATTTCATATAAAGTAGAGAACCATAGAGTGGCAAAGCTACTAGATGGTTCATCTTATATCTTTTCCACCAAAATACATTTCTACATTTCAAGAGGTATCAAAATGGGTTTAGCACAAATACAAACCTGTTTTAAGTTAAATCCAGTGGAACAATTGCCATTCTGTTCTTATAGTTTTGTGGACTAGATCATAATTATTCCAAAGTTTTAATTAATGAATAACAGCTTCACATGATGTTTCAGCTTTGGGTGTTTCACTTGAAATTGCCGAAACATCGTGTGGAACTGTCTTACTCAAAGAAGGCTAAAAAGCTGAAATGTCATGTGGAGTCGTTTTTTAATATAATTATAAGTCTACTACAGTATAATAGAACAGAAAAGAATCCCAAAGGACTGTTGTCATTAAGGGAGATTCTCAACAATGACATTTTGTTTATTAACCTAGTCAACAAATCAACCACTTCACAACAATTTCTCATGAATGAATGCCATTTTGTATGTAATCACACCCTATATTAATGCAGCAATAAAGAATAAGAACTCTATAGAACATTTTGGATAGTGTCTTTCTGGACACCTTATTCTAACAGAAACTATTAATGCTATAAGTGAAACAGACATATTTGATACTGCAACATTTAAAAAACTGAACTCAGTCCCAGGTAATTGATTCATTGGACAACACTGATGATGTACTTCAACAATTTAATAACAAACTATTATAATCGTTTAAAAAAGGAATTGAAACAAGGATAATAAAAACAAAACATTAAAAAAAATGAAACAGCATGCAGGACATCAAAACCACAAAAGCACAGAAACAAGATTGGGATGGTACTTTAGCAAACATCACTTCCACATAACAAACCTATGTAAGTATATATACAAGTAGCTAGAGTAAAAACAAAACATAAGCTATACTTACATGTATGTACATAGGGTTGTTATAAGAAAGTTGTTTAATTTTGCTGCTAAGGTACCATCTCAATCTTGTCTCTGTGTTCTTAATATCCCTACATGCTATTTTATTTATTTTTATTTTTAGTATTCTTGTGAAGTTTTATTCTTATTCATCATCATTTTTTGGCCTTTCTAAATATTCTGTATACCAATTTTGTTCTAAAATATTTATACAGTGGATTAATATCACAGTGCAGTCTGTTTTCTAATAATGCCATGCTATCAGTTCATAAATATTACAATCATAATAATTATTATCGAGATAATGAACCTGAAAAGATCATAAAGTTGTTCTGGTGTTCTAAACTGCAATTCAGTAGACGTATCCCTGTTTGTTGAAAAAGATAATATTAATACAGTACAAACAAGGGATAAATAATCGATTAGTGTAATTTTAATTAGGGATTGAGTTTAATCATAGTTTAGCTTTGTTTTCAATTTGTGAAACCATATAGATTTACCTTAGGTCTACTTTTAATTGTGTGTACTAATTTAAGCAAATTTAGCGAGTAACATGATAATCACTAAAATTAGTACACACTTAAAATAATTATATTTCGCGATCAATTTATTAGGCAAATTAGACATGGCTCAGAAATTTGCTAAAATTAATGCATGTTAAATACAAGCATTTCAAAATCACTAAATTTAATAGACAAAATTAATAGTAGGCTTAAGTTAGTTTAGTTTTGGTAGCCTACTTAATGTTTATACATTACATGCAGTTTAGTTTTAATTTAGTATTATTGGGGCAGTATATTAATTTTAGTTTAGTTTTAGATAAAATACTAAAATGTTTAATCCCCATACTAAAAGAGATTTTAGCTTTAGTTTTGCTATACTGAAACAACACAGCAAATGACAACACATTTACAGCCTGTATGTGACTGTACGTAGAGAAGGAAGTGGCAACATACTGATATTCAGAAGGTTTGTTCATGTCAATGAAATCAGGAGCAAAGTGGTGCGAAGGAGTGTCAAACTGCAGTACCCATTGTTGTCGCATCACACTTTTAGCAAAACCCCAAATATGGTCAAAAGGATGGGTTTAAGATAAGTGTTCCGAAGTGGGTGGGCAATTATTAGAATCCAGTCAAGAAAACAATGTAGAACAAGTATATCTGGTTTCCATATATCATTCATTGATCACAGCTGACTTTTTTCTATTATACCTGTACTTATTATTTTGATTATCTACTCTCTTAAAGGATCTTGTAAAACTCGAATATGTTTCAGGCAGTACAGGTAGTTTCTATGTAAGCTACAAGAAGTGTTCTTCCTGCCGGCCTATAGAGCTCAAGCGGGCGTGCCATGCCATTAATTAACCAAGCCCGTTCAGAATAATAAATAGCACAACTTCCTTAACATATACAATGTGTATGTGACACAAGCCTGTACTGTATATATTATAAACATACATGTACATCGAACCTGTGGGTAAGCAAATATAGGGATGGCCTTGTGAGCCATAAAATGGTTATTGCTATTGAGCAGTATTACTATTAACAACAATCTAACAACACCTTGCACTACCTCTTCTACAGAGGGTAATAAATTATTTGGGTATTGCTGCTATTAGGCTGAGTACAAAAATGGGTATGAGCAACTTGTAATCTAGTTCATACTATTGTTTCGTTAACCTTTGAATATAATTACATACCATGTTACAGTGGAATTCCATGTCAGTTCAATGTCATCTAAAGTAGTAAATAAATTTATCATTATTAACCAATATATTTGTTAGGACTAGCGATGTATGAGTGATGTTAAAGGTTTATCACTATATTAAGTTTGCATTTACAATAATTCTTTATCAATGGTGCTCAAATAATGTCTATTATTAAGCAGGCTTGGGATCTAATACTTTGTATTCAGTTGTATTTAAAAAGTATTTGTATTTTTGAGTTTAGAAATAACAAGTATTTGTATTTGTAATTGAAATACCCTGTAAATGTATTTCAAAAAGCTAAAATACAAATACACTGTCCTTTCATGAAGTTTGTTGGTGATAACTGAATAAGGTGATAAGAATCATTCCAAGATTTTTGTGCACGTCAGCGTCATCTGTATCAGCTGAATGACTTTTTGGTATTGCAGGTAATGTTTTTAATCCTGAAAGATGCCATGTAACAGGCAATAGGTTTGAGACACTTGTGTTTGTAAGATGATAATATTCTTTGTTAAGTACAGAAATGTTAATTTAGATTCAATGAGAAATATGTATTTAAAGTTGCATTTGAAATACTTTAAAGTAATTGTATTTTGTATTTGAAATACACCCAAAAAAGTTACATTTGCATTTATATTTTCCTATTTGTTAATTATTTGCATATATCTGTAAACCAAATGCTGTAACATGTATTTGACTCCAAGTCTGATTATAAGTCATGTATTAAATCAAATGTATGTAATTTTCTATCATGGATGCATGTTGTTTCACAGACCTTTTGCATCTGGTGAAGTATTAACACTGTGAAGTGAACTTTCACCATCAATACCACACTTCTTTTTCCTTTTACTGAATAAATGTAACCAACATAAATCAGGTAAACATACTTACATAGAAATTATAGTTGTAATGAAAATACTACTGCATTACCTATTGAAATTTTTAATGGAAAGCTATCTTGTGAGCGGTCACAAGCCGGCAAGTCCTTGTATGGAATGTAAACATAAATGGTCAGTGTAAGTAATTATGGGATGTAAAGGGTTACACGACTATGCTCCTGCTTGAACATTAGATGCACTTGGAACAGGAATATTTGGCACAAGACCATGCGTTTACTGGATTTTATATTAGTTTCTAAGGAATCAGTGGTTGCAGCCTAAACATTCCTAGGAAGTAACCAAGATTACAATAATTATATCTTTTTCTTGATTAATTGAATTGTTTGGCTGTTAAAGCTAAAAAGGCCTATATATTACCAAATGTTGTACTCACCTCATTGATACGTTATTTCTACTCTTGTTTGGAGGGTCTACATTTTTAGATTCACATGGTGTGTTTTCACTGTTTATTTCCTCTATATCATCTGGCTTGTCTGTTACTAATGAATAAATGTTTGGATGCATTCTATTTTTGAATGCCAATCACACATTGTGTTTGTATATGTACACCACAAACATTTGTAATTGTGTAATTATGAATTAAGTTTAGTATAAAATAACTGACCTTGAAGTTTGGCAATTTCAGCAGCAATTTTATCTTTCATACTCACTTCATCTTCTCTTTTTGTATCATGTTCATATTCATCAAACGATTTCTCAAACTCTTCAAAACTAAATGTAAGAAACATCCTGAGTTCAAAAAGAATACTCCAACAATAATTTCTACAAATTACTGTTACCATTACCCCCTGAAACTCGTTGTACACACGGTTCAACTTATTTAAATGCCGTTGAAAGACCAGACTGTGTCTACATGATAATAATATTATGGTTCACTATCAACACCTATTATCTCACCTATCAGGTTTTCGTACAGTGGAGAATATCCAACCAGCCCCCCACCCCATACATTTCAGACCACATTTATTTCAACATGCAACAAATCTCAGCTGCATCACCTTTGGGGCCCCAGAAGTAACCTCAGGGGCCTAAATTCAAACATTTACTGCAAGAGCATACCCGTAGATTACATCATCATCGATTCTCTTTCCTCCTTAACAAAAAATCCTCGATGAAACACTGCCTATTACTCTGTTCAACATCATGGCTCTGGGATTATCAAGAGAAAATGGTTCTGAAGCTCGAAGACATCCACAATATGCATATGCTTTAGAGGTGTCTCTGCAGGTTGATAGCGTTAAACAATTTCTTTTCCTTGATACAGTATCAGCACAGGAAGAACACGATACTCTGCTACTATCTGTAGCACACACTAGGGAATGCTGCCAAACTCCAATTGTTTTCTTGCGGGCCATCACTCACCTCCTCACATGCGTAACTCTTGTCAACTTAAATTAAAGATCATGCGAATCAGTGTTGGCTATATATACATATATATATATATATATATATATATATATATATATATATCATAATGAGATTCATAACCCACATATTTTCAATAGGGCGTGTAAGTTTATAAACCTCAAAATAGGTAAAATATAAACCTTCTGCTAATAATCAGACACTATACAGAAATACTGGCTGAAACTCGATGGCGATTTCTTGCAGGACAATGTTAGGTATGAATATCATGCTAAAATATATCAGATATAACACATATAAACCATGCATAATTAGTATAATTATGTTGTGCTGCTCTCGTGTCTGACCTTCACCATGGTAGCTTCCTCTGACATTTGTCTCAGATTATATATTAGAGCAATACACATAGTTTATATACATGTACTACACTATTACACAAACAAGTTATTTAGCACACACACATGTACATGTTAATGTTTATGAACACATACACACGTGTACATGTTAGACTCCACTGGTGTAATCATCAATTTTTCTAAACTCAAAAGCATTAAAAGAAGGCTTCACTAGATAAACTTGGACTATATGAATGCAATTAATTGCATTAAGATTGCTTTATGTACGTACACAAACCATAAAGTGGGCAGGAAATCTAAATTGTAAATTGTTATATAGACACCATGCAAATCTTCTGGTGATTTTTGAATAAAACATTTATCAATCCTTCCAATTGAAAATGTATTGTCAGGATTTCATATAGGATTTTTTTTTTTGCTAGGGAGGAGAAAGCATGAAGCACACAGCTCCTTGAGCTGTGGTGTAGTGGTTATGCTCACTAGCAAATTGCTTTTAAATTTAGGCCCTCTGATCTAACTGGCTTCAGCTTCACCTCGTCTTACAATTGGCTGTGATTTATAGAATTATATATATATATATATATATAATAATATTATATATCATTATTATTATAACAAATAGTGGTCATTACAATAAACTTACGCTTTCTTGATGTCCGTGTTTGTAGCATCTTTTTCTAGCTCATCAGAGTAACAAGGGAGAGAGACAGGGTTGGTTTTAGCCATTATTCAACGATCGTGATATGTGAAACTGGGTGGAGCTATCAGTCTCTCGACCGAAAAAATAATTACGAAATGATAAAATATCCTTGTTTCCGTATTTCGGCCCTTGCAATCTCTTATTTCATTTTTTACTTGTTTTATGTCTACAAAAATTGTCTCTTAGCACAACAAGTTTACCCATTCTCAATTTTCTTATTTAAAACAAGCCATCTTTGGCCATTTGCATTGACATCTGGAACTCTATGTATCCTTCTCAATTATATGGCTAAAATGTTTTCTAGAACAGTACATTGGTTGAATATGATACTAAGAGTATAAAATTAACAGTACGTAGTTAGCTATGCAGCGTTAGCATTATTATAATTACATAAAAATGTTTAATTAAAATAATTTATAATATTACATTGCACTTATACACTTGCATGCATGTTATGTATGCATTTCATGATCACTTTTCCTCCCATCAGTGATAGCTTCAGTGGTGGGGGGGTTCATAACTCCTGCTAGTATTCTCAGATACTCCATTTTAGTTTCTTTGTCTTTTTCATTTTTTGCTGCCTTAAGGAGCATTTTCGTTGTAGAGGTTCTTTGATTCAAGAACTACTTCTGTTTTTCTAATCGCCACCTCTGCTTTTAGCTTTTCTATGTTTTCCTCCCCAATTCTTGTACTCTCTGCAATCTTAACAGTTCCTTCCACCTCAACTGACACTTCCTGCAATTCTTTTTCTGCTAGTTCAATGTCGGTTTCCTTTTTCATCCTTGCTTTTTCTAAATCTACTTCTCTTTTCTCCTTCTCTGATTGTTCTATTTTTCTTAGTTTTTCCAACTCAACTTCCTTTACTTTTTCTATTCTTTCTGATTCTGCTTCTTTGATTTGTTTTATTTTTGCTAATTCTACTTCTTTCATTTTTTCTGTTTTTTCAAGATCAGTTTTAACCAATTTTTCTACTTTCTCTTTTTGTGCTTGCAATTCCTTTTCGGCCAACACTAACTTATCTTTATGCATTTGCTTCTCATTATCTTGTTTTTGCAGTTCTATTTCTTTTATTTGTTTTGCTTTCTCAATTTCAGCTTCCTTAGCTTTCTGTACCTTGTTAAGCTCTGCCAAGTGCATTTTTTTCACTCTGTTCTTTTCTTCTTCAAGCTTCTTTTCGTCCAATTCTTGCTTCATTCTAGCCTTTTCCATTTCTACTTTTCCAAATTTCTCTGCTTTTTCTAGATCTGTTTTCCTCAAATTTTCTACTCTTTCCTTCTCTGCTTCTATTTTCTTCTCTTCTATTTGCTTCACCATTCTAGCCTTTTCTACTTCTGTTTCTTTCAGCTTTTGTATTTTTTCTTTCTCTACTTCTATCTTCTTTTCTTCTATTATGGCGTTTTCGTGATCTGTTTTTCTGACATGTTCTTGTTTTTCCCTATCTAATGCTATCTTCTTTTCTTCCAAATTTTTCGACACTCTAGCCTTTTCAATTTCTAAGTCTTTCATTATCTGTGCCTTGCCTAGTTCTGTGTTTTGGGCATGTTCTAACTTTTTGGCTTCTAGTTCTTGCAGTAGTCTGGCCTTTTTAATTTCTAATTCTTTCATTTCCTGTGCCTTAGCTAGTTCTGTTTTTTTTTCGTCCGTTCTGCAGATAGTCTTTGCTTCTCTGCTTCTAACTTATTATTTTCTATTTGCTGCTGTATTCGCACCATATCGGCTGCATGTTGTCGCTCATTTTCAAGTCTTTTATTTTCGCAAATGCTACACTCCGTCACATTTGTTACACTCCCGAACAAAGTCCCCACAAATCCAGCATCTCCATAATTACGTCCACATTTATTACTTTGGCATCTTCGTCTAGAGCAAACCCAATATGTAAAGTTCTAAACTGTTGTAAGAATCCTATACAGACCTACGGAACCGGAAGCGTAGGCGAAATAAAATTAATGTTATTATAATCATGCAGCATAAATAATTATAAGTATCTACTGACTATTCATTTTGTCAGTTTGCATCTACAGAATTAATACTTTAGTATTCTAGTCTTTGCAATTTCAGCTTATTTTAATTTCTCTGTTAACACTATTTCATCTTGTTTTTACCTTTCTGCTTTCTCAACTTATATCACCCCGTTCTTTCTCTTTCTTGCGAAATTCTGTCGCTTGTCCATCTCTAATTGCAATTCTTCTTCTGCACGTTTATTATCTCGGCATACTCCACACTCATTTGACTGTCAAACAAACCTTGATTTTTATCTTGATAGTATTTTGTGTAAAGAGGCATTTTTGTATAGTCCAAAATGGAGATCTGACCTGATCGACAGCACGTTTATTAATCGATAGCCGTGGTAACCATTGATGTACTGCTGGTGATATATCCCATGCCTGTAGACAGGGATGCTAGCCACTAATCAATTTTACAATAAATGTTGTACACTGATGTCAAATGTGATTTAATTGCATACTTTTGTGTTACCATGGTATAAACGGTTATAACACCCTTCAGATAATTGGTCTCGAGCTACGCCCTCGACCAATTATCTTACAGGTGTTATATCACTATCTATATGGATGCCATAATAATAATACATATATAATTATAATGATGTGAGAGAAACAAAATGGAAGTCCAGTTATTCGTCTAGGTTAGTGTGAATAACACCATCTTTTATCGCGAGGGTCTGGCTATGCTAGACTAAGTGATTTGATGCATAATTATATATAATTTTATATACACATTATTTCTAGGATTCTTGGGCTATAAATCTTCAAATGAGCTAGCTAGTGGTTTCAATTAACTCCTGAGTCTATCCCACATCTGAAGAAGGAAAGTAGATCTGACTGAACTATCTCCATCAGATATGAATGAATATGAAAGCCAAAGGAATGAAACGTGAATTTACTAATGGAGATGGACATTGGTGGTGATGTGTTCTTCAATGTAAGATACATTTTCTATTTTGTGCTGATAGGTTGAATCCCTTCGCGAAGCACACTTAAAATTGTAAGTAATTAATAATCATAACACTACATTTAAATTGAAAGAGGTTTCGCTAATAATTAAAGTGAAGCATCACCAGAATCTTTGAAACTCAATTTAAAAAAAAAATTTTAATCATTGAAATTCAGAATAAAATGAAGAAGTTGTTGTTTCATCACCATATGATACAGGACTATTTACACTAACAAACAGGATAATTATAGCCTGTACAATGATACTGCCTAGGATGATGATGTAATGCTGTTAAGAAGCACCCTTAATTTTATAATTTTATCATTACTATTGTTTCGATGTTCACAGTTAATAATTTTATGGGTGTATTAAGTTAACTTATCCAGTCCTGTGTCATTTTGTGTGTGCAAGACAGGACATTGTCTCCAGTCTAGGTTAATTTGCTTGATACTGTAGCATAATTCATGACACAGGATAGTCTCATGTAGCCAGCCCCGCTGCTCTGGAAGGGTGTGAGTGATCTGTGTTAAGTGGGATATCCAGGGATTTCACTTAATGTTAAGTGGAGGCGGTTGGATAAGTACGAAGCAATTGAAACTGCCAAAAGTAAACTAGGGTTTGAAATACAACAAGAGAAGTAGATCAAAGTTGTTTCTGACAGGAAAAGATGTGTTTGCATCTTACAGTCTCATGTAGTCAGCCCCTCCCACATTAAATGAAATCACCTGATATCCGGTGAAAGCACAGGATGACTGCTTCAACACATCTTCCAGACCCTTTGTGATTTGTTAGAATGGGAGAGATTGGCTACACAAGACTAGTCACAGGTGGTGTGGTAGTACACTTGAAAACATTAAGTGTAGATACGTGTAGAATCCAAGTAATAATAATAGAAAACAGCAGTGTTGGCAGTGTATAAATACTGATGTGTTTAAGCTGAAGGACAAGTGTGTTTAATATAGCACAAGAGTAAAGATGGATCATAAAATATAATTCACAAATAGCTACAATAACTATTTTAAAAATAGGGACTGCACTTTGGCTTCAGCATAAATGAAACCATTTATTTATGTGAATTAGTCTGTATTCTTAGTGTATAGTGCTTAAAAGGCACAAATAAAATGAAGGATGCACTCAGGGACCTTGGATTTATAGTCACCCATGTGAAACTTATTATCTAGACTATGTTATGTTCTAATATACAGCCTATAGTAATGGAGTTGTTTATTGAGGCATGGTTTGCTTGAACATGTGCTCTAATAACTTTGTGGTTAAGTTAAGAATAGGTTTATTTGTGATTTTAATTTGCAATTATTGATGTAAGTCAAGTGAGGGTAATAAAATCCTAACAGTTCATAGCCCATGGATTAATATCAGGTTTTATGTGGGTGGCTTTATCTCAATTAATTACAACAGGGTTTAACTACATCTCGACTGTGTGTGGGTATACGAAAATATGTAAAATACATAATTATGTATTTTGGGTGGCGGGGGACTTGTCCTTCCTTTGAGGGAACAGAACAGCACCATCATCTGCAAAGCATGACCTATTCTGTCATTTAATGTGTTCATGTAAATCTGTACCTCTGGGCTTGGTCTCCTCTGACCACACAATAGTTGTAGTGTATACATGTATATGCAGCTCTTGGTATATAACCAGGAGCCCTGATATAACATATTCACATATGCCTGTCCTTGGGAACCAGAACTGGGGGTTAAAGACATCATTGGTGGGATCCCAGCCCTCTCCTCTCTATCCATATCTGAAAATGCTTATAGAGTCCTGTTTACCAATGCATCAGTAAATACATGTAATAATAACTGACTTACAAAACTTTGAAGTTAAATAATGGGTCATTCTTACTGGATTATAAAAGATCCTACTTCCTAAAAATGTTTTTACCTACCATGTGTGTATGTGCTCTCCTAATTAACCTTGGGTGGGCGTTTTTAATTAATAATTAAAATTATTACAAGGCTATTACTATTACAAATGCTGTTGTGTGTGTTTAGAAAAAAGAGACAGTGTTTGTCAGATCCTCAGGCCTTCAACTGAACGAACAGGCCGCCCTTCAGTGGTACGAGTATCTGACACTTACTTCACCTCATTCATATCTTATAAAGCTAAAGTGCTAAGCTTAACAAACTAGACAGGCATAATAGGTCTCTCTTCAGCTCTAGTGCTTTTGTTTTTTATTTCCATGTTTTATTTGATGGTCTGTGGTTATTCTTTTAGCATATGGGCCTACAGAGTCTGTATACTTTTGTGATTATAGTAGAATATGGTATAGATTTAGCACTTAGCTACTTAATAAAAAGCAGTGTCATAAATAGTATTTAACAATCTTAACTTTTAACATATTCACATATGCTTTGATGCTTTGGTGTTACTAGACTCTTGACAGGGATAGTCTGGCCTTGGGAACCAGAAGTGGCGGTTAAAGACATCTTGGTGGGATCCCAACCCTCCCCTCTCTATCCGTATCTGGAAATGCTTATAGAGTCCTGTTCACCAATGCAACAGTAAATACATGTAATAATAACTTACTTACAAAACCCTGAAGTCAAACAATGGCCTATTCCTACTGGATTACAAAAGATCCTACTCCCTTGAAAACTTTACCTACCATGTGCTTATACACGTGTGCTCTCCTAATTAATCTTAGGTGGGCGTTTTTAATTAATAATTAAAATTATTGCAAGGCTATTACTATTACAGATGCTGTTGTGTTTGTGTGTGTGTGTGTGTGTGTGTACACTTAACAAAATATGTTTAGTTTTAGTAGTGTTACTACCAAAACAACATTAAAATAATTATAAGTATTTGCCTTTACCCAAGCTATGTAATTTATTGGATTGGTCTCCTACCATGTACACATTTCTATTTCTTGATTGATTGTAAATGAATAGGTTTGTATAATATTATAATTGATGTTTCATCTCTGTCTCTTCTCTAATCTCCACTTACAGATATTCATTTCAAATAATTAACTTTCAATTGAACTAGAGGAACTCATTTCTATACGTTCTGTGAAACTAGAGGGACACATTTCTATACATTGTGTGCAACTAGAGGGACACATTCCTATACATTGTGTACAACTACTAGAAGGACACATTCCTATACATTGTATGCAACTAGAGGGACTCATTCCTAGTAATGTAAGTGTAGTATCCGCAAACTGTTTAACATCATGTATTATAGTTTCAATGTGTAGTTAATAGTAAACTTTAGCAAGTAGACACTCGTCATAAATAATATTTAAAGGTTCCTTTAATTTGTGTTTAATGTAGTACAAGAGTGAAGATGGATCATTAATTATAATAGTAGTCCCTAATCAGGACTGTACTACTGGACTACGAAAGTAGTGTGGGTGTTCCTTTACCACACCCAAAATAACATGGGTGTAGAAATACACTAAAATATGAATAACATGTGTGGTTAGGTAACTGAAGGGCATCTGTTTGCATGTGAATGACTGTTCCGGATAAATTCATACTTGAAAGACAGAAATCAAAAATCAACTTCTAGTTTCTGACTTCTGCTTTTGTTTTCTGTTAACTTAATTTTTCATTTCATAAATATATTTTTTAAATTATAATAATTACTGTTACAAAAGATCACCATGCATGCTATGGGTACCGAAGCCAATACTGTTATGGGAAAATGCAATCTTTCTTTTCCATTGTATCACGTTTTTTTATTGAAAATACAGATGTACAGGGAATTGACATAGTTTGCAATACCAACATAATGTTTGATAGATGTTAAGGTGAATAGAACAAATGCACCTAATGACCTGGTTGAACAACAGTTACAGTGCACCCCTTCATTTAATTATGTGATATTGATTCAACCAATGATGCATGAGCTCTTTTACCATGTACACTACCATGATACTTTCCTGGGGATGTTTTGTAATAATAATTATACATTATCCTAATTGAAAGAATTCTATGTACTAATAAAGTGACGATATATCTATCCTCTAGTGAAGTGAGAATTAAGTTAACAAAAAACAAAAGCAGACGTCAAAATTCAGAGAATGGAAGTCAGTTTTTGCTTTCTATTTTTCAAGTATTAAACTATATGGAATTTATTTCGAACAGTAAGTGAGAAACAGAATGGCTGCAAAGTTTTTAAGAGTGGCAGAAAACACCCCCACATTATTTCGGGTGTGGTAAATGAACACCCACACTAATTTTTCAGTCCAGTTCCAGTTATCCAGTCCAGTGATTAGGGACTACCAATTATAATTCACAAGTTTTATTTAATCGAAATTTATGCATATGAAAGCAAAGAGGGAAGTTAGATAGCCAATGGCTAGTAAGCAACTCTCCCCAAAACAAAACAAAGGCAGAAAAAACATAAAGAAAAAAGAAAACACAAAAACAAGCAGTAAATAATACAATAGTAATAATAAACCTACCTTAAGCATACTATTGATTGCGTTACTAAATTTAGCCTTTTCCGCTAATCTCACATTTAGCGTTACTAATTTTAGCATTTTTGTCCTAAACCCAAATTTTAAAAAGAATAACAGTTTGGATAATAATGAAAATTCTTTTGATCGTCATGCAATCAAAGCAATCAAGCAGCGTACAGATAGAGGCTTACCACTGGAGCAGGTTATTGGTCATTTGCCAAAGGAGATCTCTAGGTTCATCAAGTTCATACTAATCCATGGCGCACAGGTGACTGTAAAGATTATTGATGTGAACTACCGATGATCTCCTCTCGTGCAAGGAGTTCTAGAAATTCCTGTGTTAGTGGCAACAAGTGTGAGATTAAGAAATTAGAAATTTTGTTGAACGAATATTACAAAGAGCCTGTTAATGAAAAATTTGAAGATTCTACTGAAGCAATCTTAAGAACAATTCATTCTGAGGATAAAGATGTTAATTCAACAGACGATTCGGGTAAAGACGAAAATTAATAATAATGTTTTTTGAATTTTAATTAAACACAATAACTAATTAAAATTTAATTATTGCCGTAGCTTAATATTAGCGATTCTGATGCCTGTCGCTAATTTCGCTAAATTTAGTGACACAATCAATAGTATGCTTAAGGTATATATAATAATTATATGTATTATTATAAATACTAAAAAAATAAACAAATTAAATAAACAGATGATTTTTTAAGTAAGATTTAAACAAAACAATAGAAGAACATGAAATAACAGATGAAGCCAATGAATTCCATAAAGGATAATAAAAAAAGTATGTTTGTAGGCAGAGAGGTGTTCACTGAAGGATGAAACAGGGGAAGATGATGAGAATGACGAAGGGACTTATATGGGTGTGGAGTGAAAAACTCAGCAGGATCCAGAATTGACAGGTTCTTGATAATTTTGAAACATACGATGAGTTTCTGGTAGGTGTGTTTGGTTGAAAGAGCTTGCCAAAACAAATAAAACCATGATTTGATATTAATAAGAATGCTAAAATGTTACTACAACATTTATAACAAAAGTAGACATTGTACTTTGGCTGACAAAAACAGAGTTAGGTATATAAGCAATCTGTGTATGTGTGTTAGTCTATTTTCTTAACTTATAATAATTCTTGTTGCTTAAAAGATACAAATAAAGTGAATGATGCACTCAGTGCATCACCTGACCTTAGTTGAAATTACATATTCATTAATTTACTTGCATACCTGATTAAATTACAATCACCTGATTGACAATCTGATTGGCTTGTGGTCAGGTGATGTTCTGTCAGCACAAATATTTTTTGTTATACCACACATACATGTACACTGCTGTGTTTGCTGATGAATACAATTGAGCAGATCTTTACTACCCCACCCTTGTTCAACTAGAGATGAATAATGTGTACTTTTAGTGTCACGCCTTTACTTATCTACCAATGAATATAATCTAATAGTCCACTAGGGTCTCAAGAGATCTCTTTTGTTATTGTGTATGAATAATTTTATAATTCATCATATCATGTCAGTACATACGTGTACCATTTGCATTGTAATGTTGATCACCAGTTTTGATAATCAATTAATAAACTTTTCAGTAATATTTTACTAAACAATTATTATAAAATTTGCGATCAATTGTATTGCAGCATTTTTGATGGTGTTACATTTATACTTGTTTCATATATAGTATAGGTCAACAAGATATGTGGAGAAAAAGTATCCCTATGATTGTTTTGTAGTGTCCAACATTGAACAACACTTTCAAGTCTCATGCCTGAAGAACAACAGCCTATTATGGTTATTATTTTGATTATCTTACTTTTTGAAAGATTTTTGTAGAACGTTAAGAATATTTTTCTAATAGAACAACTATTATAGTTCCAGTTTCTACACAAGCTACAATAATGCAGCTTTCTTCCTGCTGCGCTGTAGCTCAAATGCACATTTTTTTACCATGTCAATCTGTCCTTCCTTAGATATCGAATTTTGTGTTGCACTTAATAAAAGAGTAGTAGTTTGGACATGGCTATGCAAGACTATGTGTGTTATATTTGGAGATGGTGATCATTACATGCTGTCAATCTCTCCTTCATTAGATATCGAATTTGTGTTGCACTTAATGAAAGGGTAAGCCTATCAAAGTTAATAAAAAGAATTTAGAGAAAAGCAGAATTATAATCTTATACTGAACCACCAATTAGTCATCATTTTTTTAAAATTACTTGATTGATCAAATAAAGGGTGGAACTAGTTTAGCAAAATCACTTATGATGTGGCTGACCACATTTAGTTGAATAGTTGTATATGCTATCATAATTAAGTAATTAGCACATTTGTTTTTCTATTCTTATCTGTGAAAACCTGTCATGTTCACATACTTGCATAGTAAGGAACTACCTTTGCACCTTGCCTAGGTACAGGCATGTGTGTATATGAGGAACCACCGAATGTAGTTTGAGGAGAGAAAGCTAGCCATTAGTTATTCTGACAATTTGGCGTTATCAAGTGTTAAAGAGCTTTGCATCCCTCATTTACAAAACCCCCGTGTAAAAACCAATATAGTTATGAAGTAAACTAAGGGATATCTGATTATATCTCCAATGCCCTTAAAAAGTTAGGAATCTCATTATGCTTGAGCAATATCCTTGGTCGTAGAGTTTTATTGGCAGTAAGTAATCTCTTCAAAGATTCTCAGGATACTACATGTATATAGCTTTGTTCAAGGGATATTCTAGACTGGAAATTCCTTTGTAGGATCCTCTGGACACATGGTTATCCTATTACATAGTTGAAGGGATGTCACTTGTACTGTCGTAGTACTTCCCTTTAAGGATCATACGGACACATGGACAGGACAGTACAAGGAATAACCTTTGAACAATGTATTAGGGTAACCATGTGTTTTGAGGATCTTTAAAGACAAGTTCTAGGCTAGCACTTCCCTTTAAGGATCCTCAGAACACATAGTTACCCTAATACATAGTTTAAAGGGATGTCCCTTGTACTTTCCTAGGACTTCCTTTAAATGATCTTCTAGACACATGTTTACCCTAATACATTGCTCAAAGGAAGTCCTTTGGTCTCTCAAAGGAATACCCTTAAAAACACAAGGATAACCTAGCCCTTGGGACAGTCCTGAGTTGTCATAGGACTGGTGTAGGAAATACTGGACATCACTCTTATATGTGATTATGTAATGTCTGTCTGATATGTTGGGTATGTAATGTCTGTCTTATATGTTGGGCTTTGTCACTAACCACGTACTTTTTGTTTTAGTAATGATCTACCAAAACAACATTAAAATAATTATAGTGTTTGCGTTTAAAATTTACTATCCCAAGCTACATGTATTTGAGTGGTCTTCTACCATGATGTTTCACCTTTTACAGATCTTCATTTTAAACTTTAATTGAGATCCAATGAACTAGAGGGACACATTCCTACATGTATGCATTGTGAGTAATGTACATCTATGTGTAATATCACCAAACATCAGGTTACTCAGGTATTATAGTTTTAATGTGTAATTAATAGGTATAGATAGTATTTAAATCTTTCTTTAAAGTGTGTTTAATACTGCACAAGAGTAAAGATGGATCATAAATTATAATTCACAAATAAAACAATGATTTAGTAGTAAACTGAATGCATCATCTACATGTATATGACATATTCATTGGTCTGCACATACATATATCATAATACTAAAAAGTTATTACAACAGCTAACCAAAAAGTTAACAGTGTACTTTGACATGTTAATTAAGCACAAATAGAGTTACATGTAGGTGTATAAAGTCTGTGTATTAGTCTATTATTAGTGTGTAATACAATGTAATTCTTGTTGCTTAAAAGGTACAAATAAAGCAAAGGATACAGTCAGTGCATCACCTGATCTTGAATTATTTATTAATCTACTTGCATACCTGATTAAATTACAATGGCCAGATTGACAATAAGTAATAAACTTTTCAATAATATTTTACTAAACAAAATGGTATTGTCAATTTGTCATCAGTGGCTTTGCAGCAATTTTGATGATGTTGCCTTCGTAGTTCATTTCATATGTAGTGTCAAAAATGTAACCCCAGTAATTTTAATAATATTATATGTATGATTATGAGTTTATACGAATAGTGTTTCACAACTTTGAAATCATCATAATAATTTTACAATGGACAACGTTGATTAAAGCCTGTACACCGCTGAGTGAATTGATTATATGTGTGTATGTGTGTGTGTGTGTGTGGTAATCTCTGAGTCATTTTTTGTTCACTAAATGTATCTATTTGTGGGAGTTTTCCTTTTATTTATCTATGGACATTGAAATGCCTACCATCGATTTTATAGCTTTAAGATCATGTTTTGGGATCATGTTTTGTAATTGAACTCTGTCTATAACAACTGACAGAGGTGATTATCATAAATACATGTATTACATTATTTTATGCATAAAAGCCTTAGTTAACAATTTGCACACTTTACATGTTCAGTAGGCTAGACATAAACAGAGTTACACATGGTACATAGGTAAACCCAAGTAACATCCACACCCTCTTAGTTGGATAATTACCCGACTGAACAATCTGATTGGTTCAAGGTCATGTGATTTGTTGTCGGCTAAAGACACACAGACACAACAGGCCTGCCCTGGTGCTCCTCTGATGAATATAATTGAACAGAATACTTTACTGTTGTATTTTTAGTGTCATCTCTTATTAATGAATATAATCCATTAGTTTGGGAATTTCCTTTGTTGTTGTTGTTAATGAATAATATTACATCAGTTTTGCTACCTGCCGGATCGCTACCTTAAAAAGGATCTCCAGCTGTCTAGAAGATGTGTTAGTCATAAAAGCACTAGATATCAAAACGTTTGTGCGTATTAAGACTTGTTTCTGTAATTTTAGTAGAGATTACAGCCCATCACTTACAATTGAAATGTATGGGTGGCCATTTTTTCAATGCCATCCCTACATAAAAAGTACTACCGTACTCTCTGATAGTATTTAACCCTTCAATGCGTTTGCAATTATTCCATTTTGTGGGCGTAGTGCGAAAGACATTTGTAGAAACTTTCTGGTAGCAAATATAGAAGGAAATCATGGAATATGACATGCACACAGCACGAAGATGTTTATTTAGTTATCATTTAATTTTTGATATACATTGTTTTGATAATAAATACTATCATTCACTGCAAAAATAAACCAAAAAATTTTTCTGTTGCAGTCACCCTTTAGAGCAGTCCAAAAATTAAAGGTGATCGTGGGCGATGCCACTGACTATTCAAATACTCAACCTTGCTGCTTTTAATTATGTAGCTAATGAAGCATGTTTTTGATATCTACGGCTTTCTTAGATAGTGTTCTGTCTAACTAAGTGAGTTAAACATCACTGCTATTTAAAATGCAGAAGTTATGCAGGCAAGTATAGAGGTGGGCATTGCCAGTGGGACTACTAAATGTTCAACCACTAGCCTTAGTTTCTTCCTGCTTATAGCGAAGCATAAATTTGACATCAATGGCTTGCTTAACAACTCTTCTTTTAAAGTAAGTTAGAATCTTGAGTCTTATAAAATGTTAGAGTTATAGAGCTGAAAGTAATTACTACTCTGCCCACTAATTTTACTTGGGCACCTTAAAGCGCCTACGGCAGATGAAGGGTCAAAATCTTCTTTTAAAGTGTATTTAATATTGCTCAAAAGTAAAGATGGATCATAAATTATAATTCACAATGATTTAATGTACAGTGTATATGAGATATTCATTGGTCTGCACATACATACAGTGTGTATACTAAAACAATAGTTATCCAAAAAGATGACACTGTATGTTGGCATGTTAATTAGGCATAAACAGAGTTACATGTACGTATAAACCATCTTTGTATTAGTCTAGTTTCTTAGTATGTAGTACAATGTAATTCTTGTTGCTTAAAATCTGATTGGTTCATTGTATTGTCAGCTTACCACACAGACACAACAGCCCAGCCCTGGTGCTCCCACTGCTGATGAATACAATTGAACAGAATACCTTTGCTGTTCAATAATGTGTACTTTTAGTGTCATCTCTTATTTACACTAATTGATGAATGTAATCCAATAGTTTTGGGATTTCTTTTGTTGTTGTCTATGAATAATATTACTTTTATTCTAATTACAGATATACTGTATAGACATGACACTTCATGTGCTTTAATGTTTAAAGTATAGTGATTCAGAGCTGTTTATAATTCCTTACAATTTTCCTATTACATGTACATGTATATCCGATCACGTAGGTGTGTGTGTAGTCACTGTGTACACTTAACAAATATGTGCTTTTGTTTTAGTAATGATACTACAAAAATGTAAGTAATTAAAATGTTTGCCGGATTGCCTCAAGCTATGTAATTTATTGAAGAATATTGGAAATAATGTTTGCATAATATTAAAAATGATGTTTCACCTCTTCAATCTCCACTTACAGATGTTCATTTCAAATAATTAACTTACTATTGTACTAGAGGAACTCATTTCTATACATTGTGAGTAACATATCCACAAACATTATGTATTATATTTCTACTGATAATTAAATTTACCTAGATAGATAATAAATATTTCTTTGAAATGTTTTAATGTAACACAAGAGTAAAGATGGAGTATAGAGATTATAATTCACAGATAAAACAATGATTTCATAATTAAACTTCAAGAATCACTGAATGCATCATATATATATGATATATTCATTGGTCTGCACATACATGTATATGTATTATATACCAAAATCCAATGCAACATTTATATAAAACTTAGGCAATGCACTTTGGCTTAGGCATAAAGAGTTACATGTATAAAGTTATGATATATAATCTATCTGTGTATGCGTGTTAGTCTATTTTCTTAGTGTATAGACATTTTTGTTGCTTAAAATGTACAAATAAGGGATGTGGTCGATGCATTACCTGACTTTGAATGAAATTACATATTCATTACTTGCATACCTGATTAAATTACCATCACCTGATTGGCAATCTGATTGGCTCAAGCTCAGGTGATGTTCTGTCGGCAAAAATATGATTTGTTATACAACACATATACACTACTGCGTTCGCTCTTACTGCTGGTGTAACACAATTGAACACACCTTTATAGCCCCACCCTTGTTCAACTAGAGATAAATAATGTGTACTTTCAGTGCCACATCCTTGTTTATGTATCGATGAATATAATCCAATTGTCCACTAGGGTATCAAGATACATGGTGTATCTCTTTTGTTATTGTCCATATGAATAATTTTACAATTTATCTTATATTAGCACATACTATTTACAGGTAATAAATTAGCAGTTCTGATAATCAATTAATAAACTTGTTAATAAACAATTATATATTGTATTACTGTTATCAGTGGCATTGTAGCAATATTGATAATGTCAGTCAGTTCCCTTCAAACTTCATCCCATACAAAAATTATGTCAAAAACATGTACATGTACATGTATAATTATAGTTATAGCAATCATAAAAGTATTCATTTACTATGTCAAGAAACAAAACAGTACAATTTTTCCTGTGCATGGATTTAATTTAAAAACTGCTTTGATAGCTGCGCAAGTGTAGAAACATATTTTCTTGAAAGAACTGATAATTATCATCATGGCAGATGAGGAACAATCTAGCAGTTTGCCACTTGGTGGTTCTTTACTTAATTGATGATTTCTGGCCATCCATAAGATTTTGTTAGTCATAAAACACTCAAAATGAAAATGTATATGTCCCTAAGATATAAAAATTAACTTTGTGAGAAAACTGCACTACAACAGTTAGTCTCATCCTTGGCCACACCCACTATGTGGAGAAGTGTCTCATGCCTTATTAGTAGTTTCTTGATTGTGTCGACTCAGTATGTCATGTGATTATTTAGTGCAGAACACGTGATCATTCAAAAAATGTTGTGCCTCCATTGCCTGCCAATGGCAAAATATCAGAAACTGGTTGC